>OX638131.1:110545567-111263900 GCA_951804985.1 Dryomyza anilis | reverse complement strand
CGATTGACCCCCGAGCGTTTTGGAATTGAAATGCCAAACGTGTGTCTTATTAGCATATGTCAACAAGCCAGGCGGCAGATCCTGGGACATTTCGATCGTATCTGACTTGTCGTAACGCACGTCCGTCAACGTGTTGCGTACGTTGCGTTGGTATAATTTAATTATTTGCTTACTTTGCAATGAATTAAGTCGTATTTATTATGTGTACGTGCAGGAGAAGTTGGCCAAATGTTCCTGGCGCAGATTTCGGGTCTGCACGTTTTTGTTGCCTTAGAATGGAAAGGTATTCTTTGGTGTTTCCTTTGCGAGTTTTTCATCAATGAACAAAAACCTTTATTTTGGAGGACCAATATACTTGGCTTCTTTGTCTACAATACTACTATACCTCCGGAATGGGTACAGGATCTTCATCTGTTTGCTCAGTTGACTGAGTTCACCAATGCAAAAGTGAGACTAGGGATTGTGTTGGAGTGCTAAACTAACTAAATATTCTTGTTCGCTGGTAGTTCCTTTGCATGGTTCCAAGCCCTATTTTGAAGGACCAATAACCCTTCCTTGTTTATTCCCAATAAGACCTCCAGAATGGGTACCGGATCTTCATCTGATTGCTCAGTTTAATGAGCTCACCAATGCGAAGGGGAAACTATGGAATGTGTTGGAGTGGTAAACCTACTGGAAGCATGCACTACACCATTCTGAAGCCCTATGTTAAATCATGGAATTCCAAATCGCAGGCTCTACAAAATATAGAATACAACGAGAAGCATCGCTCTGGTTTTAGGATCTCCTGCATTAAGATGCTGCCAATATGTGAAGGATTTACAGGAACGCATCGCTTTTTCATGGTTACATTGTCGCAGATTTTTGGGGGAACATAATCCCTGTCTCTTTTGTCCCTACAAGACCTCCGGGATAGGATCGGATCTTCATTCGGTTTCTCTGTTCTATGAGTTCACCAATGTGAAGGAGAGACTATGGATTGTGTTGCAGTTATAAACTAACTAACTATTACTGTAGCAGAATTGTTGTTACCTAGGAATGGAAAAGTATTCGCTGGTGGTTCTTTCGCAAGCTTAGGACAAAACCTCTATTTTAGAGGACCAATATCCCTGTCTCATTTGTCCTATACAAGACCTCCGGGATGGGATCGGATATTCGTCGGGTGGTTCAGTTTAATAAGCTCACCAATGCGAAGGTGATACTATGGAATGTGTCGGAGTGGTAAACTTACTGGAAGTATTTATCTGAGATACGCATGAACCACACCATTCTGAAACCCTATATTAAATCATGGGTTTCCAAATCGCAGGCTCTACAAAATATGGAAAACAACGAGAAATATGGAAAACAACGAGAAGCATCGCTCTGCTTTTTCTTTTTTGGTACACCAGGATTTTAGGATCTCCTTTATTAAGACGCTACTAATAAGTGAAGGATTCACAGGAACTCATCGCCTTTTCGATGGTTATATTATCGCAGATTTATGTCTACATTTTTGTGTTACCTAGCAATGAAAAGGTAGTCGCTGGTGGTTGTTCCAAGCACTGGACAAAATACACATTTTGGTGTACCAATAACTCTGCCTCATTTGTTCTCTACAAGACCTCCGGGATGGTTATTGGAGCTTCATCTGATTGCTCAGTTTAATGAGTTCTATAATGCGAAGCTAAGACTATGGATTATGTTGGAGAGGTACTCTAATTGGAAGCACTTTACTGAGGTACGCACGCACTACACCATTCTGAACCCCTTTGTTGAATCATGGGTTGCCAAATTGCAGGTTCTACAAAATACGTAAAGCATCGCTCTGATTTTGAGATCTCTTGCATTAAGACGCTGCCAATAAGTAAGGTATTCACTGGAACGCATCGTCTTTTCGATGCTTATATTGCTTGCAATTGGTCGGGAACGCCAATTCCACTTCCGCCTTTCGAGTCGCATCAGTGCGTATGTGGGTGTGTGTGCGACGTACAATCAACTCAAGTTTGCATCAAGCACATGCTGGAGCAAAAAAAAATCATCACCATTTGCAGAACCCTTGTGGGCTCAGTGGGCACTTGAGGCGTACTTAGATACCACTTCTGCGGTATCTATTGTTTCGTGTGCGCAAAAAGTGGGTGAGTGTGTTTTTTTGTTATTTTTTTTTTAATCTAGAGTGTAACCGAAATTGCGAAGCAAATTTCATACCACGCATTAGGCGCCAAAGTGTAGCGACAGACCGACTGATCTGCTATGCGCCCTTATTGCAATTCATATTGTTAATCAGACGGCGGCGGCGGCGAATACGCTCAACAGCACTTGGCGAGCTAATAAATTAAATTGCTTGTTGGTTTTCCTTCAATAACTCGTTGAAGTGAACAGTCGTCCAATTAAGTCTGTAGTCGCTGGCGCACTTCGCCGGTTGCCACCATACTGCGTGAAGGAAGCAGGGTTACCGCATTATGCATGGAACATAGCGGCACCTATAGCTACGTTGACCACGCCAATCCGTACCGTGGACCACGACCCCACGAGAAGTTTCGTTGTAATAAAGTTTTGCAAAAACAATGCAGCCAACTTTCTGCTCAAGTTAGCAAAGAGCATTTTTACCACGTCTGAGAGTAGTTTGAGTGTCCGCGCCGTCTATCCAACGAGTATGCTATACACTCTGTTATTCCGTACTCCGCACTACGGTCAGGGTCCTGCCATAGCTGGACTGAATGAATGACTGGCCGTATATTGATTTGTTGCCTGTTGTCTGTCCTGTTGAGCTGGGTATGCTTGGGTGTTTGGCACGGTCTGTCGGTTAGGCGAGTTCGGTCGGTTGGTCGGTCGGTTCAATCGTTCATTTGTTATGTGCTTGCGATGCTCTTAATCCGTTTATCTAACTTCGTACACCGATGGACTTGAAACTGTTTTTATTTTGTTTCGCTTTCACTCGTTTCAAACGCTGTTGCCACTCTGACGATTCGATACTTCCATCGCCTCCCACATACTCAACATCAGTAGCTATAGACACCCGCTCCATAGTGCGCCCATCCGGGCAGCTGAAACAAAATGGCGGCCAAAACATCGCCGTCGTCTTGCTTTCGGTGTGTGGGTGTGTGCGTGTCTGTATCTGTGGATTTTGCCATGCGGCTGAGTGAGCATCGCAATTGGGGATGTTGTAACATGTTGTTGGGGGTTGTGAGTGCGGGCAGCAATGTTGTTGTGACTGCCTGGCCGGCCATTTTGGCGTATTCGGATATATATCAAGTGATTTGTAAATTTTTTCGCATTGAATTTCAAGATGTTGCACAAAAAATTGACAACGAGCTCAATCTATAGAGGCTCTTTAAACAGCTTCCGTGTTTTGTGCCCACGTGTGCATCCAGCAGCTTCCGCCAGTGCGTTGAAGCGTAACATTTGAGTTTATTAATGGTGCAGGAGTGCGGCAGCAACACTGATAAGCAACGAGAAACGACGTCCAGCCAGATGACTTCACAACGCAACAGACATCGGTTGCTCATCGCTCATCTAAAGAACGATAAGATTACGAGCTTTGAGCTACAACATACGAGTACAGATAACGTGCGACTTGGCACTTTCGCATCAGGTAGCGCTTCCTCAACAACCACGCCGCCCTCACCGCCTGCCAGAGACGCCACTCCCACGCAGTTGCGCTTGATTTATACATGCTCTCCTCACTGGCCACAACCACGTGTAATGATTGCTTGGCGTGGTTATGACATCCTTCTGCTGCTCCTGCTCCGCTTCGCCTTAGCCCTCACTTTAAAGTGCAGCGAAATTCATTAACCGATAAAGTAGTTGGTGTGCACGTGGCGACGTCCTGCACACAACAGGACATGGCACGTCACGTCACGTCAGTACGAGTGATGGGCTGACATTCTTGCCGCACAGCGCAGTCGACCATTAATACCCGCAACATATTAAAATAGAAAAAAAGTGAAAAAAACGAAGCAGTTTTGAAATCATCGTGGTAATTAAAGCGCGTCTGTGGCTGCTCCAGTTCTAACCGACGTAATTTAATATTCAAAAACACGCCAGGACTTTTATTAGCATTTTGTACAGCGTCGAACCTTTTTCCAGGCCGACCATAATAAATCGATTATGAGGGTGGCTTTTTTTTACTAGCCACATATTTAATAATCATGCCGCTGTAATAATCATGATGTTGTTGATGCTGTTGGTACTGTTGTTGTTGCTGTTGATGATGCTGGCAATGATGTGGCTGACGTTGATTATATGCTGCCCCTTTCGTTGGTGCCTTCGTTCGTTCGTTCGTCGACGATGATTGATGGATTCTTCGGTTGAGTCGTCTTAAGCGTAATAAATCCTTATTTTCATTCCTGTTTATCATCTTTTTTGTGTCGTGTGAATTTTTAATAAAAAACGAAGCTGTTTCAACCGTTGTTTGTTAATGATTCTGCGCAGGCCTGCTATTAAGTATTACCCCAACCCTAGACCCCTAACCATAGACTCAACCCGAAATTCAATTCACTTGTCACAGTATTTGCGTAATTATTTTAAACAATTGCGTCCGTCTTTCCTGCGCCGGATGCAAAGAGATTCTAATTTTGCCAACAGCCGGAACTCTTAGAGCTTCCGCCAGATGTATCTGCACATCTGAGAGAAGTTTGCCAATTCGGTTTGTTCAAGTAGTTCATAGTGGGTGGATGGCCTGCCCATTGCACATGTGGCATTGGCAAGTTTCAAGCAGTTCGTTTGAAGCTGCCAAAGTTTGTCGCCCTAAATAATTCAATGGCAAAAGTTTGCGCAAACAAAAGCCACAAAAGGCTTAAATGAAAGTGAAATTCTTTGCTACTTACGACTCGGATTCTGCCAAATGCAAATAAAATGATGTCTCCAACTGAAACAAGCACCCCACACGGCAAAGCACGGCTATATTTCTTAAGCAGTTAGGCACCTGCAGCGTCTTAAGCATCTTTGGGGCAATTTGTTGACTTCAAAATTACACACGGCTTCCAGCTAATGCCGCAGCATAAACCCGAACAAATATTCGGCAGCTCAACCCAACGTTATCATTCCCGTCGTGCCAAATACGCCCCATTTGCAGTGCGGCAAATTCGCTTCCGTTACTGAAGCCGAAAAACCTACGCAAATTAGTGACAAACGTGAAAATAACGTGCAACACGAGTGGGTGGGTCCAAGAGGAACCGGCAGCAGTAGCAGGAACGGGACAACGGGGCCGTAAAGACCAACCAGCATACGCATAAATCATAGACTAAACTCGAGCGCAGTTTTCTTAGATCTGCAAAATTTGTCTTGGCGCAAGAATTTATTTATGTGCCATGCTATGCCACGCAGTGAAAAAGGTAAAAGCAGGAAAACACTGTCTAAGAAAACAATGGCGCACGTTGCGTTGTGTTGCGCGCCAAATGAAAGCCGGAAGACAGACCCAAACCGAAACCCTGTTGGCAGTCATGATTTATGGCGGCAAAATGTACAAAAAACCGTTTGCAAAAGTTCATAAGTTTACATGTTTTCTTGAATTTGTATTTGCGCAGAGCGGCAGGACCCGCACAAGTACAAACGTAGTCACACACAGACAAACACAGAGAATAAAGTGCGACAAGGATTCCCACCCGACTGACATCCTGATTATGATATGACCGAACGAACAGCATTTTGGTACTGGAGCAGCATTTTTCATTCGCAGCGCTGAATGTGCGAGACACATGCGATAATCACCATCAATAGCTGATAATTATACTGTTTGATAATTTGCATTATTGGAAGACATTAACTATTCAAAAAGGTTAGAGCCAAGGCAATATCTAATACACGATGTATAATTTTAGGTTACATGGGAATATTGGTTACTGGGGTTACTTTAATAGTTGGACTAAATGTGTTTGTATTGATTTATAAACTACCAAATGTTAATGCCAGCTATATATGCTCGAAGTCTCTTTATATGGGAGGTATATCAAAATCTTAAGTATATTTAAATTTGTGAATAAATTATGAGGTTCTTATTATACAGATATGTAGATTTATAAATTCTTAAACACAAGATTTTATATATTCTTGAACGAGTATAAAGGTTTACTCAGAGAATATAGACCGCTTAAAAAAAAAACTTCTTCCTTTTCCATTGAAGAACATTTTATAATATTGATGACTACAGAACATGTTATGATTTCATCATCAAGTTGATGAATGACTGAAAAGGTGTTGTTAAATTTGAGAATCCGTATGCGTAGACGACGTTTCATCACATTAATGAATAAATGGATGGTGGATACATACACAATATGTACATCATATTGAAGAATATCGTTCATTGAACCAAATTTAAATCAAAATATTTATATTCTGTCTTATTTAGAGTTATTTTTTTATTATTTCTTTAAAATAAGTCAAAACTAGTATTCTTTTTTTTTACAATTAAATTTTTTATTAATACAAAATTATATTTACTTATAACATTTTTTTCGAAACACACAATTTTTATATCAATTGTTGCTACACATTTTTAAAAATTCCAAAATTTTTCAAATTAAAAAATCAATTTGTGTTTGTATCTCTGATGTTCAATAAGATCCCAGTCTCTCTTGTCTCGAAGACCTGGAAACTACAACAGATACATGAACACTTCTTTTTTTTGCGAGAATACAGCAACAATTTTGCGTGTTCTTTTTGGTTTTTAATTGTCCATAAATAAACTTCTTAAAATCGAGGAGAATACATCTTGTTTAATATTTTTAATTAAAGGGTTTTTCAAATGGGACGCTACAAAAGTAGAGCGACAGGGACTGCAAACGACGCCATATTTCTTGCCGCTCTTTTGACATTTCTCTTCAGTAAGGTTTGCCATTTCATGATGGAAAAATATACAAGCCAACAACGAGTTGAAATTATTAAAATTTACTACCGAAATCCGGAGTCAGTGGCCTCAACGTTAAGAGCGCTACGTCCAATTTATGGTCGTCATAATCGTCCTAGCAGATCAACAATTGAGTGTCTAGTGGAAAAATTTGAATCCACAGGCACAGTACAAAATGTTCCCGTGCCAGAGTGTGTCGAATATTGCTACCGCTGAGGCTTCAGTTGAAGAAAGCCCAAATGTGTCTCTCACACGTCGTTCTCAAGCGTTGGGCATCTCTGTGACGTCCTTGTGGCGAATTCTGCGAACAGATCTTGGCCTACATCCTTACAAAATCAAATTGACGCAAGAACTGAAGCCGCTTGACCACCAGAAGCGTTGTATGTTCGTGAATTGGGCTGAGCAACAACTTGAAAATGATTCGGATTTTCATAGAAAAATCATCTTCAGCGATGAGGCTCATTTCTGGCTGAATGGCTTCGTCAATAAACAAAATATGCGTTATTGGTCAGACAGCAATCCACACGTACTCCATGAGTCATCATTGCATCCCAAAAAAATTACGGTTTGGTGCGGGCTATGGGCCGGCGTCGTCATTGGCCGTACTTCTTCCGTGCTGATAAAGACCGGTACGTTACTGTGAATAGGAATCGCTCCGTTCAATGATAACCGAATATTTTTGGCCCCAATTGGATGATATGGACTTGGAGGACATGTGGTTCCAACAGGACGGCGCCACAAGCCACACAGCGAATGCCACAATCAATTTATTGGAAACCAAGTTTGGAGAACGTGTTATCTCCAGTGTGGTCCAGTCGATTGGTCGCCTCTGTCGTGCGATTTGACGCCGTTAGACTATTTTCTGTGGGGTTACGTCAAGTCTATGGTCTATGCCAACGATTGATGAACTTCGTACGAATATAGAACGTGAAATTGCAGCGGTATCGGCCGATTTATGCTTGAAAACCGTCGAAAATTGGGTTCAGCAGCTGGACTTCTGCAAACGTACCCGTGGTGACCATGCAAAAGAAATCGAGCTCCATACATAATGGCATCGAACGTACTTTTACAGGAATAAAGATTTTCAAACTTTTGTAGCGCTCTTATTGAATAACCCTTTATTAAGTAATTTGCTTTATTAATATTCAGATGACAAATTCTTGATATTTATTAACATTTCATTGATAGTTAAATTCTGCTATTTTTTCTTTCAAGCGGAATTCTTCTCCAGTTTTAGAAGTTTATTTCCATCCGTGCATCACATCTTTAACATCGAAATCTCCTGCACGGTAACGAACCATGAAATTTTTCCTCGATTCAATATAATAATTGATTTTTTTAATTCTCAATATGATCCCATTAATTTCGATAATGTTACGATATTCTTTACGAGATGCAGAAGTATCCATGCGATATCTAATCCTTTCTCTAACTAAGTATAACGGTAAATTAAACCACATGGAAGATATGTATCAATGCGAACTGTTGATCTATTCTCGGTACGAGACATTTTACGAAATCGAATCGATTCGAAAAGAAAAATATTTAAAATTCAAGATTGTTTCGAAAAATATTGCTACATCAATGTGTCCATAAATTTGAAAGTACTATAAAGAAATAAAACGATAAAGCTAGGAGATCGAAGAGCAATTATTTGTGATACCCAGAGTTTTCATTTTCAGAGTTTTTCTTCACCCAGAAAAAAATACTATATAAATAATAGTTTTTTACTATTAAAAATAGTCAATAGGATACATTATTTTTTGAATGGGAAAATACCATTAAATACTACAAAATGCCATAACATATCCAATAAGTTTATATGAAAATATTTATTTTTTGTATACTATTAAATCTATAATTGTGCCATTGACGAATTTTAATTGGATTAGAGGGATTTTTTTTTTCTGTGTGTTCAAAAAACAGAATGATATGAATATAACAAAAAAGCATATCAAATGAACCAATGCATACAAGAATAATTGCTCTTGTTACATTTTTGATACCTAAGAACATAATCTCTGCTTATCAAGAATAATTGCTCTTAGTAACTTTCAACATATTTACAAACAGGCATACTAACAAACAGATGGCGATGAAAGACGGACAAACAAAGCACAATAATAAATACTACAGACAAAGCAAGATGGAAGAGCAACAGATATACGTGTTCTTTAAATTTTGGGAAGAAAACAGCATTTGGGAAGAAAACAACATTTTTGATACCTAAGACATTAACCTCTGCATTATCAAGAATAATTTTTACTTGTTATTTGGATGTGTTTCTTAAAATCCAGAATGTCTTCGTTTAGTTGTATATCAACTCCGTATGTTTCTAGATTTTTTTTTGGATTTAAAAAAAATGATGATTTTTTTTCATCAACTACCAGATTTATCATATGCATGATTTCATTAATTAAAAGGAAATTTAATGTTTTTGAAAGCTCAAATTTGCACATACAAATTTATTTTAATTTGCATATATTTATGATTCGTATAAGGTTTATGTTATTTAATTGTTAAATACTGTTAGGTTGATTAAAATATTATTTTGAGAAAAAACTAATATTTTTGATTAAAAAGAATTGTTTACGAATTAAAAAAAAAATATTTGATTAAAAATTTTAAAAAAAATTGGATTTTTTTAGTTTATATTTTTTTTTTAGTAATGTATACTATATACTATAAAATAAATAATTAATCAGTAGTTAATCGTGTGTGATTTATGGAATTTTTGTAAGTTCACCGTACAACTATTTGTTTTGCTTTTTGTAGAACTCTTTGAAAAACACTTGGTTCAGATTTACATCCAGAAGATCTTTCCATCACGAAATGGCAAACCTTACTGAAGAGAAATGTCAAAAGAGCGGCAAGAAATATGGCGTCGATTGCACTCCCTGTCGCTCTACTTTTGTAGCGTCCCTGTTGAAAAACCCTCGAAAAAAAACTTTTGTAGTGCTCTTATTGAAATACCCTTTATTATACGATATTTACACATAAATTGCTTTAATCGCGGATTTACATGAATTTACTATATTAATGTTTCTGTAGAAATATATATTTTTCATCAGATATTAATATATGTATGTTTGATATTTCCGCTATTTAACACACCCAACGCCAATAAAAGGTTCTTTGAATTATATGTAAATAGTTATTCGTGATTGTTACTGGGTGACAACGAATTTAAAAATAATAGAATTATTTTGATTATATCTGTGGTCTCAAGCAATAACAACATAAGTCATTTTTTATTACTTTTCAGGAGAGCATTTTAAAGGTTTAACTAATTATAGCATACAATTTTATTAAGATTTTTAAGGTTTACCAGCGCAAATATCTCACATATTAGTAGTATATTTTGTAAAAAATACTAGTTTTATAAATTGTTTATTATTCTAATACTTATTGCCAAATTAGTATTAAATGCTGTTATTCCAAATTGAAATATTGATATTTCATGTGCATAAGTTTTGTTATGTTTTTATTACACAAAGCAAAAAAATACAAAATTATTATTTACAACATTTTATTAAAATTATTGGATAACTATTATATAATAAGCTTTGAATACTTTAAATTTCCAATTCGACTAGGAAACTATACAACTTTATTACTGTCAATTCCCATATATTTTTACAAACATTATTTGGAATATTTACGATTCATCATTTTGGTTTATCATAAAAAGATGGATTTATAACTTATTTTTATTAAGATATATTATTTTTAAGTCAATCTAGTTTCTATTCTATAATTTCCATGTCGTGATTAGTTCTATTAAGAGGTTTAAAAAACATCAAAAATATGAAACACCGACATTAATTTTGAATTTATGCCTTGTAAATATAACACAAGTATTTTCCATCAACAATACTCTTGTTTTGTTCGTCTAAAGAAAATTGTTTTATTTACAATATATAATAGTTGGCGCTAGTCTTGAAGACTTTACTCCGTACTCATAGTGATGGAACCTACTGTTTAACGCCGAATCCGAACGGCGTGGTAAAAAGTTTATTCAAGGGGGGGGTTTACTTTCAGATGTTTGATATTGTCTGGCGCGAGGTACCGCGGTATAGAAAAATGTTTTCTTTGAAAAAGATATTGAAAGTTGCTGACATCGAACCCGGGACTTTTGGCTCGTAGTCCAACGTACTAACCAATCGAACTACAATATACTCACTGCAATGAAGTATATGAAAAGACTCGAGGTATATTTTTAGAAAAACTACTAGTTTAGGCGATTTAAAAACTTCTTTCATTATTCGCACTTAATAGCTTTAAATGTGCCTACACTATTATAGTTCAAGCGGCAAAAACCCACGCCATTCGAGCGTCACGTCTAATCTGCCGAATCGATTTGACTGAAATGTATACGCAAGGATACTATGGTATTCAGAGGTAACATAGGCTATAAAAGGACAGCAGTCGTGTCTTCTCCCATGCAATATACATTTTTTAAACAACATCATAATTAAATCCAAATTATGTCAAAAGAAAAAGCACAAATCCAAAGCGAAAACATTATCAAATTTAAAAGAAATGCCAAAAATTATTGGAAAAATACAAACCTAAAGCATTAACAACAGCAAAAAGGAGAATACAAATTCAAAAATGCAAATACCAAAACCATAAAAAAATAATTACAAAAATATTTTTTAATTATTTCTTAAGTAATTATACTAATATAAATTAAATCTTTTAATAGTATAAACTGATTAAAGAACAATTTGCGAATTTTACCATTGAATAACAACATAAGTCGTAAATTAGTATATATTTCGTTTTTGGAATAACGGCATATGTCGACTTATTTTTTAAGTTTTAATAAAACTAATTTTGGAATAGCAACATAAGTGGAGATATGTTCAATAAATAACAACAAATTATTTTGGAATAACGACAGAACTCGAATTAAGTTATAAGAAATACGTTTTTAAATTTGGAATAACGACATAAGTGGACATTTTTATAAAAAACATAATTTTAAAATTTGGAATAACTACGCAAGTCGAGATATGTTGTTATGATTTCTTAGGAATTTTACTCAGACAGTTCAACTTTCTATTGTTTAATAACAACATTAGTCTAGTTGTGTCGTTATTTCATATGTAAAATGCGGCAAAACGAGTTAGCTGTTATGCTTTTCCCTTATAACTTTTGAACTAAAGAAGAGAATATCACCAAAATTTGATACAATATTAAATCGAATACCGGGAATACGATGGCGGTACACACGACATAAGTCGAGTTATGCTGTTATGCATTAGGCCCACAGATATATATGTTTGGCATTACGATATCACAATTAAATAACAGCGCTGCCTACTTTTAGCACTCAGTAACATTCACATTAATACTTTTCATATAGTTCAAAAGTTCTTTTTGGTGGTATAATTTGTTTAAGTACCGCCAATTACTGTTAATACCAGATAGTGGCTGTTTATGAAATTTCCAATTCATCCGTAAAGTACAGAACTCAAAATAGGTACAATAGATGGAAATAAAATAATTAGGTATAAATAAAATATATGTAATAAAAATAAAATGAAAGTTTAAGTTTATAATATATATATATATAATATAAATAAAAAAAATGTAATTTAAAAATAGAGAAAAAACGAATATTGTGTAAAGAAGATATTAGCACTAAATTTACTATTTTTACATTGAAATTAAATGTAAACATAAATGTGTTTACATGTAAATAAAATGTTTTTCACATTCAAACATATATATGTTTACAAGAACGCCGAAAATTATTCATTCTGAACATAAATATGTTTAAATGAAAACAAACATATGTTTCGCTGTTATTATAATAATGTTTGCCAATGAAATAATACTTTTGTTTGCATAAAGCTCCAAAGATATATGTAATGCCTGCAAAATTGGAGAGCCCCTTTTTTTGCAGCGTGTGAATATTCCAACTACACGGTTTAGTTTTGGACTCGCGTACAATTTTTCAACATAATAGTTTATAAATGTAACTCAAAGGTTTATTATGTTCAACATGCACCTATAATTTTTAAACTTTTTAGTTGAACATTTTTATGTAAACTCATATATACTTAAAATCAACTTTAAAAGTTAAAAATTCAACTCGTTTTGTTTAGGATAAATATGCAAACTTAAAAAGTTGAAAAAATGAACCTAGATTTTTGACCGTGTATTTATTTGAACTTTCTGCAGCAAAATTAAACCAGAATCGTTTTTATTATCGTTTCGAAAAATAAACTGCGATATGTCGCTTTGAACTATTTTTGCGATTTGTAAAAAAATAAAAAGTTGCAAAAATTTTGGATGATTGTGTTTGAAATATACTCCCTTGTAAATATCTCAGACAAAATTTTTGGCAGGATCAAAGAAGTGCGGACATTTTTTCAATGTATTTCAAACAGACAAAAAATTTGCAAAAAAAAATGTCGGCTGCGGCGCTTTTAACAAAGATCAAAGTAAGATTTGGTCATCTTAACATTATATATTATTCTACAACCGAAGAACCAATGTGATTTTATTCTTACGGTATTTTTTTTTTCTTACGGTACACAAATGCGGCCCGCCTCATCTTTTCAATTGCCAATGCGGCCCGTGATGCCAAATGAATTTGACATGCTTGATTTACAGTTTAACAGAAAAATTTCGTAAAGGTTATCGATCAAAATGTCATATATTTGGTTTAGTAAAGTTGAAATAGAATTCAAAATATTATTTTCAAGTGATCAAGATACTGTTAGATGAAATTGGGTGTTTAAAAAAAAATAAAAATGAAAAAAAAAAAAAATAGTAAAAAATATATATTTAATTAAAATAATTAAGTTAAGTAGTTACGTAGCCAAGCCTCATCATAACCGATTTCTCTCTGCAGATTCTAAATTTTTAAAGTCATTTAGTTTTATTTTCCTAAAGACATAGTAAGAATTAGAAAAGTAGAAGAAAGTACCAATGTTTTTACAATGTGATTTAAATTTATGCTGATAATTCTTTAATTAACAGTCGGTTTAATATTTATAATATATCTATAATATTTGGTACTTAAAAACTACTTCGAATAGAAATATAATGAGTTAAATTTGAATAAAATACTTGAAGTTAAAAAAAAATCCATAGAAAGAAAATGGAAAATCAAAAGAAAGAATATTAGAAAATTCATATTTGCTATGTCTCACTATTGTTAGAAACCGAACCCTCTTAAGTGTATATTGCGTGTAACGTAATAAGAAAAAAATAATACATTCCGACACACGAAGGAAGGGGTTAAGAAGTCCTGCGTAAAAGAAAAAAGAAAAATCAACTCTATGTACTCAACGAGATGTCAATTAAGTCATAATGTCGTCACACATGCGTAGAAAGCTGAATGCCAACCAGTAGGAAGAATCCGAATGAAAAGAAATTGCTGCGAGCTGTCAATCATGCTTATGTGACTTTGAAATCCAGCTGACACTGAGCAGGAATACGTATAATTATCTGAGGCAGCGCACGCAGGCTCATTGTCACTTTTTTTTTCAATTTCAATTATGAAACTTGCGCGGGAAAGCGAGGATTTATTATGTTGTCAACGGTTTGGTTCATGTATTATAAATTTTTTAGCACAGCGAGATTATTTTTTTTTATATTTTTATTCAATTCTTAAGTGCTTGAGTGCCCATATTGCAGACTGCAAGAAAATGCACTGTGCTTAATTGGAAAACTCAAACCAAATATGTGATTGGAGTGAGTATACCCCAAATGTAACGTATGCACTTCGTGCCGTTAATTGGTCGTTCGTTGGTTGTCGAACAGTTAAAAGATGACCACTTGAGCGGGACTTTGTTTCAAACAGAAAGAATCCACTCGATGCGCCATTTGATTCGTTTGTTGGGTGGTGGGGCGCCTACGATATTTGCTCAGATTGAATAACGTACAAAAATTTAACTCTCATGAATAGCGAGTTAAACGTCAGCAAAGTGAAAAGATTCCCGACTCTGACCCCGGCTCTGCTACGTTGATTCAGTTGCAGTGCACAAAAAATGGCTTTTCAATTGCGTTCGAGCTGACTGATGGCTTCTTGCAGCCAACTTTGGTGATGGCACCTTCTTCTTTTAGTTCCACCTCATGTGCGCCAGTTCGTCCTTGTATCCAACGGTTGGACGCAAAGGTAGTTGCCTGCTGTCCTGCTGTTTGTATCCAATTAAAATCGAAAATTAAATGTCAGTCTCTCCGGCGCCACTACGTTCAACTACACAGCCGCACCAAGTCATCCCTCCATCAGAGTTGGCTACTTCATTGTTGCTGCTGGTCCAGATTTTTTTTTCTACATAGGATCCTTTGATAGAATTTAAATCTCACTCGCTGCTCACTTCGGCGGCGTCAAGCGTATGTTGCGTATTGATTCGGCGTTTTCAAAGCAAACTTTTCAAAATGGTGTCCAGCAACCGAAGTGCGCAAAACAAGGTGGGTGCTTCGAATTCGCCTACGCGCCACAGGCAACTAATTGGAATCTAAGCGAGTTGGTGGGCCAGCATTTAAACCTTTAAAGGCTTTTTGGCCAAATCAACGTGCCTGACTCATGACACAAAGGACGAGTGAAATAAAACTCGAATTTCTTGCCTTCGAGAGCCAAGTGTTTGCAGGCGGCTACCAGGATCTCGGTGACTGCATGCCAGTTGTTTGCTCACACGTAGAGCAACTGAGTGAAGGCGGCAGCATTCGTTGTGGGTGCAAATGTAGTTACCGTTACGTGCCAGGACTCCATTCAGTCGACCGACGAATGGTGTACGCGGCAAAAGACCGGGTTTATGTGCTGCATAAAAGATGTCAATCAAAAATCTCGCATGACTGGTGCGGTGACTGGTCTTGAAAATAATAAAACATGGCTGTGGCGGTGTTGGGTGGCGGTGCAGGGCGGTACACGTTTCTGATGTCGAAATTAAATTCGTTATTAAATTGCCAAAAATAAATACAGACTCATTCACCAACACACGTGTGTTTCTGAAACTGTTTCACTATTAAGAAAAATCAATTAGGAGCACTTCACGCTGAGGAAGTTGACAACATCAGCGGTGAATAGGGTACTGAAATAACGGTAAGGGTCCAGGGATGTAGTGTAGGACACATTTATTATTTTTATTTGTAAAAATCAGGGACTAGAACCCTTTGGAATATCGATACAAAGATTTCTAAAATAGTGGTTCCGGTTTCGATTACACACATTTTTTAATAACAGTTTCGATTCCGGTAACACAAATTGAAACGGATAAGATTCCGGTTCTTCGCGGTCCCCAGTTTAAACACATGAAGTAGAAAAAAAAGGAAATACGGAAAGTATGAAAGATAGAAGAAAAGAAGGAAAGAAGGATAGAAGGATAGAAGGATAGAAGGAAAGAAGAAAAGAAGGAAAGAAGGAAAGAAGGAAAGAAGGAAAGAAGGAAAGAAGGAAAGAAGGAAAGAAGGAAAGAAGGAAAGAAGGAAAGAAGGAAAGAAGGAAAGAAGGAAAGAAGGAAAGAAGGAAAGAAGGAAAGAAGGAAAGAAGGAAAGAAGGAAAGAAGGAAAGAAGGAAAGAAGGAAAGAAGGAAAGAAGGAAAGAAGGAAAGAAGGAAAGAAGGAAAGAAGGAAAGAAGGAAAGAAGGAAAGAAGGAAAGAAGGAAAGAAGGAAAGAAGGAAAGAAGGAAAGAAGGAAAGAAGGAAAGAAGGAAATAAGGAAACAAGGAAAGAAGGAAACAAGGAAAGAAGGAAAGAAGGAAAGAAGGAAAGAAGGAAAGAAGGAAAGAAGGAAAGAAGGAAAGAAGGAAAGAAGGAAAGAAGGAAAGAAGGAAAGAAGGAAAGAAGGAAAGAAGGAAAGAAGGAAAGAAGGAAAGAAGGAAAGAAGGAAAGAAGGAAAGAAGGAAAGAAGGAAAGAAGGAAAGAAGGAAAGAAGGAAAGAAGGAAAGAAGGAAAGAAGGAAAGAAGGAAAGAAGGAAAGAAGGAAAGAAGGAAAGAAGGAAAGAAGGAAAGAAGGAAAGAAGGAAAGAAGGAAAGAAGGAAAGAAGGAAAGAAGGAAAGAAGGAAAGAAGGAAAGAAGGAAAGAAGGAAAGAAGGAAAGAAGGAAAGAAGGAAAGAAGGAAAGAAGGAAAGAAGGAAAGAAGGAAAGAAGGAAAGAAGGAAAGAAGGAAAGAAGGAAAGAAGGAAAGAAGGAAAGAAGGAAAGAAGGAAAGAAGGAAAGAAGGAAAGAAGGAAAGAAGGAAAGAAGGAAAGAAGGAAAGAAGGAAAGAAGGAAAGAAGGAAAGAAGGAAAGAAGGAAAGAAGGAAAGAAGGAAAGAAGGAAAGAAGGAAAGAAGGAAAGAAGGAAAGAAGGAAAGAAGGAAAGAAGGAAAGAAGGAAAGAAGGAAAGAAGGAAAGAAGGAAAGAAGGAAAGAAGGAAAGAAGGAAAGAAGGAAAGAAGGAAAGAAGGAAAGAAGGAAAGAAGGAAAGAAGGAAAGAAGGAAAGAAGGAAATAAGGAAAGCAAGGAAAGAAGGAAAGAAGGAAAGAAGGAAAGAAGAAAGAAGGAAAGAAGGAAAGAAGGAAAGAAGGAAAGAAGGAAAGAAGGAAAGAAGGAAAGAAGGAAAGAAGGAAAGAAGGAAAGAAGGAAAGAAGGAAAGAAGGAAAGAAGGAAAGAAGGAAAGAAGGAAAGAAGGAAAGAAGGAAAGAAGGAAAGAAGGAAAGAAGGAAAGAAGGAAAGAAGGAAAGAAGGAAAGAAGGAAAGAAGGAAAGAAGGAAAGAAGGAAAGAAGGAAAGAAGGAAAGAAGGAAAGAAGGAAAGAAGGAAAGAAGGAAAGAAGGAAAGAAGGAAAGAAGGAAAGAGGAAAGAAGGAAAGAAGGAAAGAAGGAAAGAAGGAAAGAAGGAAAGAAGGAAAGAAGGAAAGAAGGAAAGAAGGAAAGAAGGAAAGAAGGAAAGAAGGAAAGAAGGAAAGAAGGAAAGAAGGAAAGAAGGAAAGAAGGAAAGAAGGAAAGAAGGAAAGAAGGAAAGAAGGAAAGAAGGAAAGAAGGAAAGAAGGAAAGAAGGAAAGAAGGAAAGAAGGAAAGAAGGAAAGAAGGAAAGAAGGAAAGAAGGAAAGAAGGAAAGAAGGAAAGAAGGAAAGAAGGAAAGAAGGAAAGAAGGAAAGAAGGAAAGAAGGAAAGAAGGAAAGAAGGAAAGAAGGAAAGAAGGAAAGAAGGAAAGAAGGAAAGAAGGAAAGAAGGAAAGAAGGAAAGAAGGAAAGAAGGAAAGAAGGAAAGAAGGAAAGAAGGAAAGAAGGAAGAAGGAAAGAAGGAAAGAAGGAAAGAAGGAAAGAAGGAAAGAAGGAAAGAAGGAAAGAAGGAAAGAAGGAAAGAAGGAAAGAAGGAAAGAAGGAAGAAGGAAAGAAGGAAAGAAGGAAAGAAGGAAAGAAGGAAAGAAGGAAAGAAGGAAGAAGAAGGAAAGAAGGAAAGAAGGAAAGAAGGAAAGAAGGAAAGAAGGAAAGAAGGAAAGAAGGAAAGAAGGAAAGAAGGAAAGAAGGAAAGAAGGAAAGAAGGAAAGAAGGAAAGAAGGAAAGAAGGAAAGAAGGAAAGAAGGAAAGAAGGAAAGAAGGAAAGAAGGAAAGAAGGAAAGAAGGAAAGAAGGAAAGAAGGAAAGAAGGAAAGAAGGAAAGAAGGAAAGAAGGAAAGAAGGAAAGAAGGAAAGAAGGAAAGAAGGAAAGAAGGAAAGAAGGAAAGAAGGAAAGAAGGAAAGAAGGAAAGAAGGAAAGAAGGAAAGAAGGAAGAAGGAAAGAAGGAAAGAAGGAAAGAAGGAAAGAAGGAAAGAAGGAAAGAAGGAAAGAAGGAAAGAAGGAAAGAAGGAAAGAAGGAAAGAAGGAAAGAAGGAAAGAAGGAAAGAAGGAAAGAAGGAAAGAAGGAAAGAAGGAAAGAAGGAAAGAAGGAAAGAAGGAAAGAAGGGAAGAAGGGAAGAAGGAAGAAGGAAGAAGGAAGAAGGGAAGAAGGGAAGAAGGGAAGAAGGGAAGAAGGGAAGAAGGGAAGAAGGGAAGAAGGGAAGAAGGGAAGAAGGGAAGAAGGGAAGAAGGGAAGAAGGGAAGAAGGGAAGAAGGGAAGAAGGGAAGAAGGGAAGAAGGGAAGAAGGGAAGAAGGGAAGAAGGGAGAAGGGAAGGGAAGAAGGGAAGAAGGGAAGAAGGGAAGAAGGGAAGAAGGGAAGAAGGGAAGAAGGGAAGAAGGGAAGAAGGGAAGAAGGGAAGAAGGGAAGAAGGGAAGAAGGGAAGAAGGGAAGAAGGGAAGAAGGGAAGAAGGGAAGAAGGAGGAAAGAAGAAAATAACATCTCTTCTAGTTTTCTTGTAATAGTGATTTCCACAGACAGACGGACATCGCGAGTCTGGAGATCACACTCTTCGATATAAAATATTCGCGTGTCTCTAATATAAAATTATCTTCTTTTTTAATTGAAACAATGCATTTTAAAATGAATTATATCCAAATTTATATGATATACCATTTTAAAAAAATCTACCTTTCGAAAATAAAGGCCTACACATTTGTTCGTCCGCTCCTGTTTGGAAGTAAACGTATTTCATTTCACGAAATCATTTAAAATTCTCAAGGAAAATATTATGACACAAGCAAAGCGACGAACGACAGCAGCGCCTCGAGCTATTAGTGTTGGATGCAGCGGCAGGTTGCATGAGTTGAGCCGGTTGAGTCGGTGAATTGAAGGAGTGCGGAGTATTGGCTCAATTGTGCAGGAAGTTCGGCAACATTGCTGTGCTCTACCGAACACACACAGACACACACACAATACACGATATGCCGCTTCATAAATATCAATTATTAAAAGAAATTTACTCAGCAACCCCATCGTCGTCATTGAGCAGTCTACCCCGCCCACTAAAGTAAATATTTTCCAAATATAAATGGCGCGTGATTTCAACATGAATTTCTGCCTACTTATGTATGAATTTATATACACACACACACACCCACTCACTCAAACACACACAGACTTGTGTGTTTGTGTGCACTGTGCACAGACTTGTGCACAGACTTGTGTGCTTGTGTGCACTGTGCAAATGTTTGGCTTGTTGCATAAATAATTTAATGCCTGAAATGTTTACATTGGGTCAAGTCAATTAATTTCTTAACCCTTGAGGCCGCGAGAGCCTGCTATATAATTCGCAAGCGTATTTTTGATACATATGCAAAGAAATATGTATAATTAGTATTCAGAGGTAGACTGTGACTTGAATATTGTGTTTAAATACTGTCAACACATTTTTAAAATCTCAAATAATGGATATAGATAAGTTGAGATTATTTGGGAGGTGCAACGTCTATATTCCCAGCAGATTTAAAAAGACTATTTTTTTTATCGAAGTTAGTTTGAGAAAGCTACGAGGCATCGAAAGTCTTTGAGACATGGTAGAGGGGACGTGACAAAAAATGGTTTCTTTTCACATAAAAACAAATCTTCATATTGATGAATTTCATTCTTCAAACCATGATTCAATGTATTATAGAATAAATCACAACTTTGATCACCACACAGCATAAATGTTATGAATTCATTATCAATTTGATGAATGACTGCAAAAGTACAAAATATATGTACATCATATTAAAGAATGTTGTTCATCAACCCAATTTTAATCAAAATATGTATTTTTCGTTCATTTTTTTCATTTCATTTCCATTTTTTCTCAAGGTGATTTGAGAAGGTGGTTTGATTCATCGATGTCAATAATTCGGGGGGTCAAAAAAATAAAAAAAATATTAATATAAAAATAAAAAAATCTAATTTTGCACCCAGTTTAAGTTACAGGGTATTTAATAGATGCATATTACTGACATAACCTAGTCAAGAAAACTTGTTATGAAGTTGATTAATGAATATCAGTTTTGAATTATGTTTTGGTTTAAATTACCTTTCCAATGGTATATATAATATTCGAACACCATGATTTCTTATTTTTTTTTTAAATAGTACGTAATATTGAAAAAATATTAATTTTTACTTAGTCATTTATCTATCATTATCCGTAATGAACTTTTGAAAAAAATCAATGACAAAGTAAAAATTTGTATTTTTATTTTTGAAAATTTCAACTTTACGTACCTTTTAAATAAGGAAGAAATATTGGATTTCCAAAATGTGATATACCATTGGAAAGGTAATTTAATTTTATAAAACATGAGTTAAAAATTGGTATTCATTTATTAACAGATTATATTTTATAACAAATTTCCTTGACTAGGTTATGTCAGTAATATGCATCCCTTAAACACTCTGTATCTTAAACTGGGTGCAAAATTAGAATTTTTTTTATTTAACATTTTCTTATATTTTTGAATCATAGAATATAAAAAATACTATATATTTAAAAAAATCGGACAATTTTTTTCAAAACATATTAGATTTTTTTTTTCAATCAATTAAAAAAAAATTTAAAACTTTTTTTTTCGATTTTTTTTTAATTCAAACATTCTATTAATTAATTCATTTTGAAATTTTTTAGAAAAATATAATTTATTAGTTTTTTTCAAAAAAAAAATATAATATTTATGAATAAAATCAAGTCAGTGAGCATGAGTTTGTGGCAACCTCCAAGTCGGTGTTCATGAGGTTGTGACAATCTCCAAACGGTGAACATGAGGTTGTCGCAACCTCCTAGTCGGTGAGCATGTGATTTTCTAAACCTCCAATGGAAATTTAATTATAGCAAAGTTATTTTTATACATAAAACATATGCATGTAAAGTTTTCTATATGTATTGTAGATGCAAAAATCCCATGCTCCATGAAAAATAAAAACAGTATGAAAATCTACATTTATTATTTTATTTGCTCCATTAGCACATACGGTAACATATTTTTTATTTATTTTATATTTCACTAGCTAAAGCGCAATTTATATTGAATTTATTTATTATTTTTTATGTATTATTTTGGCAAAGTTACATAATTAATGAATTTCCTATTGTTTTCGACTTGTGAAAATGTTTATTTCTATATGCATCCATAATAGATGGCAATAATCTGGCAACCGAACTGCTAATGAACAAGAGGTTGCCGTTTGTCATTTATTTTGTTGATACAACAACGTACTCAATTGCGGTAACAAATCCACGAAGGTGACAGCATGAAAAATGCAATCTAGAGGTTACGGCAACTGAATGTGCAGTTGCGCAGACTAACAGTGTTACTAACAACACTATACAACCAAATGAGAAAAAAAGTTTGCGCAGTAAATTCCATTATTTTTGTATTATTATATATGAATTAAAAATTTTTCTACGGATAGGTTTACGAGATTTCGGGCAATAACTTTTGTACTGAGCTTTCAAATTTATAAATATCTCGCGTTTAATAACACCCATAAACTCAATTGTTATATCGAATGAAAGATTATTAAATATTCAATAAACATTTCTTACAATAGTTTGGAATTGGTTTACTGGTTGAAGAGAACTCTATAGAAGAACTTGAAAAATATAAATTTTGTCGACCAACATTTTATTAAAAAATGCATTTAAAAAATGGCAAAAAATTGAAAACGCAAGATGATGCACAGTTTGTAATATTGCAAAATTAGCCTATACATTTTTAAAGAAAATGATGTAAAAATAAAAGAAATCTATGGATACGTTTTGAGAATAGAAAAAAATCATGTGAAAGCATTACAATTGGGTATTAACTAAAAAAAATCGCATAATATGTTTATACCCTATACCCATGAGTTACAAGTTATAAAATATATGTGAGGATATTTTAGCGCCTCTTAGTAGGCGTGACTGGTATGAAAAAGTATATATTTTTCTTGGTCAACTTCACTTTCCGAGTCGATTTAGATATGATCGCCTGTCTGTCCGCCTATGCACGATAACTTTAAAACCGCTATTCCGAATGATGTGAAATTTATTTTCAATATATTTTAGTAGAATAGTAATTCAAAGTTCGAAAATGAGTCGATTTAGTCTACGTAATCACTACATCCACTACGATATATGGGTTTACTTTTTAGGATCACATATCTCGTTAAGTATTAAAGATAAAGTTATAAAATTTAAAATTAATTACAAGCAATCATCTATCAAAAGGTGTTCAAAAAATAATCATGATCCGCTCACATTTTTTATTTTTTATTTTTATGCCTATTTGTATAGCACTCAATTTTATTGCTTTCACTTAACTTTTTTTATCCCCAAATGTTATCCATATATTTTTGTCATTTATAGCTCAATTTCTTTGAAAGAGTGTGAACTAATTTTGAAAAACTAAAATTTGTGTATAATCTTACTTTTTCCATTTTTTTAAATGAATTTTTTCTTAAATTTTTGTTGAAAAAAAATGTTTTTTCAAGTTCTCCTTTCGAGTTCACTTAAACTAATGAACCAATTTAAAAATGTTCTAAGAAATGTTTATTCGATATTCAATTAACTTTCATTCTATATAACATTTGATAATATGTGTTATTTAGAACGCGAAATATTTGCAAATGTGACTACCTTTATGAAAGCTCGGTCCAAAAGTTATTGGCCCATATTTTGTAAACCTATCCAAAGAAACATTATTAAACTATATTTTCGGAATAAGGGCGTCATTTTACATAATACAAAAATAACCTTGACTGCTGCGCAGAATGGCTGTTGTGTAGTGTAATCAAAAAAGAATGTCCAGCTTAAGATAGTAGTCGACTTTTGACATAAATTTCTATGGACAAATTTTCAAAAAGCTGACCATTCGTTAAAGTTCCACATTATTTCTTTATTATTGGTAACGCTGTAACATTTCGGTTATTGTAAAATAAGGTACATTCATTTCAATGACATGCGGTTACAACAAAGGTATTTCGGTTGCAACACTGAAACGTTGGTTCAATTAACCTCATGTTTGACATGAGAAGTTTTCAGTGTGTACCTTTTCCAAGTATTCCTTAACCACACTCAAAAAATAGATACCATAAAATTAATAGTTTTTACTATTGAAACTAGTCAATTGGATAAACAATTAATACAATCGGTGAATCCCATTAAATACTATATAATACTATAAAATTATTTTGAGTTTGTATGAAAATATTTATTGGTCTATTATTAAATCAATATTTGTCCTATTGACAAAATTTTAATGGGATTTTATGATATTTTTTTCAGAGTACCTTAAAATGTTTAATTGATATTTGCAATAAGTAATGTAATTAAGTTGTTTTCGAGATATATTTATCGTATTTGCTGCATGTTTAAAAGTTCTTTGTCTCAAATACGAGCTCTGTAATTTGCAACTAAATGTTTGGGGCTGTAATATTTGTGGTAAACATCGTTGTTTTCTTAGGGTGTTCTTTAATGTACACTTTTTTGAAATACCCTTTTCCGAATAAATTAAAATAATAATGGTTTTATTGAAACATGAAAATAATCTATTTTGATTTTACTTTTGACTAACTCTATTCTTTTGAAATCGACATGGTCATTTAAGACATTGATTACCTGTACCATTAGAGAATTGTGTCATGTATAACATATTCTACAATAACCAAAATGTGATGTATTTATTACCGAGTATTACATATTCAGAAATATTTATGAAAACGAACCTTTTTTTTGGAAACTATTACAGGGACTGTTGTTAAGATTCAATATTTGGTTGTTTAAAATGAAAGCGCTTTTGTTCCAAATGCCATTGTTTTAATTGTACTTGGTGCTTGGCAAACAATTTAAGGTCAATCTTTGTGTGGCCTAATTTACCGCCTGGTCGTCGTTTTCTTTTCCTTTGTGACACTTTATTTCTTATGTGCCTGAGACGGGCATACTGCGCATTCTTGTGATAGGCCTCAATTTCCAAAAAATTGTCTTTTTATTTGTATGTTTTTGTTTTTTAATGAAGTAAATAGAATTAATTTCGGTAGGTAAGATTCGAATGCATTGCGTCCTTGTTGCTGCTTCCTCCTTTGTTGCGTAGCATGTCCTTTGGCATCATTGCTCCCACTTTAATGTAATATTTGTGTACGTTTGACTCTCGAGTGCATTATTTGTTATTTTTTTTTTGTTTCTTTTTTTTGTATATATTTTTTATTGTTGTTTTTAAATGTGTGAATGACATTGTGTGAATGCACTGAAAGTTGTTGTTACCCTCCTCGCCG
Source organism: Dryomyza anilis (assembly GCA_951804985.1). Classification (NCBI taxonomy): domain Eukaryota; kingdom Metazoa; phylum Arthropoda; class Insecta; order Diptera; family Dryomyzidae; genus Dryomyza; species Dryomyza anilis. The sequence continues at coordinate 111,239,001 of OX638131.1, read as the reverse complement.
ACCTTCTTGGTTCCGGTGACGTCGTCTGTGGCGGTTGCACCTCGAAACTGTGACGACGACGACGACGACCCTTTCAGGGAATTGAATAATTTTTATTATTCACGCATTCACGAAATTTGCTCACGGCAAGAGTTTTTTTTTACACCTCCCTTTGCGCCGAAAAGACGTAAATTATGCGTCGTAATGACTTCAATTCGTACTGCCATAAATCGATACTACTCTCGAACGAAATGTGGCACGACGCACGACTTTTGCCTAGCAGCCCAGTAGAAAAAGCATTAGAAAATCGAATGCAGCTTTGGTAAAATGAAAATTGTTTGCACTGGGCCGGGGGTTGTTATTTTGTGATTCGAAGTTATGCATGTTGCATATATTCGCGATTGTTGTTGTTGTTGCTGGTGTGCGCTGACGGCCAAATAATGAGCCATAAATTATGACACCTCAGCACCGGTTGCCAACCTGGGCGGTCATAAATCTTGACGTTTTACGAGCGTCGATCGCGCCAAGTCGCCGGAACACGCAGCCGAATGTTCCACACGAACATTTGTTCCATGCCAACCCCAGCCCAGTCCCGTCACCGAACTCGCAATGCATAAATCGAAGCTATCACTGGACTCATAATTCAAAAGAAGCGCCGGGACTGCCTTGACTTAGACGAGCGTCTTCCGTGTATAACGAAGAACCGTGCATTCCCAATTGCACAGTCACACGTAATAGGAAAAATGAATTGGTCTTTAAAATGGTGAAGAAAAAAGGATTTATCATTAATCCGCATGAAACAACCGCATGATTTTCATAACGAACATTTTATATAATCCTAAAATTTAAATTTCTAAAAAATAACCAATACCGAGTTCGTAATATACATTTATAAATTTGATATAATTAAATTCGAAAATATTTAAGACATCAAATTTAATAAATTAAATAAAGTTTATATCTAAAATTTAAGAAAAATACTCAGGGAAATTCTAAACAAATATTTCCCCAAAAAATATGTTTGAAAAAAGCTTTGTATGTAAATTATTTTGTCTCTAAAAATAATTTGTGGGAATATTTATTTAGAATTTGCCCAGTGTTTTATAATTACACTACTCAACAAAACGAGAACAAAGTTGTTCTATGGACATTCCATACATCGGAAAAATAATTCTTACCGGTAAGAATTCTACGGGAAAGCGTTCTACGGGGAAGTTTTAACATAAAAAATATTCGTTTCAAATTTGTCTTTTAATTGTCAATACTTTTGTAGTATATCAAAAAAGGCTTATAAAGGGTTTTTCAATAAGAGCGCTACAAAAGTTTTTTTCAAGGGTTTTTCAACAGGGACGCTACAAAAGTAGAGCGACAGGGACAGCAAACGACGCCATATTTCTTGTCGCTCTTTTGACATTTCTCTTCAGTAAGGTTTGCCATTTCATGATGGAAAGATATACGAGCCAACAATGAGTCGAAATTATTAAAATTTACTACTGAAATTCGAATTCATTTATCTTTCCATCATGAAATGGCAAACCTTACTGAAGAGAAATATTAAAAGAGCAGCAAGAAATATGACGTCGTTTGCTGTCCCTGTCGCTCTGCTTTTGTAGCGTCCCTATTAAAAAACCCTTTATTTCTACATTATTAATAAAGATATTTTAATCTATTAAATCTATTAAACTATATTCTAAAAATTAAATTTATTTAATCACTTTTGGATGATTTTTTTCAATATTTCGGATCCAACGATAAAAAAGAAAATGATTTATTTTTATACAGAGCATAGCTCAAACTAACGATAAAAACTATCAACTTTCTTTCATCGGTTCTAGTTTTTAAAATATACCATTTTAACACAGTTTACTTCAAAATAATGTTTAAAATATTTGTTTATTTTACAAATAAATTACTGAAAACAGCAGATTTGACCAGATTTTTTTCTGAAAAAACTACGTTATAGGAACAAAAATAATAAGAAAACTGAGTATATCAAAACCAGCAACCGCAAATTAAATAGAATTGATGTATACACGCTGCAAAAAAAAGGGCTCTCCCAAACATAATTTTGCAGGCATTAACATGTATGTTTGGAATTTTATGTCAACATAATATATAATTGCCTGATAAATCATTTGTAAACATGGTTGTCTTGAGACTTGAACAGTGTCGTATTGAGCTCTGATTTACATTATGATTTCACGGAAACATTTTGATGTTGCCCCTTAAAATGGTATATGTTCTAATAGAAACATAATAAGTTCTACATCCAAACAAAATAAATATTTGAACCGAAACATAAATATGTTTAAAATATAAGATGATTTGGAACAACTTGATTTTAAAAATGCTTCCAGAGAAAAATATCAGTTGTTTCAGTTCAAAAAGTAGTATGTTTGCATAAAAACATATCTAAATATTTTTGGAAAATAAAAATAAAATATTGTTTTTTTTATTAATTTTTATTAAAATAATATTTAATATTTAAATTCATAAAACATTTTTAAATTAATAAATAAATAATTGAATTAAAACTGCAAGTACAAGTCTCAGTGCAGCACATAGCGTTGACAAGGAATTCGCGGAGCCTGTTGTAAAAAAACCATGCCGAATTCTGTTTGAAAATCTGTTTGAAAATGGAAGCACTGATTTTTCAGTTGTGGTTTTTTTTTGATGAAATATCCGTGTCGGCTTTTCACAATATTTTTAGAAAAACATTCAGGAACAATTAAATTATATACTGCACTATTAAATGATATTATTTGTTACTATTTGTACTTTTTGTATCACAATTTGTATATTTTTATACCCTTAGGTACAGGGTATACTAAGTTTGTGCAGATATTGTAACGCCCCTTAGGATGCGTGTCCGGTATGGAAAAGTATATATATTCTTGATCAGCATCACTACCCGAGTCCGTTTAGCAATGTCCGTCTGTCTGTCTGTCCGTCTTGCTGTCTTGCTGTCTGAATACAGAATAACTTGAGAAATACTGATCAGAATGCGATGAAATTTCGTCTCCCACTTTTATATAACTCTTTCGGAACTAATAACTCGAAAAGTATTCAAGGTATAGTTATAAAATTTAAAACGTATTGTTAAATGGTCCAAAAATGGGCGTGATCCGCTTTCTTTTTTTTTCATTATTTCCCGGATTTTCATAGTGGAAATTTGATCCGTGAATAAATTATTAAAATCAAATCTATAAAATATTAGCCTTTCAAAATTTTAAATATAGGCGTGGTCCGCCCAATTATATTTTTTAATTTTTTTTTTAGTTGTTTATACTTTTATATAAATTTTTTAATGTATGGGGATATAAGACGTAAATTTCTGATATATGAATAATATTCTGATCCCCACCAAAGGTGTAGGGTATTGCATATTCGGGCCCGATCTACTATAACAATCCGCCCCATGTGACCGAACTTACCCATGTGACCTAACTTTCCCAACTCGTTTAAATTTACAAATGACATCGTATTACCGATACATATACGTTTTCTCAACAAACATCAAAAGACACGTATGCAGAAAATGGCGGGCGCCGAGTGTAAACTTCGTATACAAAAAGAATATTGCAAGAATACTTTTATTTATATCTAATTTCTTTTTTTTTTGTTTCTTTTCAAACATCAGTATGTTTAAAAGGACTAATACATACTTCAAACGATGACAGAAGAGACGTAGATAGCAAATTCTGCTCAACCAAGAAGAATGTTGGAAGAATACATTTATTTAAATCGAATTTTTTTTTGTTTGTTTTTAAACATCAATATGCTCAAACGATGGCAAAAGATGGCGTAGGTGGAAAATGCTGCGCAACGTCGCGAACTTCGTCTGTCGTTAACCAATCGAATGAAGACGAGCGTTGCGAACATACGTTATAAATAGATTTGAATAGCATTTTCTGTTTGTTTTGAAACATAGTTATAACCAAGTATAACCAAGATTCTGCTGGGGAATATATAAAATGTTTACACATAGTTATACCATCTGAACAATAATTTAATTACACTTCATTCGTAATACACGTATGGTGATTTCGTATTATTTTTTAATTACATTCAAACATATTCAAACAAATCTTTTCTATCCATGTGGAATGGCCATAGGAAACATTATGAATCAATGTTCAATTATTTATGAAAATTTAATGATTTTTTAGTACTAATTGTCCTTATTTTAATCGACCACTCCCAAATCACGAAATTTACGTTATTTTGTGCCAGGGATTAAAAAAACTGAAATTTTTTCATTGCCTTTTGGTACTGCTGTGGCTGCGATTACACTGTACCGTTTTAGTTGTGCACTGAATATTATTTCTAGGACATTTTACGAAATATTTTAAAGTAGAATAGATGAATAACACATTTTGGTGCAATAAAATATTTGATACATTTGTGGCGTTGATTCTGAAAATACAATCACTTTTGTCAAATTTGCTTTAGTTTTTGAGATATAGCCTATTTTTCAAATTACCATTATTTTGGTATTCTTTTATTTTTAAAATTCAGAAGCAAAATAAATTTAAAATTGTTAAAAAAATAAATTAAAAATTAGGAAAAAAATTAATTAATGAAAAAAATTATAAAAAATATTGTCATGTAGCGCCATGTATCATTTTAAAATCCCACTAATAAAATAAATGTCGTTAAAAAGCTTAAATTACTTTATTATATAAAGGCAACATTTTTTTTACTTTTTAGATTTAATTTTTCTGATTTTAACAAATTTTTAATCAAAAAAAAAAAAAAGAAATGTTATATTTATTTAAGAGTCGCTATTAATTTTATATTTTCTACGTCTTGTATCGGAAAATAATTTCATTCTTATTTTTTATTGGAATTTTAAAAATTTAAGAAGATCAAGATAAAGGGAAATTGAAAATAGGTTATATCTCAAAAACTAGCACCAATTTGATAAAACTAGTGGCATTTTTGGAATCAGCGTGACGTATGTATCCAATATTTGCTGCGACTTTTACCGCACCATGTTAAAATTTGAATTTTGTCGGGCAGTGTAATTCGTAAAATACAAGAAACCTTTGTCATTTCTTATTCTTTCCCTATTTTTTTTTGTTACGAACCATTCGTATGTATTACGAATCAATATTTGTAAAATTAAAATAAATATAAAATTCCACATACATTTTTTGTATAATTTTTTTATATAATTTTTTGTTACAATTTTTCTTTAAGAAAGAATAACATATTTTATGAATATTTTTTCTTCAAACATTTTCACATTACATTTTGCAAATAAATTTCGTATGTAAAATCTACGAAAAGTTTCGTAAAAAACACAAATAACATTCGTAATTTTAGTAGAGATCTTTCGTATAATTTACAAAATATTTCTTAGATAAATTTCACGAATTTTTTAAGTCCGTCAGCACATGATCATAATACCGTCTGTTTTATTGCTTTATATCGGCTATTATTTTAATTAATGAATCACTGAGTTAAATTCAAATTATATATAGTATATATAAATTCAAGTACACACAAAAAAAAGCCAACTACCAGGATTCATTGAATTTAATTCGTATTTTTTCAATGATTTTCATTTTCAATATTTTTTTTTAACATCAAAGAAAGTAACTTTTACAAATACAACAAATCTACACTAAGAATACAACTATGTACGCTATAAAATAGACAGGACATAAAAATCCTTTATGCTAGAATGCAATACGCAGGGTCCTCTGTAATTCTACATACAGATGCCACCATAAAAATCAAGGTGTCAATCTCAAGCTGCTGCCGATGCTGCTGCACCCTATTTGCGTGTATTGGCCATAAAATCAAGAAACAGGGCAATAAAATTTTAATAGCTTGTCGCAGAATATATTCATTCGTGTGACATTTAGTACACGATTTGCTTGCAGGACTAAGCAAGGAAGTGTTAAGTTGTAAATTAAAATGCATTGTCACTGATTTTGTGGAATCGACCGAACGACCGACGCGACGGCTGATTTTTTTATTGGCCGCTCATAAATGTTTTCACTATTTTCTTCCCATTGAAATGCTTCAAAATGCTCACTGTCTCCAGTTTGTCTGCCAGTCTTAGACGCCTGATGACTTTCTCAAGGCTCGTCGTCGCAGGCTGCGTGTCTCAGGTGTGCAGGAGGCCGTCATGTTGGGAGGATCAACACGTCGACGACGACGACGGTGATCGATGATGTCAGCAACTTCGGGCTCTCATGTGTAGAGTTGTTGCGTTTGCGCACATGATCCTTGAGTGCCAGACAAGTTGACGCGCTGGCACTCAGCCTGCCCTGCGGCACATTCGAGGCCTTGAGGCAGCCCGTTTAAATGCGTCTTGGCATTTGCTTCGCATTTAAATAATCGTACCCTGCATAGGACGACTTTCAACAGGGTTTATATTATACAGAATTTGATTTCGTCGGATTGAACAGCGCAAAGTCTGGGTGCTTCTCCAAAAAGAAAACATTGCGCACGTGAACTATTTGCGCATTAGATTTACAAAAAACAAAAAAAATATTTAGGGCACTGCGAGTCTACAACAGATTCGCAAAACGAGTCCCGGCCACCTGGCTAAACAAGTTGTTACTTGTTTCGGAGGCAACAACAAAAAAAGTATTACAAAAAATATACAAAAAATGCGAATTAGTGCGAACCGCTCGTTGCGGCGCAGCAGGATTATAAGGTATCCTTGCCAATTACTGGGAAGCATGAAATTTTCAAATTTAAATTTTCTAATTTAAAATCGAGAAGCAACAAAAAATGCCGTCGAATGGCAAAGAAAACAAATGCCGCACCACAAGAAACAACAATAACAACTACCACTCAAGAGCGTCGAGTGATCGAGCGATCGGTAGCGATAGTAGGTACTCGCATCCTGTACCCTCCTGAGTACTTAAGAGCAATTGATCCTCCTACTACAACGACCGATATTTGCCGTAGATCCGTAACAGGTAGTCGCGTCGCATTCAATATGCGGCTTAACTGACATCGTCCACCGTTCATAATCCTGTGAGTTTGGTGCCGATCGCTGCAAGGATCAGTGCGAACACCTGGCTCTCACGTTGTTTTGATGTGATGAGTGATGAGGATTAAGTTTTTTTACTTCTTTCGTATTTCATCAATCGGTTCAGATTTTCTGTTTGGTTGGTTCTAGGCGGTAGTTTTTGCATTTGAGCGTTGTCATGGGAAAGGGCGTTTTCAAAAGGATTTCGAAAGGATTCACTGCTCAATTAGCATTAAAATTTATCAAAAGGTTGACTTAATTACAATAGTTGAGCTTGTACACATTTTATATACAATGCATTTAGATGATCTCAAGTGATTTGGGACCAAGAGGCACCCAAGCGACGAGGCTCCAAAAATATTTACCTAATGGTAAATTTAAAATTTCAAAAGATCGCAATGGCTTATTATTGTTGGATGGTATATCAAAGAGAACCCTCTCAAGCAAACATGACCGTGTCATTCCCTTCGCAAGTTTACAATAGTGTGTTTAAAATTATCTGAGTAGTTAATGCTCCAGTTCAGAGGTCCCCTATTTCATCCTTATAAAGTGGTCTCAATCGTGTATTTCTAGGAAGTCCGATTATATCAAATGAAGACATGGTCTGCTCTTGAACATGATGAGCCTGCTCATTAATCCGGTTGATAGATATAACCTCTTGGCAAATAATTTTTCGAAAATAACTCAACGTTCCCAGATAGCAATCAAGTACTGCCCGTCGTCCACTTTGCATCTTCATCTATGCCGAATACTCATTTTTGAAGTCGCGCCAGTTAGAAAGGTCCGAGGAAATCTATTATGTAGAAGAAGTGCGAGTCAACGCAGGCTTGTTTGTTGGTTAATCTTTCCAACCTCTTTTACACGACATCGCGAAGTCGCACCAGTTAGAAAGGTCCTAGGAAACCTGAATATTAACAAATGCTCCGGGCAACATGGCCTATCGACCATTATGTAGAAGAAGTGCGAGTCACCGTAGGCTCTGTCCGTTGGCTAATCTTTCCAATCTCTTTTACACGACAGGAGTTTTTCCATCTTCGCAAGAGAAAGGCTAAGAATCCTATTAATTACCGACCCATTCCAATATGCTTTGTGTTTTCCAATATATTGAAGCGCATAATAAACTTCCACCTTCTGAACAATGCTCAACGAATTGCTTAGTTACCGAAAATATGTTTTCCGAAGGTTTCCGAGTTTTTTTTTCTGATGACTTAAAGCATCCAAAGCCCCCGTTTGTCAGTGCGATACTTTAACACGCCTTAACTCTTCTCTCGTCTACACGGAACCTTCCGGAACTACCGTTAAGTAATGCGTCGGAAAGCTTTGAACTACCACCTTACTCTCCTCGAAAATGGGAATACGTTGGAAGGCCGTCAGAACATCATCGCTCTATCTACGTCTTTGTTGCACCGGGGATAACTTGACCTACAACCAACTGACTATTCTGATGACCTTCCGCCGTATTCCCATTTTCGGGGAGAGTAAGTTGGTAGCTGAAATATATGAAAGGCCTTTGAACTAGTGTGACATGAAGCCCTCGTATCAAAACTAATTGCTTATGGTGTCGATAAGTCTTTTTGATAGATAGATAGATATATAGATAGATAGATAGATAGATAGATAGATAGATAGATAGATAGATAGAATGATGATAGATAGATAGATAGATAGATAGATAGATTGATAGATCGATAGATCTATAGATCGATAAATCTATAGATCGATAGATCTATAGATCGATAAATAGATATATAGATAGATGATAGATAGATAGATAGATAGATAGATAGATAGATAGATAGATAGATAGATAGATAGATAGATAGATAGATAGAATGATGATAGATAGATAGATAGATAGATAGATAGATAGTTGATAGATAGATAGATAGATAGATAGATAGATAGATAGATAGATAGATAGATAGATAGATAGATGGATAGATAGATAGATAGATAGATAGATATAGAGATATATATCGAGTGTTCTTTCAGAACAACATTCTATCAATTCTGGAGTGTCGGAGGATTCCGCCCTTTCCCCGGCCCTATTTATGATTTTTATCAATGACACTGAACCCAATCCGCTTTTTTGAAGATAACAGTAATAGTTGTCATTCATATTCGTTCAAAAAGCGCTAAAATTCTTTGGAGATGAAGAGTAAAAGGCGCATCTTAAAACAATTTCCACAAAAAACCAAATATTTTTTGTTATCTCACAAAAATTGGATTCATTCCTCGCTCTCCTAAAAAAGAGGGCTATTGAATAATGCAGAGTCAACTTCTTTTGGCCTTCTGGACATATCATTCTGGACCTTCATTGGATATTTCATGTGTCGAAAGTAGTGGTCCGGTCTATGTTTTCTAAAACAGTGCTAGACAACGATCCTGTTAACGAATTCACTTTGTAATGCGTGGTTCTGTTGAGAGCCGAATGAACTACGAAAAGGCGGGCTTGCTTCGATGCCCGTGTACTTAGGACGAGTGAACACATATCATATATTTGATGGGGTTTCAAAATCCTCCTTGGAGTTCTAGGACGGAATTCAACAACGTGTGCTATTTCTAATAGGCTATGCCAATACTTCATACCTCTATTGGTATTCTTCCTGGCCTGTTTGATAGGTATTTCAATGGTAAGTATTCAATGAAAATGCATAATTATGACCTGGTATTCCCTCGTTCTAAGTACTCGAGCATCGAACCAAGCACGCCTTTTCGTAGTTCACGAGGCTCTCAACAGAACCAAACATACAAAGAGAATTCGTTCTTTAGTACGTTTGTGGAACAAACTTCCTGCCTCTGTTTTTCCTGACAGTTTTGATATTGAAAAACACCAACACTATTCCATCTTTTACCCTTCCCTTTAAGCTATCCTTCTATCCTGTCATATTCCAAGACTCTGCTTTGCATGAATAGGGGGTATCTTCTGAGAGTTGATTAATTTGAAATAAAAATATTTGTTCCTAAGCATTTGTTCTTCTGCATTGGCAAGAACCTAATAACAATACGTCGTATTTTATTATTAAACAGAAAACTATCGGAAATAATCTGCAATATCGATTTTTTACCTCATTTGGTCTTCGTCAGAGCCGGATGATCTGAAATTAAGACTGTTCTGTTCATGAGTATGATAGTGGGCCTGGTTAGAGTTATCTGATTTCATTCTTGTCAGATAGTTTCAATCTGGAATTGGCAGAAACGTAAGTCGGTTAACTCTAATCTCTTTTATTAAACTTAAAGCTATCGGAATAATATGTAATACCGATTTGTTAACTCGTTTGGGTCTCTTTAATCCCGATGATCTAAAATAAAGACATGTTCTGTACATGAGCATGGTCCTACTATGATCAGTGCCTTATTTTAATAGCTAAGTTTATCAAAAAGTTGAAAAACCTTTATAGCATCTGTAAAAATGCTTCAGCTGCTTGGACACATCTTTCTTTTTGTTTTCATTATAGAAACTTTAACACGAGGGTCGCCCTAAGTTGAAGATACCTCCAGACATAAATAATAATACGTAAATTCATTGAGTTTTCATTCTTAGCACGACATATCGATCATCGATTTGGTAGATACAAAAATGCTACCATTGAGTAACACTGAAAATATTTGATATTGAAGACAATAAACATGGAAAAACGTGGCAGCCAGCACCTTTTTGAGCACCGTTTGTTCAGTATGATTTATGACGGGAATATTTGCAGTTGTACCATTCATTATGTGCCCAACAGGTTTTGTATTATCGTAAATGATACAGGATTCGAAGAACAGCTGCGTCGTGGCTTCGAAACACGTTTAATAACTCATTAGAGCCTTTAATTAATTGCGTTCATTACGCATGTCGTGGGTACCGTATCACATGCGATCTGCACTAATTTCACGGTTCTGAAAGTGGTGTTAGATATTTAAACACACAATCATCGATCAAGTTTTAAGCCATTACGTCAAATTCTCTAAATATTGTCTCTATAAATACCAAATTTCAATATATCGAATTTTGTAATACGACAACTCGAAATCGATTCTAATCGCAACGTGAGAGTAAACCTCATGTTAATCCTCGGACAACATGTTCTACGAGGAGGGTCACAAACTCGATTTGTATCATTGCTGGGTTCATGCGTTGGGGTCAAACTAAAGAAGGAACCAACTGCAACTGCTATTTTCAAAGTATATTTTATGCTTTGTTTGTGAAATTTCCAAATTAAGGAAGTCGCCGAGTGCAGCAAACAGGCGGATGAATGGAGGGAAAGAGGTCGGTACCAACAGACGCACGAAAGGACACTGAGAAACAGACAAACAACAAATGCTTTCCTTAAAATATTTTTCATTTTTAGGGCATTCTACTGCAACTTTTGGCTTGTATATGTGGGAGGTTGCAGCTCCGGTAACATAGCCATTATGAAGTCAGATTAAATGCAACCACACAGACACACATTCAGGCTACCTACAAACTGAACGCAAATGACATCCGCATCCTGTTGGGTTGCAGAGGTCATATCGCTGAAGCTACAACGACCGACTCCGGTTGCCTCTTCGCCCTCATTCTAGCAGTACTCATTGCCAATCGTAATTCCATCCAACCAACCAGCCAGCTAGCCAGATCTCTTGCTTCGGGGTCAGGAATTTTGAAAATTCCTACTTCAATTGCAAGTCGCAAGTCGGCATTGTACGTTGCATGCAAACAGCGTCGACAGGACCCGCAAATAACTTGCTGCGTCCTTTTTCCCAGCCATTCCAATTGCAATCTTTTGCTTTCCACCTCTTCCTCTGTAACATCCGGCCGTGTCTAGTCGACCTGTGCTGCCCGTACCTTACCTCGGTGCTGTTCCTCACTACTGGCTGTGCGTCTGTCTCCTGCCGCATGGCTTAATTTGGATGAGAATTTATCTTATTTGGTGCTCGTATGATGATTTTTTTTTTTTTTGTTCACTGCGAATTCTCAGTTGTGACCGACCACAGTTTCAGTGATGCAGTGCCGCATTAAGGACACTGCAAAGTATTACTGATTCCATCCATTACAAATATCAAAAGTCCTTTGATTGCGCAGGCTGTTGATCTCACATAAATGCATGATGAAGATGTTGTGTTGCAAATTAATAACAACTACGGATACCTGCTGCATAAAACTAAAGTATGGAACTAAAAGTTTAAAGTAAACCATGACAGTTACCGAGCCATTCAGCGATATCGTAGAACGCACTAACATCATTAAATTTAATTGCTTCGCAGTCTTTGCAGTTCAATGCATTCTTCCAATTATGTTTTCGATAATTTGACATTCGCACATCACAGCAAGGAACGCAACAGATTGAGTTCCATTCGTCGCAATTACCGATCTCGAAATGTGACACAGTCCCATTGTTTATAGTGCTTGTATGTCTGGTCGTACTGCGCTGTTTTGCAGTGGGAGTATTATACCTTTCCTGAGAGGTAAGGGTCATTTTAGTTAAAAAAAAGATGAGGTAAGGTCATATTATGTTTACTTTTTGGAATATCTTCAAGAGTAAGCTATACAGGTTAAGACAAACCGTTCCTGCAATCGAGAAGGTCTCTTAATATGACTTTTTGGAATATCTCCGAACGTTATTCTCGGAATACTGATTTTCTTGTAACCTTTTTTTATGATTTTGAACCGTTTTCACCATCTTCGGTTAAGCACTAACTGCCACTTTAACTCAGAGTTACCAATAGAATATATGGAATTGAAACATTTAAATGGACATTGTGAAAACGGCCCTTAATAACTTAAAAAATGAGTTTTCTATGAGCACCCCCAACGGGTACTGATTTGCAGATTATTATCATTCATAATTTGTTCAATTTACGCTGTTTTATTTCATGAACAATGAATTTAATTGCGTCATTAATAATATTAGTTTTAAATATGTCATTTTTAATATTCAAATATATAACACAATCTTGCAACAAAAAAAAAGAAAAAAACGCATTAAACGGTTGAAAGATTTCTATCGGCAAAATTGTTACACAAAACACACTGTGCGACTCTGCGGACTTCAAATCACGACTCAAAGTGTGTTTTGTGCGACACAGGGCATGGCTCTGACTAATGGCTATGCAACATGCCTACCAAATGCGCCCACTTCTTCTACGCCATCTTTTTGCTTTGAATGTTTTTTCCAGATCGGTATCTAAGATACAAATATAATGTAAAGCCAAGAAAAATCAGCGCTTCCTAACCAAAAAAAAAGGAGTCTTGAGCTGTAGGAGCCAAAGAAAATCCTAATGGTTTTGAAAATAAGAGTTTTATTAATTGATAATAATTATTAACTTTTATTGTATTAAAACATAATCAATATTAATAGTGATGAATACTAAAATTCTTGATGCATGTATAATTTGTTTCCTATGCAGGTTTGGAAATCGCTGGCACCGATGAGTAACACGTTTTACTTCTTTATACGACTAGCGACCACGTGAATTGGCAACTTAAGCTAAAAGTACTGAACTGATATTCGTTGTTTATGTCTTATAAAGAAGTAGAAAATAAAGGATATTCACGTTGTGAAATAAATCTTGGTTCAAATATTACGCTTTTAAAGAAAATAATGATGAAAATGTTACAGGTATCTTAAAATTCATATAAGGGCATTTTCTGGGGTTCCGAACTGAACATTCGTACGCTTAAACTTTAATCTCTCAAAGGAAAATTAATGAATTTACTTAATTTTTTTTGCTCAAAAAGTATTTAAATAGGACTAAATAGTTGCAAAAAATTAGAAAATTCTATACGGTATATAAAAAGTTATAAAGTAAATAGTTGTCGATCCGAGCGGAAGTGCATGTCGAGGTTCATATGGAAATTCCAAAAAATCAGCAAATTTTGCGTACAAATTATTTTTTTGAATTATTTTGAAAAATAACTGAAATCATGTGCTTTATTTGTATATTTATACTTTGTTCCTAAAATATATAGTTTTTTCATAATAAATCACAGAAAAATTCCGGACGAGACAAAAAATTCCGTATAGAAATTATCAGTACGATTTTTATTCTAAAATTGCTTACAATGTATTTTTTTGAATTAGAATTATAGCTGAGACAATTTACTTTATTTTTGAATTTGTACACTTTGTTCCTAAAGTTTACAGTTATTTCGTAATAAATCACAGTATCATTCCGGATGTTCCGTATGAAAATTTGCACTACGAATAGTTGCTAAAAAAAATTATGTTTCTGTCAATATAAGTAATCATTAATGAAAAGTGATGTACTTGAATTTCCAGATTTTTTTATTTTTTTTTGTTATTTTTGAACAAATACATTTTTACATTTTTGGTACTCAAAGTTCCGGACGGGACAGATTTCAATTAGCTGTCAAAATTTTTCTAGAATTATTAGGAAATCGATGTTTACATTTTTGAAAATACCAAAGAAATTTAATACGAGGATTCAAAAAATTGTTTTTTTAATATGATAATAAATATATCTTTTTGATTCCGGACAAGACAATAGGACATCTTTTACAAAAATCAAAATTTGTCCTGCAAAACCGCCTATTTACATTTTTAAATACCTCTTACAAAATGAATTTTACCGAAGAAACCAAACTATTTTGAGTCACAATTCTGAACTTACTTCATAAAAAATTAAGTATATCTCTAATATATAATGGCATTTATCTAATTTATCCGAATTAGACGTAGTTTTCACATGCAGTCAGGCAGTTTTGCAGTATCGTCGACGATTTATTAATGTTGTCGGAAAAAACAGAAACTAATATTTTATATCTGTGTGTCTTTAAAGTTAGTTAATTTGGTTACTCAAAGTACACGAAAAATTGATATATTTACCAGTTGTATATATAGTAACGTAAATTTATGAGTATTTTATTATACGTTATCGTTAACGGAATAAAATTTCCTTATCAGATAATTACATTCACATATTTAAGTTTCCTACTTCACCGTTATTTCAAACATTTGTCGTGGTTGACGTTTTTCTGGAAATACCAATATATAGGAGTAAAGTACTACATAACGGGTTCAATAGACCATAGACTTAGTTTTCTAAAGGCCTTGAGTTCGATCCCAGAAATAATTATCAAATAGTAGGAAATAAAACTAGAGGAAATGTAAAAAAATCATTAAGTCTTATGAATTCTTTTTTTACAATTTACCATGCAATGTACAGTGTTGATCGAGGATAAGTTATTAGGATGGAGGAAAGATGGAGTAGTGTCGGTTTTGAATTGGCCAATATCAAAATGTCGGGAATAACCTAAGCAGTGAGATTGTTCCACAAACATATCGTGCGTATCGTTGTTTAGATTTTAAGAAGAATATTTTCTCCAAAGACATTATGATAGTTTTTTGAATTCTTCTATTGATTGCCCTAAAGGGATTCGTGAGACATTCATTAAAAATGGTAGTTAAGATACAAACTTAAAGTGAAAATCATCCTTAGGAAGTTCTCTATAATCGCTCCTTAGACATTAGAAACACACATTGAACCAATTCACTACAAAATGACGAAATATATTTGTAATCCTTTAAATTCCTTTCGACCCCATAGCGCCTAACACAGAAATGAGATTTGTTGCACCAACAAACTCTTTGCCCTACTCATGTATTCTGTTCTCTCAACAGCTTACTCGGTTGTTATTGTCAAAACTAAGAGTTGTAGTTTGGACTACGACCACTTTTGAACAATTTAGAACAATTTGTAGTGTGTATATGCTAATATTGCAAGCGCCAACCGAATATGGTTATAATATCCGCCAACAAATTTGTTGAAAATTCGTTTTAACTGAATGCTGTTGGTTGTAACAACCAATTTTATTCGTTCTTCCAACATTTTTGTGTTTAGGGGTCTTAGTTTAAATTTTGATCTACTGACCATCAATAAATCAATAAAATGCATGGAGTTAAATGTAAGTGCCGCACAGTGTAATCATTGCAATCATTCGATTGTTTGCCACTAATACTTCGAAAAAGTCTTTTTTATACCCTACACTAAGAGTGAAAGGGTATATTCAATTTGGTACGCCGTTTGTAACACCCAGAAGGAAGCATCTCCGGTATGAGTATATAGTATATATATTCTTGATAGTATATAGTATATATATTCTTGATCAGCATGATCTCCTGAGTCGATTTAGCCGTCTGTCTATCTGTTGAAATGCCTACTACTTAAACAATTGAAGAGTTAGATAAATGAAACTCATACCTACGCTGTATGTGCGAATAGGCATATCGGTCCATTGTGACCTGTGATCTGACCATTTATATTTAAATAACTCATATAAAATTTACATCTACAGTTCAGTTTTACACCCAGAAAAAATTCCCTCAAATCCCATTAAAATTGGTCAATAGGACAATTATTGATTTAATAGTATACAAAAAATAAAAATTTTCATATAAACTCAATGGCAATGTCATGGTATTTTCCGATTAAAATAATAATTTATCCTTTTGAATATTTTTAATAGTAAAAAATTATTATTTATATAGTATTTTTTTCTGGGTGTACGTATACGTGCTTAGGTAAACTTTTTTGGTCAAATATATATTGACTTCATGCTCAAATACATGGAAATAATATTTTCCGGCGAAACGACTTGTGGTTCCAAAAAAAAAAATATCGAAATTCGGTACACCTATCCATTTGTAAATATGGGTATCAAATGAATGAACATTCTTCAGCGATTGAAAGTTTGTAGTTATTTTCAGGATTTGTATACCCTGATGACCTATATACCACTTTGAATGGTAACCACACATATGTGCAGGGTATTTATAGTCGGCTTAGACCGACTATAATTTTGACAATCCTAACTGTCATAATAACACCAAATTTAAAATTTCCCATGTGATCTAACCTTCCCAACTGGTTTTGTGTTTTTTTTTTGGAGATTTGATTTAGGTTTCATATTAGAAATTACTTTAAAGTGCGAAATTATAGATCACATTCTCAAAATATGGCATTATTAAATATAGAAATGGTCTTTTGTAGTCTTCAACTAATGTGAAACATAAGAACCTTCATTATGGCCTTTTGCCAAGTGACGTTCGCAACCAACCGAATGTATGGATGTTTGTATGTTCGCCATACTTTGGCGATGATGTTCGTTCGCATGATTGTGTCGCACTCCATCCAGAGTAAGTATCACTGCCGCGACACACAAACACTCACACAGCACACAGCCCCTTTCCCATGTATCCCTGGCCCAGCCCAAGCCCCAGCACCAACCGTGCCAGGGGTACCTACTACCTATTCGTTCGCTAAAACATAAGCACGCTAAATGGAACTTTTCTTGTTTTTTGTTTTTTTTGTATTTTGTTGTTTCTTAGATTGCTTTTAAATTACTTTTTCTTGCTGTCTCTGTTGCATGCTCATCGTAGCCACTGTCCTTCTCTTTTGTTCGCATGTTTTTGGTTCTTCGTGTGGTTGTTGTACTTGTTGTTGTTGTAGAAATACACGTAATTTCAATACGTGCACGTTACTAAGTATTTAACAAGACATACACACATGCATGGCGCACTTACACGCAGAGAAATTGAAGTTTAATGAATAAAAAACACTTTTAATATGTAGAATATAAATTAGGTATTTAAAAATAATGGAATTTTTAGAATATATACATTTTTATTTTATATATTAATTTAGAATTTTAATAAATTTTATTTTTTTTTTTAATTTTTAAATTGAATTTTTAGAGACAAATTGATTTTTTGGTGAACAATTTAATTTTTAGTAAAAAAATGTATTTTGAGTGAAAAATCGTATTTCGAGTCAAAAATTCAATTTTGAGTGAAAAATTGAATTTTGAGTAAAAAATTGAATTTTTTGTGATCAATTGAATTTTGAGTGAAAAATTTATTAAATTGAGTTTTGAGTGAAAAATTGAATTTTAAGTGAAAAATTGAATTGAAGTGAAACATTTAATTTTGAGTGAGAAATTGAATTTTGAGTGAAAAATTGATTTTGGGTGAAAAATGGAATTTTGAGTGAAAAATAGAATTTTGGGTGAAAAAATGAATTTTTTAGTGAAAAATTGAATTTTAAGTGAAAAATGGAATTTTGAGTGAAAAATTGAATTTAAAGTGAAAAAATGAATTTTAAGTGAAAAATGAAATTTTAAGTGAAAAATTGAATTTTGGGTGAAAAATTGAATTTTAAATGAAAAATTGAATGTTGAGTGAATATTTAATTTTAAATGAAAATTTTATTTTTAGTAAAAATTCAAATTTTTATAAAAAATTGAATTTATAATGAAAAATTTAATTTATAGTGAAAAATTGAATTTTGAGTGAAAAAGAAAATTGAATTTTGAGTGAAAAATTTAAGTTTGCGTGAAAAATGGAATTTTCAGTAAAAAATTTCATTTTGAGTGAAAAATGGAACTTTGAGTGAAAAATAGAATTTTGGGTGAAAAAATTGAATTTTAAGTGTAAATTGTATTTTGAGTGAAAAATTTTGAATAAAATAGGAATTCCGAGTGAAAAATATAATTTTGAGTGGACATTTGGGTAAAAAATAGAACTTTGAGTGCAAAATGGAATTTTCAGGAAAAAATTGAATTTTGAGTGTAAAATGGAATTTTGAGTGAAAAAATTGAATTTTGAATGAAAAATTTAATTTTTAGTAAAAAATTTAAATTTGAGTAAATAAATTAATTTTGAGTGAAAAATTAAATATTGAATGATAAATTGAATTTTGAGTGAAAAATTGAATTTTGAGTGAAAAATTGAATTTTGAGTGAAAATTTGAAGTTGAAGTGAAAATGGAATTTTGAATGAAAAATTAAATTTTGGGAGAAAAATTGAATTTTGAGTGAAAAATTAAATTTTATGTGATAGATATGGTTTGAGTGAAAAACTGAATTTTTAGTGAAAAATTAAATTTTTATTGAAAAATTAAATTTTTAGTGAAAAATTAAATTTTTAGTGAAAAATTAAATTTTTAGTGAAAAATTAAATTTTTAGTGAAAAATTAAATTTTTAGTGAAAAATTAAATTTTTAGTGAAAAATTAAATTTTGAGTAAAAATAGAGCTTTGAGTAAAAAATGAATTTTGAGAGAAAAATTCAATTTTGTGTGAAAAATTGAATTTTGTGTGAAAAAATGATTTTTGAGTGATAGATATCGTTTTTAGTGAAAAACTGAATTTTTAGTGAAAAATTGAATTTTGAGTAAAAAATTAAATTTTGAGTAAAAATAGAGCTTTGAATAAAAATTGAATTTTGAGTGAAAAAGTGAATTCTGAGTGAACAATTTAAATTTCAGTGAATTTTAGTTAAATAATTGCATGATTTCTCTCAGTACATCTATCCAATATGGCTGTGTGTCTGTATGTGTGCTTCTATATGGGTATGTGGGGCTGACAGCTTAAGCGCGCATAATGTTTCCAGGAAATAAATAACTATGCAGCGCAACGACATTGGCGAAGCTGTTAAGTCCTGCGATGTAGACGCGCGCGGCCATCCGCTTCATCCCGCTGACAACAGCAACCACCAGCCATAGCGAAGCGAAAAGAAACGAGTCTGGCCTGGTCTGGTCTGATTTGGTCTGGCAGCGCATTAAGAAACCGCATTGCTGGGTCGAGGCTCTGGTCCAGCGCGGAAACCATGTGGCGCCGCATGTCGCTGCGCTTCAAGCAACATTCTTCGGATTAGAAAAGCATTTGAGCACGACTGAGGATGCAGAATATGCGCGCGACGCGGCGCGGCCATGTTGGCTAACGTCACTGCCAACCATCCGAACATCCAACCAAATACACACACTCACTCACTGGGAACTTGCGGGGCGGGGTTCTGGACTGTGCTGGGCAGCGCGGACTATGCGCTTCGTCGTCGATTTGATCCACCATGTGTTTCACATATGCAACCGAGTTCAGGCGAATTTTTGTCTGTCTGTCATGACGCCCCATCCATGTCGCATGTGTGGCTGTTCTCGTGGGTTGCCAAGTGCTCTGGCACATCGCAAAATGGAGTCCATCATGACTGATGACGGGTTTTACTGCCACGTACTGCGGTGGAAATTATATCGTGTCGAAGAGTGTTTATCTTAGTCTAGCGTTGAGTGATGCAAATACAATCTTCGTATTGTCCAAAAACTCAAGTCGGATTAATTTTAATAAGACCTAAGTAATGAGAAAAGTTGCTGGTCCATATCGAATATTGTAACCGTTTGATATTCGGATTCATTGAATTTTTAGTTTGCAAGAATTATTTTTATATTTTGTAGACATTCCTATTAGGATTTCATAATAAAAAGATTTATATTTAAAATGTAATATCGACGATGTTACATTATATAAAGTTACGGAATTCACTAGTAGTGGCCCAAACAAGGTAACAAATCGGATACATGATCTCATTGTAACGTAGTTACCTTTTCGGGTAGTTTTCAAGGTTCATGTTTAGGTCCCGGTATTTACCCTCAGAGCACCCATGCCCAAGCCGGGATGTGAACCCGAGACCATCAGAATGCTTGTCTGGACTGGATTGCTGAGGCCGGCTATTATAATTAGTTAATAGTATAAATTATTATTTTAATGGGTAAATACCATTAAATATTACAAAATACTATTAAATTGTTTTTGTGTTTATATGAAAATACTTACTTTTTGTTTACCATTGAATCAATAATTGTCCTATTGACTAATTTCCTAGGTTTATTTCTGAGTGTATTAATGATTATATATTTCTTTAAATGTTGTTTGGAATAATTTTTCCATATTTTCGTGATCACAATATAAATTGAAAAGAATATTAGTTGCTTTAATGCATAATTTACATAGTGTATTATTAAAATTACATTAAAATTACTTACAGAAAATGTCACATTTTGAACACCTCTTTACAAAAGAATAGACCATATTATTGTTCGCTTCAATTTCCAATCATTTGGGATGTCTGTATAGATTTTTGAGTCCGTTGAAGTACATTTAATTTCTTTCAATAAAAAAGGTTCTGTATAAACTCGCAGAACGACGAACAAAACGAACGAAAAACGATGTTTATTATTATAGTAGAATATACATTAAAACAATAGTATTTATACTTTTATTTAATATGAATATTGGTAAAATACTATAAATTAAAGAGAAATACATGCAATTATAATTGTTTTCATTACAAAACATTAAATAATATTTCAATTATTAAATTAATGGTACTACATTTTTCAAATACTATTAAATTCATTAGAATGCTTTTGAATAAATATCGAATTCATTAGAAAACATTTGAATTAATATGAAAAAACAATTAATAAAGGAACCAAACAATCAGATAAAATTTAACACTGTACCTACTATTTTTAAATCATATTTTGGATATTTCTTTTTATTTTAAGTAATTTATTATTTATATATCATAGTTGTAGAAGTAAGATTTTTAAGATTTACAACAATTTCTTTCTAAAAAGCCTTATGTATCGGACAATATTAGATTGTTATAGCCAACATTGTTGACAACTTCTGGGAATATATTAATCATTTGAATTGAATTTTAATTTGTAACTTTACTAATTATTTTTCATAATTTGAATGTATAAACTTTGGCGAACAGACTTTGCATTGTACATCTCGAAAAATGCCATTTTTGAAATATGCCAAATGTGATAAATTGAACGATTCGCCGTATACAACAATCCAATCGAACGTTCCCCTTTTATATAAGTTTTAAATATCAGATACGCCCACCGAATTTACATACGCCCCCCAATTGGCAGCCGCCTTAGCCTCGCCTTTGTGGGAAAGTTCTCGACGACGAATGCCTGCCGAAACAGGTTCTCACGATCGTTATCCAGGGCGCATAGCAGGCATTTAATTACATGCCTTGAACCTCCTGTGGCACGGCCAGCAGTGAGCTGCTGCTCTGCATCCTCGCGGCGATCTAATTGCAAAGATGCCAAAGAAAAGTCGTAGATCCTCTGCGAACAAATTTCGCATTACTTTGGGTAGTTGATCCTCGTCGTCTTTGCTGCTGCGCTGTGCTGCGTCTTTGGGTTGGCCTCAATCTTGAGCAGGAAAAAGCATCTCAAATTACGCAGCAGCAGCAACACAAAATAATAATAATAATCAGCGCAACAACATCATCAACAACAACAATGAAAACAACAATCAACAATACAAAGGCAGCAACAACTGCGTGATCGTGCAGTGTGTACACTGTAAAAAATCTCAAGCGCTCGAAACGAATGCAGCACTGTCGAAGAAAAAAAAACTATAAAATAAATAGTTTTTTTACTATTAAGTCAATAGTATAAATTATTATTTTAATGGGTAAATACCATTAAATTGTAGTAATTACTATTAAATACTATTAAATTGTTTTGGTGTTTTTATGAAAATATTTTTTTATACTATTGAATCAATAACTGTCCTATTGATCAATTTTAATAGGATTTTTTCCGGATTGCTACGGTAGCCCTATTTTCTGTTAGTGTACGCGCTGTAAACTGCTGAAAGGGTCGCAGTACGCATATCGCAATTACGATCTCAGGTGGTCGTTGGTGGTTGTAATTTTAGAACGACTGTGCTGAGATGGTAGTACACGTTTTTATCCTCATCCTTATGCTGATCCGATCCGATCCTGACGGGCGACATTGAACGCATTTAATTCGTGCTGGTTGGCAGCCTACTCTCGATCGCGCTGAGACATATTGAGTTACGCAGCCCGCGCACTCAAAACTGTACTACGTAGCGACACCGCAGATCGATTACAACGCAGCCTCTAAACTGGCGCATTTTAAAGCCCACGAACCGCAAGAACTTAAAACGGCAATTTCTAGTCTGTCGTAGGACCTGCGCATTGGCGCATTTTGCCTGTGGCTGCCGCAGCCGTCAGTACGCACATCCGTCCGCACATTTGCAACGGAAGTACGTTGCTGACAGGCCAACATTTGCATGGACACGTGGCTTTGTTCGTTTACCCCCCATCCGCCCGCTCTCCTATATCAAGAGAGAGCCAGCTATGAACATTCGTTAGTGCTGTCGCTTTCGTCTGCTGTCAGAGCTGTCAGATGTGCTGCCGGACGCCAAACTCCTCGTAATAGATTTGCATAAAGTTCCGCCTCGTAGCATTGCTCTGTTTCAAGGACTCGTTGAACGTTATACGGAGGGCTGTGCTCGGCTGTGCTGCGCCTGGCCTGCCGCCAACGTCTTCTCGATTTTAATCTGTCAAAAGTTTTAGCTGGACATGCGTCCAGACGGGGCACAGGACATGCAACGGATGCATATACTGTCGGTGGTATATGTGCGTCCGTATGTCTGTCTGTCTGTCTGTCTGTCCGTATGTCTGTCTGCCTATCCTCTGTCTGTCTGTCTTTCGCTCTGTCCAGTGGTGTCACTTGTCTGCAGTCCTAACTTCTTCATTTGTGCCTGAAGTTTTGGCCGCACTGCTGCATAAGGACCAAGTTTTGGCTCAAGTTGGTGTCGTTCGTGTCCGTCGTGTTGTCGCCTGGAGCGTTTATTTGAGTTTCTGCTCAAACTGCGTGCGCCTGCAGACTTCGGAAATACTTCGCACCCGTGCAAGTTCCTCACGAAGAAGTCACTGCTTAATTAGCGCGCATATTTAAATAAGCTGTCGCTTGTCCTTGATGCTGTGCTGCATTTGTAATTTTGTTGTAACTCAAAATGCAAAACCCCCGCTCACTCCCCAGTCAACGTGTCAAATGACCTCGGGGCCGGCAGGTCATTCGCATAGAGAGCTTCTTCGCCTTTTTACGATTTATGCAATGCTGCCAAATGCGAAAATTGTCCGACTTGAGAATGAGTTCAATTCAAGCGGAAAATTACGGCCGTAGCTACTAAGGCTGCAATTAAGGCACCGACGAAGGAGCCAATCAAAGACGACCGACCGACCGGTCGACGGTGCCCATTAAGATGGCGACAACTCCACTCGAGGGTATGGAGACTATTTAAGATTTTTGCTGATGCGCGAATGCTTGAGAATGGAATTTGCTGAGTTGGCAGCTACACAAAGAACCGAAGCCGAGCAGAGCAACCAAGTCACAAAGCAGCAGCGCGCCTCCAATTTGTACGCAGCACGGAATCGGAATCGCTGATGATGCATTTCCTTTCAACGAACGAACGAACGGCGACGACGACAGTCATGTCGTTAACATGTGTGAATTGGGCGCTGCTTAATTGGACTCCGACGGACGGACGGACGTGCAAATAAAAGATTTTTCACTTGTGAGCAGAAAATCGTCACTCTCAGCGACAAACGGACGGTCGCTTCGGTTCGGATGGAATGGACGTACCCAGGGTAAGTATTAATTTCAGCGCATCTATGGAGCAACGAGCAGTTTGTGGCCTCTATTGTCTGGCGCAAATTTCAATTTCAATAAAAACCAAAACGACGAACCGAACAGAACCGTAATGTCGTTCGAAACGGAGCCAAAGTCATTGTGTTGGGCTGCACACGTCGCGTGTTATCACTGCGGTCAGCATCTTCTTTGTTATCGCAGCATCTGACTCGACTCTGTTGCTGTTGCTGCTGCTCCACACAGCGCAGGGTGGAGTGGGGCGGTATGGCATGAAGTTAAACTGTAAATGTGACAAATGTCTCCGTCTCCGTCCCCGTCTGACGGCTGTCTTTGCATAAGCGGCCTGTATCAAATACTCGTATGAAGGAAATTCATAATTTGAAAATTTAAATTTTAAAAATTTACAATTCTCAACATTAAAATAATAAAGTCATAAATTAGCCTCATCTGTGTGACGGGTTGCCAGTCAACTGAATAATCAATCCATATACGCAATATCGACCAATTTACATACACTTGGAGATATAATCTTGAAATATTCTACTCATAACATATGGAGGCATGTGGCATTAATTTGGAGCTAACCTGGCACCTTTAAAGTGAAGTCTAAAAATATCAAATAAATATTATTCTGTATTTTAAATATTTCCAGAACATTCCAAAGGCTTTAAGTAGTAATGAAATGTAATGTAATATATTTCGGGGCTTTTTAAAGCGTTTTTCAATAAGAGCCGCTACAAAATAAAACAAAAACGGTTTTGGATATCAATGAAATTCTTTATTCCTGTAAAAGTACGTTCGATGCCATTATGTATGGAACCCGATTTCTTTTGCATGGCCACCACGGGCACGCTTGCAGAAGTCCAGACGCTGAACCCAATTTTCGACGGTTTTCAAGCATAAATCGGCCGATACTGTTGCAATTTCACGTTCGATATTCGTACGAAGTTCATCGTTCGCATAGACCATAGACTTGACGTAGCCCCACAGGAAATAGTCTAACGGCGTCAAATCGCACGACCGAGCGTCCAATCGACTGGACCATTTCGTGAGATAACACGTTCTCCAAACTTGGTTTCAAATAAATTGATTGTGGCATTCGCTGTGTGACTTGTGGCGCCGTCCTGTTGGAACCACATGTCCTTCAAGTCCATATCATCCAATTGGGGCCAAAAATATTCGGTTATCATTGAACGGTAACCCTTTATATACCATGCTCAGCAAAACAAAATAGTTTAATATTTTTTGTTGTTAATTAAAAAATTAATAGAAAATGTTTAGAGCAGAAACAGAGCAGATTTTTCAAAAAAAAAAAAAATTATATATCTTAAAACGAGATAAAATCGTATTTGACTCGTATATTTGACTTATCATTTTTTTTTTCAAAACGAGTGAGGAAAATAAGGTCACATGGGCGGAATTTAAAGTTGGTCAGGCGAGACTATTGAATACCATACACTTTGGTGGAAATATTAAATACCTAAATTTTATAGTTCTTAATTATCCTAAATTTAATTATCCTAAATTATCCCTCACCCTTAAAATATATCTGAAATTTACGTCTTATATCCCTTTAATCTCAAAAATTAATATCTAAGTTTAAAAACAAAACTAATCAAAATAAAAATGTAGAAAAATGAAAATGAGATATGTAAGGTTAGATTTCATAGATTTGTTTTCAGTTATTTACGACTTATATTTTCACTAAAAAAAATTGGTAAATAACACTGCACAACAGCTATTCTGCGCAGCATTCAAGACTATTTTTGTATTATGTAAAACTAGCTGGACCCGTTCACAGCGTTGCCCGTGATAAGTTTTTGTAAATGCAAAATTATATCTTTTTAAATGACGGCCCTTTTGCCCCTTTTTAGTGCCTACGTCGCCCGCTCACGTGCCACTCCCTTTATCCAATGCCGTTCACTGTCTACGTGAAGGTTACAATGTTTAATATGATCATTTGTTTCGATTTTTACAACTCTGCTCATAGTAGGTCAGGAGTTATATCAATTTTAATGTTTTGGTTATATGGGAGGTGCCACGCCCCGTTGGAAAAACAACCACATATACATCATAATTGATTGCTATATAAATAGACATACAAAAAAAATAAATGTGGGCCAATCACGCCAATTTTTTGACCACGTATTGATAGATGATGGTGTGGAAATAATTTTAAGTTTCATAACTTTATTTTGAATACTTTACGAGATGTAGGATCCTAAAAAGAAACCCATATTTTGTATGGGATGAAGTTGAGTACGTTGACTAATTTGACTCATTTTCGAACTTCAAATTACATTTCTACTAAAAAATATTTAAATTAAATTTCATAGCATTCGGAATAGTTTTTATGAAGTTATCCTGTATAGGCGATCAAACAGACGGCCATGTGAAAATGGACTCGAAAAGTGATACTGATCAAGAAAATATATACTTTTCATATCGGTCACGCCTTCTAAGATGCGCTAAAATATCCTCATATAAAGGGTTTTTCAATTAGAGTGCTAAGGTTTTTTCAACGGTTTTTCAACAGGGACGCTACAAAAGTAGAGAGACAGGAACAGCAAACGACGCCATATTTCTTGCCGCTCTTTTGATATTTCTCTTCAGTAAGTATTGCCATTTATTATTTATTATGCGAATTCTAATAATACGTTTTAATTTTTATAACTATACATTGAACAATTTTCGAGTTATTGGTTCCTAAAGAGTTCTATAAAAGTTGCTTGTAGCTGGGGGGTGGGCGTTGGGCGTGGGCTTTTTGCCCGATATGGCTCATTTCTGTACTCAAAACCATTTTTTTTTTGGGTAAAACATATTGAAACAGAATTTAATCATATTCGGAACAATAGTTCTCAACTTACCGTTTAGCCGAAGAGTCAGACGGACGGACTGACAAAAACACGGACATGCCCAGCAGGAAATGTTACCAATGATTCCCCTATATCAGGTCAGAAACATCGAGGACCGATAGCATTTTCGCCCAGCAAAGCATTGATGACATTTTCATACAAATGTTCACTGATTCCTGCATGATGTGGCATTAACGATGTCATGCACGCATTTATCAATGAAGTCACAAATGATTGTCATACATATATTTTTTTTTATAATTTTATTTATTTTTTAATTTATATTTTTTAATTCATATTTATACCCTACACAAAGAGTGAAAGGGTATATTCAGTTTGGTACGTCGTTTGTAACATCCAGAAGGAAGCATCTCCGGTATAGAAAAGTATATATATTCTTGATCAGCATGATCTCCTGAGTCGATTTGGCGATGTTCGTCTGTCTGTCTGTTGAAATCCCTACTACTTAAACAATTAAAGAGTTAGATAAATGAAACTCATAATTTAGATTACTTATATACCTACGCTGTATGTGCGAAAACATTGAGCATGTCGGTCTCATATTTACATCTACAGTCCAATTTTACTGTATACGTGCTTAAGTAAACTTTTTTGGTCAAATATATATTGACTTCATGCACAAATACATGAAAATAATGCTCTCCCGCGAAACGACTTGTGGATCCCACAAAAAAAAAAAAATCGAAATTCGGTACACCTATCCATTTGTAAATATGGGTATCAAATGAAAGGAAATTCTTCAGCGATTGAAAGTTTGTAGTTATTTTCAGGATTCGTATTCCCTGGTGACCTATATACCACTTTGAATGATAACCACACATATGTGTAGGGTATTTATAGTCGGCTTAGACCGACTATAATTATAATAATCCTAACTATCATAAGAATACCAAATTTAAAATTTCACATGTCTAACCTTCCCAACTGGGTTTTAATTCATATTTTTTAATTTATATTTTTTTTATTTATCTTATTTTATTTATTATATCAATTTTATTATTTTCTTCTGTTCTCGGTTGGAATGGAATGTGACCTTGCTAATGTCAATAAAGTACTTCACTAACGGCCATCATCTATCATCATTACTACTGCTTATTATCTCACTTTTATAAAAATTGGTCCCTCAATTTGTGCCTATGAATTATATGGCAGGGTGACATCGAACGCAAATTTTCAGTTTTACACGTAAATGCTGCCCCTAGCCGTATGTTTTATGTATTTCACATTGCATTTCACAACGTAAATGCTGCATACCTTTAGGGACATGTGACGTGAAGGTTAATTTTCATCAATGACGTCATCAATAACATTGCATCAATGACAGATTTTCACAATGTCATTGATATATGTCTATATGACATATGGTGTATGGCGTCTTTAATGCAATGTTATATATGAAATTGTTGTAGACATATTCATCAATGACAAATTTTCTAATGTCCTCGATTCAGCATTGATGACCTTGTCGTCAATGAGGCCATTTCCTGCTGGGTTCATAGGTGCAGGGTATAAAAATCATAGATATTCATATTTGTTGAGGAAATCAGTAAGGATTAATTCAAACTTTTTTTAATAAATAATTATATTTTTAAAAAATATATATTATAAAAAATAAAATACATTTTTTTTTCCAAAAATATCTTTTTTTACATTTTTATTTTCGAACCAAATTTTGTTTTTGTCGATCAATTTAAAAAAAAAAAACTATTTAAAAAAATGTTTTTGTTCGACCAATTTAGTTTTTACTTATTTTTAGAAATTTATTTTTTTTTTAGTTATACAGAAAACAAAATTGTTAAAAAAAATATTTTGTGTAGGTAAACTAACTGTAGGGGACTAATAAACTCTTTAAACTAAATTAGGATCCTCTCAAACATAGGGTGTTATATTTTAAGTAATACATTGGAATTTCGTGATTTCACGTCGTGAAAAGGTTGCCTGTGAAATTAATCACTGCTTCAGTATTATTATCCGTTTTAGTTTGGGAGACGTTATTTCTATTCAATTTCAAATGGTCGATTTGGGTTCCAAAACGTGAATTTTGAGTTCCCGGCGGGTCCATTTCCCATATTCGGCTTTTGCTGAAAATTCTCCAATTCTCATCCAATAGAGCATTTTTAGGGGTTGACCTTTTCAATCAAATTCTTAAAAAAAAAAATCATATGGTCTAATTACCAATCATATAAATATTCCTCAATCGGACTCAAAGCGTTAGTTTTTGAGCTAAATTTGTATATTGTAGGTTTCTAAAACAAAAATTAAACAAAAACAAAAAAATCAATTTTTATAAGCAAATCCAAATCTTCCTTTAAATATAGAGAGAAATGTTAAAAAAGTTTAAACAATGTTTTTAGTTTTTGTCACTAATACTTCGTATGATATCTCGTTGCCCAAGATCTGACATGTTACCTTTTGTCCTATTAAAAACCTTTTAATATAAATATTAAGTCATTGATATGTCTTTTATTTATTTTCCTAATATTACGAAAAGAGATAGTAGTGTATTTAATCTAAAATTGTTTATTGATGATACTGAAATGTGAAAATAATATCTATTATGACCGTGGCATGTGCCGTTATAATCATCGAATGGCATTACATATATCACAAAACAAAGCATTCAAAAACTATTTATAGTTCATTTGTTAACTATAACTTAATTTTTATTTGATCTAATTTATATGTTTTCGTTCAAAAGTTATGTAAATTAATTCTTACATTTGAATAAATTAAATTTACCAGAAAATATTGACACCTTGTTTGCTATGGACGCTGATTTTGATCTTTTGTATTTAATACAATACTTAAGAGTTGGTTTATATTATAAACTGAAGTAGTTACTTAGATTCTTACATGGTTATTTGCATTTCAATTCATTTTATATATTTCATATGTTCTTTAATTGTGCTACAAAAAATCTAAAGTAAAAATAACAACAAAAATCAAACGGAAAGGAAAAAATAAAAACACAAAATCAGAGAAATTCAAAATAAAAATATATAAACAAATATACAAAGTAAAAAAAAACACAAAATAATAAAACACCAAATTAAAAGAAAATATAGAAGCATAAAAAACAACATTAAATGAAAATTAAAAAAAAAACACTAAATCAATAGAAAGATTAATAGCTAAAAGAAAAAAAAAGAAATCAAAAAAACAAAATAAAAGTTAAACAAAAACACGAAATCAAATGAAAAAGCAAAAACAGAAACACAAAATCAAAAGCAAAATAATAATAATAATATTAAATGAAAATTAAAAACAAAAGCAAACACAAAAAAATAGAAAACTGAACAAAAACACTAAATCATTAGAAAAAAAGGAAATGCTAAAGAAAAAATAAACAAAAATACAAACGAAATCAAAATAAAAAAAGGAAAAACAAAAGCTAACAAAAACACGAAATATAACGAAAAATAAAAACAGAAACACAAAATCAGAAATAAAAACAAAAAATTAGAATGTAAACAAACCAACAAAAATTAAAAATAATTAAACAAAAACTAAAAATAATAAAATACAAAATCAAAGGCAGAAATTGAAAAAAAAAAACACAATACACAAAGAAAATTAAAAACAAATGCAGAAAAAATAAAAAATAAACTAAACAAAAACACTAAATCAAAAGAAAAATCTAAAAGAAAAAATAAACATAAATATAAACAAAATCGAAATACAAAAAGTAAAAACAAAAACACGAAATCAAACGAAAAAGCAAAAACAGAAATACACAAAATCAGAAGCAAACACAAAGAAAAATAAAAAAAAAACAGAAATAAAAAAAAAATTGTAATCAAAAACTGACTATGTGTTATTTAACATAAAAATATTTAACACAAAATCAAAAGCAAATTAATAATATTAAATAAAAATTAAAAACAAAAGCAAAAACACAAAAAGCTGAACAAAAACTAAATCAATAGAAAAATAAACAAAAACAAGAAGTCTAACGAAAAAACAAAAACACAAAATAGAAAAAAAAACAAAAAGAATGTAAAAACTACAAAAAACTAAAATAAAAAAATAAACAAAAACACATAGTCTGACAAAAATAAAAAAATGATAAAACACAAAATCAAAAGCAAAAAAATAACAATATTAATGAAAATTAAAAACAAAAGCAAAAACATAAAAAATAAATAAAAAAAACCTGAACAAAAATACTAAATCAAAAGAAAAAGCTAAATGAAAAATATAAACAAAATCAAAATTAAACGAGTTGGGAAAGTTAGGTCACATGGGTAAGTTCGGTCACATGGGGCGGATTTTTATAGTCGGTCGGCCCCGACTATGGAATACCCTACACCTTTGGTGGGGATATTAACCCTCAGAATATTATTCATATATCAGATATTTACGTCTTATATCCCCATAAATTAAAAAAAAAAAAATTGGAAAAATGTAATTTGGCGGACCACGCCTATATTTAAAATTTTGAAAGGCTAATATTTCATAGATTTGATTTTAATAATTTACGGATCAAATTTCCACTATGAAAACCCGGGAAATAATGAAAAAAAAAAGTGGATCACGCCCATTTTTGAACCACATATTTTTAGGTGAATTCTAACAATACCTTTTAAATTTTATAACTATACCTTGAATACTTTTCGAGTTATTAGTTCCGAAAGAGTTATATAAAAGTGACTTGTATGGGAGGTGGGCGTGTCCGTTGACCGATTTGGCTCATTTTCAAACTCAGTTCCTACTTTTGGCAAAAATATATTGAGACGAAATTTCATCGCATTCCGATCAGTATTTCTCAAGTTATTCTGTATTCGGACAGCAAGACAGCAAGACG
The DNA here is from genome assembly GCA_951804985.1 of Dryomyza anilis. Classification (NCBI taxonomy): domain Eukaryota; kingdom Metazoa; phylum Arthropoda; class Insecta; order Diptera; family Dryomyzidae; genus Dryomyza; species Dryomyza anilis. The sequence continues at coordinate 111,207,105 of OX638131.1, read as the reverse complement.
GACATGGCTAAACGGGCTCGGGTAGTGATGCTGATCAAGAATATATACTTTTCCATATCGGACACGCCTCCTAAGGGGCGTTACAATATATGCACAAAGTTAATATACCCTGTACCTCATAGGTGTAGGGTATAAAAAGTAAGAAAGTAAGAAAGTAAAAAAAAAAACAAAAACATGAAATCGAACCAAACGCTATAACAGAAAATCCCAATATAAATAACACAAAATCAGAAGCACAAACAAAAACAAAAAAACAAAATTTAATAAATAAAAACAAAAACAATATTAAATATAAATTTAAAACAGAAGCAAAAAATAAATAATGAAAAGCTGAAAACTCTAATTTAATAGAAAAAATAGAAAAAGCTAAAATAAAACAAAAACATGTAAATAAAAAAAAAACAAAATCTTAACATAAACACGATATCTACCGAAAAAGCAAAAACAGAAACTCAAAATCAAGATCAATAACCCAAAATCAAAAAAAAAAATAAAAACAAAAATGTATAAACAAAAACACAAAGTCGAACAAAAACAGAAAGTAATAAAACACAAAATCGAAAACATAGTGAAACGAAAAAAATAATATTACATAAAAATTAAAAACAATGCAAAAACATAAAAATATGAAAGCTAAACAAAATATACAAAGCTAAAAAAAGCAAAAATAAAAACAAAATCAAATTAAAAAAAAGTAAAAACAGAAGCTACACGAAGTCAAAGACAGTCAAAGTCAAAGCACAAACAGAAAAACGAAATCAAAAACAACAAAAAAAATAGATAATATCAATACCAAAACACAAAAAAAGCAATACACAAAAAAAAACAAGCAGGCAAATTTAAAAATCCAAAGCAAACAAAAAAAAAGAAATAAGCCAAACAAACAATTAGAAGAAAAACACAATAGCAAAAATAAATGCAACAAACACAAAACTAAAAACAAAAGAAAATAAAAACATAAATCAAAATCAAAAAATTAAAAACAAAAGAAAACCAGTTGGGAAGGTTAGATCACATGGGAAATTTTAAAGTAGGTGTAATTATGATAGTTAGGATTATCAAAATTATAGTCGGTCTAAGCCGACTATAAATACCCTACACATATGTGTGGTTACCATTCAAAGTGATATATAGGTCACCAGAGTATACGAATCCTGAAAATAACTACAAACATTCAATCGCTGACGAATTTCCATTCATTTGATACCCATATTTACAAATGGGTAGGTGTACCGAATTTCGATTTTTTTTTTGTGAACCACAATTCTTTTCGCCGGAAAACATTATTATCATGTATTTGAGCATGATATCAATATATATATTTGACCTAAAAAGTTTACCTAAGCACGTATACAGTAAAATTTATCTGTAGATATACATTTTATATGAGGTATTTGAATATAAGTGGTCGGATCATAGGTCACAGTGGACCGATTCGCACATACAGCGTAGGTATATTAGTAATCTAAGTTATAAGTTTCATTTATCTAGCTCTTCAATTTTAAAAGTAGTAGGGATTTCAACAGACAGACAGACGGACAGACTGACGGACAGACAGACGGACAGACGGACATCGCTAAATCGACTCAGGAGGTCATGCTGATCAAGAATATATATACTTTTCCATACCGGAGATGCTTCCTTCTGGGTGTTACAAACGGCGTACCAAACTGAATATACCCTTTCACTTTTAGTGTAGGGTATAATAAAAATAAAAAGCAAAAGCAGTTAGTTCAGTAATTTTTATACCCTACACTAAGAGTGAAAGGGTATATTCAGTTTGGTACGCCGTTTGTAACACCCAGAAGGAAGCATCTCCGGTATGGAAAAGTATATATATTCTTGATCAGCATGACCTCCTGAGTCGATTTAGCGATGTCCGTCTGTCCGTCTGTCTGTCTGTCCGTCTGTCTGTCCGTCTGTCTGTCTGTCTGTCTGTTGAAATCCCTAAGACTTTTAAAATTGAAGAGCTAGATAAATGAAACTTATAACTTAGATTACTAATATACCTACGCTGTATGTGCGAAAAAATTGGCGAGATCGGTCCATTGTGACCTATGATCCGACCACTTATGTTCAAATACCTCATATAAAATTTACATATACAGATCAATTTTACTGTATACGTGCTTAGGTAAACTTTTTTGGTCAAATATATATTGACATCATGCTCAAATACATGATAATAATGTTTTCCGGCGAAAAGACTTGTGGTTCACAAAAAAAAAAATCGAAATTCGGTACACCTACCCATTTGTAAATATGGGTATCAAATGAATGGAAATTCTTCAGCGATTGAATGTTTGTAGTTATTTTCAGAATTCGTATACCCTGGTGACCTATATATCACTTTAAATGGTAACCACACATATGTGTAGGGTATTTATAGTCGGCTTAGACCGACTATAATTTTGATAATCCTAACTATCATAATTACACCTACTTTAAAATTTCCCATGTGATCTAACCTTCCCAACTGGTTTTATACTAATAATAGTATATTTAAAAAATAACCATTTAAATACATACTAAAAAAAGTTAATGTGGCTTAGGCTTTTGGCATTCATTAAAATGTTTTAAATTTGTTTCCAACTGCCTGTTAGGCCAATTTTGTATGGAAATGAAAGAATTTTTATTTACTATGTATTATTTTATATAGCTTAGATAATACAGCATCATTTTTGCTTGAGAATTTGTTTTCAATTAATTATTAAATGAATGGTTGATGGTGGTATATAATTTTTTAATTCTTGCAGATCTTAATATTTATTTTCATCAATATGTCTTCTGTTTGGATACAGTGAATCCAATTCAATTTAAATGAATATCTTTTTAAAATGTCCAATTAATTGAATAAGTCCTCTTCCTTATTGGAATACTTAAATTTTATAATATGTGGATTTTCGTTTTCAAATCGAAGCCATTGAATATTCATCCATTATATTTTTGTTTTTTTTTTATACCCTACACTAAGAGTGAAAGGGTATATTCAGTTTGGTACGCCGTTTGTAACACCCAGAAGAAAGCATCTCCGGTATGGAAATGTATATATATTCTTGATCAGCATGACCTCCTGAGTCGATTTAGCGATGTCCGTCTGTCCGTCTGTCTGTCCGTCTGTCTGTTTGTCCGTCTGTCTGTCCGTCTGTCTGTCTGTTGAAATCCCTAAGACTTTTAAAATTGAAGAGCTAGATAAATGAAACTTATAACTTAGATTACTAATATACCTACGCTGTATGTGCGAAAAAATTGGCGAGATCGGTCCATGGTGACCTATGATCCGACCACTTATGTTCAAATACCACATATAAAATGTACATATAAAGATCAATTTTTATGTATACGTGCTTAGGTAAACTTTGTTGGTCAAATATATATTGACATCATGCTCAAATACATGATAATAATGTTTTCCGGCGAAAAGACTTGTGGTTCACAAAAAAAAAAAAATCGAAATTCGGTACACCTACCCATTTGTAAATATGGGTATCAAATGAATGGAAATTCTTCAGCGATTGAATGTTTGTAGTTATTTTCAGGATTCGTATACCCTAGTGACCTATATATCACTTTGAATGGTAACCACACATATGTGTAGGGTATTTATAGTCGGCTTAGACCGACTATAATTTTGATAATCCTAACTATCATAATTACACCTACTTTAAAATTTCCCATGTGATCTAACCTTCCCAACTGGTATTTTTTTAATAATAAAAATTATAAAAAATACCACCATTTTTCGAAAGTTGGTATTTTTGGCGGAATATAAAAGTTTCTTTTGAAATATTATTTTTTAAAATTTCAATTCATAAATAAACAAAAATAAGAACAAAAATTTTTTTTTTTTATCATTTTTATAACTTTATTTACTTTAAGTGTAGTCTAGATTCACCATGTTCGCAACGCCATTTTCCGAACATTACATATTTTTCTTATTACGTGCATATTAAACAATTAAAGTTAATTTGAGCCGTTTAACTTGAAGTTGACATCAAGCGATGCGACCGGCGGAGGTCTCGCGTTAATCCGCTGCAAACGTCGCCTCGTTTGCCTCGCATTTCAACATGGATCCAATCAGCCACATCGAAGACTGTGAGAATTCTAGAGAGATCGCGAAGAACCCAATTAAGAGCATCCGCTGCCGAAGATGGCGACCTGCCTGCACTGTATCGGTCTCGGTCGGTCGCTGCCAACAACAGCCTCGGCTTAAAATGGCGTTGATCTCGCGATGTGTGGGGCAAAAAAATGTTTTTTTTTCCGAATAATAAAGAAATAATCTGCGATTTCTATGCGACAGGGCAAAAGTCGTAATATTGGTATATAGTATCAAGCGGCAGGCAGGCAGACAGGGTGGTGCAAGCAGACAGGCGGTACCAAAGTACTTGGTATGCAACCGCGCGTTCCAAGCGCGCTCGATGGCATTTGCAACAAAACTTTTCATTTTTTCTGACATTCATATGCAAAGTAGTTGCTGCCGATGCATTTGTTGTTGCAGTTACTGCTACTGCAGCTACTGCTGCTGCTGCTGTTGCTGCCTGACAATTTCCATTTCGATTTGCGTCGCAGCAACACAAAGACCAGGCTGGCTGTGCTGCAATGGAAAAATCACGACAAACAGCAGCAAAAACAACGAAAACAGAGACATTTTCTGATAATATTGAACTTGAATTTGGAAATGCTCATGTCTGTCCCTGCGTCTGTCTGTCTGCCTATTCATACATGCCAGACAGACGGACGGACGCATAGCGCATTCAAATGTGGCTTCAAACTGTCACTGGGACAAAATCAGTCACTGGGACACACGGACTCGACTGCGTCCAGAGCAGCGCAGTACAGCATAGAATAGAACAGGCCCCCCTTAGTTATTTTTGGGCTGCAATGTTGAAAATTTTACACAGACGACGACAACAACAACGCCAAACAAATCAACCTAGAAAACGACCGGGCGACCGACTTTCTTTGCAACGGAAGCTGTTGCAGCAACGAATACAAAAGGACCCTGCAACCGAAGCTACCGGCGCCATTGTCGTTGCAAAACAATGGAGGCCTCCTCCATCCATCCATCTATCCAACGTCGTTGTTGGAATGTTGTCGGCTGCAAAACGCCTCTGCGGCAGCAACATTGGCGGCGGCGTCTGCCTTTTTGATATCAAAACCAACCACTACAACAATTGCGACCTCAGCCACATTTGCAAAAAAAAAAACACACAAAAAACTCTCAAATGAATGGAAAACATTTCAAAGTTCAATGACACATTTTCTCAGTCTTATTGTTGCCATTGTTGATGATTTTTATCGTTCAAATCTCATAAAGAAAATCATTAAAAAAAAAAAAAAACATCAACAATGCCATTAGAATCTAAAATAGGACTATCGAGTTTTAATCAATACATCGAAGGTCCTGTGTAAGCGCTTCATAATATTGTTACTCGTTGATAATGCTAATTTTTGTATAATAAAAAAAACGTAGCATATATCAAAAATAAATTTTGTAAATTTGTTCATAGACTCAAGAGGAATATTTGCTACATTTAATTTGTATGTTATTCCCTTAGTAGAAATTATCCCTATTAGGGTTCTGTTCATTTTCGTCATGTAACTGATCGGGATATGACAAGGGACATTTTTAATGTTCAGGTCCCTATCATGATCCTTGTACAATTTCTACTAGGTATTCGATCTAAGAATTATGTCGTGATTACAATAGTTTTTGTTATTGGACAACACAGTTGTTGTGTTTATTAATATCAAAAAGTTTTGACTCTGACCGTCGAAATTTCGGTAGAGTCATGTTCATGAACTATTTATAATAATAATAGTTTGGCACTACAGTTCTATAAGAACTTAGGCCGAGCTCTCTCACCATTTTGAGCTGTGCGTGTTATATTTGAACTCAAAGTGGTGGTACCTACAGTTTATTGCCGAATCCGAACGGCGGGTGAGAGCTTTTCATAGGCAATGTTTTAATTCTCGGACGTTTGCCATTTACTGCCGAGAGGTAGCGCGGTATAGAAAAATGTTTCTATGAAAAGATGTTGTTAGCCCCAGTCCAGGCTTGAACCGGGGACCATTCGGCTCGCAGTCCAACGCACTAACCACTGAGCTACCGCGGCAACTATTTACATATGTCAATATTTCAGATAATTAGACTCTGGTGAGGTCAAAACGATACAACAACGAGGTAACTGCGAAACTTTTTTTTTTGAATCGTCACGTAGAATCTGGGCTGGAAAATAAATCTGGATTTTTTTTAAATCCACTCCACCACATTTTTTTGGTTTTTATTGGATTTTATTGGATTATTTTGGATTTTATTGAATTTTGTATTTGATTATTTATATATAACATAATTTCGATAGGATTTATCGGTAAGTTATTACTTCCCACCCTTTCGATTCCAAGAACTGCTAAATAACATATGTTTTAAAGATTCTTTGTGGAAAAATTTACCATCGTGGATCTGGAAGCCGTTTTCTTCTATATACTGAATTAGTGATATGGACGAGAAAATGAAACGGCCTAAGTGCCTGATCAAATCTATTTTGAATGCCGTCTTTATAACACGGCAACTCTTCAGAACCTATTAGATTCTATCAATATCTACTGCATAGAAATGACTTCAATTAAATCAATAGTTTCGGCGACTACATCATTTAATTATTTGGATCTACATAAAGGCATAAGTTGGGTAATATGTATGTTGGCTAATATAATATATGAATCATGTCCTTACCGTCTTCACCAGAGATTTCATCCAGCAGTGGTTCAAATAATTATTTTCGATTTGGTGGTTTACAACAAATTCATAAATTTTCAAAAAATATATTGTACTCTGAAAACCACAAATATATTTCCTAAATTATAAGTCGAAAAATGTACAAAAATCAATAAAATCAAAAAATTCCAAAAATTTTGACTTTTTTTAAAATTCAAATGGTTTCCAAAAAAAAAACCGGATGGATTTTTGGGAGTGGAGACCCTGCGTAGAATTTGGACGGAATTGGACAATGGACCGTGACACCTTCCATATAACAAAAATTTTAAAAATGCTAAAACTCCTGACTTACTGTCTTAGTAACGAAACAAATCGAAACAAATGATCATTTTTTAATAATTTTAATAGCCACGTGAAATGTGAGCGAGATTGGGAAAAGGGGCATGTCACTATATTCAATGTGGGCGTAAATGTAACCACACTTTATAAACGATATATATAGTTTTACAATTACAAAAACGGGCGAAGCTGTGAACGGGTCCAGCTATTTACAATAAAACCAGTTGGGAAAACCAGTTAGATCACATGGGAAATTTTAAAGTAGAGACATTTTATAGTAGGTGTTATTATAATAGATAGGATTATCAAAATTATAGTCGGTCTAAGCCAACTACAAATACCCTACACATATGTGTGGTTACCATTCAAAGTGGTATATAGGTCACCAGTGTATACGAATTCTGAAAATAACTACAAACTTTGAATCGCTGAAGAATTTCCATTCATTTGATACCCATATTTACAAATGGGTAGGTGTACCGAATTTCGATTTTTTATTTTTTTTTGGGAACCACAAGTCGTTTCGCGGGAGAACATTATTTTCATGTATTTGAGCATGTAGTCAATATATATTTGACCAAAAAAAGTTTACCTGAACACGTATACAGTAAAATTCACCAGTAGATGTGTTTCATATGATAAATTTGAACATAAGTGGTCGGTTCACAGGTCATAATCAACTGATCATGCCCATTTTTACTGACAGACATATTAGGAGTTTCATTTATTTAGCTCTTCTAGTTTGTCTGTAATCGTGATTTCAACAGACAGACAGACGGACATCGCTCAGGAGGTCATGCTGATCAAGAATATATATACTTTTCCATACCGGAGATGGTTCCTTCTGGGTGTTACAAACGGCGTACCAAACTGAATATACACGCTGCAAAAAAAGGGCTCTCCCAAACATAATTTTGCAGGCATTAACATGTATGTTTGGAATTTTATGTAAACATAATATATAATTGACTGATAAATCATTTGTAAACAGGGTTGTATTGAGACTTGAACAGTGTTGTATTGAGCTCTGACTTACATTATAATATCAACATTTTAATGTTGCCCCTTAAAATGGTGTATTTCCTAATGGAAACATAAATATTACTACATCCAAACAAAATAAATATTTCAACTGAAACATAAATATGTTCAAAATAAAACATGATTTTGAACGACCTGAATATAAATATATTTCCAGTGAAACATATCAGTTGTTTCAGTACAAAAAGAAGTATGTTTGCATAGAATCATATTTAAATATTTTTGGAAAGAAATCCTGAAAATAAAATAAAAAGTTTTTTTTTTTTATTTATTATACCCTACACCTATGAGGTACAGGGTATATTAACTTTGTGCATATATTGTAACGCCCCTTAGGAGGCGTGTCCGGTATGGAAAAGTATATATATTCTTGATCAGCATCACTACCCGAGTCCGTTTAGCCATGTCCGTCTGTCTGTCTGTCTGTCTGTCTGTCTGTCTGTCTGTCTGTCTGTCCGTCTTGCTGTCTTGCTGTCTTGCTGTCTTGCTGTCTTGCTGTCCGAATACAGAATAACTTGAGAAATACTGATCAGAATGCGATGAAATTTCGTCTCAATATATTTTAGCCAAAAGTAGGAACCGAGTTTGAAAATGAACCAAATCGGTCAACGGACACGCCCACCTCCCATACAAGTCAATTTAATATAACTCTTTCGGGACTAATAACTCGAAAAGTATTCAATGTATAGTTATAAAATTTAAAACGTATTGTTAGAATTCACCTAAAAATATGTGGCCCAAAAATGGGCGTGATCCGCCCACTTTTTTTTTCATTATTTCCCGGGTTTTCATAGTGGAAATTTGATCCGTAAATTATTAAAATCAAATCTATGAAATATTTGCCTTTCAAAATTTTAAATATAGGCGTGGTCCGCCCAATTACATTTTTCAATTTTTTTTTTTGTTTTTTATACTTTATATAATTTTTTAATTTATGGGGATATAAGACGTAAATTTCTGGTATATGAATGATATTCTGAGGGTTAATATCCCCACCAAAGGTGTAGGGTATTCCATAGTCGGGCCCGACCGACTATAAAAATCCGCCCCATGTGACCGAACTTACCCATGTGACCTAACTTTCCCAACTCGTTTTTATTAAAAATCTTCAAACATGCACAGTGGAAAATTATAATAATAGAATTCATATACGAATTTTTAAATGCATAAATAAATAATTCGTTTAAAACTGCAGGTACAAGTGACAGCATCAATGAATGCACAATTTCACCAGCAGACGCTAAACCAGACGATCCAGGCTCGCTTTATATTTGATACAGTTGCAGTTGATCTCAGTACAGCACTTAGCGTAGGCAAAGAATTCACGGAGGCTTTTGTAAAAAAACATGCCATATTCTGTTTGAAAATCGAAACACTGATTTTTTCACATTAGTTTCAGAAATTATATACTGCACTATATTATACTCTGTTACTATTAGTATTTTTTATAACACAATTTATATATTTATTTAATTTACAAATAACAAAATTATTACCGACGCGAACACGTTTTCTCAACGAACAACAAAAGACGCGTACGCAGAAAATGCCGATCACCGAGTGTCAACTTTGAATACAAGAAGAGAGCTGCAAGAATATCTTTATTTACATTTGAATTCATTTTTTTTTTGTTTGTTTTCAAACATCAGTATGTTTAAAATGACCCTATACATACTTCAAACGACGACAAAAGAGACGTAGGTAGAAAATTCTGCTCAACGAGTACCAACTTCGTATACAAGAAGAATGTTGGAAGAATACATTTATTTAAATACTCTTTCTTTTATGTTTGTTTTTAAACATCAATATGTTTAAACGATGGCAAAAGATGACATAGGTAGAACATGCTGCACAACGATGCCAACTTCGTCAGTCGATAAATTATCGAATTATCGACGAGCGTTGCGAACATACGTTGTATTTAGATTTGACTAGCATTTTCTGTGTTTCGATACATAGTTTTAACCAAGTAAATTGCCAAGAAACAGTTTATTCAAATGCAATTAAAATTTTATGTTGGTTTTGTAACAGATTTATGGTAAATTTGACAGATTCTGCTGGACAATATAATAATGTTTACACGTGAACAAAAATAAATTCAATTTCGATTATAATTTAATTACACTTCATTCCTAATACATGTATGGTAATTTCGTATTACTTTTTAATTACATTCAAACATATTCAAACAAATCTCTTCTATCCGTGTACCCTTTAACTCTTAGTGTAGGGTATAAACATTAAATTGAATGAATTGAAATCATCCCTTAATGATGAATCTGGTAGTTGGTAAAAAATTCATAATATTCATAAAATCATCATATTGAACAATTTTTGATCTTAAAGGAATCATATTTTAACTAAGAACATTTTTGTTCTAGTGATTTTGAATACTTTTATTTGAAAATACCAACATAATTACGACATAGATACAACATAAATAATAAAATATTTCATAATATGGTACTTAAAAATATAACAAATAAATTAAATAGAAAATTTCATGCAATCAACAAATGAGGGAGGAAATGCTTTAAAATGCGTCATTATTTTTTATAAATGCGAATTATTTTTCAGGATTCCTCAACATCCTGCTACCCTATATGCTGCTGCCTGTTGCACTTTTCACTAATTTGCGAGAACAGCAATAATCAGAATAGGAACAACATAAAATAAGTAGGTAATAAATTTATTATTACGTTTGTTTTACCACCCCGGTACCAACACCACCACCACCATCGTCGTCACTACTAGGCCAACACCAGATCGGTTGCCGATTGATCTGTTGATGGATTTTTATTTTATTTTCATTGTTTTGCATTTGATTCGATTTGAATACAGTCATCTTGTTGTTGTTTTTAGCGCATTGTATTTTTAAGGTGTTTTTATTGTGCTGCTGTTGCTATTGTTGTTTCGTTGTTTCGGTGGGGTTTCCTCGCATTCCGGTGCGTTCCAATGCGTTTCAGTTCCGTTTGTTCCGTTTGCCAGTTAGTTTTTGTGTGGCATTCAATTCGATTCAATTCATGTTGTTGCTCTTAACTTTTGATGTTGCTGTTGAATGCTTTTGTTGGTTTATTTACGTTTTTTATTTTATTTTTTATTATTGTGTGTGTGATTTACAATTTTTATGGCAGCAACAAAAAAAAAATATATAAAAAAATTAAAAAAAAAACATGCAGCCGATGCGGATGTTGACGACGTCGGCGTTCATGTTGTCGTCGCAGCGGCTGCGCTCGTATTTTGTGGCAAAAGTATTTTTGTATGTTTTGTGCTTTTGTATGATGATTCTCTAGACGCTTTTGTTATAACTGTTGTTGCTATTGTTCTGGTTATTGCTGTTGCTGCTGCTGTTGTTGTTGCTGGAATGTATTATGTAGTGTTGCTCTCTGAGTGTTGCTGCCGTCGCTGCGGCTGCTGCTGCGACTGTTGTTTGTGTTGGAACAATTAAACTCTTTGCAGTGACCTTGACTTTGTTTCCTTTCAAAGCGCGCTCGGTCCACAACTTCATACAGCGCAGCAGTCAAAGCCTTCATGCAAAGTGCTGCGGCAGCAACAGCAGCGTCTGCTGCCAGTGGGTGGCAGTTGGAGCCGCTGCTCTATTGTTGTTGTTGTGATGATTATGATACTAGCTTACAATGACATCTAGTCGGTCGAATCAGCAGCAGCCCCAAATGACCTCCTGGCCTCAGTTTGCTATGCGTCGACGCCGACGCTTATGTTGAGCCGCAGACGAACGTCGATTTGACTTCTCATTGTTGAACTTAAACTAAAACAATTGAATCTGTTTAACGGTAAATACATGACTCACCGACAATGACAACGATACCGACAACGACACCGACATCGACACTGATGTCGATATGTTAGGCCTCGTCCTCGAGTTCATGCACCCAGAAAAAAATTCTTTCAAATCCCATTAAAATTGGTCAATAGGACAATTATTGATTTAATAGTATACAAAAATAAAAATTTTCATATAAACTCAATGGCAATGTCATGGTATTTTCTAGTATTTAATGGTATTTTCCGATTAAAATAATAATTTATCCTATTGAATATTTTTAATAGTAAAATACTATTATTTATATAGTATTTTTTTCTGGGTGTGCTCTCTTGCGCTCTGTCAATCTTTCGCTCTAAATACTGCTTTTATGTCTAATCAAGCAATTAGTTTTGGTTAAACTTAACTGATACGTTTACCACGATCAGCTGAGAATCAGGAAAGTCGATTTTCAGAAAAAGAAATCTCATGAAATCCCATTAAAATTGGCCAATAGCATGCGTACCATTAGTTCAATAGTATTCACACTGTTACACTCATTAAAAATCCTATTAAAACTGGTTAATAGGACAGTTTTTGATTTAATAGTATACAAAAAATAAATTTTTTCATACAAACTCATTAATAATTTTATAGTATTTTGTAGTATTTAATGGGCTTTAGCCTATTGACTAATTTCATTAGTACAAACTAGTAATTTAATGGTATCTTTTTTCTCTAAGTGTGCACATAATTTTTGGCATGACTCAATGCAGTTTAGAAACCTCTGTTTGAGAGAATTTTAACAAACAAAAATAGAGTTTATATCAATCGCTGTTTATTTTCCATACGTTCCCAAAATATGCTGGAAATCTGTCTTTAAAATTTGACGAGTCACAATTTCTGACATTTTCCCGATATATTTTGGGGCATATTTTCGACATACACTCAAAAAATTTGAAGATTTTGTGAAGTGTAAGGTATGTTCTAAAATTTAATGATATTTAAATGTATAAAAGGTGGCTAGTTTTTAGCTATGCGCAGTAAATATGCATTTTTTGATGCAAACTACATCTTTGACTGCTTCGTAGTCCACTCGGCTCTCAACAGAACAACGGATTATAGAGAGAATTCATTTTTCAGTTACACTATACGTTTCTGGAACAATCAGCTGTTTTTCCCGATAGTTTTGACATTGGCAAGTTAAAAATAAACATTCACCGACACTACTCGAATCTTTCCCACCTCCTAATAACCTATGCTATCCTTTCCTCGATCAACTTTGTGCATTGCATGAATATGGAGCAAATCTATCTTTAAAGTTTGACGAGTCACAATTTCTGACATTTCTCTGGTATATTTTGGGCATATTTACGACATATACTGACAAAAAATTTACAGAATTACAGAAGCGTTTGGCATGTTATAAAATTTTATTAAATTTAATGGTTTATAAAGTGTCAAGTTTTGAGATATGCGCAGTAAATATGCATTTTTTGATGCAAACTAAATCTTTGACTGCTTCGTAGTCCACTTGGCTCTCAACAGAACCACGTATTACAGAGAGAATTCGTTCTGCAGTTGCACGATATGTTTCTAGAACAATCAGCTGTTTTTCCCGAACAAACATCCACCGACACTAGTCCATCTTTCCCACCTCCTAATTACCTATCCTATCCTTTTCTCGTTCAGTATGGGGCAGAGTATGGGGCATTCCCTGTGCTTTGGTTGATATATACAATTTTTTTTTTCGAAAAACGGCTTCTAAATCGCCACGAGCATGCCAAAAATGTGGTCTAGAGTGTCGAGAAAAAAGTCTGCTATTTTTCCGGAATATTTCAGTTATATTTCCTTCAAAAACATACATAAATTGTAGTTTTTGGAAAAGGTTGCCAAATTTTATGTAATTTGAATGACAGATTCCTGCCATATTTTAGGTATGTTCAGAAAATGGGCAGTCTTTATATAATTAAAATCATATGAAAAATAGTTTCTACTTTTTTGGGTTACCAAATTTTATGGAAATCTGGTTCTCGGCATATTTTGGGATCAGCATATTATTAGCTTTTACAATAAACATTTTAGAAAAAAGCTACAAATTTAAACCCAATTCCAGTATACCATTCATTTTTATATAGTTATGAGATCAAACCGAGAAGAAGTAGAATTCATACCATATCGGACACTTTCGAGCGGACACTTTCGAGCGTCAAATTGGACCTACATGGTACGTAGATTTCGATGTGTTCTGTCGAAGTTTTATCGGTACAAGGAATTTTTTGAAATCGGTACAATATCGACCAAAAATAATGAAAGTTCGAGATTACTTCGAACAATATAGAGATTTCTATGCAATAAAAATTTAAATATCGTATATTAAAAATAAATTTAATGTTCGAGAAATAAAAAAAAATAGAATCGATAAAGCAACACGATTGAACTTTTTTATTTCTGAAAGCTACGAGGCATCGGAGGTCTCCGAGACATGGCAGACTGCGATTAAACATAAAATATACCGAAGGTCGGTATGAAATACTTTCACTTTGTTAGATTTAGTTACGGTTTTTTCATTAGGGTATAACTCCTGAAATATCCATTTCGTTTCAATTTATGTCCATCTACTGGAATATGTTAGACCAGTAAATCACGCTGACTTTAAATTTGAGGAGAATCTGGAACATTCGAGAGTAGACACTGGAAATTGCTCGTTGTGTTCGGCGAAGGAATTGGGAAATTTGATGACAATTCACGTTGAAATTCAACTCAACGAGCTGCTCAGAATATCACGCTGAGGATCGCTAGCACTGTGAGCATGGGAATTTTGTGAAAAAAAGCATAATATTCAAATAATTTGAATTTGAGTATGCCAAATAAGAGCTAAACCTTAATCAACAAATGATATGGAATACAGTCTGCAAAATCCTTATGAAGTCATATTGCCAAATAAATTTCTATTTATAAATGTTATCTGTACCAGCCCAGATTTGAAACTGTGGCACGGAACCTTTAGGCTCGCAGTCTAGTGCACTTAGAGCCACCGACGCTACCATCCGTCCGACTTAGGATAGAAAGTGGAGATTATTTCGAGACCGCAATAATCTCCTTTGGAACGGCACCCACGAGGAGGCTTTGGCATGAGGATTTGTGCCGTATTTTAGAACCTGAGTTTCCATATATGTTCGATATATTTCTATATGCATCGATATATTGTGTTATCATTGGCAGATCTACATATATTGATTGTTCAAAGTGATGTTGCATCCGTCTGGGAAAGCGCGTTTCTGGAAGCTGTTCTCATGACCCTTGAATGACATTGACATTAAATGGCAAGCTATCAGCCTCCAAAGAGCGATGACTCAACAATAATGGCCACAACAACTACAATAACAAAATTCACTTTTACTCAAAGTTCTTCACATTTGCAAATAATCGTAGATGATGATAAACTATTTCAGGCGATGGCAGCGGCGACGACAGGCGGCGGCCGAAGGGTGTCCCACTCACAGCCCTGGCCACAGCCACACATTCCACAGCAGCAGCAGTAGCAGCACCAGCAACAACAATGCGGCGGAGTCATTTGCGGCGGCAGCCTCCGCACGGATCCAATTCATTTGCAACACGCGTGAAATTCGGCAACATCGCCTACCGCAGCGACGGACGCACTTTGTGTGCGTATTTTGTTGTTTTTGGCGCAGCGCACGGCAATCATGGAGCCGCCGCTCGTCGTGCAATTTGTTGCATTCAACGATTGCTTCGTCGCCGTCGTCTGGTGCTGCTGCTGCGTCTTAGCCATCGATTTCGACCGCCTGACTGTACTCTCCACCGACTGCTGGCATGGTCGTCGTCACCAACAAACCCGACCAACATATGCGCCGGCGGCGGGAAAGAACAAGCGCTCTGTGTGCGACACAGGTTAGAGCGAGCGCTGTGACAGTGGGTCGGCAGTCGTACGTCTCTCTCATTGGCTGTTGCGCCACAGACGAGAAGTCGTGCTGCGCAAAATCCAGCCCACAACAGCATCGACTGTCACGAAATTTGATGAATGCGTCGTGTTTTGCGCACGAACACAAAGATACGCACGCACACGAACATGCCGACAGTCGCTCTCTGATTATGACTCTCGCCATACGGGTGCGCTCTCTTCGAGTTGGTACACTGTGTGTGTGTGTACAATTCGTCTGTCCATCACATCGGCCGCTGTTGTGCGTGCTTCTCACTCGCACACGCCGCTGTCTGCCGTGCAACGAAAGAGCACCGCACGACTGCATGCGCACCAACCACCACCAGACGTAGTGGCAGCAGCAACAGCGGCCGTGACTGCGGAGAGACTGCGCCTTGAAGCGAGCGGCAGTCAGGCACCTCGAACAGGTTTCGCACTCGACGACGCAAACAGAAAGGTGCTCAATTCAGCGCTGTGTGGAGGTATTTTTCGTTCGCTCGTATCGCATACAATTTTTGGAAGTAGCCAACAGTTGAAAATTACACAGTCAGTCGCTCGTACGTACGGTTTGATTTGGTTCTGGCTCCGTGATCAGAGTGAACAACAAAAAAACGAAAATCAAAGTCTCGTCTGTCTGTGTGCGTATGTCCGTCTGCGTACTGTGTGTGCGCCGCTAAGCGTAGTTTCGGAAAAGCAAGCTTTGGGAAAATTCATTTCTGTTTTGTTCTTCGTCGATCGCTGTCGTGTCGCTGCCGCTGTCTGTGACAAATTCAAACGCAACTCGAACGCAGTGCTGCGTGGATTTTTATAAAACAAAAAGAAAAAAAAAAAAATTTAAGAACAATAAAAGCGTTGATGCGCTTTGTTATTATTTGACTTTCAATTCGCATTCAGTTCAATTGTGTTAAAAACGCGCTACTCAAAACGTGCTACTCAAAACTCTCAACAACATCAAAAAAATAAAACAGCCGATCGCGGGCTTACAAAAAAAAAACTAATAAAAAAAGTCTATTCCAAGAAACTAAATAAAAAATCAGTGTTTGATCCTTAAAAGTGCAGCCTGAGCAAAACATGGTTTCAGTGCAGGCTCTAAGCTGCCAGTGAAAAAACGTGTCCTTAAAGTGTACTCGCTCGCGCCCATCGCCCGCAACAACGCCGCGTCCGCCTTTCAACGCCATCAGCTACCAAGCTTAAAAAAAAAACTATAAAAAATAAATATACAACATGCTCACTATGGAGTCGGACATGAAGGGCGGCATTCTGCACGCCACCATGCCCCCACATCACGCCTCCGCCGCGCTGCACGGCCACGCCAGCTCGCCGTACAGCGCCCTCGGACCGCTCATGAATCTCGGACAGTCGCATCTGACACAGTCGCACCTGTCCAACCACCACCACCACATGACCTCGCATTTGAGCGCTAGCCAGAGCCAAAGCGCCTCCACGGCAGCCGGCGTCAATGGCAGCGGCGGCAATTCAGCGCTCAGCTCGTTGCAGTCTAGCATGGCCAATGCCATGAATGGCAGCGCGCCACATATGAGCGCGCACGGCTCACCGTTGCACAGCGCCAGTGATCTGAGCCCCACCAGCGTCGGCAGCCATCACATGACATCGCCGGTGCAGTCGCATCACCAATCACATCACCAGCAGCAGCAACAACAGCAGCAACAACAGCAACAACAACAGCAGCAGCAACAACAGCAGCAGCAGCAGCAACAACATCACATGGGTGGCAACAGCAGCGCCGTCATGAACGTCAACAACAACAACACGAGCACCGCCAACAAAAACCAACAGAACGCCGATCGTGTCAAGCGGCCGATGAATGCGTTTATGGTCTGGTCGCGTGGTCAGCGCCGCAAGATGGCCTCCGACAACCCAAAGATGCACAACTCAGAGATCTCTAAGCGCCTGGGTGCGCAGTGGAAGGATCTTTCCGAGGCTGAGAAGCGCCCATTCATCGATGAGGCGAAGCGGCTGCGCGCCGTACACATGAAGGAACATCCCGACTACAAGTACCGCCCGCGCCGCAAGACAAAAACGCTCACCAAGAGCAAGGACAAGTACCCCCTGGGTGTGGGTGCGCTCATGCAGCCCACGGAGCCGCACACGCCGACGCGCAACACTTCCTCGTCGTCGTCTTCAGCCGCCTCGTTGGCCGCTGCACAACAAGCGGCCGCCGCCGCAGCCAACCGCGACATGTATCAGATGACGGCGCCAAACGGCTACATGCCAAATGGCTACATGATGCACGACGCCTCGGCGGCTGCCTACCAGACGCCGCACAGCGCCTACATGGGCAACTACCACCGCTACGACATGAACCAAATGCATCAAGCGGCTGCGGCTGCAGGCTCGCTCAACTACATGAACGCTTCGGCGGGCGGCGGCTACGGCATGTACGGCACTGTTTCCGGCGGCCAAACTTCGCCCTACGGCAGCCTCCAACAGCCCGCCTCGCCCTACAGCAGCGTGCAGCAACAACAGCCCGGATCGCCGTACGGCCTCGCCGGCCAGCCCGGTTCGCAGGTATCTTGCCAAAGCCACAGCCCCAGCGACTCGAGCATCAAGTCGGAGCCCGTCTCGCCCAGTCCCATGTCGCAACACTCCGCCGCCAACACCGCCGTCAACAACAACCACATCATGAAGCGCGAATACGCGAGCGCGCAACAGCAGTCGTCGGACCTAAGCCACCTCATGAACATGTACCACATACCCGACGGCATGCAGGCATCGGCCGCCGCGGCAGCAGCAGCCGCCGAGCACCAGCGTAATCTGATGCACTACCAAAACAGCTCGCCGGAACTGCAGCAGCACCAGCATCACCAGCAGCAGCAACATCACCAGCAGCACCAACAGTCAATGCGTGCTATGGCGCCACTTGCACACATGTGAGAAATGGCCTCATCCTTCGGTCAGTCCTCGCTGGCGGCCTCCGGCGGCTCCGCGGAGGTCTCTTCCATCGTTCTGGCACACACACTGTCGCCCGCTTCCACACCCTCCAACGCCTCAGCCGCAGCCTCAGTCGTCAGCAGTCATCAACAGCAGCACCACCAGTCTGTGCCGCACCATCAGCAGCTGCCGTCGCACTTGGACCTCGAGGAGCAGCAAGATGCGCTGCACTTACAGTCGCTGCATTCACAACTGGCGGCGACGGCATCAACGGCGAACGAGAACGGCGGCGGCGCCATGCTGCTGAACTATGCAAACGGCAGTGGTGGTAGTGGCGGCCCCAGCCCCACCGCTTCGGGTTCCTCTGGTTCAGGAGCCAGTCGGTCGTCCGTGCATTCGGTGTCGGCGCACTCGCCGCTGCAGCACTACGCGCAGCTCGGTTACAGCGGCGGCGGCGGAAGCAACAGCTGTTCGTCGTCAGCACAGAACGGCGCAAATACTGTGGTGTCGTCGGCGATTGTGGGGCGGCTGAGTGCCAACGTGGGCAGTACAGTCGGCGGCCCACTGGCTCTGCTGCACCACCATCATCATCATCACCACCAACACCTTCAGCACCTCCAACACCACCCGCTGCACCACGCGCACCATTCGCACGACACGCCCGGACTGTTGGATGTCGCATCAACGTTGTAAATTAAAAACCACTAAGTTATGATATTTTAAAGTAGTCTTAACATAAATTAGCTGTACGTATGTCCTGTCATTGGGTCCGTCAAGGATTCGGCGACTCCTAGAAAAATTCATCTCCGGCGCTAGAGCGCGATGCCGACGGCAAAGCATCTGCGTCTCCAGAAGGCCAAAAACATTCCATATACGCAGAGAATCAGTTTCTTAATATTAAGAAAAACTATTACTTGATGTTATAAAAAACAAATAAGAAATTTTGTGCTTATTTTAAAGAAATAGTTTACTTGATTTTTTTAATATTATAAAACTGTTTTCTGCGTGTTCTTTTCATTTTTTAGTTTTTATATTTTTCATTTTTATTTTCGCACGCATTCGATTCGTTCGAGTGCTGAGAATCGTAAGTTTAAGTTATGATTTCGTTGCGATTAAATTCAATTAAACGTGTGATAAACTGTTGATAAATAACTTTGATTTTTGTTGCAAAATTCAGTTTGAAACGGCCAGCATCATCGTTATGTTGGCCACGTTAATACGTAAAGTAAATGTTTAAGGGCTTCGCCGTTGCTCTTCGGCCCACTTTTTTTAGTTGGTTGTTTGGCTCGTCACACGCTATGCTAAGTAAATTTTTAGTTCGTAAGTTGATTTATTATTTTAAGTTTATTTTATATATATAAAAAAAAATTATATTATGTACTATATTATATAGTGAACAGATACAAACAAAAAACATTAATAAATATTATATTATATTAAAGAATCGTTAGAAATGAGAACAAACCACAAATCTTCGCAAAGTACTGCATTGATTTAAACTGAAAACAAACAAGAAACAACAAAAAAAAAATCCAAAAATAAAATCATAAAAATATGTTTACAAAAAATACACAAATTATCTTTTTATTTCATTTGAACTCTTTTAAAAGTTTTACTCAACATTGAGGCCTTTTTTTAGGTACTTTTTACATTTCGATATTAATATTACGTGTGACTATGTTGTGGGTACAAGAAGATTTTCGGAAAAATTGCATCAAATTCTATAGAAGATATTGAAAATATGTAAAGTATTACGAAATCGGCGGCTTAACCATAACGTGAATCAGAAAATACTATATTTTTACTATTAAAAATAGTCAATAGGATATATTATCATTTTAATCGGAAAATACCACTAAATACTAGAAAATACATTACCATTGAATTTATATGAAAAGATTTATTTTTTGTATACTATTATATCAATAATTATCCTAATGACCAATTTTAATGGAATTTGAGGGATTTTTTTCTGGGTGCAGTGTACAGTTAAATTTTCTTTATTAAACTTAAACGTGTAATGTCAAATTAAACTTAGTTTAAACTAGTTGTAATTTTGTCCATAGTCAATATATTACAAAAATTTTAAATTTTATATAAATTGATAAAATTTAAAGACATTCGTTCGTTTTTGTTAGGAACTATAAACGTTTTAAAAATGTGGCAGAGCTTAAACTAAGTTTAAACTTCCACTTAAAAACTGGGCGCAAGATAAACGAAACCACTTTTAATTTTTTTGGAAAACTCAGAAATAGTTAAAGAATTTTTTTAATAAAATGTTTATATAAATAAAATTTCACCACAATATTTAAATAATTTCAATAATAGGCAACTTAGATCCAGTTTTACAGTACATTTTTTAACTTGATATAAAATTTCACATTTTTAAAATGTTTATAGTTCCTAAACAAATCGACGAAATAACGTTAAATTTTAGAGAAAGAAAGACAATTAATAGTCAGTTAATATGACGTTTTTAATATTTGAATGTTGACTATGGACCAAAATAAAATATTGTTTAAACTACGTTTAATTTGAAAAAGTGACTGAAAAACTGTGCCCTTATATAGCTGACAATTTCAAATATTTGTCTAAAATAATATTTGTTTTTCATACTATTGAATGGACTCTGCACTTTCCAAACTAATTAATTAAATAATAAATGAATAATCAGATTTTTAGTACAAGTTTAAACTGAGTTCAAACATTTTCATATTTTTAAAACATCCATAGTTTCCAATCAAAACGACCGAATAGCGTTAAAATTAACAGACAACAAGATAATTAGTTTTCAGTTAATATAACCTTTCAAATATATGTAATAGACGAAATGACATCGAGTAAAACTAAGTTTAAATTGAAAATGTGTTTGAAAATCTGATGCTTAATTAGCTTTAGTTCGACAACGAGAATATAAAACGGAATGATTCAAAATCTAATGAAAATCGTATGAAAATTTCAATTGGATCGAATTTGTGTTTTATAATAATATAATAATAGTTAGGCGCTACAGTCCTGTATAGAACTTCGGCCGAGCTCTCTCACCATTATGAGCTGTGCGTGTTATATTTGTACTCAAAGTGGTGGGACCTACAGTTTATTGCCGAATCCGAACGGCGGGTGAGAGCTTTTCATAGGCAATGTTTTACTCTCGTAGGTTTGCCATTTACTGACGAGAGGTAGCGCGGTATAGAAAAATGTTTCTATGAAAAGATGTTGTTAGCCCCAGTCCAGGCTTGAACCGGGGACCTTCCGGCTCGCAGTCCAACGCACTAACCACTGAGCTACCGCGGCTACGTTTTACCGACGGCAAAATTGTATTAAGCGATTCTTATCGTCGTTGTAGAACTAAAAGTACCCAAATACATTTTTAGGAAAATCTTAAATTTTAATATTGTTGGTAATTATTACAAAAATTAATTAATTTCACATTTTCTAATTATTTGGTACAAATATTGAACTCATCGATCAAACATTGAAAGATATATAAAGATTTTGGTATATGAACAATTGGCATTTTGAAAATGTTGGTGCCTTTTAGTTCTACAACGAT
Organism: Dryomyza anilis; assembly: GCA_951804985.1. Taxonomy (NCBI): domain Eukaryota; kingdom Metazoa; phylum Arthropoda; class Insecta; order Diptera; family Dryomyzidae; genus Dryomyza; species Dryomyza anilis. The sequence goes on along the minus strand of OX638131.1, from coordinate 111,184,862 downwards.
ATTAAGCTAACTGACAACTTAAACACGTCGTTATCCTTGGAAAGGGGGAATTACCACCACAGCTACACCTCTAGACCTATCACTAAATTATTCTTCAGTTGGAGGTTTGGAAAAATTCTTCAATTGAAGAATAATTCAGTGATATGTTAAAGGTCTGTAATGGTACCAAAAAATAAATGAAACGTTTTGAATACATTATAACAATTTATAAATGAAGGTACTCCCCAAACAAATCAACTGGTAGTCACACGATTCGTTTTTAATTAGAAGACCGTTCTTTTATTCGTATTAATAGAATCAAAATTATATATATTTCGGTTAGAATAGTATTGGGTTTACTTAAATTATTGGCCTTTTGAGCAGAAAAATAATAACTACGTTTGAAAAATTTCAATAATTGTTTTATAATTTTTTTTTTTAAATCCGACGGCTTCTACGATGAAACCAAATTTGGCATACATTATTGAGAACATGTTAATTTTTTGAAATGTATTTCAATATGTGAAATTTACCAACTTGTTATACCCTACACTTAAGAGGTATCCGGTATATTAAGTTTTTTTTATAGTATTAAACAAAATTACAAAAAGATACTTTTTGGAAAAAAATATAGCTAAATTGTGAGTTTATCTTCTATAAACTCTGTGAGATCCAGGGTAAATTTTATAGAAGAGTACAGAGTATATAAATTTTTTTTTTATAGTATTAATCATTTGGTATAATTGCAAAAAGATAGTTTTTGAAAAAAGAATATACGTAAATCGTGCGTTTATCTTCTATAAACTCTATGAGGTCTACGGTATATTAAGGTACAGGGTATATTAAGTTTGTTTTATAGTATTAATCATTTGTTAAAATTACAAAAATAATGTTTTTTTGAAAAAAGAATATACGTAAATCGTGAGTTTAACTTCTATAACTACAATATTAATAGAAAAACAATTTTATCTAATAGAAGTTCTAGTCAAATTTTAAATTTAAGTACCGCAATCTACATGAGCTAGACTATTCTGCTACGTACATTCCTCAAAAAGTTGCATATCCAGTTAAGTCTTTCAATTCCACATATACTATGGGTAACTCTAAGTTAAAGTGGCAGTTAGTGCTTAACCGAAGTTGGTGAAACCGGCCCTAAGTGAGTTACTTAACCGGAGTTTACTGAACATATCGTCGGTGATACTGCGCTACCATTCAACTATATGTGAAAATTACATCAAATTTTGTCTTATAATCCGGTTTTAATTGATATTTTGATAGGATAAATTAGATAAATGTCATTTAAAGTTATGACATATTTAATATTGATGAAGTAAGTGCAGAATAGAGACACAAAACATAATTTTTCTTCTGTAAAATTCCTTTTATAGGCAGTATTCGAAATTGTAGATAACCGATATTAATAACACAGTACAACAAATGATCCTAGGGTGATTTGCAAAAACAAAGTAAGAGGAATCATAGAATTATGGATCTAGTTTTACATACAATATATAATTTTATTTAATTATGAAAACTTTATATAGTATGCAATAAATAATTGGTACACCTTAAAATCAACATTTTTTGTGTTTGACTGGTCATAAATTCGGTCTGATTAATCCAAATTTCATGTAGTTTATTTCAAAATAATAGTTAAAGTATTCCCAATGGAATATAAAAGAAATTGGATCGATAACTGAAATCTGTAAGATGTTTAAATCCAAAATATGTAGTTAAACACGAAAATGGCCTTACATTTGTATTACGTGATTACTCGAAAACTTGAGGTAATCTGAACAAACTGAGTATGAATCTTGAAATCCATCGGAAAATCATTCTTAGATCGTGGATAATTTTAAAGGAATATAAAAGAAATTGGATCGATAACTGAAATCTGCAAGTTGTTTAAATCCAAAATATGTAGATAAACACGAAAATGACCTTTTATTTGTATTACGTGAATACTCGAAAACTTGAGGTAATCTGAAAAAACTGAGTATGAATCTTGAAATCCATCGGAAAATCATTCTTAGATCGTGGATAATTTAAGAGGGCCTCCATTTGTTGTCTAGTCTAATTTATTTAATATAAAATTATATATATATATTTTTTTTCATTCTAATACATTTTATATTGCAGCAGTATTTAAATCCAGATTTAGATTTAGTAAATTTTACAACACTTTTCAAAGCCTTTTAAATGTCAAATGATAGAAAACTCTTTGCAGTTAATCTTTTCATATTTAAAATAATATGGACCAAATGGTGCGCTATGATATTAAGTTATTTTCAATATATAAAATATTCATATTAGATAAAAACTTTATAAAATTTAAATATGACAGACATAAAAAAATATCGCAAGACATCATTTAACATTTTAACACATTTTTTTGTGCAACTATGGAAGTTATTTGTCGAACTTATGTAGGTACCCTAATTTATTCGTATTTTTCCTATGAACTTTTAGATATTGGCAAAATAACTTTACATTTATTATTTTTTATAATTCAGCATGTGCCGTCAATAAATATAAAAAACATGCAGAAATTATAATTTAAATTGATAAATAGAAAATTGATTTTATTAAATATATGCAATACTATTATGCCGCCGGAAAGTATTTTAAAATTTAATTCAAGCAAAATTTAATATACCCTGTACTTCATAGGTATAAGGAAATTGAAGAATATTTTTGAAAAATAAAGTATTGTTAGTTGAAATAATTAGCATGGTAAAAATATAATCAATAATAATCGGCCATGTTCCGGCTTTCGATCGAAATTCAATCGAATTTCATATAAAATTTGTAAATAAACAATTTTGAATTCGATGTCTCAGTACAAATATTTGTTTTTTTAATGAATTCAAGCTATTTGTTTTGACATCAACGATTTGAATTGGTTTGAAAAACACATTTTTTGTATTGTGACACCGAATTCAAAACCTTTTTTTTACATATTTACATATTGTTCATATTTTATATGAAATTCGTTCGAAATTTGATCGAAAGTCGTAACATGGCCGAATAACTTTTTTTAACGGTCACATATTTTTACCCAAATTCTGTGTATTTCGATACGAAAGTCAATTTTTTAAAAGTAAAAAATAATAAAATTCAATTAAGCTTGACGTCATTGTTACGTTCGTTGTTTTTGTTTTTTCAGAATACAGAAAAAAGGTACAAACCTAAAAAATATTTCCCCAAACATATATCTTTGTTGTAGAACTAAAAGCCGCCAACTACATTTTCAAAGTGGAAATTATTCATTTAGAAAAATCTTTATATAACTGTGAATTTATAAACGATGAGTTCAATATTTGTTCCAAATAATTAGAAAATATGAATCTATCAATTAGTGTTTCAACTTTAAAAATAAATCAATTACTTTTAATAGTAAAAACCAACAAACTTGAAATTTCAGATTTTCATAAAAATATATTTCGTGACTTTTCATTTTATATCGTCCATGTAGAACTAAAAGTCACCAACTACATTTTAAAAATGACATTTGTTCATTTACAAAAATCTTTATACATCTTTTAATTTTTGATCGTTGAGCTCAATATTTGTACCAAATGTTAAGAAAATGTGAATCTATCAATTGGTATTTCAACTTTAAAAATAAATCAATTACTTTTTATAGTAAAAACTAACAAACTTGAAATTTCAGATTTTCATAAACATATATTTGGTGACTTCTAATTCAACAACGAGATTATTTTATGTTAACATTCCTTAAGAAAATTGTTGAGAAATATCAAATTCAAAAATTCAAATAAGTCTGTCAACGTAAATGATTAACAGAAGAGGTGTTTCTTGGTATTTTGTGCAGCTCGTTCTGCTTTTTAATACTTTCAACGTTTTAATTTCAATACAGACGGTACATATATGGCGTTCTATCTTTGAGAATGTTGATTACAATAAACCTAAAACCCCCTTTTGGTAGTCACATTCGAAATCTGATGAATCTCCTACTTCTGGTTACGATAAGTTTAGTACATCGAGTAAATATTGGAATGTTGATTCAGTCATATTTTGGAATATTGCCAACGAAACAAGGTTTTGAAAAAATACGGCGAATTATGTACAATACGTATATTATACACTGCCTGTATGCCTCTTCCTGAAGATTGTCTATTTCAAATTTCACTTAATTCTTCCTTAGTTAAAAATGTTCGTTATTTCTTACAAGTTTAAAAATTAAATTTGAAATTTTTAATTCTTAAAATATGTTACTGTGATATTGATTTGACAGTTGGTTCCCAAAATTAATTTCCCATTAAATTGATGATGGGGAATTGATGAATTGGGAATTTATTAAAACTTAAAAATATTCTGGAAAAATGCAAAAATTTTGTCTCGGAATAGAACATATTATTTTTTAGAATATTTATGCATTTTATTATTCATCTACTTTTGTTTGTGAACATTTTTGAGAATATCATATATATGAGTTTTTTTCTAAAATAAATTTAACCAAACATGAATCAGATACATCTAATAATCTAGTAGAAATTGGCCTTATTAGGGACGGCATTATCAACGCTTGATCATTTGTCGTGTTGGTCATGTAACTGACAGGGTTGGGACAAGTGATAAATATAATTATAATATTTCGATTGTGACCCTAGTACAATATCTACTAGGTTGAATACGACATTTTTTTATTACATCGTTACTATCAGCCAAAGGGGTGAATGTATAATTTTTGACATTTGCGTTTTTACATTTTTGAATGGAGTTTTTCCTCAAGTATACTGTGCCAAAATAAAGTGTGGTTTTGTTGGATATTTTAGGCAACAAAAGACAAAACCAAAAGGGCAAATTTGAAAAATTGACAATCTTGTCATGCTTGTCATAATTGTTATATGATAAAATAAAGATGTAAATGAACTTTCCCAAATTATTTCGAACAGAATTTTCAAATTTCCGAAAAAAGAAGAATTATCTTGGGGAAATTTTATATCGGAATGTATGTTTCGGGGACTAATTATTTTGATGAAAAATGGTCTGCAGGCAGATTTGAATTATCTCGGGGCACATTTATCCGGGGAATAAATCTGTGGCACTATGAAATAACAACATAACTCGAGATTTGCTCAAATTGAGTTATTAATACCAACGTAATCCTGATATTCAAATTTATATTATGTCAATTTTTATTGCAAAAACTTTCGAAAAAAAACACAAACAAAAACATTTTGAGGACATTAATTTTATTTAAGTTTTTCTTAAATTGTCCAGAATAATTTTTATAATATTTTTAAAGCTAATTTTCGTAATAGGTTGTAAAACATAAAAATGCTCTCCTGAAAAGTTCAAAAAATAGACTTATGCTTTTATTTCATATTGTCACAGAAATATCGTGTGGAAGCTCTAACCCAGTGAAAAAAATGTGCGAAATAAATTTCTCGAAAATTAATTATTCCGGGAAATCATTGTCTCGAAGACGTTTTAACCGAGAAAGAAATGTGTCGGGAAAGTATACCCGCATTCAAAAAGTATTTCAAGTATTTTAGAAAAGTCAATTGTCTCGCGGAAGAATTCTAAAAAAAAAATTGTCGCACGAAAGATTTGTTCAACCAAGAAGTATTTTGGGGTAGATTTGTATCGGGGAAGATTCGAAGAATAATTGTCCGAGAGCATAATTTTTTTCGAAAAAGAATTGTCTCAGCGTACTATTGTCACAAGAATGAATTTTGGCAGTGAATAAATGTCTGGGAGAATAATTGTCTTAGCGAATGGGAGAATGTCATGCCAAAAGGGCGAATCTATTCGTTTTTTTGACATAACTTTTTATTGGTTTATGTTAAAATAGTGATGTAAAGGCATTAATTGTTTTCTTTTAAACTACCTATCGATTGGCATCATAGTTTCAGTTACTCTTTTGAATTTTTCTCATTTGCAAGAAACATATTTGGCAAATTACACTTATAATTATAAGTTTGAAGTACTTTAAAAATTAGTAAAGATTATTTTTTTTACATTTTTTTGATATTTTGGTTTATTAATCAATTGTTTTGATGTACATAAAATATCTTTGGATTTGGAGTACTCTCTGAATTATAAATACGGATTTTGTGTGCCTTTATACTGATCAAAACGCAAATATTTCTGTTTTTTTGCTCTAACTCCTTAGTGGCAAAAAATAAAATAGTGTTGTTAATGCATTAATTGTTTGTTTTTAAAGTACCTATCGATTGGCATCACAAATTTAGAATACTTTTTGAATTTTTCTAATTTGCAAGAAAAATGTTTGGCACATTATTTTTAAACAATGATGCCAATCGATAGGTGCTTTGAAACCAAACAATTAATGTGTTTACATTACTATTTTATCTTGCGCAAATAAAGAGTTATAACAAAAAAACGAAAAAATTCGCCCTTTTGGCATGAAAAGATTTTTAATTTCTCGAATTTTTTCGTTTTCTTTCCATAACTCTTTATTGGTGCAAGATAACATAGTGGTGTGAAGACATTAATTGTTTGTTGTTAAAGCAGCTATCAATTGGCATCACTATTTAAAAATATTTTACCAAACATTTTTCTGGCAATTAATAAAAATTAAAAAAATATTTTAAAATAATGATGCCAATAGATACGTGCTTTGAAAACAAATAATTAATGCATTTACAACACTATTTTATTTTTTGCCACTAAAGAGTTAGAGCAAAAAAACTGAAATAATTGCGTTTTGATCAGTATAAAGCCACACAAAATCCGTATTTATAATTCAGAGAGTTGTCCAAATCTAAAGATATTTTACATACATTATGATAATTGATGAATATACTTAAATAAATAATAATTTTTACTAATCTTTAAGGCACTTGAAACTTAAAAATTAGATTTGCCAATATTTTTAAAAATGCACATTCGCCGCTTTGACATGACAGTGACAATATTATATATATTTTTTTTTAATTTACGTTTATTTCGTATTTATTAAAACATCATCTACACATTAACTAAAACTACTGATGCCATGCAAATTAGTCTTGACTTAAATGGAATTTGAATTTTAGCCAAATGCGATGTGAGGTTTTCAATCAGCAAAAACTAACCAAAAACTAGTTTCCTAAATTAAAAATTTTTAATTATTGCTGCGCCAGCAATATTTGGTAAATGCGCAGCATTGAGTTTCAACCTGACGGAACCTAATCGACAGAAAATAATGATATCAAACTGAGTCATCCGGGTGCATTGCATTTAACTAGCGATTAATAAAAATTTGTTTCCAGCGATCATTACTTCGAGTGCAATTAGTTGCATGTGCCTCGATTGGGTTTCGCGTTTGTTCGTTTTGCCAAACGATTAAGTGACATCTTGTTTGTTATTGCACATCATGACAGCAGCCGCCACAGCAACCGCAGCAACAGCAACAGCAAACAGCCGCCGTCGCTGTCGCCGCAACAACATCTGCGAACGCAATCAGTGAGAAAATTGACTGAAATTTTATTTGATTTTATTTTATTTTATTTGCCATAAAATTAAGTTAATCACGCTAAACAACTTTTAAAACTCGACACGAAGATTTGTTTTCGCACATTTATTTTGTGCTGTTTGCTTTGTGTCATTTTTTGTTGTTTTTAAGTTAAATCCACTCACAGAAAAAAAATACAACAATGAGAAGCGTGTGATTTTATCCATGCTAAACACATCTTCAGAGGTTAAAAGTGCGGTTTTTTTGGACAGTCAGTCGATTTGAAAAATTTAAATATGAAATTGTGTAATATTGGCACAGTTTATCGACTCTGAAAAACGCAAAAAGAGCTATGCAGCAGTTTACTTTTTATGTTTTTCAAAAGACAGTCAAAGCTATGGCGCAAAACAATTCCCCAATATTGATAATGCGTATTCTTTATTTTAGTATTTTCCAAAAAATTAATGCAAAGAAATTTTTTTCCAGGAAAAATTATTATTATATATCGGAGACTTATTCTCTCGATAAAAAATTATCGGAGTGGAATTTTTTCGGAAATTTCGAAACAATTGGTACGGAAATGAACGGCTCATAGAATACATATCTTGGAGAATAAGTGTCTCGTAGAATAATTGTACGGGAAAGAATTATTCTGTGAAATATTTGTCTCAGTGAATAAATGTGCGGAAATAAATTTCACAAAGACGTTTTGTACAATAAAGGAAGAATTTGAGGAAGAAGTCGGGTAAGAATTGTAATATAAGAAAACTATTCAAAGTATTTAAGGAATATGTACAAATATTCTGGAATGAATTTTCCAACATAAATTGTCGCAAAGAGGAACAATTATCTTGGGGAAAACTTATATCGGTGATGTATGTTTCGGGGACTAATTATTTTGAAGAAAAATTTTCCAGGAGCAGAATTTTTTCAGAAAAGAATTGTCTCAGCGAACTATTGTCACAGGGATAAATCGGGCAGGGTTTAAACGTCACGGAGTATAATAGTTATAGAAAATGGGAAGATTTAGCTTGTGGAGTAATTGTCTCAGTGAAAAATGTCCGAAATTTTTTTTTTCGAAAAATATATTATTCCAGAAATTATAGTCTTGAAGTTGTTTTATCCGAGAAAAAAATGTGCAAGCAGAGTTGAATTGTCTCGGGAAACAATTATCCGGGGAATAATTCATCGTATGGAAAATCTGACCCAGTTAAAAAAAAAATCCGGAAATAAATGTCTTGAAAATGAATTATTCCGGGAAATCATTGTCTCGAAGACGTTTTATCCGAGAAAGAAATATATCGGGAAATACTTTTCGCATTCGAAAAGTATTTAAAGAAATTTAGGAAAGTCTTAACAGAAGAAGGAAGAAGGGATAATTTTTAACAGAAAAATTGTCGTAAGAAAGAATTGTTCGACAATGCATTATTTTGGGTAAGATTTGTATCGACGAAGAATGTTTCGGGGACTAATTGTTTCGAAGAATAATTGTGCAGGAGCAGAATTTTTTCGGAAAAGAATTATCTCAGCGAACTATTGTCACGAGGATGAACTGGGCAGGGTATAAATGTCTTGGAGAATAATTGTCATAGAGAATATGAAGATTTATCTTGTGTCTCAGTGAAAAATTTTCGAAAATTATTTTCGCGAAAAATAAATTATTCCAGAAATTAGTCTTGAAGTTGTTTTATCCGAGAAAAAAATGTGTCGGAAAGAATTGTCGCATTCGGAAAGAATGGGAAGGTAATTGTAAACGATAAATTGTCGCAAGTTAGAATTGTTCGAAAAAGAAATATACTGAAGAAGATTTACATCTGTGAAAAATGTTTCGGGGACTAATTGTCTCGAAAAATAGTGTATCGTAGGCAAAATTTTGTTAGGAAACAATTATCTCAGGGAACGACTGTCATGATAATGAATTGCACGGGAAATTGTCTTTGAGAATAATTGTCCGGTAGAAGAATTCGCTCGTGGAATAATTTCTCGACAAAAATATATTATTTTATGGCGTAATTTCTCGACAAAAATAAATTATTTTGTATTTTGGAAATAAGTGTCTCTAAGACGCTTTGGGCCAATAAAGAAATGTGTCGGTGAAGAATTGTCTCGGAAAACAATTGCATTGAACCCAGTCTGTCATGTCTCGGAGACCTTCGATACCTCGAAGCTTTCTCGAATAACTTCGATAAAAAAAGTGCGATCTCGTTGCATTCTCGATTCTATTTTTTAAAAATGTTCGTACATTCAAATTCTTTGACAACATTTCAACATTTATCACATCGACATCGCAATATTTTTCGCACATTGATAATTTTTTCTTCGATATCGTTCCGATTTGATCCTATCGAGAAAACTCCGACAGAACGTTTCGATATCTACCTAACATCTAGATTCAATTTGACGCTCGATATCGTTTCAAGAACGGGTCCGATATCGTGTGATTTCTCCATCAACTCGCATTGATCTCGTAATGATATCGATACGAATAGCATACTGGGAATTGAGTCGCTCATGTATAAAATTGGGTTTGCTGAGATCATTTGGTACATAATGTCCATACTGTAGTTGTGACTGAGTTTTCTCATATGACTTCAATATTTTTTGATATCCGTTTTAAATCAGTACAATATATTGGTATTTTTTGTATATTAATTTTGGTTATGGTTCGTTTTTAAAATACCTGCAGAAATGTCAACTATTATTAAAATAAATTTGCACGCGGTATTTGGAATGGTCAATATTTAAAAGTTGGATATTTATTTTGAAAATGGTATTTTTTTATTAGACCTATATTTTATTAGTAGGAATAATGAAAATACATTAATTATATGTTTTTATTAATTACGTTCATAGAATTTTCCTTAGTAGCGACCGACAACTTATTTAAAATCATTCAGTTTTAGTTTTTCAGTGCAAGTTTAAACTTTTGAACATTTTTCAACGTTTCCTAATCAAAACCTTTACAAAAAAAAAAAAACAATTAGTACCCAGTCTGTCATGTCTCGGACACCTTTGATGCCTCAAAGCTTTCCCGAATAACATCGATAAAATGTTAGATCTCGTTTCTTTATCGAATCTAAATTTCGAAATTTCTCGTATATTCAATTTGTTTGACAAGCTACGATATTTAAATAATTATCACATCGATATTGCAATATTTTTTATGTAATCTCTTAATTTTCTCGACAAATTTCAAATTTTGACCTGGTGCTGTAAAAGTTGCAGCAAATGTAGGATATATTTATGGCGATGATTCCAAAAATGACATCAGTAGATCACATTTTATTTCGTAATAATGATTATTAATATTGTCAGATACAAAATTATTTTTAACAAAAAAATGTAGTGCAAATTTCCATACGGGACGTCCGGAATTATTCTGTGATTTATTACGAAATAACTATAAACATTAGAAAAAATGGTATATATACAAAAATAAAGTAAATTGTTTCAGCTATAATTCAAGATAATTCAAAAAAATATATTGTACGCAAAATAATTAAAAAAAAAATATTTTAGGCGAAAAGTAGTGTTAACATCTATACGGAATTTTTTATCCCTTCCGGAATTTTTATGTGATTTATAATGAAAAAACTATAAACTTTAGGAACAAAGTGTAAATATTCAAAGAAAGCACATGATTTCAGCTATTTTTCATAATTATTCAAAAAATTAATATTTTTAGCGAAAAATCGTAGTGCAAATTTCCATATGGAACGTCCGGAATTATTCTCTGATTTATTATGAAATAACTATAAACTTTAGAAAAAAGTGTACGTATACAAAAAATAAAGTAAATTGTCTCAGCTATAATTCTAGATAATTCTAAAAAATATATTGTACGCGAAAAGTATTTTTAGAAAAAAATCATAGTGATAATTTCTATACGAAATTTTTTGACCCGTCCGGATTTTTTCTGCGATTTATTTTGAAAGAACTATAACCTCTACTGACAAAGTGTAAATATTCAAAAAAAGCACATGACTTCAGCTATTTTTTTACAATAATTTAAAAATATAATTTGTACGCATAACTAGCTGGCTTTTTGGAAATTCTATTTGAACTTCGACATGCACTTCCATTTTTGTCCAGTCCGGAACGACCACTAATTAATTTATATCTTTTGATCTACCGTGCAGAATTCTTTAATTTTTTGCAGATATTTAGTGCTAGTTTAATAATATTTGCCCAAAAAAAAATCCTTAATATTCCTTCGAGATATTAATGTTTTAAGCGTACGAATGTCCCGTCCGGAACCCCAGGAAATAGCCATATGCAAAAATTCATTAAGAAAAATGTAAAAAATAATGAAAGATTTACTCTGTAGGTGGCTTGAGATCGACTTTTTGCAAAATTTCGAATTGAAAAACTGCTTTCAACAAACTCATAAATCTCTTTCGTCCGCAATACTAAACTTCAAGACCTGTCGAATATACATAAGTCAAACGTCAAACTGCTGTTAGTTTTCAGTTATTTTTATTTTTTTGTTTCTGTTCATGTCGTTCTTCACAATCGCAAATAAATTATTTGTGTCGGACAGTTATTAAATTAATAAAATTAACTTAAGTCACATAACGGAAATTAAAGATTATAAATTGTATGTTATATTTGACATTTTCTTTTAACTCTATTTTCTAAAAAGAACGAAAACATCTGTTTTTTTTTTTTTTGTTTCATTTTGAGTGTGATTTGTTGCAAATTAACATAAATTCCATATCAGTTATTCTGTGTGCCCTCATCTTGAAAATCTTGTAAGCCAGCTGACGCTTCAGCAGTATACGTTGCTGACCCTTGCAGATTATCTCGATCCCCCGATGGACCTCCGTTGAGCGACTGCTAGCAATTAGTCTCTGATTAACATTATCGTTGAACAATTTGTAGAGACTGCTATGGAGATAGAATGCACTCGGGACTCTGATAATTCGGCATGCGGGTGCATATCAGCCGCTCGAGTAAAACGAACGCGACTTTTGCTCAAATACTGCACTTTTACGTTCGTTGAAGTCCTTTGAGCATGCGATAACCTAAAAATGCGACCCACGCATAACTACACACGATTCCTCCAATAGTTTTTCTCCTTTTGATTCAATGGTATACATCTATGGTATGCGTGTGACGAGTGCATGTGTTTGTCTCCCTGTCAAAGGACTGCACTCTCTCTCTCTCTCGTTATCTCTCTGACAGGAGCAACAGATGCAACAGGTTCTTTTCAGTATGTAAGCAGCAAGAGCGAGAGAGTCCTACCTGTCACTCTGGTACTTCTTAGTCTTAGTCACGGCCACCTTCTTTAATCCGCACGATTATGGCTGTGATTATCGGATGTTTTTATTATTTTAACGATTTATTGTGATCGGTAGCGCTCGCCTTCGCTGCTTTGTGTTGACAGCGAATTTGTTTGTTAAGCGCAGCGCTTAAGCAGGTTCTCTCGGACAACGACGATGGTTTAGCCGTCGGCATATCGGCCAAAGGCGTGGATTTTAGAGGTTCATTAAGTCCCGGTATACTCGCCTCTGATTCAAGTTATTTAAGAACGTTGCAGCAGCAGCAGGTGTCGCTCAATTCGCGGCTCAGCATGCTGCTCGGACGTGTCAAGACCTCTGATTTAAATCCAGCTTATGTACAGGACTCGCATGAGATTGAGCGTCAATTTTGGACAGGGGGATTGCGAGTTTTAGGCTGTTGCTTAAAACTCTTTCAATGAAAATTTGCGTGCATCATATTTCTAAGTATGCGTTTTATAAAGAAATAGTACCGAAGTTTTTAATCATAAAACTTATAATATATATATATATAGATAATATATAGAATTTGCGACATATATAGTTCAGATAATACAGCACAACAAAAAAATCTTCGACCTTAATATGATTTTTCCGATGCACTCCAAGATGCTAATCACAGTAAAAAAAAAATAATATCCTCGTCCTAAGTATGATTTTTCGATAGACTTCAGATACTAATCACAGCAAAAGAAAAAAATAATATCATCGACCTTAGTATGTTTTTCCAATGGACTTCAAAATGCTGATCATAGCAAAAGAAAAAAAAATAATATCTCGATCTTTGTATGTTTTTCCGATGAATTTCAAAATGCTAATCAAGATCTTATTCTCAGTTTTTTTTTGATATTTCCTAAGGTTTACAGTGTTACTAGCTGGACCCGCATACGACTTGTGCAAAGATTTTGTGAATGCAAGGAAATGGAGTGATTTTAGTAATATAAAGAACATTTTTATTATTTATTTTCGAAAGTCTAATTGAATTTGTTTCGTGGGTTTACTATATATTCCAAATTTTAAGTAAAATTCGTGCAGAGGTTTTTTTGTCTTTGTGTTTTATTTTTTTGTTCTGCTTTTTTATTTATGCTTTTGATTTGTGTCATTGCTTTTGTTTGTGTTTTTGCTTTTGTGTTTTGCTTATGTGGTTTTGCTTTTGTGGTTTTGCTTTTGTGGTTTGTGTATTGATTTTTGCTTTCATTTTCTTTTGTTTTTGTGTCTTTGCTTTTGTTTTTGTTTGGTGTTTTTGCATTAGTTTTTGTGTTTTTGCCATTGTGTTTTGCTTTTGTGTTTTTTCTTTTATGTTTTGCTTTTGTTTTTTGTGTCATTGCTTTTGTTTCTTTGTTTTTTGCTTTTGATTTTCGAGTTTTTGCATTTGTGTTTGTGTTTTTGCTTTTGTTTTTTTTGTGTTTTGCTTTTATTTTTATGTTTTGCTTTTGTGTTTTGCTTTAATGTTTTTGCTTTGATGTTTTGCTTTTGTTTTTGTGTCATTGCTTTTGTTTCTTTGTTTTTTACTTTTGATTTTGTGTATTTGCTTTGGTTTTTGTGATTTTACTTTTGTGTCTTTGCTTTTGATTTTGTGTCATTGTTTTTGCCTTTGGTATTTTGTTTTAGTTTTTTTGATTTTTTGTTTTTGTGTCTTTGTTTTTGTGGTTTTGATTTTGTGTCTTTGCTTTTGTTTTTGTGTTTGCTTTTGCTTTAGTTTTAGTGTTTGTTTTTGCTTTTGTTTTCTATTTTTGCTTTTGTGTATTTGCTTTGGTTTTTGTGATTTTACTTTTGTGTCTTTGCTTTTGATTTTGTGTCATTGTTTTTGCCTTTGGTTTTTTGTTTTAGTGTTTTTGATTTTTTGTTTTTGTGTCTTTGTTTTTGTGGTTTTGATTTTGTGTCTTTGCTTTTGTTTTTGTTTTCTATTTTTGCTTTTGTGTTTTGCTCTTGTAATTTTGCTTTTGTTTTTGTGTTTTTGCTTTTGTGTTTTTGCCATTGATTTTGTTGATTTTGTTGGTTTTGTATGTATATTTGCTTTTGTTTTTTGCTTTCGTTTTTGTGCTTTGCTTTTGTGATTTTGCATTTGTGTTTTCTTTCGTATTTATGCTTTTGTTTGGTTTTAATTATGTATTTTTGTGCTTTTGTTTTTGTGATTCTGCTTTTGTTATTTGTATTTGGTTTTGTTTTGTATTACCATCTTTTGTTTTTATTTTACTAATGCTTTTGTGTGATTGCTTTAGTTACTGCTTTTGTTTTTTATTTGATTTTTGCTTTTGTATTTTGGAGGTGCCACGCGCTTTTGTCCAATCCCGCCCATATATAGTCTATGACACCCTCCGGACTACGGAATATTCTGGTGTAAAACTTCAGCGGTTTAGACGTGATGTGGGAACAAGGTCAGAAAGACCGACAGACTTGAAATAAACCTAATGAAATTTGAATGGATCTGTCCAAAGTTATTAACAGTCAAACTTAAAAATGTGATATAGGTTTGCGTAAAAATGTATATTGTTTGAGTTTTGATCCAATACATCGGAATTGCATTAGATTTATTTAAAAATATTAGCTAAGGTATTCTCAATGAATTGCAGAATAAATCAGTTTGTTTACTCAAAACTGTAAAATAGGAATTCCAAAATATATAAAAAAACACAATAATTATAGGGAATTCATGTTTTCTTTATAATTTACAATTTAGCTTATTACAAATTTGATTTTATAATCCGATTTCTTTTATATTCCATTTTAAATACTTTTGCTAATATTTTGAAATAAACCCAATGAAATTCGGATGGATCTGTCCAAAATTATTAACAATCAAACACAAAAAATATAGGTTTACCTACAAAATGTACATTGCTTGCGTTTGATTGGTCATAAATTTGGTCAGATATACCGGAATTTCATTGGAATTATTTCAAAATATGAGCCGAAGATTACAGATTAAGGTAGATTGTTAACAAATATATATATTCCAAAATATATAGAAAAATATGAGAATTACCATATATTTGTTTTACATAATAACTCAAGAACTTTAGGCAATATCAAAAAACAGAGTATGAGGTCTGAATTAAAATCATGAAGTCCATCGGATAATCATACTAAGATTCTGAATAAATAAAAAGGTCCTTCATTTGTTGGCTAGTTTAACAGTTAATATAAACTGAAAGTGGTTGAAATTTAATCAAAATTAATTAAAGAATTTGAGAAAAATACTCTTGATATTATTGTGTTTGAGAAACATTTTTAAACCACATACTAGAATTCGCATTTTTGGAATTGATACTGATATTGGTATTTTTAACAAGACATATTTGTAGTTGGTTGAGTACTACTTGTTGCTGTTATGCATATTGTTGTTGTGTGTAATTGCAGTAATGAAGCTGGAACCAATTACCAAACTTTTGGTCTTTTCGAACACTGAACTTCGTACATTGTCGTGATGGAACTTGACGCGGTTTGGCAATACTTCGTACATAACGCACGTCCGTAAATCGGATTAAAAACGAAATCCAATTAGGTGACCGTTGCCACGGTTGCCTGACCCGGTCAACACGACGCAGCGATCACAAACGATCGATCGATTGAGGCTGCCCCGGTGATGGTAGGTGCTGCCGTTGTGCAATCAGCTGTGATACGTATAGAGAATACCGAGCATTTGGTTGGTCTGTGGGGTCTGGCGAACGCGCCCAAAATATAGCCATTGTGTGCGGTGCCATACCACACCGCACTGCGCAGTCAAAACGCTCTATGTCGCTGTCGGATTTTCAATTAAAAATCTAATTAATCGCTTTATAGCGATTGCCGGCAGGTGAGTGTATGTGTTGTTTAGTATCTGTGTATGTGTGTGTGTGAACCTTGGTGCTCCCCATGCGAGTCACTCTAAATTGCACTTAAACAGGTGAATTTAATTACTTTTTTTTAATCAACCGCTCCCAGGCATACACACACACATAGCTCACACACACAGCCAACCATAGATACTTTGCTATGAGTTACAATAACAACACACACTGGTCAACAGTTGCACTTCAATTTTAAGCCATGGCAGGCAGCTTCGCATACACGATCTTGATTTTTTGGTACGAAATTGACTGACGTCGGACAGACAGGCACAGCAGCGGGCCAGGCTTTTGGACCGCCAGCCATTTTTGCCAATCGTAATTTAAAGTTGGCACGCAGTACGAACGGATAGACGGACGGTTGGATGGCCGGATGGATGAATGCATGAATGAATGGACCAAACGACAGACCGACAGTAAGCTCCACGCATATATAGCTGAATGTATGGACGGACGAATGGTTGGATGGCGAATCGACAGACGCACGCTTTGATTGATTGATTATTTGTTCCGCATCATTCACCTGGAAAATTCATCTGCAGCAGCAGCAATTTCAATTAATTTGCTTATGTAATGCGCATATACTCTATATTGACATGCTTTTCATATACATAGATATATAGAGTACCAGATACATAGATATTACATGTTCACCAAATCATATGTTTGGTTGGCTCGAGAGCCCCTAATTGCAGAGTTAAATTGTCCAAACTAAAGTTTAACCAGTTCCCTTAAAATATATCTTTGAACTACAGTCAAATTATATATCATATTTTGACATAACGTAAGTGTACCACCTTCGACACCTTAACTGATCTAAAAAAAACTCGTGGCAAAATGTTGAAAAAAGAAGACCATTTATGTTCTTACCCTATGGGAAAATATTATAAATTGCCCAAAAAAGTTTTTTTCGGAAATTTATCTTTTTTTCAAACAAAAAAAAAAGAAATTTCGACCATAAAAAAATTTTCGAACTTTTTTTTAAAGCAACACTTTTTTAAAATTTTATTTTTGAAGAAAACATTTTTGTTCGTAAAAACTTAATTTTTTTTTTTGAAAAATTCGTAAATTTTTTATCCATCAATTTTTGAAAATTTTGAAAAAAAAAATCTCTTCAAAATAATATTTTATAAAGCAAGGAGTATTTAACAAATTAATAACATAAACCTTATAGAAATTTTAAATACATTATGTGTAAATGAAGACAAATTTTGTGTGTAAATTTCATGTTTAAGAACGTTATATATTGAACATTTAAAACATAATATTGAACATTTGAAATATTAAATTGCAATTCAATGTATGAAATCTTCAATAGTTGGTGAAAAATTCATAATATTTATGAATAAAATCATCATATTGATAATTTTTCTATGAACACCTTAACAGACCTTTACTCTATCAAAGAATTAGTCTTCAAGGTCTGGTTCGTTGTAGGTACAGGTCACAAAACATGCACAGAAAAAAATTCATCAATATGATGAATGTATTCATAAATATTATGAATTTTTTCATCAACTACCTGATTCATAATATTGATACCACCGTTTATTAAATGACATATTGATGAATACATTCATCACACAAAAAAATATCACCAACTACCAGTATTCATCATATTGATGATTTCATTCATTGAACTAAAATCGTATTTTTTCAGTGTTTTTCATTTTGAATATTTTTAACATCAGGAAATTTAAAACAAAAATTGGTCTCCATTTACACATTTATGTATTTATAATGCTTATAAGATTTATGATATTTAAATTAATATGGTTTGATGAGCAAAATTCATCAATATGATGTACATTATTCATTAATATGATGAAATGTAGTCTTCGCATAATTAGCAATTATCCTATTAATATAATAAAGATTTTCTTGAAATTTCTACCACAGATGCGGTATGGTCTGGAAGGAATGATAGGCTATATATGGGCAGGATTGGACAAAGAGGCGTGGCACCTCTTATACAACCTAAACTTTCAAAACGATATAACTCGGCACTTTCACCAGCTACGAACATGAAACAAAAAACTCAAATACAACAAAAAAAAATTAAAAGCAAAAACACAAAAGCACAAAACAAAAGCAAAAATACAAATACAAAAACAAAAGCAATAACATAAAACTAAAATCCAAAATCCAGAGAAAAATCAAAAAAAGGAAAGATAAAATAAATGAATTCACCACAATAAAATTAACAACACTAAAATTCACCACACTAAAACTCCTCATAAAAATTCACCACACTAAAATTCAACACACTAACATTCACCACATTATAACTCACCACAATAAAATTCACAACATAAAAATTCACCACACTAAAACTCACCACACTAAAAACTCACCACACTAAAACTCACCACACTAAAACTCACCACACTAAAAACTTACCACACAAAACTCAACACACTAAAATTCACCACACTATAACTCATCACACTGAAATTTACTACACTAAAACTCACCACAATAAAATTCACAACATAAAAATTCACCACACTAAATCTCACCACAATAAAATTTACCACACTAAAACTCGGCACACTTAAAACACATCACACTAAAACTCACCACACAAAAACTCACCATACTAAAACTCACTACATTAACCCACCACACTAAAACTTCTACTGGGAAAAACTCTACGGGGAAGAATTCTATGGGAAAGAATTCTACCGGGAACAATTCTACGGAAAGAATTCTACCGGGAAGAATTCTACGGGAAAGCGTTCTATGGAGAAGAATTTTACGGCGAAGATTTCTACTGGGAAGAATTCTTCGGCGAAATATTCATTTGAATTGTCTTTGAGAAAAATTGTTTTGGCGGAGAATTATTATTTGGTTACTACATTTATAAAACCCATAAAAACTTTCACAGCTAAACACGGGCCCCTGATATAAATAAAAAAAATGTTTTTATGGGTCATTTCACACCAAATCGACCAAAAAAAAGTCAAATTTGAATGAACGTCATTCTTCAATATGAAGTAAATTATGTTGTATATTATGTTCTTGTTCATTAATATGATGAAAAGTATTCTTCACATACAGTTCATCATATTGAAGAACACTTTTTCGACAGTTACCAAGTGTTCATCATATTTATGATCGCATTCATAACATTAATGGCGTTAGTCATTAATATTAGTAATGGTTCTGCAATACAATGAATCATGGTTTGAAGAACGAAATTCATCAATATGATGTACATTTTTTTTTCTGTCTGTATAATAATTACTCTCTCCTTCTAGCATACTTTTGGACTAGAAAAGTGACAATTTCTCTTTTCACCAGTCATGTGATAGATAATTTTGAAGCTATTGAAACCTATTTCCATTTTTAACAGTTCGTATACACTACGGGGAAACGAACTGGTACTAGACTAGGTACATGAGTGGTTCCTCGGTTAGCCGGTCCTAGTTCTGCCTCTTTTATATAAAACGAACCGGCAACCCCAGAAGGGGTGTATTCTCACCTAATGCAGACTTTTAAAGCTATCACAGAACTGGGCTTCAAAATCAATATGATGATTTTATTCATAAATATTATGAATTTTACACCAACTACCAGGTTCATCATATGGATCAGGCATTCATTTATATGAAAATAACTAATTGATGAATTTTTTTTTTACGAATTTAAAAAGAAAACAAATATTTTTCGAAAAAAAAGTTACTTAACTAATAAAATTCGAAAAAAAATGTTGTGCGAAAAAAAAATTAAAAAAAAAAATCACTAAAAAATATGTCCAAAAAATATTTCTTTCCAAAAAATTAGAACTTTCAAGAAAAAATATGTTTTCCTAAAAAATTATTTTACCAAAAAAAATTTAAAAAAAAAAATTCTCCGACATTTTTTTCTTGTACTTGAGGACTGAGAAGTATTACAAAAAATTTACGAAAATAAATATTTAGATTGAAATTTGGTTTTATAAACAGCATTCTTCAATATGAAGTACATATATGTTGTATGTTATGTATTTGTTCATTAATATGATGAAAGTTGTTCTTCACATAAACTTCAACCCTTTTTCGATCATGCATCAAATTGATAATTAATTCATAACATTCATGTTCTGTAGTTATCAATATTATGAATCGTTCTTCAAAACAATGGATCTTCGATACTATGAATCTTCAATACGAAAACATAAAATACAACATATATGTACATCATATTGAAGAACGCTGTTCATCAAATCAAATTTCAATTATTTATTTTTCGTTAATTTTTTGCCTTAGTTCTCAAGTAGATTTCTTTGCTCGACATGCATACATCAGTAAAATATTTCGTAATATACTTATTTATAATTACAACTTTTCGTTAATATTTTTAATAAATTTTTAAAAAATATATTAAAAAAAAAATATATATTTTTCGACAATACAAAATTTTCAGACTCATTTTTTACGATTTTTTTTTTCCTAGAATTATTTAAAAAAATCTCAAATTTTTTTCTTCTCAAAATTTATTTTTAACGAATTTAAATTTTTAATGATTTTTTTTGTCATTTAATTTTAATTACGAAACACATTTTTTTTTTAATTAGTTAAAAAATTCCTTCAATTTATTTATTTAGAAAAAAAAACTTTAAGATTTTTTTCTGTGAGTCTTTACAATTATATGGTTAGTTTCGACCTCATTCATCGTTATAGTGATCAAAAATGTATTTCCCAAAATGCCAATTAAATGTCATAAATACGCCAAAAAAAAAAAAAAAACAATGTTCCACACTTCACATAAAGGGGGAATGATCAATGACAAATTCTACTGATAAATGCAAATATTTATTACTGTAGATACAGATTGACTAAAACACATATTTCAACCAAAATAAACAGGCCACCTAATACTAGCCACAGTCACGATAAATCCAACTTTGAGAACATAACGTTTTTGTTTATCGCATAAACAGTTAATTTTTGCATAAATTTGCAACGAATATTAGTTGTCGGGAGCTAAAACATCGCGACGCAGTATCTATGTTGTATGTTGCTGCTGCTGGCGTGTCGAATTTAAAGAGTTGGTCTGCTCATTTTTGATTTAATTTAAATCCGCTCAATTAACACTAATTTGTCGTTTATGTTGAAAGCATGCGCCAAAAAATTGACAGACCATTTTTTATTTTTGCATCCAACAGATACCGTTTTTATTTGCCGATATCTTCGGAGTAACTGTGGACGTCGAAAATGTTTTATTGGAGCTCATCGACTTTTAACTTTCCAAATTTTTCACTACGATTAAACTACTGCATAAAATGCGCGAGTATCGCATGCGGTCTATGTATCTCTTGGATGCGCGCGTCCGTCATACAAAGCCAAATCGTTTGTTTTGAGGTCGCAGATCTCATTGCGCGACCGATGCGATAATTAATAAAGCGCCCTCGCAGGTGTTTAACCTTGACTGCGACCTCGTTTGACAGCCTCGGATCTATGTCGTCTATTGACGCGCTGTTTGTTTCCTAACAAATGCTGTCGCCGGGAAGCCTTCAAATGGCTTCGTTCGCACAAATGCAAACTATCTAGGTCTGCTCGCCCATGCTGCATCCTGCAACGGGACGAACTCATGTGGCGCCCGCACTACTTTGGCGTGCAGCACCACTTGAGTTCGTTAATTAAGTGGAGTCCTCCAGTTAATAATTACCACCGCCTCCTCCTCCTTCTTCTCCTGCTGCTGTTGCTCTGTTTCGTTGCCAACTGCAGCCAGGATAATTGCGAAAGCTTGAGCATCGTGGCGGCTGGCAGCAAGAGCGCAATATTCGCAATGCATATTATTCAGCGGCTCTTATCTTAATGAGTTTTTATGCATCTAATTAAATAAATTGCGCGCACTCCGACGTCGATGTAGACGAACGGACGGACGGACAGACGGACAGATAGAACTAATGCAAAGATTCATGGCATCCATCGGTGATGGTGACGTTGATGCTGAGGATGACGTTGAAAAGTCATGCGATTTTATTGCACTTCTTCAGCTTGTTTTGTTTTTTGTTGTTTGAAAATACGACGAGAAATTAAATCAAATTCATGGAGCCAACAACAGACAGATTCAATACCAGTTTTTACTACTAGATATTTGTGAAGTCGTGCCTTGGGTTCAATGTTAAACCTTCCTTAGGGTGACGGAATTAGGTGCATTTACGTTATTTTAAAATATGGTACACATCGACAATTTTTTGTTTGAATATTTTATTTTTGGTCAACTGTTTGTAATATTCAGAAATAGGCGTGAACATCTGCGTCAAAATAGCGATGTCTGTCCGTCTGGATGTCTGTTGTAATCATGATTACAGGAAATCGAGAAAGCTAGATAAATAAAACTCCGAATTCAGATTACTTAGATAATAATAAATACTTAGATAATAATGTATAGGACTTCGGCCAAGCTCTCTCACCATTTTTGAGCTGTGCGTGTTTTATTTGTACTCAAAGTAAAGGGACCAACAGTTTACTACCGAATCCGAACGGCGGGTGAGAGCTTTTCATAGGCAATGTTTTACTCTCGTAGGTTTGCCATTTACTGCCGAGAGGTAACGCGGTATAGAAAAATGTTTCTATAAAAAGATGTTGTTAGCCACAGTCCAGGCTTGAACCGGGGACCTTTCGGCTCGCAGTCCAACGCACTAGCCACTGAGCTACCGCGGCTACAGATTACTTAGATACGTTTGGTATTAAAATTGGGCATAACCGGTCGATTGTGACCAGTGATTCGACCACTTATGTTCCAATAATTTAATAACACTAACAGCTACGTGTGACTTTTACTTTATACCACCCAAAGTGATCTCCTTTTCTTTATGTTCAAATTAATAAAATTAATTGCTCGCGTGCTCGGTACTCTAATAAATAAATTCGATACACCTACCCCTTTCGTACATATGGGCATTTCCAGAAAAACGTCAACCACGACCGAAAAATTCAAAATGCTCGAATCTTTGAAACAAGGATGGATTTGGAATCTTAAATATCTGAATAGAAATTTATATTCCGTTAACGGTAACGTATAAAAAATACTCAAGTTACGTTACTCTGCAAAAGTAAATATAGGCATATTCCTTTTTAAATCAACGAAAAAATAATAAATTTAAGCAACGTCCTATTTGAAATTGATAAAATGGGTGTTCTCTCATATTAAACTAAGAAATATGCAACATTTTAAACCTCTACCTTCTATGGTTCCCAAAATATGGCGACTTAAAAAGTAAAAAAAAAGTAAAAACTCACAAAGTTGGGTTAACTGAATTGCATTTATCTAAAAACTGGTTTACGTACAAGTTCAATATAGGTATCATTTAAAAGGTATAAAGATGGTCTTTAATATGGCATATGATTTTATTTTAAAGGTTTTTGAGAAATTTCATTCATTTGGATACGCCATGTTAAAGGCAATCTTTATACCTTTCAAATGATACCTCAATTGACGTTGTACGTAAACTAGTTTTAGAGATAAATACAATTAAGTTAAACCCCCTTTGTGAGTTTTCACATAATTTTTGGCTTTTTAACCTGTCATATTTAGGGAACCCTATTAGCTAGAGGTCCAAAAGTTATAAATTGTCTTAGTTTAATATGGTACAGCATTTGTGCCAAATTTTTAATATTATTGAGTAACCAAATTAATTAATTTTAAAGACATACAAATACAAAATATTATTTTCTGTTTTTTCAGGTAATATTTATAATTATTTCGTAGGCTTAAAAAAAATGATCCAAATTAAAATAACGGAAAAATTTTGATTTTTGTATAAGGGTTTTCGATGTCTCGTCCGAAATCAAAAATATACATTTATTACCATAGTAAACTGAACTTTTTTTTTTAAAGAGTTGAATCCACTGTTTTTAAAGAAGAATTTCCTCGGCATTACCAAAAATGTAAACATAATTTTTCCAGTAATTCTAGACAATTTTTGAAAGCTAATTGAAATCTGTCCCGTCCGGAACTTTGAGTACCAAAAGTGTAAAATAAAACTACAGTATAAAAAATATCAACCATTTTTTTTTTTTTTCAAAAAAAGAAATTTGAATAGTACATCACTTTTTATTTCGAAATAATCATTATTAATATTGTCATATACATAATTATTTTTTAGCAAAAAATCGTAGTGCAAATTACCATATAGAACGTCCGAAAATATTCTTCGATTTATTACGAAATAACTGTAAACTTTAGGAACAAAGTGTATATACACAAAAATAAAGTAAATTGTCTCAGCTATGTTTGGAGATAATACAAAAAAATATATTGTACGAAAAAAGTATTTTTAGAATAAAAATCGTACTGATAATTTCAATGCGGAATTTTTTGTACCGTCCGGAATTTTTCTGTGATTTATTATGAAAAAACTATAAACTTTAGACACAAAGTGTAAATCTACAAAGAAGGCACATGATTTCAGCTATTTTTAAAATATTTCAAAAAAAAATCATTTGTACTCAAAATTCGCTGACTTTTTGGAATATCTATATGAACCTCGATATTTACTTCCGTTTTTGTCCCGTCCGGAACGCCCATTATTTTATTTATATCTTTTGATCTACCAAATAGAATTCTATAATTTTTTGTAGTTGTTTAGTTCTATTTAAATACTATATGCACAATAAAAAATTCCTTCGAGATATTAAAGTTTTAAGCGTACGAATGTGCCGTCTGGCACCCCAGGAAATGCCCATATGCGTACTCGAATGAAAGGAAATTCTTTAACTGTTATAAGTTTAAAGTTATTTTCATGATTCGTAAACACTGTGGACCTCTGGACATAGGTAACAGCGTTTACTTAAATAAGTAGAGGAACCTGGGGTAATGTGGGGCATGGGGTAATGTGGGAAATTGCAACTGTTGGATATGTTTTTGCACTTAGAAAA
Organism: Dryomyza anilis; assembly: GCA_951804985.1. Taxonomy (NCBI): domain Eukaryota; kingdom Metazoa; phylum Arthropoda; class Insecta; order Diptera; family Dryomyzidae; genus Dryomyza; species Dryomyza anilis. The sequence continues at coordinate 111,159,481 of OX638131.1, read as the reverse complement.
ATAAAAACAATTGTCAAGTGCGTGGTTATTCAAATGAATACCTTTCTATTGAATTTCGAGAATAGTGCTAAAAATGATGTTGAAAGTTTTTGTTTAGTGCTGGTGTTTGCTATCAAAAAGTGTGATTTTTTTCTTTGTTTTTAATTAGGAAAGTATGTTTAAAATGATTGCATTTTATATATCTTTTAAAATACAAACGAGTTTTATGTTCAAATTGTGATATTGGGGTAAAGTGGGAAACACTTTTTGGGTAAAGTGGGAAACAATTTCTGGGGTTAAGTGGGAAATACTTTCTGGGGTAAAATGGAAAACGTAATTTAAGCAATGTTTCATGTAATTTTAATGAAAATATTGTATTATATGAATTTTTTTCATTTTTTGGCCACAAAACATAGAAAAATAATATTTTGACTTCCTGAGATAAGATATCAATTGCAGAAGAAAGCGAACTTTTAACAAAAGCAAAAAGAATACATCAGTAATGATTCTTCAACGTCATCAGAAGAAGAAAAAGAATTTTGTACAATTTGCTTGAATGAATTTTCGCATAATTTAAATTTTAACTTTAAAATTCAATGAACAATGATGCACAATTTTTATCGTATTTTTTTTTACAATAACTACTGAGATGTTTATGAATTTAAACTATCTTTCTTCTTCTTTTTTATTGCATTATCAATATTTTTATATAATGAATATATTTGACTTTGTTATGAAAAAAACATGAAAAAGAAAGAATAAAATAGCATTTTGGTAAAAATTTTTAACTTTCCCACTTTACCCTAACAGTTTCTAACAAGTCCTAACATGCATAGCTGTTTTGAAAAATCACTCAAAAATCAATAAAATGAATAATGGTATTCTGTTAATGCAAAGACAGACCAAAATAGAATTTTTGTAAAAAATTTTAACTTTTCCACTTTACTCTAACAGTTTCTAACAAGTTCTAACATGTGTAGCTGTTTTGAAAGATCACTCAAAAATCAATAAAATGAATAATGGTATTCTGTTAATGCAAAGACAGACTAAAATAGCATTTTTGTACAAATTTTTAACTTTCCCACTTTACCCTAACAGTTTCTAACAAGTTCTAACATGTATAGCTGTTTTGAAAAATCACTCAAAAATCAATAAAATGAATAATGGTATTCTGTTAATGCAAAGACAGACTAAAATAGCATTTTTGTAAAAATTTTTAACTTTCCCACTTTACCCTAACAGTTTCTAACAAGTTCTAATATGTATAGCTGTTTTGAAAAATCACTCAAAAATCAATAAAATGAATAATGGTATTCTGTTAATGAAAAGACAGACTAAAATAGCGTTTTTGTAAAAATTTTCAACTTTCCCACTTTACTCTAACTGTTTCTAACAAGTCCTAACATGTACAGCTGTTTTGAAAAATCGCTCAGAAATTAATAAAAATTAATAATGATATTCTGTTAATGCAAAAAGTTAGATCCTGAACCAGTCTATGGAATAGAATCTTCAAAAGAATTTTAAAAAATATTGAAATGCTTTTTTTTTGAGGAAATTCAAAAGTGTCCCACTTTACCAGAGGCTCCATTACACATTATCACATATGAGTAGGGTAGTTTTAGTCGGCTTTGACAGATTATAACCTCAATACTTCTTATTAACCTCACACACCAACAATCAGAAATGTCCTACTTCAAAATTTTCCATGTGACCTAAGCTTTATTTCTGTGTCTGTTTGAAGTTTAGTCTATTTTGATACAGATCATTAGAAATATTAAGGGTATGTGCAAGTTTTTTTTTAAATTTAAAGACTAAAGTAAACTAATTTGTAATGGTTTTATGCGATCGTTTTCGATAACCGCTAAATGGTAAAGACGGCAATCAAAATATAAACATCGGTTGGTTTGGTTTCATTCAATTAAATGGAAATTAGATTGCTCGAAGAGTTGCTAAATTGAAAAGTAACCCTAAAATAAGTATTTGGCAGGGTCGAGGCATTTTAAAACCTTTTTTTCGAAAGACTTTAAGAAGACAAATGAGTCACTATCAAAAGCTATCTACTTTCTGCCCAATTGCAAAATAGGCAAGGCCTTTAAATTAGTTAGAATTTAGTATACTATTATACACTACCCTAAAACTTCAATTTTTCCTGAAAAATTCAAATAATTTTGACTCGGGAAACACTGCATTACCGACGAATTCAGTTTAGTCTGCAAATTTTTACAAATTCGCACACTTCCAAACACTAAATGGAAACAAATTAAAACAAAAATATCACTATTTTATCTTGTGCCCATAACCCGTAAAATATATGTCCACCCTCTGACTGAAAATCAGATGATAATATTTGAATCATACTTATATTCGCTATATTCATGAAGTATTTAGTTGTTTTGTCTCTCTTTTGCCAACTAACTGATCCAAAACAGCCTGATGCACTGATAATCTCCTACTAAATGCTGCCAACAACTCGTATTAAGCATAAATTAAGAAACAGACACCTTATTAATCAGTTGCCCGGCGAACTGTCTGGCTGCCGTTGCTTCTCCAGACTGCGTCCAATTTATTGTCAACGCCGGCAGCACCCTCCGCCGCATTGTCCTTTTTTATAATCCTGGCCAGCGACAGACATGTCCACCTCCGTCATCGTCTCCTCCTCCACCTGCTGCCAATGCTGCCCATTATGACTTCCGTTTCAACGAAAGACCCACGAAATAAGATCCCGTCGTTGGAACTGCGTCTGTGTGGAGCTCCAGGTAGTCACTGCTGCCGTTTTTAATGATAATCTTGTGAATTATGAGTTTTGAAATTATTTTTGGCGTGCAAATTCGTTGCGTGCGCGCATGCGCGTCCGACGTAGCTCTTATTTCTGGATTAAGTGGCCTGACTGCGTGTTTTGGCTGCCGTTTGAGTGATGCGTCTGTCCGCCCGTGGGTGCGGAGGTCATAAATCGCTCACATGGCCAGCGATGTGCATGAGCGCCAACAAAGCGGCAGCAGAGAAAGTGGCCAATTGGCGCCAAGTCACGACTTCGACCATGTTCGTCGATTGGCAGCCTTTGTTGGTGGCGGTCGAGATTAAACGCTGACTAAATGCGAAAGACGGCTTGCGTGATCCTTTTCAATTGCAGCGACTTTACAGCTGCTTATGAAGTGTTAAGTATTTTGCTAAATTTTGTTGGCATTAATACTTACTTCGGACACGATAGGACCCGATACGATCCATTGCTTGTCAGCTTCTGTTGGGACGCTGCAAAAACTCCCACGAGCTGCTTCCCACAGTCTACCATGCGGAATGTGAGAGACAGACAGGATAACAGACAGACAGAACCGAGCAACATGTTGCTGCTTGCATGTCGTGGCAATCTGCGCCGCCGGGCGCATTTAACGTCCGCTCAAGTGCGAACTTTGGCACCCAATAAATAACGATGCAGCCGCGCCCTTGAGCGGTGGCCGCCCAATTGAGACGCAATTACGAGCTGAGCTGTTTTGCTAATTGTGTCAGTTACACTCAGGCGTAGTGCCTAGTGCTGAGCCAGCGTGGGAACAGCATGCGGATGATGCACATCCTGCGCCTCATTAGACAGCATTAGTGTCAGGAGCAGCTGCCTGGGCAATTCGACCGCAAGTACGTGTGATGCTGCGTGAAGCCCGTGAGCGCCCACCTTTCGCACGGCAAGCATAGTTGGCTGACGTCTGACAGAAATCTGAGTTCTGACAATTGAAATTCGCAATAAAACTATTTCCACCCCTTAGGATGTTTGGCTTTGAACAGAGCAGGCGGTCCGCGAGGCCACCCCATGTCAACGAGCCACATGAGCAGCATTCAGACGCGCGGCGGGTAATCAAATAAAATTAAAATTCACTCAAACTCTATTAAGCATATGAAGCGACAGACAGCCGCATGGACACACGGAATGAGCTGTTTATTGCGCATGAATGTTGGCTGGTTGGCTTAATTGACGCTGAGTCAACGACGTGTCAATCAAAGTGCGCCCGTTGGCACATGTGCCAGACGCAAAAGATGCATACAAATTTGTTTTCGTCCACCATTTTGGCGCAGCTTCCGCAATAAGTTACGCGGATATCCAATGACAATGGGCCGGACGCCATTTTAATTGCACGGCCCACAATTGAGTCACACCAATAAATAACCCCAAGTATTGCGCTGTATTTCACATGTTTGTCTCGACTGCATTGATTTCCGCTCGACGAATTTTCTGCCAACACGTGATGGCATCTATAGAATTCAGTATGAAGTAATTTGCAACTGCTAGAACCAGTGGCTGGCAGTTATGTCCTGCGTCTCTACCTTAATGACGACGTGTTTATGACCAATTGTGTCGGGTTGAGGCATACAACGTCTTGGGCCGTTGGCATGCCAATTGACGTGAGTTGGTCGTCGTCGTCTTCGTTGTCTGGCAATGTTGTCAACATGTTTGTCTCTACGATGATTGCAGGTTGCGTAAGTGGAGCCAAACAATGGCGCACATGTTGCACGACCAGCTGAGCGGACTCGAACCACCAACTCTGGATGGTGGGCGCCGCCTCAGCAAGAGGCAATTAAATGTCTCAAGTGCTATTGAAATGTAACAAATATCTGCAGTCTGTAGAGAGGGACATTATGTCGGTGTCGGAGAGTGTCAAATGGTTTACGTTATCGAGGTGGGCTTCGGAGTGGCGGCACGCTACAACTCATGTAAGTTTGTGGTCATAGTCATTTGTAGTTTTGAAGTGCATTTGGGATATTAAACGACAGCTGGTTCTAAACTATGTTTGAAGTGGTAGGTCTATTTTGTATCTATCTCTCCTGAGAGGGGAATGGAAGGACATAGGCAGGCAAACAATCGTTTTTTCTTAGGTAAAAGTGCGAATTGAGACAAACCTGCATATTTCCTGCTTATAATGTAAACAGGAATGGTAGAGTAATGGGAGGCAATAGAAGAGGAAAGCTCTAAGATAAGGCTATATTAAACGACAGCTGGTTAGAAACTATACTGTCCCAACTGGCAAACTTTGAAGGACTATTTTGTATCTATGCGAATTGAGATAATCCTGCATACTTCCTGCTTATAATGTAAACAGGAATGGTAGAGTAGTGGGAGGCAATATAAGAAGAAGGCTCTAATAGGACAAGTGGGATCTATCTATCCTGACAAGTTTGTATCTATCTATCCTGACAGGGAAATGGAAGGACATAGGCAAGCAAACAATCGTTTTTTGGTAGATAAAAGTGCGAAATTCCTGCTTATAATGAAATCAGGAATGGTAGAGTAATGGGAGGCAATAGAAGAGGGTAGCTCTAATAGGACAAGTGGGATCTATCTCTCCTGATAAGTTTGTATCTATCTCTCCAGACAGGGAAATGGAAGAACATAGGCAAACAAAGAATAGTTTTTTGGTAGGTAAAGTGCGAATTGAGTAACACTGCACATTTTCTGCTTATAATGTAAACAGGAATGGTAGAGTAATGGGAGGCAATTTAAGAGGAAAGCTATAATAGAAGGCTACCCTGCTGCATGATTGACAAAAGTGGGAATTAAGTCAAAACCAACTTATCCTATATAGATATAGGAATGTCAGGCAATGAAGAGAAAAGCTGTACCAGGCAGTGGCAGGGTATGGTCGATAATAGCTTAGATATCTTAAAATTGAATGACAGGCAATGGAGAGAATTGAGACAAAACCTGCCTACAAGCAAGAGAAAAGGTATGGAGGCAGAGGCATAAGCAGGGTATGATAGACAATAGCGTAAATACATTAAATATGAATCATATGGTGGTTTAATTAAAACAATTTAGAAGAACCTTACTCAAAGTATTTATTTGAGGCATAGACATTGGGAAACAGAGCAACCTAAGAATTCTTACAGTATTAGAATAATACATTTCCATATTTACAGAAAGCTATTTTGGTAGTTTTTTTCTAAAATAGGATAGGTTATACAAAGGAACATTTGAAATGGAAGGTGCTATCTAGATGCTGACTTTGATACATTATTTGGACATAAATGAATCTCATTAAACAAATATCTTTTAAAACGAACACATTTTACATTTGTAAATTTTCATTATATCCATGACGATACCGTTTCGCAATTTTCTGCACAGTCGAATGGCATATGCTCGAAACTCTTTAAAAATAATCAAACTTTAGAGCGAATAAATCAAATGTTCGCCATTACTTGCGCGCTATTAACTTCAAATTTTTCTAACGTCTTCTTTTTATTACCATTTCCAAGCTTCCAGTTCAGTTGGCTCAATTCGCCCGGTTTTGCGGGCGTGTATTAAATTAGCGCATCCCCCCAACCAATGCCCAAGAGTTTGTAAAAATCCCAAGGCCGAGGCATAACGCAAAATCAAGTGAACTTTACGACCTTCTTTAAAAATAATAAAAAAAAACGTATAACATGTGCGTGCGGCGTACTGTGCGATCCTTGCTGCGGGGTTCCACGCCACACACGCATCATTAAATAATTTCCGTCATCCCCCAACCACGCCCACCCGCAGCTGCCAGCAGACACACACTCACAGACGAACCCAAAGGCGGTTAGACGGACAGGCAGCTCGCACGCTGCCTGCTAATTTATTGATTTGATTTTTACAACTTTGTCTCAACAACAACAAACCAAAGTTTGGCAAAACATCATCATCATCGAATTATTTATTTATTCATTAGCGACGCGCGGCTCATTAAGTTCCCGGCTGTCGTCGCGACGCAGCGGCGGGAGAAACTCTGGCCGTGTTTTGAGAGCTGTTGCTACTTTTCGTGCGTAGCTTTTAATCAGATGCACATCTCGTTATGGCACATCTCGACTACGAAGCTTGTTCGATGGCATTCAAAACTGGGGTACGTAGCGGTAATAGTTGGTCGAATTAACGGTTTCTTGGCGACCGTTCGCCGCTCAGCGCGCATACCTCGAATGCCGCTGTCACTCTGGCCAGCGTACTGTTAGTCGTGCGGCAGCGAGTCTATGGCAAAGTTACGACTGCGCTTCAGCTAAATGCAAATACGAACCGGTTCGCGCCCAAGATAGTGACGACATGTTTACGAAATGCGAGAAAGCAAGTGGTCCAATATTTAGCATTTGTGGGTCACTCAAAATCTAAGTGGAATCCTACTAAGCCATCGTTCGAAGTAATACAACAACTTAACCAATTCAAATTTGCATCTGTACTTTTAGTATATTTGAAAAAACGAATGACGCAACAGCGCTGAAGAACCTAGGTCGAGCTTCTCTCACCATTACAGCTGTGAGTGTTATATTTGTGCTGATATTGGGAGACCTAAAGTTCAATTCTGAATCCGAACGATGGAGGAGGCATCAAGGCAATGTTATACTTTGGAAGATTTGCCATTATCTATCGAGAAGTGACATCGTACAGACAAAAAGACGTTGATTTGAACCCGTCACCTTTCGATTTAAAATCCAACATACTTATCAATTGAGCCCACGACGCTACCGGAATTATTACAATAAGATATTTTTGCGGTATACCGGTTCTTTCAGACTTCGAGTTTTAAATACTTTTGATGATCCAATTAAGATGCTACTTTAAGGGCCGTTTTCACCATCTTCGGTTAATCACTAACTACCACTTTAACTTAGAGTTACCCATAGAATGTATGGAATTGAAACACTTAACTGGATATTGTGAAAACGGCCCTAAGTGGTCGTCTGTTTGCGTCTCATTTTGGGACTTCTAAATTTAAATCATTTTGATGATCCAATTAAGATGCTACTTGAAGTGGTCTTCGGTCTCTGCGTCTCATTTTAGGTCGATCATAATAATTAATCCGGCAACTGTCCAGCCGCTTATAAGCCGACCCAAAGCCGCTATTTCATTAGTTCGATCACAGCCCACCCTTTAGCAGCACACCGAGCTTAGTAACCATGCTGTGATCAGTTGAGCGAAGTTTACACGTAATAAGACCGGATTATACCCTGTGCTCAGCATGTTGCCTTTCGTGTTTCGCAGGGATGTTTTGGGCACCGCATTCGGTCGACAGTTTATAATCAACGCAAAATCTCTGCAATTGACGTGTTTGGTGTATGTATTTTTGTATTTTCAGCGCACTTCAAATAATGTTGTGGGATTCGGGAATAGCAGAAAAAAACAAAAACCATTCATTCATCCAACCAAACAACCCTTGTAGCTGTCGTTCGGTCGAATGCGCGCCGGTTCTGCAAGTTCCGGAATCAACGAAGCGCATTCGTTGTATTGACGTTTCTGATCTTTGGATGTCGGTGTGTCAGTCACTTCGACTCTGATTTGCGTTCATATTCGAAAAGCGATAATTATCGAGTCTATGCATGCAGCTAAATGGGTAGCTGAATTATAGTACAGCTGATGGACTCTACTGATTCCTGATTGAACTCATCATTACCAAGTCAGCGAGTGGTTGAAATCAGATAAGAATTCCTCATAACTCTCAAAATGTTTAAAATTTCCTGCGACTTTATTTTCTCGCAACATTTCTTAGATGCTGACTTTAAAATGCTGGTTTTCCTCTTTCAAATCTGTCATTAACTCTAAGGACCTTAGTAGAGAAAGCTTCGATGAAGACCATTTTATCAAGTTTTAGTCCATTGCCCACCGAGAATTAACATCCATCCCAGTTTGCAGTACTGCCCTACAAAGTCCTCGAAATGTGGATATTTTTCCAGTACTTCCGCTAAGAACTTGAACAGCTGTCGGACATAGGACGCGCTTTTGCTATACAAACAACATTAATTTACACTCAGTTAAAGCAAAATTTAAAAATAATAACAAGAACAACCTCAGCAACCGATTGATGTCAAAATGTTTATTCAAGCCAAAATTTATGGATACAAACTAAACGGGATTCGGGTGTTTGACAGAATAACGCACACCATCGCCATCACACACACACACACATGCGCGTTACGGAAGCTCGAGAGGTTTGTGCTCACATCTCGACTTTCGTAACGCGTAAATTGTTGTTGTCCTGCCGTAGCGCTATTTAAGGATACGCTGGCTGCACGTAATTGATTTGAGTTGCGTGACGTCATCATGACGAATTTTTGGAGTTCTGATGAGTTTTATGATTTTCTGTTGAGTTGTGTTAAATTCAGCTTTTGATAAGCGCTGCTGATGTGCATTCGTTCCACGTTTGCCTCGCGTTACGTTATGTGGCATTGCGAGCGTGTCCTGTATCCTGTAACTATGTTGCCTGACTGACAGACAGAGGCAAAACGACTCTCATGAATATCAATGAGATTAAAGTTTAAGGTACTTGCGGCCAGATTCCTTGAAGCGAATATATTTTTTCTATATGGCGACTTTTCTTTATCGTCTAGGAAGCCTTTTAAAAGCAGCTGCATTACTTTACGTGTTTATGTTTCGTAAAGTTATTGAAATCGTCGATTATTGGCAGTCGCTAAGAATGCGCTCAATAAAATGTAACCCGTTTTCAAGCTGTTGGCGAGGAGTACCTTTTAAGAAACACCAGAATGCTGTATTTTAAGGCATCCTCATTCCGCAAGGATTACTCTATATCAGGAGAGTAACGTTGACGTATGATAGCATATTGGACCTGTTGAGATTTTTTTGCAAATGTCCACTAGTTCATGCATGACATACTATCCTTTCCTCAATGACTCCTGAATATCAGGACAGTAACATCGATGTATGATAGCATATTTGAGCTATCCAAATTTTGCTGCAAATATCCACTAGTTCGTGGATGACATACCATCATTTCTCAATGATTCTCCAATATCAGTTCCATTCCTCAATGATTCCTCTACTTCAGGAAAGAAACATCGACCAACGATAGCATATCCGATCTATTGAGATTTCATGCAAATGTCCACTAATTCGTGGATTACATACCATCCATTCCTCAATGATTCCCCATTATCAGTAACCATTCCTCAATGATTCCTCTACATCAGGACAGTAACATCGACCAACGATAGCATATTCGATGTGTTGAGATTTTCATGCAAATGTCCACTAGTTCGTGGATGACATATCATCCATGGGGAGTCATTGAGTCCCCAATATCAATTCCTTAATGATTCCTCTACATCAGGACATGGACCTACGATAGCATATTCGACCTGTTGCGATTTTCATGTCCACTAGTTCGTTGATGACATACAATACATTCATCGATGATTCCTCTATATCAGCACAGTAACATCGAAAATTTGGTGGGTTATTTATGACATGTCTATCTATAGTAAGCATTTATCAAGTCTATACAGACGATTCTAAGATAGAAATAGGGTCAGGAACAGCAATTTTATCCAAAGGAAATTTACGAATCACAAAGTAGTACTTTTCAAGCAGAATTACTGGTGCTATAGATTGAATTGCCCATATTATCCATTCTAGCAATATTGATCCATCGGAGATTGCAATCCTTGTCGATAGTCAAACTGTCATCTTAGCACCAGATAATGAAGTTATTGGACATTCCCGTGGACCGTCTAATGAAGAAGCAGCAAAAAAGTTGAGAAAATGGAAATCATACAATGTAATTGATTCCTAATAGGTGAGCCTATCGTTAACGATCCCGATTCCTGCTAAGATTTAACAAGAGTACTAGAATACGAATTCAAATCTAACTATTTTTTTCTTCTTTACTTCAGAGTTCATTACAGGTTTCAGAGTCCATTACTGGTTTCAGAGTCCATTATAGGTTTCGGAGTCCTCGTTTGCTAAAATGTATTTTCATTTGGTTTTCCCATAAATGATAGTCGAAGTTAAGCAGTGAAGATAAGGATTACAAAAAAAATCCGAAAATATTCAAGACGAGATTCACTATATTATTTTGGTATTGTTATCAATGTCACTGCTTAATAGATCTAATAGATTGTAGACGGAACGACATATTTTCACATTCTCACGTCTCTGTCTCCACGTTTATCAGCATTTTAATCAAATTATTTCGCATAATTTATGCCTTCACACACGCAGCCACTCACGGGATCTGCGTATTTTTTCTGACGTGTCGTTGGATCTGAATACCACCCATAGATGCACTGAGCGCACTTGAGTTACAAACTGTGCAAACAAGGCTGGGGGTGCACGATTAAAGCAGTCGGAGGAATCGCCGCTGTTTGTTATGTTAATTGCAACTGAAATTCCGAAACGAAGCAGAACTTTATTTTTTGTCACTTAATTCCCACTTTATTGTGACAGATAAACGCATAATTTGAGGATCTGACAACATACATAGTCAGCCAGACAGACAGACAGAGACACACATACAACGCGAGACACTAACTGTGGCAACGCATTTGTCCCACGCTGCATACAGGCAGCCCTACACAAAAGCATAATTCATAGATTGGATCTCAGCTGAGCGAAAGGATATCATAGTCATCGTCATCGCCACAGTGTTTATTGTCATCCTTGACGTCCGCAACTACAACACGACGTCGACGAGGACGACATCGTCATGCGCTGGGACGGACTTTATGTAAAAGTGTAAAAAAAATTAAAGCGCACTACCAACCATACATGAACACACCACCTGAAGGATTACAGTGAGGTGTTTTTTGTTAGTTCTATTTTTGTATTTTTTGCCTCACTCATCATCGTCGTATAAATCGTCATGAATATCCTGTGACACCTTCGTGCGCGGCAGCACCTCTGGCGGGTATTGACAAACACCGACACACATACAGAGACAAACACATATATCCTTGCAACGACAGGATGAGCAACAGCAGCAGCATCTACGAATTATGAATGTTGTGAAAATGTTCTGAAAATGTTTTCGAAAATATGAAAAGTTACTCGTACAACTCCGATGTCTAACCCGCAGATACCGGGCATGACGACGAACGATAGCTGCGGCCAAAGCCGACAAGGATGCTTAGCCGTTTGTTTGTGTCGATGCGTTTTCTCGGGAAACCCTGGTGCGAGGATAATAAATCTTTCGTTCGGAGCCTTCGTATTTTTTACGTACTCTTTGTTATTATTGTTGTTGTTGTTAGGTTGCTGCTGAAATTTTTGTAGTGCCATTCAAATTCGCAGGTAGTTTTATTTGGGTTGACTACTACTATTACTTACTACTACCACTACAACTGCATCAAACATTTTGCTTGGTTTACCTTTGCCACCTTTCTTTCCATCATGGGTCAGCATTCGCCAGCACCAAGTGTTGGCGAGTTTTCCGGTGTTTTTCTCGGAATTGCAGTTTGAATGTTTTGAATTGTAGTTCGAGATATTTGTCAGTGTGTTTGCGTGTGAATGTGTGTAGTTTTTAGACGGTTTTATAATAGCTGTTGGCTTTTAAGAGGCATGTAACAAGTTTGGTTGTGTTTGTTTTTATTGCGATTTTGGAAAAACGTTTCCAATGTATTTGTTTAATTCATAACAAGCAGTTACGAACAAGTTACTAAAGACTAAGTACTTCCGATAATGGGTTGTAGAGATCTATAATGTTTATGAATTAGTACAGCTGGTGTTTTAGACTATTTAATATAGTCTAGGAACGCAGATTTATCGAATTTGTATAATGTCACTAAATAGTAAGAAATCGTGTAGACTGGGTACAGATCGAAATCAGAAATGGAAACAGATGTTCAGATATAATTGGTATTGATACTGTAGAGATAACATTGGGCCCCACTTATAGCGAAGAATTGGATATATAAAAGGTCTCTAAGTATAAAAAAAATCGTTAAGACTAGGAAAAGTTTGATAACGGGGAATGGGAAAAGGATTTCAGATCAACTTAATATTTATACTGTAGATGTAAAATCAGGTCCCACTTTAACCAATGAAGAGAATCTCTGTAATGTCACTAACTAGTAACACGTCGTGTAGACCGTTAAAGGTCGACACCAGGAAATGGGAACAGAATGTCAGATACAATTGAAATAGATACTGTAGATACAGTTAGATACTCATTAAGCCCAACTTATATCAAAGAATTGAATATGTATAATGTCTCTAAGTAGTAAGAAATCCATTAGACCGGGTAAACGTCGTGACCAGGGAATAGGAAAGGGATGTCAGATAAATTTGATATTGAAACAGTAGATGTAAAACCACGTCCCACTGTTACCAAGAAAGCGAATCTGTATTATATCACTAAATAGTAAAAAGTCGTGTAGACCGTTAAAGGTCGACACTGTAGAATGGGAACAGAATGTCAGATCAACTTGATGTGGTTACTATGATGTAAAATGACGTCGCAATGTTACCAATGAAGCCAATCTGCATAATGTTACTAAATACTAAGAAGTCGTGTAGACTTGGTACAGATCGACACCAGGGAAAGAGAACAGAATGACAGATATAATTGGTAGTTGTACTGTAGAGGTAACATTGGACCTCAATTATCGCAAAGAATTGAATATGTAAAAGGTCTCTAAAGCTCGAATTACACGATTGAATAAACAGTCAACCTTTGAATCAAAACAATTTAAATATCAATCGTGTGATTGCCTAATTTTCCATACAAAAATTGGGCAATCACACGATTGATATTAAAATTATTTTTAAATTGATTCAAAAGTTGACTGTTTATTCAATCGTGTGATTCGAGCTTAAGTATAAAAAAATTCGTTGAGCCTAAGTTCGATACCGGTGAATGGGAAAGGAATGTCAGATCAACTTGATATTGACACTGTAGATGTAAAAGCAGATCCCACTGTAACCAATGAAGAGAATCTCTGAACGTCGTGTAGACCGTTAAAGATCGACACTGGGGAATGGAAAAGAAGGACAGCTCAACTCGCTATAGATACTCTAAATGTAACATTAGTATCCATTGTTACCATGGAAGCGAATCTGTATAATGCTACTAAATAATAAGAAGACATGTATACTGGGTACAGGTCGATACCAGGGACTGGGAACAGAACGGCATATAAAATTGATATTAATACTGTAGAGGTAACATTGGGCGCCATTTCTACCAAGGAATTGAATATGTATAACGTCACATAAAACGTCGTGTATGCCGGGAAAGGTCGACAGTGGGTAATTGGAACAGAATGTCAGATCAACTCGATATTGATAATCTAGATGTAACATTAGTTCCCACTGTTACCATGGAAGAGAATCTGCATAATGCCACTAAATAGTAAGAAGTGTTGTAAACCCGATACAGGTCGACACCCGGGAATGGGAACAGAATATCAGACAAAATTGATATTGATACTGTAGACGTAATCTTAAGATTGAAATATGTATAAAGAATTCAATACGTATAACTTCACTAAGTAGTAAAATGTCGTATAGACCGGTAAAGGTCGACACCCGGGAATGGGAACAGAATGTCAGATCAACTATGGTTATTCATGATGTTCTTCCATTTAAGCGAACCTGTGACGAATCTAAGTCACTAAGAACTAAGACGTCATGTGGACTCGATAAAGATCGATACCGTGAAACGACAACGGAATTCCAAATGGAAGTTTTTTACAAATTAACCAACGCTCGGGGGATGCCTATTCGTGCAATGCACAATGTTGATCGTAGGAAGGGATAGTAGATTGGAGGGTGGGAGGAAAGAAAGATGGAGTAGTGGATGTGGATATTTGTTTATAATAATAATAGTTTAGCGCTACAGTCCTGTATAGAACTTCGGCCGAGCTCTCTCACCATTTTGAGCTGTGCGTGTTATATTTGTACTCAAAGTGGTGGGACCTACAGTTTATTGCCGAATCCGAACGGCGGGTGAGAGCTTTTTCATAGGCAATGGTTTTACTCTCGTAGGTTTGCCATTTACTGACGAGAGGTAGCGCGGTATAGAAAATGTTTCTATGAAAAGAAACAAGCCCCAGTCCAGTCTAGAACAGGGGACCTTTCGGCTCGCAGTCCAACGCACTAACCAACGAGCTACCGCTGCTACAATATTTGTTTTGAGTTTGCCAAAAAATCAAAACTGTCGGGGAAAACAGACGAAGAGAGATTGTTCCACAAACGTATCGTGCGACTGAAGATCTTTCTGTCGCAAATTTGTCGTTGTTTCGTGAAAACTGTGCGAAACTCGCATTTGGGACATTTTCAGGGAAGGTATCAATCTATGGAACGGTATTATTAATCTCGACCTCAGTCCCTAGTATAATTTTTTACATAAGCATTTCCCTAAAAAGTATAGACTTATTCTTCTCCCTAGAATTCCTCATTTTAATAATCTCAGTTACAATGTAGCTTTTAAATAACACAAAGCCACTTGATATCGCCAACGTATCATTTTAAAGTGGTTTCTGTTTTTTTTTTAAATACTAATACATAGGGTGGTTTATGTTTGAAGTGCCTGTAATGTTTAAGAAGACTTGCGTAATGTTGCAGCATGATATTTAATTTTAGTCAATAAACAGCAGATTGTTTGTTTCTCAGCCCCAACCCTCGTAAACCACAAGATGGAGTCAGACACCCACTCCACGCCACTCTTGTAATGTCAACAAACGTTCGAAACACCCAACAAATCATATGTGGTAGTGCGCTGATATTCAAATATTTGTTTAGTCAGTAGCGCCCTCAACTGACCTAGTCGTTTGTGTTGACTTTGACTGGTGTTTGTGTCTGTCTACATCGTAAAGAGTTTCATGCGCATCTTCCCGCTAGTCTACGAGTTTTTTCAGTGATTTCTTTTTTGAAATACCTAGTCGTCCACAAAACCTCAATTTATTGGCATAAATCTGCGTAATTGGCGTTTCGTTTGATACCTAATTAAAGGCTAAGGCGCGCGTGAGCCCAACTTGTCGGTCGATAGGGCAACGCATTCCTCGTCCTGTCGCACTCAGGTCCTTGGATACAAATCGCATCAATATGTTGTAGCTCAAAAGGTTTTCTTCGTCAAACCAAATATGTTTGGGTGGGTGGGGGAATATTTGACTTGAGGCCACGTTGGCAAACCGCACTCAACGGCAACCCAACGCGCGTGTTGGCTGGGAAACGCTGCCACATTTAGCTGCTCTGACATGCATCAATTCGTGGCGCAGACGTGTGACCGACCCATAAGGTCAGGGGAACGGGTGGCAACAAATACCCAATTAGATGGAGTTACGCGTGCATACGGCACGCAATTTACAGATGCTCATGTAGAATTTTTCAAGAGATTTCGGTTGTTTTCGAGCTGGCTGAAATACTGTACGGTGCAGCGATGGCCTAATGATGCTGCCAATATGTCTGCAGTGCTACCTGCAGCCAAGCTGCCAGAGCTCATTTCTGAAAACCTCACGAGAATTGACTGACGACGAGGTGTCTGTGCTGTACCTTTTGCACAGCATGAGACTGGCTCGATAGACGGACGGACGGTCGGTCGCATAACCAACACACATATTTTTATGATTTTACGACCTTCTGATGCTTCGGTCTCGCTGCCTCAGGTATTCGGTTGAGAACTTCGAATCGTAAATTCCTGATGGCCGCCATAAATAACCCCAGCGTGTGTTCGGTCCAAGCATGTTTATGCCATAAAATGCATGACGTTTGATGTTAAAAAGTCAATGAAAGTGCATTGAAATCTGAATCGATACTTTATCCTTACCAAACACGTTGTGCACCACGCAGCGGAGGGGACAAAATTGTGAGGTGGGGCGCGGGTACTGCTCATAAAGTCTGACTTCTAAAATCCGAAAATTAAACATAATCTCATAAATGCCCCGCAGTTACGAGAATTGATTCCTCAATTTAATTTTCACTCCGAAGTAAATTTACGGCTTTTCCAACATCAAAAATATGCCACACTGGTGCCCTAAGTCAACGGATTCGGTCGGGTTCATTTGGTTTTCTTCAACGTCACTCTCGCTACATCGTAAATTAAAACTCAATCCTTGGGGATGGCCGCAGAGTTTTGACAGGCCACAAAGATGACGTCGCAGAAGCGATCGTGAGTCCGTCGATCAGCATCGGGCCGGTGAAACGCCGCATGATGTGCCACAAAAGACAAAAATGAAAATCGTAGCAGATCCTCGGTACCTGCATCCGACTTTGCAGACAAATCGGCGCGGCTGCTAATGGCTGCCCTCGCCAGACACCTGCATTTGCGATGACTTGCTGTGCGTTGCAAAATCGAAAACTGAAAGTTGGAAAAACCAAAGATCGTTTCGTCCAGGTGACTCTGCGTCTGCGCCGTAAGCTGTGCCAACTACACGCTGCGACTCTAACGAATTTGGGAAACAATAGCTGCCTGCAGTTCCAGATGTAGCCATGCCCTCGGACGACGAGGCAGACAACGTGGCGACAGTGCTGGCACCTAGAGAGATAACTTGATGCGAGACCATTCGGAAAATACCCAAATCGGCTAACGTAGGGAATACACTTGATGTCGGAGAGGCGGGTGAGACCAATTCACAATTCGGGAAACAATAGCTGCCTGCAGTTCCAGATGTAGCCATTCCCTCGGAGGACGAGACAGACAACGTGGCGACAGTGCTGGCACCTAGAGCGAGAACTTGATGGGATACCATTTGGAAAATCACCAAATCGGCTAACGTAGGGCATACACTTGCTGTCGGAGAGGCGGGTGAGACCAATTCATAAGTTAAGTGGCTCTAATTAAATTGCCGTGCAAATAAAGGATATAGCTAAAGGTCGAAAAATCTTAATACATCTCTCTAAGTTATTTTTGCACGTGTCTGCATTATTTTGTTTCGAATGTACTCAATACATTTTTGGTTTATCTTTCGACACCCTGTCAACTGGTAGCGCTCGCATATATTTCCACATATGTTTCGATTTATGTGTCCATAAATAAACCCATTACCAACTAAATGCGTTCAACAGTTTAAGATTTAAGTATTTTATAGCACAAGCCTTGGTCGTAAAAACATGCAAATGCGTTGAACTTGGTCAACAAACTATCGCTGGCTGGCCAATAAATGCTTGACTGGTTCAGTTCGGCTCAGTTCCGAGCCACTGCATAGACATTTTATATTGGTGAAGCTCACTGATATCGTTTACGATCATAATTGCTGCCTATACAAAGTCTCGTTTTCTCGTTTAGTTTTAAAATCAGTTTCAGTCAAACAGTTTCGTTTTATGTTCTTCGAAGTTGGTCCAAGCGTTTGTCGCCAGAGCCACTTTTTTTATATGACTTTAATTTCAAAAAATTATGATTTTAATTTTATTGATTTTTTACGATCGTTCAGTGGATTCGTTTTCTACACACACTTAACTGGTAAACGATTGATGGCCATTCTTTTAGGTTTCTCGCTAGAGAGTGTCTAAAAACAACGGCACCTGAAATATACTAACGGCGCATAAGACTGGCTCATAAAACCCATAAAATAAGCCAACACTTAAAACAAAAAATACTATTGGAATTGAATATATATGGGCTGGACATACATTGTCTCCATCGTCTCCACCATCGTTCAGGCGAACTGGCTGTTCCTGTTTTGAACGATTTAACGACCGCAACAAATTCATAATCAGCTATAAAATGTTTGATGCTTAAAGCGATGATGTTCGAACATTAATGAGTGATAATGATAATAATTATGAAATTCCACTGAATGCCATAAAACAAACTTCATTGAGGTGAGCCGTTGAGATGGGACCACCCATCTTGTTTTTGAAATTTGTCTTACGGAAATTGTTTAAATTTTGCTAAAACAAACAAAACTTTTTGTTAGATTGATATTTTTCATTTATAAATATTTCATGTTTTTGAAATTTTCTTTGTTCATGGCATAGTTTGTCATTTGAAATCCATAAAATTGTCATTTATTTGTATATTACAATTATGATGGACAATTTTAAGAAAAGTTTATTGTGAAAACTAGTTTTTCGGAAGTCTATGAAGTGGCTGAAAATGGTCTAAAATTGATTTTATCCTTATTCCCGATTCACTCTATTAGGATAAGATATGATCATGTCAACTAGTTGTGTTATGACGATGTAACCGATTTAGTATAATTATTTCTAGATATGTAGGGATAATCATAATTTGATATTCTCAAATATTTTATCGGTTTATTGCTAATACTGGGGGTAGAGTATAATCGTTCGTTGGTTTTACTATATCTATTTACCCAACTGAAAAGGTATTTGTTACCTCGTAAGGACTTTTTGGAAGATATTCATATGTAATATTTACGTCATGAGTTCCTTTATATTACCCTACCGAGCTGTCGATATCGGTTTTAAGTTTTGTATCGAAACGGTTTCGGTTTAACGCTGTCATGTTATTTTGGAATACGGGTTTTTTTTATTAAGGTTAAATTTTGTCTATATTTTCAATATCCAATTCTACTGTGATTTGAATATCTGTTTAATCTGATTTGTGTATAGTGGTTCGAAATAGTGGAACGGTTTAAAACTTATATCGGTTTCCATTTCCATTTCGGTTAAGATTTTATATTTTAGTTGTGACAAAAACTCTCGGTGCTTTACGAATTTTATTTTGATTATGCCATTTGCAAAAAATATTTATTTTTTTTATTAATATTCTTAATTTAAATAAAATGTATTCTGATTTAACGTAAAAATTAAATATTTCATAGAATTAAAGTTAAAAAAAAAAAAATAAAAACACACATAACTTGTAATTAAAACATCAATTATCACATAAGCCGCGACCCAAAGCCCAACAAAGGTTAAACCGAAATTCATTCACAAAATGTAAATTCCAATTCTTTAAATTTCATGTGGCGATCTATATGAAACGCTTGAGATCACTGAATAAATCGAGCATTTGTTGAAATATTAATAACATAGCATCCATCGAATACGGATGGAAAAGCAAAGCTATAAATAAAACCAAATACCAAAAACCTATGCTGTCGCATTGGAACTTGTTTTGGGTCCAGGTTTTATTAATGCGGCCTAATTAGCATTTAGACGTGTCCCCTTATTTACGGCAGATAATTCATTGTTTTTACGATCTACGAATTATCATGTCATAGTGGACAGATACCGCTTAACAACAACAACAACAACCACCAGAAGAGACCCTACAGTCGGTAGTGCATAACAAGCTATTTACAAAGTTTTCATAGGGAGGGCGTAGAATGCTTCAGTTCAAAACAAACAAACACAATATTTAAGATATTAAGTATTAATTTGTAAATCCTAATTTATAGTTGAAGAATTTTGAGGGAATCGATAGTGATAACGATATAATAGTGAATATATCATCAATAATATTACAACATATATGGATTTTAATATTGAACTCGGAAACAATATCGATTTTTAACAAAAATAATTGTTCTATAAATTTTATAAATTTTATATAATATTTAAAGAGTTCTTTTATTGAAGTATTTTTGGTGTAGTTTCAGTTTTTTTTGGTTGATGGTTAATCAATTAAAACTGACAAAATTCAATCTAGTTTTTGAGATATTGAAAGTTTTTACATTTTGGTATATATTAGAAATAGGCGCATATCGTGCTTTTTTTCGTGTCACGTTCGAAAATCTGAGTTCGTGTGTGCAAATCTCCGTACATGCTTGTTGGGGTCGTGTCCGTATTTTTTTTTAGTTCCTATTCCAATTTAAAAAACCCTTTACTTCCTTCATCAGGAAATAAAAATTATTTTAACCAAGAACAAACACACTTTGAAATATCCGATTCCGGATACAAAAATCGAAACGGTTCCGATTCTGTTTCTTTGCGATCCCCGACAGATTCCGATTCCTGAGAGGTTCCGATTCAGGAAATAAAACAGTACCATAGTTAATTTTTGAATTATTTATAATAAAGAACCGGTAGCGGAACTGATTTAAAAAAATGTGTGGAACCGGTATCAGAACCCATATAATTTGTATACCCTACAGAGTGAAAAGGTATATTCTGTTTGTTACGCCGTTTGTAACACTCAGAAGAAAGCATCTCCGCTATGGAAAAGTACACCGAAAAAATTACTGTTATAAATTATACTACATTTATGTCTTCTTTTTAAAAAATTGCAGTTCTTATAGATTTTGATCGTTACACCCTACACCTATGAGGTACTTTGTGCATATATTGTAACGCCCCTTAGAGGCGTGTCCGGTATGGAAAAGTATATATATTCTTGATCAGCATCACTACCCGAGTCCGTTTAGCCATGCCCGTCTGTCTGTCCGTCTTGCTGTCTTGCTGTCCGAATACAGAATAACTTGAGAAATACTGATCAGAATGCGATAAAATTTCGTATTATTATATTTTAGCCAAAAGTAGGCACTGAGTTTGAAAATGAGCCAAATCGGTCAACGGACACGCCCACCTCCCATACAAGTCACCTTTATACAACTCTTTACGAACTAATAATTCGAAAAGTATTCAAGGTATAGTTATAAAATTTAAAACGTATTGTTATAATTCACCTAAAAATATGTGGTCCAAAAATGGGCGTATTCCGCCCACTTTTTTTTTTCATTATTTCCCGGGTTTTCATAGCGATATTTGATCCGTAAATTATTAAAATCAAATCTATGAAATATTAGCCTTTCAAAATTTTAAATATAGACGTTGTCCGCCCAATTATATGTTTCTATTTTTTTTTTTTTTTGATTTTTTATACTTTTATATAAATCTTTTAATTTATGGGGATATAAGACGTAAATTTCTTATATATGTGAATAATATTCTGAGGGTGGGGAGATTCAGCATAATTAAAATCTTTAAAATTAAGGTATGCAATTAAATATCCCACATTAATATCCCCACCAAAGGTGTAGGGTATTCCATAGACGGGCCCGACCGACTATAAAAGTCCGCCCCATGTGACCGAACTAACCCATGTGACCTAACTTTCCCAACTCGTTTTTTAATACATTTGTATTAATTTGTCTGGATTTTACTACACAATGTATTAGAAATTCGTTTTCTACATATTGCAGAATATGTAGTGTGTATTTGTTTTCTGTATTTTTAATTTTTGAAATACGTGTACTACATAATACATAAAATGTATTATGCAATTATTTTGTACAGTTTAAAAATTAAATTATAAATTATTTACATTCTTCTATAAAATATATTCTATAAATTTACTATAAATTCCCCTGTATAGAAAAATATGTATCACTTAAAGTTAATTGTTTTTATAAAAATTTGATTAAAATTGAATTTATTATATAAAATCTTAAAATTAACAGCCCTTTTAAAATGTCTCTAAATATGAAAACATAATTTACTTTCAAAAACAGCTTTTTTTGTTTTTTGTTTTGTTTATATTTTTAAAACCAAATATAAAAATAATAAAAAAATAATGTCCAATTTAAAATAATATTCGAATGACTACGGAAGACTTGTCAAAACGCCACCAATTTGTTAAAGCTGTACACCGTAAAAATTACTGTAGCAAATTATATACATTTTATGTCTTTGTTTTGAAAAAAATATTTCTACTACATTTTGTTGGTTTTTAAATACATTTGCCTTTATTTGTCTTATTTTTTACTACACCATGTAATGAAAATTCGTTCTCTACATATTGCACAAACTGTATTGATGTTTTGTTTTTTGCTTTCATATTATTCTTGTGTGTTTTAACCGAAAAGAAAGACTTAAGTGCTTGCCATTTCTTTGAGTCGTCAGAACTGATGATACTTAGTGGTGCTTCCATTTTATGATCAGGAAATTTTTTGTTTTATTTATATTTTTATTTATATATTTATTCATTTATTTATTTATTTATTTATTTATTTATTTATTTATTTATGTGTAGATTTTTTTGTGGTTGTGGGTAACAATCTTTAGTTGTATTTGTACTATACAACTAAATAGTTTTCAGATTTATAATTCTTGTATCTTATTTTTGGTATCAAAAAAATTATATTTATATTCATTCATATAATTTTCCGAATTAATAAAAATAAATATGTTATTTAATAAATTATCACAACAAAGTAAAATAACTACATATTATTGTAAAATTAAAAGCATATGTTGTAATTTCTCTACATATTTCTGGACGTATAAATAAAGACAAAATGCAGGTTTTTTAATACATATGTATTGAAATTTTATATAGAAAAACTGTTAAATTATGTAGTAATTTTCTATATAAAACAACTACATCAGTTTAGTAAAAATAAATACATATGCTTTTGGACGTATATCAAATACATATGTATTTATTTTAAAGACATTTTTAGTTATTTTTAATACAGTGTTTTTTTCGGTGTATAAATATTCTTGATAAGCATGACCTTCTGAGTCGATTTAGCGATGTCCGTGTGTCCGTATGTCTGTTGAAATCCCTACTACTTAAAGATTTAAGAATTAGATGAATAATTTAGATTACTTATATACCTGTGCAAAAAAATTGGCGATATCGGTCCATTGTGACCTGGGATCTGACCATATTCAAATACCTTATATAAAATTTACATCTACAGATCAATTTTAATGTATACGTACTTAGGTAAACTTTTTGGTCAAATATATATTAATGTCAATGCTCAAATACACGAAAATAATGTTTTCCCCCGAAACGACTTGTGGTTAAAAAAAAAAAATCGAAATTCAGTACACCTACTCCTTTGTAAATATGGGTAACTAATGAATGGAAATTCTTTAGTGATTAAAAGTTTGTACTTATTTTCAGGATTCGTATACCCTTGTGACCTCGGAATCGAAACCGTTTTTTGAATCTTGGAACGAGAACCGGCACTGATATTCCAAGGGTTTTAGTCCCACTCTGGGACTGCAAAGAACCGGTATTGTAAACGGAACCGTTGGCAGTTTTGAAACCCGAACCGTCATTGAAAAAAATGTGTGGAACCGGAATCAAAACAAATACATTTTTTTGGTTGAAACCGGAATCGGAACCGCTATTTTAAAAATCCAGAACAGAACCAGAAAAGGAACCGATATTCTAAAGGGTTTTAGTCCCTGTTTATAATATTATTTTTCACGTTTTGCCTAGTTTTTCATGTGAATCCGTGCTTTTTTCGTGTTTTGTCGTGCTTCTCGTGCGTGTCTTTAAATTTCGTGTCTTTAAATTTCGGGCTCGTGAATGTCCGTGCCATCAAAAACAAACACGCGCCCATCTCTAGTATATATCTCAAAAACTAGAGACAATTTTACGAAACTGATACAAATATATTGAAAAATTATTGCAAATTTTACTATTTAGGGGAATCAATTTTAAAATTCAAGGATACGTATTATGAGGCCACATGTTCAAGTTTAGAAGGTACAACTTAATTTTGCAAAAGCTTGTTCTATTAGCTTTAAAATGATTCCTCAACGGAGCATTTCTAGTTTAAAAGATATTTAAATATAAACAACCATACACAAGTGATTTTTGGCCCATTTTTTGTAACTTCGAACCAGTGTAACTCTGGAAGTAGTGGTTGAAAAATATAAAAAGAAATGATCTAAAAATGGAAAATTCATTTCTTCTGTTCTTAGTCGCTTGATACGTTTGTGTAACAATCTCCCTGCGTCTGTTTTCCCGACATTTTTAATATTGGCATATTTCAAAACTAATATCATTCCTTTCCCCCTCCTTTTAACCTCCAATCCTTACTTCATCAACACATGGTTGCGGCAACAACTGATAAAGTATTTGCAACAAACTCTTTATTCGGTTGTGGCAACATCATAGTCAGCAAGCATGAGGTTGTGCCAACCCCCTAGTCAGCAAACTAGCAAGAATCTGGCAACCGCACTGCTGATAGACATGAGGTTGTCGTTTGTCACTTATATTTTTGATACAGCGTTCTTAGTTGTCGTAACAATTGCACGAAAGTCAGTTTGGCATAATGAACATGACATGAGTTTACAACAAAAGTATTTCGGTTGCAACAATTAAACATTGGTTCAATTAACCTCATGCCAAAAGAGGATTTTTCTGTGTTTACTTTTCCATATAACGACCTTATTGCATCGAGCGCTTAAATTATAAAATTTTATTTTATTTTTTAATTTTACAAATGTTGCTTAACCCATAGAGCTCCGAGACAAGCAATATATACTACCCAAAATGGTAATGTAATTATGTAGTCTTTATAACTTCATTTATGACATTTAATAGTAACCATCAATCACGTCTTTCACACAAAGTGTAGCTCAGTTATAATCGTCGCTTCAGTGTGTTAATTGTTGCGTTCGTGGCCAAAATTCACGCGCATGTTTGCGCCAGTTAGCCACTTATGAAGACGTTTAGTTACTTCAGCTGTCCAGCAGACGTCAAATTTATGAATTCAGCGGCTTCTAGCGAGCGGCGGCGCGCTGTTTGTCCGACTGTCGTCGATAAATTTCCGTTGAGACGCAAATATTGAACGCTTCTTCATGGCGTTCAATCGATCGGCCACATCGGATAGTCGCATGAATTTCAATAGAACAATTTGAATTTTAATTCATTCTGACGCGCGCAATATGCGCGGCATATTAATGTGTGCCATGATTTACGAGTTATTGTGCAGCCATTAAAAACAAATAAACGCAACATTCATTTTATTTGCACTTAAGCATTTAACAGCGTGTTTATTGTTATCATATTTCGAATCACTTTGGTCGGTTTGGTTATTATGCGCAATGTGTCGGACGTCGGGCAGCACCCGGGGCCTGTTCGCTCGCCCACCTCTGGAGACCGCCGCGGAATTTGGACATTTTAGCTAATGTCGGCGGCGGCTGCATACTAATGTTTCCGATTTTTCGGTTTCTGTTTCGGTTGCGTTGTGCACAACAATAATACAAACATTTGCACGTGTTCAGAGCAGGTGATATGGTGACCACCCGAAGATGATTTTTTTCGTTTTCGAATTCCAATTTGAAGGCAACAACAAATTTTTTTTTTTTTTTGTTTTATGTGACAACATTAAAAAAATACTATAAATGTATTTGTCTATTTGTCTTGAAAATATTGTATAAAATATAATTTTACAACGATTTACAACGATTCCGGTAATGATTTGGAAAAAATATTAAAACGATACGATTTTTGTGAATCGCTTCAATATTAGATTTAGATTTCGAATTTGGTATAAGAAGAAATATATTGCAATTTGAAAAATGTTTTAACATATATATATATATATTTATATATCATTCAATTTTTAATCATTGATCTCAATTTTTTTACCACAGGATAAGAAAATGTAAATCTATCAATTGATATTTCAAATTTAAAAATGCATCAATTACTTTTTATAATATTAATCAACAAACTCGAATGTTAAGTTTTTCATAAAAAATGTATTTGGTGAATTTTCGTTCTACAACGAGAATAGTTATTTCTGATCTCAGTTTCAAACAATATTAAAATAGAAATATTTTGGAAAGTAAAATTTTATAGAATTTTAACGGCTGATTCACGGCGTATTTTGGGAACGCGCGAAAACAGGCGGCTTGTGAAACAAACTCCACCTTTGTCTGTTTGAAATATGTCACAGAAATGTATCAAAACTGCCTGCCAAAAATGTTGTCTGCGTATATTTTTCTAAACTGCTATGACTCTGCTTTATATTTTGTATTAGAAGAAACTTCTAATTTATATTTTTAAAAAATTAAAAAATTTGTTACTATCATAATCAGATTTTCTTTAATACATTTCAATCGTTAATTTTTTAGAGACAAAATGGAGTTAAAAATCTATTGCAACTGTTTTGGATCCTATAGATTCCAATTTATTGTTGTAAGAAGTTCTTTGTCAGTTCTTTGATGATGTGTGAACCACAAGAGAAGTTGTCATCGCAGCTGTTGGCAACAAAGGAGTCGCATTCGCGAGGAGTTGCTGCCATCGATGATGACCTCAAATATTAATCCATCTTTTGTGCAGATCTTGAGCATGTGAGGAGTTGCAAGATGCAAGCGCAGGCGATAAGCCGTTGATTCGGCAATTGAAGCTGACATCAGATGATGATGACGACGATAATAACCGACCGTGCCTTGATGTGTTGTGAGATGAGACGAGTCGTGAGACGGGTCGGGAGATGAGTCAATTTTGTCATATTTTGCGCGCGCGTTCGCTGCTGCGAAGGCCACGGTATCCCAGGGTGGTGTCATTGTTGCTGTTGCTGTTGATGCTCAAGATGAAAACGAGCTGATTACATTTTAAGCCGTTGAACCGCACAAATCGATGTTGCAATGAAAGAAAAGAGTCTTCTGTCAGCGCCTTTGATGCGCGGCTTTGAGCCTAAAGACGGATTCAATGCGGCGGCCATTCGGAATTGATTGCGGCAGCGACAGCAATAGCAATAGCAACATTGGGGCTCTTGAAGCACTGCAACATATGCTGCTCGTACCACACGAATGAACAAGCGGATTATTTATTTGCTGCGTCGGCTGTTGTTGAGCCTCTTATCCGTCAACGTCTTCATTGGGAGTAGCAGCAGCAACGCGTAATCATTATGATCCGCAGAGCAGTAACGAATTAATTTTGCTGTCGAGCGAATGCTTTTCTCGATTTCAGCTGAATCAATCAGCAGCCCGGCTTCGCACAGGACATGCGGCTCCATTGAGAATTATTTTGAGGACATTGCGTCGTCTCGTAGTCGGTCTCGGCTGCTGTCGCCTGAATTAAAGCTTTTGTTCCCATTCATCTGGTTAATTGCTTCCGCAGCTGACCCCAGCCCCAGTCAGCCTTCCCTGATTCACGATTCACGTATCACACATGAATAGAATCGTACACGCACAAAAGCGTCATCTTCGCGAGTTAATTAACTGATTAATCGCTGCTGCTCGTTGGCGTGGAGCTTGAGCAGGAGGCGCCCATATAACCCAGCCAAAACACATTCAGTGTCAGCTTTGCGTCCGCGTGAAAATCGCAAAATTATGGCTGCTCCCAGTTGGAACTTGTGGTCCGGTCGGTCGGTTTGGCGATCACGATAAGCGTGTTGACCAAGCAATTCATTAATGAAAAAAAAAAGTTAATTTTTGTCATTCGCCAGTGGCGCACGGCGAGTGTCCAGCGAAGCACATGATGATGCTGTTGTTGTTGGGAATGGCATAAAATGCAGCAATAGCAGCAACAGCAAAAAAACGAGGACAATGCATCACTCGGGTCACCTGATGGCCACGCGCGCCCAATGTAGTAACAACATTTTGAATTTTTCACACGCGCGATTTTTTGATGAGCAGCAGCAACAGCAGCAGCAACATCAACAACAAAAACGATTTAAAATAAATTGCAAACAATTTACGAGCGTGATTAACGCGCTGTGCAAAAAGTGCACCGCATTCAAGCAGCGTGTTGAGAGTCCAACAACAAAAATAGCAACAACAACAGCAACAACTAATGTCCTCTTTGGAAATTGTGAAAATACAACAGCTTTTTAGTCGCTGATTTTGAATTAAAAAAATTAGTAATTTTAAAACCAGCAGTATCTAGAGATGGTCTTTATTAATCGACTATCGATAACACTACCTGACAAAATTAAAATGTTGACATGGTGCAGCAAAAATTGGATACATTTGTGGTGCTGATTCCGAATCAGTTTCGTCAAATTGGCTCTAGTTTTGGAGAAATTGCCCATTTTTCAATTTCCTATTAGCAGAAGAGCAAATTCCTATATTTATAAAATTTCTTTAAATGAAATTATCTTTTCGATATTAGACGTAGAAAACATCGCGCCACAAAACAAAAATTTTTTCAAAAAATAAAAAATATATCATTAATAAAAAAACGTTATTACTTCATGAAAATAATGATAAAATTAATTTTTTTGCATTTCCATATAGCGCCATTGATACTCTTTAAAATCCTTTTTAAGAAAATAAATTACGACTCTTGGTTAAATAGTTCTAAAATATGAAATTAAATATAGGCGAAATTTTTTACTTGTTAAATTTGTATTTTGAAAATATCCAAAATCTTTACTAATAGATGAATAGATAGTCTCGGTACAAATATTCACATACTACATGGATGTTAATGGTTTTCAGTGTCAAATATTTATCCTTATTAATTTGACTACAATGGTGTTGTAAACACTAATACTTTTCAAACACTTTGATTTTCTTAACGTAAGTCATAAAATTAAAAATTGTATATATTATTTAATTCAAGCATGATGTTGTGACAACCACCAAGTCGATGATCATAAGGTTGTGCCAAACTCCAAATCGATGAGCATGATTTTGTGGTAACATCCAAATCGGTAATTATGAGGTGTGCCAAACTCCAAATCGATGAGCATGATGTTGTGGTAACATCCAAATCGGTGATAATGAGTTGTGACAACCTCCAAATCTGTGAGCATGAGTTTTTCGCAACCCCCAAGTCAGTGAGCATCAGATTTTCGAAACCTCCAATCGAAATTTAAATTAAACCACAACGGGTAAAAAAAAAACTATTCAATATTGGAATTCCCTACAATAGTAGGGATAATTATCGGCACATGAACTCATCCTACTATTATTTGAGATTATCGATATCTGGTAAAAAACAGCGAGCACGATATGTTAGGGATTAAGAAGCCACCGTCTTGTTAGAAGTGATTTTTTTTAGAGCTATGTCAAGCTTATCTCCGATATGTTTACATCAATTCTACACACATAAAACTGATTTGTTGCGGCAACCAACTAAATTGCCCTATTGAATTATTCGGTTGCGGCTACTTGCTGATTAGGAGGTTGTACCAACCTTCTAGTCAGTAAGAATCAGGTTGTTCCAACCTCCTATTCAGCAAGCATGAGGTTGTGCCAACCTCCTAGTCAACAAGCATGACGACTCCCAATTGAAAAATGCAATCATGAGGTTACGACAATCGAACGCGCAGTTAATGACATGAGATTACAACAATTGTATTTCGGTTGCAACACTGAAACGTTGTTTCAATTAATCTCATGCCAAAAGAGGATTTCGATGTTTGAGCAATAAAAAAATTCAAATCGCTTAATCAAGAATTTGGTTTTTACCGCAAAACTTACACTCAATAAACAAATTTAAATATTGCGAAAATGTCAATTGACCAATAATACACCGAGAAAAAAGTGCACTTTAAATTTTAAAGTTTACGCTATTTATTTAATTTAAAGTTCAACACTTTAAATTGAAATTTATCGCATTAAATTTTAATGCATTTCTTTTAATACAATTAATCTTCATGCCAGTAGAACATGGTTCATAGCCAGAAGTTGATGAACTGCAGGAACAAAAGGGAAATCAGAAAGCTTAATAATTACAGGAAAGATCAATAATGAGAAATAGAGGGTAACGCAGGTAATGGCTATACTATCTAAAAGAGTTTTATGCACTCATACAAGAATGAAAAGTGACACTTTTGAAGATAACTCCCAACTTAAAATTTTTTTTTTGAATTTCAAATGGAATTTCTGAATTTCAATTGATGTCTTTTGAATTTCAAATGGAATTTCTGAATTTCAATTGATGTCTTTTGAAATTCAATCGGTCTTTTCTGAATACATTTGTAAATGGTGTAGTGAAAATTTATATTAGACACGTTTTTATATTAATATAAAAAAAATTATCGTAACAAAACTTTATAAAAATATAGAAAAGAAAATTATGATCAAAAATATTTCTTTTTTTTAGAAAAAAAAAATTTTTGATTGAATTTATTCAAAAAAAATAAATTTTTCATTAAAAAATAAATTTTTTACTAAAAATTCAATTTTTCACTATATATTCAATTTTTACTAAAAATTCAATTTTTCACTAAAAATTCAATTTTTCACTAATAATTCAATTTTTCACTAAAAATTCAATTTTTCACTAAAAATTAAGTTTTTATTTAAAAATTAAAATTTTCACTAATAATTCAATTTTTCACTAAAAATTCAATTTTTCACTAAAAATTCAATTTTTCACTAAAAATTCAATTTTTCACTAAAAATTCAATTTTTCACTAAAAATTCAATTTTTCACTAAAAATTCAATTTTTCACTAAAAATTCAATTTTTCACTAAAAATTCAATTTTTCACTAAAAATTCAATTTTTCACTAAAAATTCAATTTTTCACTAAAAATTCAATTTTTCACTAAAAATTCAATTTTTCACTAAAAATTCAATTTTTCACTAAAAATTCAATTTTTCACTAAAAATTCAATTTTTCACTAAAAATTCAATTTTTCACAAAAATTCAATTTTTCACTAAAAATTCAATTTTTCACTAAAAATTCAATTTTTTACTAAAAATTCAAGTTTTCACTAAAAATTCAATTTTTCACTAAAAATTCAATTTTTCACTCAAAATTCAATTTTTCACTAAAAGTTAAATTTTTCACTAAAAATTAAATTTTACACTAAAAATTAAATTTTACACTAAAAAATAATTTTTTCACTAAAAAATAAAATTTTCACTAAAAATTCAATTTTTCATTAAAAATTCAGTTTTTCAATAAAAATCCAATTTTTCACAAAAAATTCAATTTCCCACTAAAAATTCAAATTTTCACTAAAAATTAAATTTTTCACTAAAAATTCAATTTTTCACTAAAAATACTTTTTATTTTAATTAAATTTTTAAATTTTCAAAATGAAATTTCTTACTGAAAATTAAATTTTTCACTAAAATTTATAAATTTCGCTAAAAATTCAATTTTTCACTAAAAATTCAATTTTTCACTAAAAATTCAATTTTTCACTAAAAATTCAATTTTTCACTAAAAATTCAATTTTTCACTAAAAATTCAATTTTTCACTAAAAATTCAATTTTTCACTAAAAATTCAATTTTTCACTAAAAATTCAATTTTTCACTAAAAATTCAATTTTTCACTAAAAATTCAATTTTTCACTAAAAATTCAATTTTTCACTAAAAATTCAATTTTTCACTAAAAATTCAATTTTTCACTAAAAATTCAATTTTTCACTAAAAATTCAATTTTTCACTAAAAATTCAATTTTTCACTAAAAATTCAATTTTTCACTAAAAATTCAATTTTTCACTAAAAATTCAATTTTTCACTAAAAATTCAATTTTTCACTAAAAATTCAATTTTTCACTAAAAATTCAATTTTTCACTAAAAATTCAATTTTTCACTAAAAATTCAATTTTTCACTAAAAATTCAATTTTTCACTAAAAATTCAATTTTACACTAAAAATTCAATTTTTCACTAAAAATTCAATTTTACACTAAAAATTCAATTTTTCACTAAAAATTCAATTTTTCACTAAAAATTCAATTTTTCACTAAAAATTCAATTTTCACTAAAAATTCAATTTTTCACTAAAAATTCAATTTTTCACTAAAAATTCAATTTTTCACTAAAAATTCAATTTTTCACTAAAAATTCAATTTTTCACTAAAAATTCAATTTTTCACTAAAAATTCAATTTTTCACTAAGAATTCAATTTTTCACTAAAAATTCAATTTTTCACTAAAAATTAGATTTTTCACTGAAAATTAAATTTTTCACTAAAATTTATAAATTTCGCTAAAAATTCAATTTTTCACCTAAAAATTTAATTTACACTAAAAATTAATTTTATTTCCAAAAATTAAATTTTTCACTTAAAAATTAAAATTTTCCAAAAAAGTATGAGCGGTAGAAATAATTAGAACTGATTTAATATTTTGTACTTTTTTTATTTAATAGGTATACTTTAAATTTAAATTGAAATTTATAATTTATTTTATTCTAACTGATTTTCGACAAATCGCAAGTCGATTTATAATAAAATATCATCGCTACCGGCGTCATTTGAGCCCCCACAGCCCCCCATATAAAACGAGCGTGGCAGCCTGTCAGCCGCCATAGTGACAGTCGCCATATTGAACAAGTCCATACAGACTCCAGAGCCCCACATACTTTCACACACACAAACACAAAGAGTTCCAATTAAATTGACCAACGGCAGCAACAACATTGCATGACAGGCAGGCTGCCAGCCAGCCAGCGGAAGCAAAAACGCACGCACACAGACACACACGTGTGCAAATTTATTATTTAATGAAAAATGTTCATAATTTGCGAATTTTTCGCATTTTCTGCTGTTGGGTGGCGCTGGGTGCATGACGGCCATCCGTGCTCCGGCGGTTGAGCAGGGAGCAACAAATCATTTTCATCCAGACGAGCGGAGATCAAAATGCATGGATGCCAACGCATCAAGCGCCATGTCGCGCAGGCAGCTGACAATTTATGTGACTGCGTTTTGTGTTTGTTTTGGGCTTAAAATTTAGTGTTCGTGTCCGTCCGTCCGGCACTTATTAATATTTTATAATTAATGGACGCGTGCGACAGACAGACACACACAGATAAATAGACAGACAGACGGACGGAAAATTGTGGCTGACAGCAGCTGCAACGCCTGCTCACCCCAATGTCCAGTTATTGGCACTGGTAGCCGCTCACGTACGCTCACGAGCCTCAATCAGCCGACGCTTGGTCTGCTATTTGCTTCGATTCCTCCGAGCAAATTTTCCCACGCATCGAACGAACGAAAGACCTTCCGAAAGACCAAGATGTAGTTTCCAAGAAGTACATTTCAGCTCGTGGGTGTCTGCCCGACGACACCCACTGCGTCGCTGCTCACGAGAGACGAGCTGTTCGCCAGAAAATCACAAAATTCACACCTTGTGACAAAGGGCGAGGCTGCGTACACGGCGGGGCTCATTGCTGATTAATCAGCGATCGCAGGATATCCTGCCGCGTCGAAGGACACAACGTCGATTTGTCTGTGCGAGTTTTGGCCAAGATGATTTTGCTTTTAATTGTTTGGCAAAGTACCTGGCATTCGGTTGCGTACCTATGGCCTCGCAACTGGGACGAGAACCCATACAGGTGTTAAGGTCACTCAGGTGTACAAGCAGCTCGCTCACACAAGCAAACTGGGCCACTCAATAAGACAAATAAAAACTCGACTTTTTAGACAAAATAATGCACTCTACACAAATTCGCAAAATCTGAAAATTTTCCAATGACCTTTTTTTCGCACATTTCATTTTTAATGAACAATTTTTAACAGATATTTTTAATTATAAAAAAATGTATTTCGGTAAAAATTTTAATTTAGACAAAAAATATTTTGCTAAGAGTTAGGGTCAGTTATCATAAAAAATTTACATCCCAAAACAATTTGTCCCAAAGATGCATTCCCGGAAAATTCTTTTCCGTATTATTATTCCCCGCATAATTCTTTCCTGAGAGAATTCTTCCCAGATACAATTTTACCCGGAAATTATTCTTTAGCAGGACAATTCTTTTCTGGACAACCCGAACAATTCATTCCCGGATAAATATTTCCCGTGACAAAAAAGCCACGAGATAGAACTTTATATCGATGTTTGTTCGAGAACAGCTTGAGGTGCAGAGCTTGAAGTGCTCTGAGATATGGCAGACTCTGAGTAACTCTTATTAAAAAATTGCATAAAATCCTACTATATTCTTCTTCGGACTATTCTTCCTCGGACTGTTCTTCCCAGAGCTAATTTTACCCAAAAATCATTCGTTTTCAGTACAATTCTTTCCCGTAAAATTCATCCCTGAACTTTTTATCGAAGTTAATTTGAGAAAGCTCGAGGCTCGAATTTGCGAAAGCTTTGGGGTTTCGAGACATGATAAACTCTGGGTATCTCTTAGATAGATGTATTATTAACAAATACCATAAAATTCTATATTCTTCCTCAGATAATCCCTCCCCGAACAATTCTTCCTAAAGCAAAATTTACCCAGAAATCATTATTTAGTTAGACAATTCTTTTCCAGACAATACTTTTCCGGACAGTTCTTCTTTTCCGGACAGTTCTTCCCCGCATAATTATTTCCCGAAACAATAAAGATACGACATCCAAACTTGAGGTATCTCTTATATAGATGTATTATAAACAAATTGCATAAAATACTACTATATTCTTACTCGGAGTATTCTTCGTTGAACATTCTTCCCAGGACAATTCTTCCCAAATACTATATTCTTAATCAGCATTCCCTCCCTGCACAATTCTTCCTATAGCTAATTTCGCCCAGAAGTCACAATTTAGCTAGACAATTCCTTTCCCGACAACACTTTTCCGGACAGTTCTTCCACGCATAATTATTCCCCGAAACAATAAAGATACGACATACAACTTGTTATCGAAGTTAATTCGAGAAAGCTTGAGACTCGAAGGACTCCCAAATATGCCAGACTCAGGGTATCTCTTAGATAGATGCATTATTAGCAATAGCATGAAATTCTTCCTCAGACTATTCTTCCCGGATAATTCTTCCCTGAAATAATTTTACCCAAATGTCATTCTTTAGCTAGATAATTCTTTGCCGGACAACACTTTCTTGGACAACTCTTTCCCGGACAATTCTTCCCCGGACAATTCTTCCCTGAGATAATTTTATCCAAATGTCATTCTTTAGCTAGACAATTCTTTGCCGGACAACTCTTTCCTAAACAAAACTTCCCTGCATTATTATTTCCCGGTACAATAAATCTACAAAATATAACTTTATATCGATGTTAATTTGAGAATGCTTTCAGACTCGTAGGCCTCCGAGATATGGCAAACTGGTCATCTCTTAGATAGATGCATTATTAATAAAGTGCATAAAATTAATATAAATATTGCCCTCCCCTATATATTTTAGTATCACGTTTCGCAAATACAAAGTTTATTAGGTAGTCGACTGTTTGATAAGCAGCCAACAACGACAAGTTCGCGCACATGATTTGCGGCGGAAGCGATAAAATGAGGTCCACCAGCCAGGTTCACCACAGGACGAAGCGCCCCCAAACGCACAATGCTCAAATGCGGTGCGTCGCGACTGGGGCTACTACAAATTGTCGCAGTCCCCACTGCAGCGATTGGCATCTTTCTTGGTCTGAAACGCATTAATGGCCGCCGCCGTTGTCGTCCGAACACCATCGCTCACACACTCTGCTGCCCTGAATAATTTTCTCGCACGTCATTGAGTCGAGCGAGTTCCGTCGTCGCCACCGTCTGTCCGTGTTTCCGCCACATGAAGATAGTGGTGATGATGATGATGATGTTTATGTTGATGGCACACTGATGTTGGTGACGATGTGTAATGATGTATGTTGCTGATGCGTGATGTTAGCCTCCCACTACAGCATAATCACCACCTCCCCCCACTCACACACATACAGACCCTGATATGTACGACGCCTGCTGCACGAGTATCTTCGCCGGCACTGTGAGCAAGATGGACTTCCGGTTTCCTGTTTCCGACTGTCGGAGCTCTTTCAATAGTGCGCTCAACATTTTTTTTTATTGCAATCAGCTGTATGGGGATGTGAGTGTGTGTTGGTGGCTGTATGTCTGTCCATGTGCATGAGTGATTTTTGCCAATCGATGATTCGGAATTGCTTCACGCTTCTTTTTGCCATTTTTTATATTTTGTCGCAGCGAGATTTTGGTGTGAGTTCGAGAGTGAGTTTGTCTAATGCGTTACACTGAGTGATGAGCGAAGAATGCAAAAGACTCCAAGATCAACCCGCCGATGCAAGAACAAGAACGACCAACAGGAGCAAGTGCAAGAATGACAAGAGCGAGAGCAAGCGTGAGTTCGAGAGTGTGAGGTCGAGAGTGGGGAGTGAGTTAGTCTAACGCATTACACTGAGTGATGAGTAAAAAATGCAAGACTCCAAAATCGAACTGCCGATGCAAGAACACGAACGACGAACAGGAGCAAGAGCAAGAGAACGAGAACGAGAAGAGCAAGAGCAGGACAAAAAGAGCAAGAACAAGACTACCATGTCTGGTTCTTTTTTTTTTTGCTTTTGCTCATCTAACTAGTGACACTTAAAGCATAAAATCGTCTTTTCAAAGCTCGCCTGTCATGATATCGAGTTGCCTAAAATTAAAAAAACACTAATTAACCGTCATGACCATGACGAAGGACAGTACAGAGCAGCGCAGGGTCAGTGTAAAACAAACAACAAAATTGTTTTTTCTGTGTCAACAACTAGTCGATGTCTTCATGTGGAAATTTGACAGCATATTAACAAAACGACATGTCTTTATCAGGACGACGAGGACGATGAGGACGACGACAACGGCAGCAAAAACAAACAACTCCTAAAGAAACAAAGTGCTTCGAATTTCTGCTACATGTGCGAGTGGAGTGAGTGAGTGGAGTGTCACGGTGACACTTGAATAGAGTACCGCGCGACGTTGACATTGGCGACGACAACATATGACATGCGAGCGAGCGCCTGTCCGACCGCTCGCTCGCCTCTCATCGCACGACGACGCGCGCGTCTTCTAATGGCCGCCCGTCAGTCAGCCGTTGGTGCGTAGGATGTGCTTCGAGTGTAACTGAAACCCACGAGTGGGCACTCGAACGCCCGAGCACTTGGGTCAACACGTGTTAACGCCGTCGTCATTAGAGCGACTACTGGAGTACGTTACGTTGTGTCAGGACATCTGATTTGCGCCGGTTACGCTTGTTGTTTACA
The DNA here is from genome assembly GCA_951804985.1 of Dryomyza anilis. Lineage (NCBI taxonomy): Eukaryota > Metazoa > Arthropoda > Insecta > Diptera > Dryomyzidae > Dryomyza > Dryomyza anilis. The sequence goes on along the minus strand of OX638131.1, from coordinate 111,122,301 downwards.
CACAAGAAAACAAATACGACGTAAACAGCGTCAAATCGCACCACCATTAGGTGAGACTTATTATGACAGCAAGGACGAATGTCTAGGCCCGACCGATGCGGTGTGAAAAACCGCAGATAAAATCCATTTAATGGGGACGATAATGTTTTAGGTGCAAATTGCTTGAGCAAACAATGTTCCAACGATTAAATAAAAAATAATAATTAAGAGAATAATTCAATAATAAACCTACATTTTTTTTTTAATTGAAGGACATACTCCAAAAACAAATGTTTTTATTAAAAACTGCATTAAGAAAACAAAAAGTCTCTTAAAAGTCTGAGAACACCAAATTAATGTTGAGTCGAAATCAAAAGTTACAAAAAAAAAGATAAAAGTTGGTTTAATTAAAAAAAAAAATAACACTACTCAATAACACGAAAAAAATATTTTCCTTTGGTCATCTATATATCAATTACATATAATGCGTGGGTACTGAAATTTTAATTTTTTTTTTTGAAACTATATATATTAAAAATTAAAACCGATGAAAAAAGTTAGTAATTTTTATATTTAGTTAAGACTATGCTCTAAATAATCCTATATCATTTTCTTGTTTATCACTGAATTCCAAAAGTAAAAAAAAATAAAAATATATTGTCTAAAAAATATAAAAAAGTACCGAGTTTAGATTCAAATAACTTAAAAAATTATAAGACTATTAACATTTATTAGTAATTTGAAATTAGTCCTGACAATTGCAAGAAATATATTGCGTTTAAATTTTTTGGAAAACTATTTTTTAACAGTACTATATTTTTTTTATTCTAAATAGTGGATGAAAACGACTTTACATAATAATAGCAATTTTCTTAAACACGTTACATAATAGGAAAAAACTGAGTATGCAGTCAAAATCAACACCAACGAATTATATAGAATTGATGTATGGGATGTCCATAGGAAAAATTGTACTGAGTAGTTTAATATAAGAGACTTTTTCTATATGTCTAAAGACATATTTTGAATATAAAAGCTATTTGTATTGTATTAACTAAAACTGTGTTATAGGCGGTAAATATCCATATTATTTCGTTTCCATGAAACAAATGAAATTGCAACCCTCTTTTCAACCATTCCTGGCTACTTTTATTGTAACCAGTTTACTTATATCAGTCTACTTATACTGTAATATTGAACTATTTTCGAAGATACATAGAACCAGAAATTGAAAGAAATTAATCCTTTTTTTATTATTAATTAATTAATTATTAATTTTATGATATCTTTTCTCTGAGTGTATAAGTTCAATACATGCGTGGACGAAGTTTTATGGCTATATCTCTTTGGGTTCAAAGATATAGGTTTTTTATAAGTTACATCAAGTTACTATATTTTTTTTCATATTAACAAATGATAAATTTTTATTTATAAACTTATTTAAAAATGCTTTAAAAATTACACAAAATGTCAGTTAAAATTTTCTGTGCCACCTATTTTACCCCAGGCGCATTTCGCTAAAATTAAATGAAGTGTGTGTGTTTATTTTGGCCTCGTTTTCGGCAACGAATTAATTGCAAATTAATTTTAAATCGACTTCATTGTCAACCGTATAAAATATAAAAACTACCTCATCTGCTACATTTTCCACAGCATGTTCTTCTTGTTCCTCTTATTATTATTTAAAACAGCAGCATTGTTGCTGTGCCAAACACTGCCTCAGGTGCTAAATGGCTCAGAATGTAGCAGCGTAGCTTTAATTTTAATTTGAAACAAATAAACGCATATCACAGTCAGCTACAACAACAAATTAGCAATGCCGATCATTGCACATGAGAAATAGCAACAGCAATAGCAATAGCAACAGCAACAATAAGAAGTCCCTGAGGCACGCATTTGCATTGCGTCCGTCCGTCTGTCCGTCCCCCTACCCTCGACGGGCCACAACTCGAAGCAGTGTTGCATTTCGGCTGCTTTGTATTGCATTTGCGCACAATTAAGTAATTCGATACAACTGGGAAGCACTGGAGTCCCTGAGGCTTCTTTCTGTCCTTCCGAACGTTTGTCCGTCCAGTCGCTCGTTTCACCCCTCAGTCGGTGTGTTCTTCATTCTTCACTGGAGGGCAAACAAACTAAACGCCGTGTAAAGAAGGTGCAAATTGTTGCAATATGTGAAAAGTCTTCGACCGTTGTTGTTGTCAACATTTGTTGTTAGCAGCGTTTTGCGGTTGCAACATTGAAATTATACTGCATGCAAAGTGATTGAAACCAGGTCTGTATCGACCTATTACGCGGCCCGTACGAGGCGCAGCACAAATTTTGTTTTTGGACAGGGCTCTGGTAGACGCTTCCTTGATTTATAAATATTTTTTTGAAAATTTACTATTGTTCATTTTTTTTTTTTAAAGTATCAAAATGCAAACATTTTATTTTCTTCGAATTTTTCGAAAATAAAAAATAATAATCGAAAAAAAAAAACATTTTTTATTGAAAACAAAGTGTCCGAAAAAAAAAATATTAAAAAAAAAATTTGTCCGAAATATTTCTTTTTTAAATTATAAAAAAAAAATCCGTAAAATATCAGAATTAAACATTTGCACAAATGTATTTGAAGTTCCATCTGCAAAATATGCACTACTGCACTCCATAGTATTTAGTGCATTTTGCAATGACAGTCGACAGTATTATAGTGAAGTCTCTCCAGCGACTATACTAAGAAAACGAAAGATGGTTGAAAAGTATTATTCAAGTCAAATATTTGACAATTTTTGAGTTATTTAGACCATGTTAATAGTTTTGCTACAACAGTATTAATATCTGTGGAATATGTGAATATTTGCAGCAATGCTACCTATTTCTTTAGTAGTTGCAGTGAATCTACCACAAATATGACATTTTTCGTGATGTTTATACGAAACATTGTGATGTTTACAAATTATTTAAACTTTTGCTGCAAATTTATTTGTATTTCCTGCATATTGTAAATGTTAAACCGAGTAGTATTTTAGTTGCAGCAACACTCTCATAAACATCCTGTTTTCTTAGTGTACACTTCACTGCAGTATTTGTTTCATTGGTTTCAAGTTCGTTTCAAGACATTTAGTTTTGTTTTGAAAAACAAAACTAAATGACACGTTGCATGTCATTGAACATGCAACGAATACAGTGAGTACAGTGATTGCGCACAACGAGTAACGAGTAACGAGTGAGAAGACGAACATTGAAAAGAACATCAAATCTGCCGCTCGAGTTCGATGGCAGTAATATTGTTGTCAGTATTTACGTGTTTATAAAAAATACAACAAACATTATTTAAAAAAATAAAATTGAATTTTGCAATTTGAAATTTTTTGCTTGTACGGTTAAAAAGCAATATATCCAAGAAAAAAATATTTGGAAAAATTAAAATAATGAAAAATTGTTGTTCGATAAATAAAAAACTTAATATAAAATATTAATATAAAAAACTTAATATAAAATATTGAATGGGCAATTCCAGAAAAACAAACCCGAAAAATTAAAAATGATCAAATTTTTGAAATAACGATTGATTTGGAATCATAAATATCTGAATCTAAATATATAATAAAAAGAAATACTCATACAGTTACGTTACTATGCAATATGTAAATATACCCTTTTTTCATGTATTTTGAGTAACCAAATTAATTAACTTTAAAGACATATAGAATGTGCAAATATGCATTTTTAAAAATGTTGGGAAATCAAAGTTTAAAGTTTGAAGTGCTTTAAAAATTAGCAAAATTTATATTTTTTTTTTCAATTTTTTTTTTGTTATTTTGGTTTATTTGTCAATTATTATAACGTATGTGAAATATCTTTAGATTTGGACAACCTACTGAATTATAAATGAGGATTTTATGTGGCTATATCCTGATCAAAACGCAATTATTTTGGTTTTTTATGCTATAACTTTTTATTAGCGCAAGATAAAATAGTAATGTGAAGGAAATTATTGTTTAATTTTAAAGCACCTATCTATTGGCATTATTTATTAAAAATATTTTGTCAAACATTAATTTGCCATTTCTTATTTGCAGGAAACATTTTTTGGAGAAATATTTTTAAATAATGATGCCAATCGATAGGTGCTTTAAAAACAAATAATTAATACCTTTTCACCACTATTTTATTTTGCACCAATAAAAAATTATAGCAAAAAAACGAAGAAATTGGAAATATTGAAAATCTTGTCATGCCAAAAGGACGATTCTTTTGGTTTTTACGCCATAACTTTTATTAGTATAAGATAAAATAGTGATGTAAAGGTATTAATTATTTGTTTTTAAAGCACCTTTCGATCTGCTTGATTAATTACAAATATTTTGCCAAAAAAAAATTCCTGCAAATAACAAATAGCAAATTAATGTTTGCAAAATATTTTTAATTAATGATGTAGATCGATAGGTGCTGTGAAAACAAACAATAAATGCATTTACACCACTATTTTATCGTATACTAATAAAAAGTTATTGCGAAAAAACGAAAAGATTCGCCCTTTCGGCACGACAAGATTTTCAATTTTTCGAAATTTTGTTATTTGCAAGAAAATATTTTTAATTAATGACGCAGATCATTATGTGCTTTAAAAACAAACAATAAATGCCTTTATACCACCATTTAATCTTGTTCCAATAAAAAGTTATGGCGAAAAAACGAAAAGATTCGCCCTTTTGGCACGACAAGATTTTCAGTTTTTCAAAATCGGCATTTTGGTTTTGCCTTTTGCGGCTAGAAATATGCAACAAAAAGACACGCGATTTTGGCACGGCATACTTGAGGATAAACTACATTCAAAAATGTAAAAAAACGCAAATAACAAAAATTGCACATTCACTCCTTTGGCATGATTGTCACGATATTATTTTCTGTTGTTTTTAAATAATGATCCAAATTAAAATAACGGAAAAATTTCGATTTTTGTATAATGGTTTTCGATCTCCCGTCCGGTACCAAAAAGATACATTTATTACCATAGTAAACTGATTTTTTTAATGTTGAATCCACTGTTTCTAACATCATCTTCCTAGTAATTCTAGAACATTTTTGAGAGCTCATTGAAATCTGTCCCGTTCGGAACTTTGAGTACCAAAAGTGTAAAACTACAGTTAAAAATATAAAAAAAAAATTTCAAAAAAAGGAAAAAACTTAAAAAACATCACTTTTCATTTCGTAAGAATTATTATTAGCATGGTTAACATATATAAAATTATTTTTAACAAAATATCGTAGTGCAAATTTCCAAATTGAACGTCCGGAATTATTCTGCGATTTATTACGAAATAACTGTAAACTTTCGGAACAAAGTGTACTTGTACAAAAATAAAGTAAATTGTCTCCGCTATGTTCAGAGATAATTAAAAAATATATATTGCACGAAAAAAGTATTTTTTAGAATAAAAATCGTACTGATAATTTCAATACGAAATTTGTTTTTCAGTTCGGAAACTTTTCTGTGATTTATTATGCAAAAACTATAAACTTTAGGAACAAAGTGTAAATATACAAAAAAGCACATGATTTCAGCTATTTTTTAAAATATATCAAAATAATCATTTGTACGCAAAATTCGCTGACTTTTTGTAATATCCATATGAACCTCGATATTTACTATCGTTTTTGTCCCGTCCGGAACGCTCACAATTTTATGTATATCTTTTGATCTACCGTATAGAATTCTATAATATTTTGCAGATGTTTAGTGCTATCTAAATATTACATGCGCAAAGAAAATCTAATACATTCACTAATTTTCCTTCGAGATATTACAATTTTAGGCGTACGAATGTCCCGTCTGGAACCCCATGTAAGGTATGTTTTTCTTATACTGTTTGAATTTTATTTATATTTCAATAATAATAATAATAGTTTGGCACTACAGCCCTATAATAACTTAGGCCGAGCTCTCCACCATTTTCAGCTGTGCGTGTTATATTTGTACTCAACGTGGTGGGACCTACAGTTTATTGCCGAATCCGAACGGCGGGTGAGAGATGAGATTTTTTTTCTCTATTTTGCTCTATCTCTAGCTATTTTCTGTATCGTGTAAACTCGCCTTTAAAGTAAGAATGATCAAAAAATGTAAAATGCACTGAGTACTCAGTGTCATAAGCAGTTCATTTCAATATTTGAATTTGTATTGCACATCATTATAGAACTCTTCACTACAACTGCGTCTGGTTTGTGTTTTGTTTTGACACTACTTATGCTTTGTTGTTGTGAGCAACACATTCATTCGATTATCAAGCATAGAGTTGGCGACAGTAAAAAATATGAAATAAAATAAATGTCTTGAAATGGGTTTCAAATGTATTTGTGCAGAGGTCTAAATAAAACTATTTTTATACTATACTGAAATCTTCTATTCTAAAAACTGGCTGAAAATAGTCTTAAATTTCGATGGTAATTTTCTTAAAAACCTTAGGTATTAGAAAAATAAAAAATAAACATTCAAATAAATTATTTCAGCTATTTCGAACATCAATTAGTTTAACATTCAATGCCTGCCCGCGTGCGCTCCTGTGCCTTGTGTCCGTCCGTCCGCCTGCCTGCCAGCACATGCAAGTAGTTGACAACTTATTCCTCCTGAACTGACTGACTGCATGCAGTTCCGCTTGAGAAGTTTTTCTTCCTCTGTTCTGCTTTGCTCTGCAATGACATTGAAACGTATGCGAGAATCGCAATGTCAACCCTGGGTTTCGGAAGCTGCGGTTTCAGTGTGACATCGTGTGTCGCTGTCTAAGCGCTCAAATTTAAAGAAAACGGTTTTGTTTCTACTATTGTTTTAATGTCGATGTCGGTTCAAAAAATATATACCCCATTTCAATTTGTTTCTGGTGTGGGTCTGTGCGATCTGCGGCTGAATTTGTCCGAATGGAACGAACTGTAGGACGATGGCGACGACTACTGAAAGAAGGAAGTAAGGGGGTTGTTGTTGTTGTAATAGAAATCCTTATCAAAACGGTACTCGTGAGAGAATTCACAGTCGACCACAAAAGCGAGTTTGTTTGTCATTTGTGAGTATTTGCGGTGACATCCTTTTAATTTGACACCGCATCGTATCGTGTCGTGTCGTGTACCGAAGGATATGTCAGCGACGACTCAGTGACACAATATACCAAAGAGGGTTCCTGCCCTACCGACAGACCTCACAAGGGTCATGATTTCAATTACAGCTGACAATCAGCGAATTGATTTTCGATATTTGATGCCGAAGCCAAATCCGAATCCGATTCGGTTTGTTAATTTTATGGACAAATGAATGTGCAGTTGCTGATATACGAGGTGGTGATACAAATAAACCACAAACGATACTAACAGCACTAAATGATACCCTTCATTTGCTTAACGACATGTTAAACACTAAAAACTAAATGCTGACTAATTAAAAGCAAATGCATCCTACTTGAAGTTCGTGCATTTACAAAAATGACGCTTCTGGTATCCTGGCGCTACCTGCCGCGTAAACATTCAATATTTGTTTAGAGTCTGATTTTTATTTTAAGAGTTATCCGTAGTACAAATTCCCATCGAGCACCTCCTCGTATTCGTCGCCGTTGTGTCTGGTCATCCCGATGCGCCTCATCAATGAAAGTACGGTTTTTGTTTGTTCAAAAAAAAAACCAACTACATGTTTTGCTTCCAGGAATTAAATTTGACGCCACTCTGTCTCAAAAGGTCTTTTAACATTTCTGCGGACTCAAGGAAAAAGAAAACAAAACTCACACCAACAAAATGCAGACAGAAATTACATCGAAACAAAGACAAAAACTGGCGCAGATAATTTTAATTGTAAAGGTTTAGACAGACACCGTGCAGTTTTCTACCTGATTGAAAATTCATTTCTCGTGCTGATATCAAAATCATTAAAAACGTGTATAGGGTTTCTAAAATTTTGGTATGATGAAACTATAAAAATTTAATTTGTAGTGAAAAATTGAATTTTTAGTGAAAATTTGAATTTTTAGTGAAAAATTTAATTTTTAGTGCAAAATTAATTTTTAGTGAAAATTTTTATTTTTAGTGAAAAAATTTAATTTTTAGTGAACAATTTAATTTTTAGTGAAAAATTCAATTTTGGGTGAAAAATTCAATTTTTTTTAGTGAAAAATTGAATTTTTAGTGAAAAATACAATTTTTAGTGAAAATTACAATTTTTAGTGAAAATTACAATTTATAGTTTTAATGAAAAATTCAATAACAATGGAATTTGTAGTGAAAAATTTAATATTTAGTGAAAATTTGAATTTTTAGCGAAAAATGATATTTTTAGTTCAGTTCTTTCGACCATCGATTTATCAGCACCTTTTAAGGTTTACTCCCTGAACTGCGTTTCGATCACTCGAACCACTATGCGCCTTTCCATGTCATCCAAAGATTCATTTAAATGTCTTACAAGTCGTCCTAACGATGTTGTACAGTGTACACCACAGCCAGAACGCATCAACAAACAAATTACAACGAAGCTTCTTCTTTTTCTGCTCTTCGTGGCCCCTCCTTTGATGCGGCGGCAAACATTAATACATCGTTTGCTCACCAGAGTGAGAACAAGTAGTAATTATTTCGTATTAAGCGCTGCCGATAATGCCGACCAACCGACACGATCGCTTTGGCGATGGAGCTACTGATGTGGATAAATATGAAGGTGGAGATGGTGATGTTGATGGAGATGTTGAAGAGGACGGGGAGATGTAGAACGGAGATGCTGATGTTGATGGTTTTGCAATGACGACAACGACGTTGATATACGAGTGTATCAGAGCGCAATAGTCATTCGTCAAGTCGTCGGTGGCTGTTGTCGGAGGCTGTCGTCTGGCAGGCCAGTCAGTCCGGCAGTCAGGCAGTCAGCCAACCAGTCAGCCATAAAATGATAAATTAGCTAAATTGAATACAAGCGCAGCAAAGCGAATGGTCGGTCGTCTGACAAGATGGTAGTTATTGGGACCGATTGTAGAAGTGTTGAATATTTGGTACAACAATCAATCCATGCCGTTGTACGAAGGGTTATTAGAGCCAACACGACCAGGTCTTGTACAATGCTAGCGAAAACAATTAAGTTGCGGTGTGAGTCAATCGGGCGGAATGTAGGAATGAAGATCTTGAAATTTGAGCGAAAATCACTTACAAGATAAATTCAACAATTTAATCATTAAATAAACAAAAAGTTATTGAGAAGTATTTAATGTGTACCACCAACTCCTAATTCTGTCATATCAAGTCTCTTCAAATATGAGAAAATAGAAAATGGAAATAAGACTGTCCTGCCTGTCCTAATGTAGAAATTCAATTTTATAATCATTTGGGATTCAGAATATAATCAATTTTCAATTGCTTCAATTCCAAATAGAAAATTATGAATTTCATTTGATTACAAATTCAAAATATAAAATAAATAAAAATAGTTTTTTAAGTTTTCAAATTCAAATTTTGGAACAGTATTAGAGTTTTTGAATTTTATCATTTTGAAATATTCAGAAAAGCGCTAATAATAGACAATTTAAAGTCTTCTTTAAAATTAAAATAAGCATTTTGACATTTTATTCTATACAAAATCCTATTAATATAATAAATCTGTTTGTTCGTTTGTACGTTTGTACGTTTGTACGTTTGTCCGTTTGTACGTTTGTACGTTTGTACGTTTGTTCCGCTTCTCCGTCTAAACGGCTGATCCGATTTCCTTGAAATTTTTACCACAGATGCGGTATGGTCTGGAAGGAATGATAGGCTATATATGGGCGGGATTGGACAAAGAGGCGTGGCACCTCCCATACAACCTAAACTTTCAATACGATATAACTCGGCACTTTCACCAGCTACGAACATGAAACAAAAAACTCAAATACACAAAAAAATTTAAAAACAAAAAAACAAAATCACAAAACAAAACAAAATCAAAAATACAAAAGCAAAAGCAATCACGTTTGTTCCGCTTCTCCGTCTAAACGGCTGATCCGATTTTCTTGAAATTTTTACCACAGATGCGGTATGGTCTGGAAGGAATGATAGGCTATATATGGGCGGGATTGGACAAAGAGGCGTGGCACCTCCCATACAACCTAAACTTTCAATACGATATAACTCGGCACTTTCACCAGCTACGAACATGAAACAAAAAACTCAAATACACAAAAAAAATTAAAAACAAAAAAGCACAAAACAAAACAAAAGCAAAAATACAAAAACAAAAGCAATCACGTTTGTTCCGCTTCTCCGTCTAAACGGCTGATCCGATTGTCTTGAAATTTTTACCACAGATGCGGTATGGTCTGGAAGGAATGATAGGCTATATATGGGCGGGATTGGGCAAAGAGGCGTGGCACCTCCCATGCAACCTAAACACGATATAACTCGGCACTTTCACCAGCAACGAACATGAAACAAAAAACTCAAATACAAAAAAAAAATAAAAACAAAAAAGCAAAAGCACAACACAAAACAAAAGCAAAAATACAAAAACAAAACCAATCACATAAAACCACAATCCAAACTAAATGAAAAACAAAAAAAAGGAAAGAAAAAGAAAAACAAACTCACCACACTAAAACTAACCAAACTAAAACTCACCACACTAAAATTCACCCTTAAATTAACCACACTAAAACCCACCACACTATAATTCACCACACTAAAACTCACCACACTAAAATTCACCACACTAAAACTCACCACACTAAAACTCACCACACTAAAACTCACCACTTAAAAACTCACCACACTAAAACTCACCACACTAAAACTCACCACACAAAAACTCACCACACTAAAACTCACCACACTAAAACTCACCACACTAAAACTCACCACACTTAAACTCACCACACTAAAACCCACCACACTAAAATTTCACCACACTAAAACTCACCACACAAAAATTCACCACACTAAAACTCACCACACTAAAATTTCTCCACATTAAAACTCATCACACTAAAACTCACCACACTAAAACTCACTATACCCAAAAGTCGCCACACTCAAACTCACCGCACTAAAATTCACAACACTAAAACTCACCACATTTAAACTCACCATACCAAAACTCACCATACTAAAACTTACCACACTAAAACTCACCACACTTAAACTCACCACACTAAAACTCACCACACAAAAATTCAACACACTAAAATTGAACACACTAAAACTCACCACACTAAAATTTCACCACACTAAAACTCACCACACTAAAACTCACTACACTAAAATTTCACCACATTAAAATTCACCACTTTTAAACTCACCACATTAAAACTCACTACACTCAAATTTCGATACACTAAAACTTACCACACTAAAACTCACCGCACTAAAATTCACCACACTAAAACCCACCGCACTATAATTAACCACACTAAAACTCACCACCCTAAAATTCACTACACTAAAACTCACCACAATAAAATTCATCACATTAAAATTCATCACACTAAAACTCACCACAATAAAATTCACCACACTAAAACCCACCACACTATAATTGACCACACTAAAACTCACCACACTTAAAAACACCACACTTAAACTCACCACACTCAAATTCACCACACTAAAACTCACCACACTAAAACTCACCACACCAAAACTAACCACAATTAAACTCACCACTCCAAAATTCACCACATCTAAACTCACTACACCGAAACTTACTACATTAAAACCCACCACTCTAAAACTTCTACTGGGAAAAACTCTACGGGGAAGAATTCTACGGGAAAGAATTCTACCGGGAACAATTCTACCGGGATGAATTCTACGTTGAGAATTCTACGGGAAAGCGTTCTATGTGGATTTTACGGGAAGATTTCTACTGAGAATAATTCTGCGGAGAAGCGCAGTCTGAGAAAAAATTGTCTTTGAGAAAAGTTGTTTTGGCGGAGAATTATTTGGTTACCACATTTATAAAACGAATAAAAAAATTTCAACAGCTAAGCACGGGCCCCTCATATCCTATCCTATTAATATAATAAATCTGTTTGTTCGTTTGTACGTTTGTACGTTTGTACGTTTGTACGTTTGTACGTTTGTCCGTTTGTACGTTTGTACGTTTGTACGTTTGTTCCGCTTCTCCGTCTAAACGGCTGATCCGATTTCCTTGAAATTTTTACCACAGATGCGGTATGGTCTGGAAGGAATGATAGGCTATATATGGGCGGGATTGGACAAAGAGGCGTGGCACCTCCCATACAACCTAAACTTTCAATACGATATAACTCGGCACTTTCACCAGCTACGAACATGAAACAAAAAACTCAAATACACAAAAAAATTTAAAAACAAAAAAACAAAATCACAAAACAAAACAAAATCAAAAATACAAAAGCAAAAGCAATCACGTTTGTTCCGCTTCTCCGTCTAAACGGCTGATCCGATTTTCTTGAAATTTTTACCACAGATGCGGTATGGTCTGGAAGGAATGATAGGCTATATATGGGCGGGATTGGACAAAGAGGCGTGGCACCTCCCATACAACCTAAACTTTCAATACGATATAACTCGGCACTTTCACCAGCTACGAACATGAAACAAAAAACTCAAATACACAAAAAAAATTAAAAACAAAAAAGCACAAAACAAAACAAAAGCAAAAATACAAAAACAAAAGCAATCACGTTTGTTCCGCTTCTCCGTCTAAACGGCTGATCCGATTGTCTTGAAATTTTTACCACAGATGCGGTATGGTCTGGAAGGAATGATAGGCTATATATGGGCGGGATTGGGCAAAGAGGCGTGGCACCTCCCATGCAACCTAAACACGATATAACTCGGCACTTTCACCAGCAACGAACATGAAACAAAAAACTCAAATACAAAAAAAAAATAAAAACAAAAAAGCAAAAGCACAACACAAAACAAAAGCAAAAATACAAAAACAAAACCAATCACATAAAACCACAATCCAAACTAAATGAAAAACAAAAAAAAGGAAAGAAAAAGAAAAACAAACTCACCACACTAAAACTAACCAAACTAAAACTCACCACACTAAAATTCACCCTTAAATTAACCACACTAAAACCCACCACACTATAATTCACCACACTAAAACTCACCACACTAAAATTCACCACACTAAAACTCACCACACTAAAACTCACCACACTAAAACTCACCACTTAAAAACTCACCACACTAAAACTCACCACACTAAAACTCACCACACAAAAACTCACCACACTAAAACTCACCACACTAAAACTCACCACACTAAAACTCACCACACTTAAACTCACCACACTAAAACCCACCACACTAAAATTTCACCACACTAAAACTCACCACACAAAAATTCACCACACTAAAACTCACCACACTAAAATTTCTCCACATTAAAACTCATCACACTAAAACTCACCACACTAAAACTCACTATACCCAAAAGTCGCCACACTCAAACTCACCGCACTAAAATTCACAACACTAAAACTCACCACATTTAAACTCACCATACCAAAACTCACCATACTAAAACTTACCACACTAAAACTCACCACACTTAAACTCACCACACTAAAACTCACCACACAAAAATTCAACACACTAAAATTGAACACACTAAAACTCACCACACTAAAATTTCACCACACTAAAACTCACCACACTAAAACTCACTACACTAAAATTTCACCACATTAAAATTCACCACTTTTAAACTCACCACATTAAAACTCACTACACTCAAATTTCGATACACTAAAACTTACCACACTAAAACTCACCGCACTAAAATTCACCACACTAAAACCCACCGCACTATAATTAACCACACTAAAACTCACCACCCTAAAATTCACTACACTAAAACTCACCACAATAAAATTCATCACATTAAAATTCATCACACTAAAACTCACCACAATAAAATTCACCACACTAAAACCCACCACACTATAATTGACCACACTAAAACTCACCACACTTAAAAACACCACACTTAAACTCACCACACTCAAATTCACCACACTAAAACTCACCACACTAAAACTCACCACACCAAAACTAACCACAATTAAACTCACCACTCCAAAATTCACCACATCTAAACTCACTACACCGAAACTTACTACATTAAAACCCACCACTCTAAAACTTCTACTGGGAAAAACTCTACGGGGAAGAATTCTACGGGAAAGAATTCTACCGGGAACAATTCTACCGGGATGAATTCTACGTTGAGAATTCTACGGGAAAGCGTTCTATGTGGATTTTACGGGAAGATTTCTACTGAGAATAATTCTGCGGAGAAGCGCAGTCTGAGAAAAAATTGTCTTTGAGAAAAGTTGTTTTGGCGGAGAATTATTTGGTTACCACATTTATAAAACGAATAAAAAAATTTCAACAGCTAAGCACGGGCCCCTCATATCAATAATAAAAAAATGTTTTTTATATTAATAAAATCGCTCCATATCTTTGAATTCAGAAAATCTTGGCACGAGTCGTGCACGGGTCCAGCTAGTATATAAATAAATCGTCGTTGTAGAACGCAAATCACCAAATACATTTTTATGAAAAATTTTAATTTTGAGTTTGTTGATTAATATTTCTTTGTAAAAATTGTCAAAAAAAGTCGACTTTAATTTTAATTTTGAAAAATTTTAATTTTCAATTTTGAAAAATTGGAAATTACGAAAATTACAAAATCTGCAAACATTTTTAAAATAGAGTAAAATATGTGAAAATTGTAAATTTAGAAAAAAAAAATATTATAGATATAGGTAAAATTTAGAAATAGTCAAACAAAAATAGGTAAAATTTTAATTTCGAAAAAAAATAAATATCGAAAAGTATAAAAACTACAACAAATTTTAATTTAAAACATTATATTTACAATATTTATTTATTTTAAAAACAATTAGTCACTTTCTTTACTATAAAATTTAATTGTGTAGTTCCGAAAATAATGCAATTCGATGTGCGTTCCCACTGAGCGACAGTACTAATGGGAACGATTAGTGAATGTTTGAAAAATGTTTACCTTTAATTTAAACTACTCAACAAAACGCGAACAAATGTTTACCATGAACATCCCATACATCAATTCTATATAAGTCCCGGTTGTTGATTTTTAAGAAAAATTGCTCTCGTTATTTTAGGTCCTTTTCTATCACTTTATAGAATTTATAAAATACAGTCCCTTACACAACTAGATTTCCCAAAAACATTAAACGAAATTGTCAAGACTAATTACAATATACCTATAAATACTATTATTCCGATAGGTTTTTCTGATATTTGAATCTAAACTCGTAAAATATAATTTTTTTAGACTATTTTTTGACGATTTTTTTAGCATATTGGATCTAATGATAAATTAGAAAATGATTTATGGTGATGCAGAGCATAGTCCAAATAAACGTTCAAAATTACTAACTTTTCTGTATCGATTCTCATTTTTCAAATATGCCCTTTCAACCACAGTTTTCGTTTAAAACTTTTTTAATTTTAAATTGCTTGTATATTTTACATACAAATTACTGAAAAATAGCCGTTTTCACCTAATTTTTTCTCAAAAATGCAACGTAATAGGAAAAAACTGAGTATGCAAGAATAATAAGCATACTTTAGATATGGAGTAATGATATTTTTAGATTAGGGACATTAGTATTTTTGTTGAATATTGATTGTATAAAAAAGTACTAAAATTAAGTTTTCAGGGCATATTTTAAAAAATGAATCAATTAGAAAGAAGTTAGTAATTTTGATTGTTAGCTTGGACTATGCTCTAGATAACCATAAATCATTTTTTTTTCTTAATTATTAAAACCTAAATGATAAAAATATTTCTAAATAAATAACAAATGTCCGAGTTTAGATTCAATTATCTTAAAACAGTATTGGAATATTAGCATTTATATATATTAAAATTAGCATAGACAATTGAAAGTAAAATTGTGTTTAAATTTTTTTGATAAACTATTTTTCCACAGAACTATATTTTTTATTCTAAGTAGCGGGTGAGAACGGCTTAAAAATACTTTTGCAATTTTCTTAAAAACGTTATGTAAAAGAAAAAAAAACTGAGTATGCAGTCGAACTAAGAGGAATCATACAATTATGGATCTAGCTACACATATAATATATAATTTTATAGAATTATGATAACTTAATATGTTATGCAATAAATAATAGGTACACCTTAAAATCAATAATTCTTATGTTTGACTAGTCATAATTTCGGTCTGATATATCGGAATTTCATGAAGTTTATTTTTTAATATTAAATAAAGTATTCTGAGAGGAAGAAATTCCATCGATAACTTAAATCCGTAAAAAGTTATAGACCAAAATACGTAGAAAACCACGTGAATTGCCATATACTTGTTTTACGTAAGAACTCAAAAACTTGAGGGAATCTGAAAAAAACTGAGTATGAGGTAGTGTTTAGAATCTTGACGTCCATCGGAAAATCATACTTAGATCGCGGATAATTTTTTCGTTGTGCTGTGTTATTTAATTTTGTATTCATAAAAAGAAGGTGCTAAAAATTCTGAAATTTCAATAACTATTGAAAAACGAACCATTATCCATTTCATAAATATAACTAAGGGTTTTTCAACAGAGACGCTACAAAAGTAGAGCGACAGGGACAGCAAACGACGCCATATTTCTTGCCGCTCTTTTGATATTTCTCTTCAGTAAGGTTTGCCGTTTCATGATGGAATTCGATTTTCGGTAGTAAATTTCAATAATTTCGACTCGTTGTTGGCTCGTATATCTTTCCATCATGAAATGGCAAACCTTACTGAAGAGAAAAATCAAGAGAGCGGCAAGAAATATGACGTCGTTTGCTGTCCCTGCGCTCTACTTTTGTAGCGTCCCTGTTGAAAAACCCTTGAAAAAAACTTTTGTAGCGCTCTTATTGAAAAACCCTTTATAAAATTTTAATGTTCATCTTTTTTTTGTGTTCAAAAAATATTCAAAGTTGAAATTAAAATTTTACATAAAGATTAATTTTTTTTTTTTTTTAGAAGTAATTAATATTCAAATAAGTAGATCACAGTCCACTCACTTCATAATCAAAAGAAGGCCGCTGCAAATATTTACATAAAAACGCGAAGCCAGCTGCTGAAGATCCAGCGCCGCAACCCACTTCAGTAAGATTTCGACCGTTAAGCTCTTCGAAATTTGTTCTCGAACTCGTTATCAGTCTCACATGTATCACATGATGGATGCATGATGCCAAACTACTCATCACGCGCACCCCTTTCTAGAGCGCAGAAGGCGTCGCGAAGAAATCGGCGGTCATCGGCAACCATCAACCACCAACCACCCCGCGGTGCTGTCTGTGTCCTTCTGCGTATTGCTGCGTATTGCATGACAGACCGGATTTCCGTGACGTGTTCCATCTAGTTTATCGTGTTTGCATCTGATTTCCTTGACCCGAACGAAACTCGGCGACTCAGACGACAGTAGCAGCAGCAGAAATCTGTTAAATCGTGGGAATTTTTACCAAAAGCGCATAAGTAAATCGCTACGCGGTACGTTTTCCCGTTGCAATCCAATCAAATAGAACCAGACACGGCGGCGAGCGAATTCCGTTGCGTATCATTCGCGTTCTTGAGCGCGCGTAAGGGTGGAAGTTGTACGTTGTAATCGCAGTTTTTTCACGTTATTTTTCAGGAGTTTTCACCCCAAAAACAATAGGACACCGTTCGTTTGTCATTAATGTAAATGCAAAAGTCTGTTGCGTGGTCAGCCGAGTCGCCTTATCACTCGCGCACTACGTGGGAAAATTTGACTGAATCACACCAGGCGCGACAATTATGTAAAGGAACGCAGCGTTTTTAATGCTAACGACTGGATTTATTACCACATGCAGTAGGAAGTTCGCATGACAAGCGACCATATGTCACAAGGAATTTGCTAATCAAATTTTAGATTTATTTAAAATGGTAACAATTAAAGTATATAAAACGTTGACTTGCTCTTCAAGTTCCAAAATGCTATGTTGTTCATATCAAGTTTAATATCTGCCTAAAGCATTACGTGAAATTGATATTGATTAAGGTTATTTCATTCATCAGATATGAGGTAAAGCAAGCACAAGACATGGTAGTCCTTTTCTTGCTTAAGAAGTTCTCAATCTTGCATCGGAATGTCAATCGTGTTCTTGCAGAAATTTCAAGAAATAAAACAAGAGTATTGAATACTCTGTTGCTCATGATGACCAAATGAGAGTACAATACATGGTGGTCTTGTTCTTGCACTTGCAGGGTCATTCTTGTTCTTGCATCGAAATATCGATGTTGTTCTTGAAAAATGCAAAATATAGTAGTCCTGTTCTTACAAGGTCGTTCTTGTTCTTGCATCGGAATGTCAATCTTTTTAGAGATAAAAAATAAAATTTATCTTGCAGGATCATTCTTTTCCATGTATCGAACTATCGATGCAATAAAAGTAAAAAAAAGGACTACCTTTTCTTAAAAGGCCATTTTTGTCCTTGCATCGGAATGTCCATCGTGTTCTTCCGTAAACCTCAAGAAATAAAACAAGAGTATTGCTTACTGCTGTTGCTCGTGATGTCCAAATGAGAAAACAATACATGGTAGTCCTGTTCTTGCTTTTTTCATTGCAGGGTCGTTCTTGTTCTTGCATCGAACTATCGATTTTGTTCTTGAAAAATTCTAGATATGTTAGTCCTGTTCTAACAAGGTCGTTCTTATTCTTGCAACGGAATGTCAATCGTGTTGTTCCATAAACTTCAAAAAATAAAACAAGAGTATTGCTTGCTGCTGTTGCTCGCGATGTCCAAATGAGAGAACAATATATGGTGGTCATGTTCTTGCTCTTGTTCTTGCAACGAAAAATGCAAAACATTGTAGTCCTGTTCTTACAAGGTCGTTCTAGTTCTTGCATCGGAATGTCAATCGTGTTCTTCCACAAACTTCAAGAAATAAAACAAGAGTATTGGTTAGCATGTTGCTCATGATGACCAAATGCGAGAACATTACATGGTAGTCTTCTTCATACTCTTTTTCTTGCATCGAACTATCGATTTGAATCGAACTATCGATTTTGTTCTTGAAACATGCAAATTATGATAGTCCTGCTCTTACAAGGTAAGAGCAGGCATCAGAATATCAATCGCGATCTTTCACAAACTTCAAGAAATAAAACATGAGTATTGAATGCTTCTATTGCTCATGATGTCCAAATGCGTGAACAATATATGGTGGTCTTGTTCTTGCAGTATCGTTCTCGTTCTTGCACCAGAATGTCAATCTTGTGCCTGCACAAACTTCAAGAAATAAAACAAGAATATTTCTTGCTATTGTTACTCATGTTGGCCAAATTCGAGAACAATACATAGTAGTCTTGTTTTTGCTCTTTTTCTTGCAGGTCCGTTCTTGTTCTTGCATCGAACTATCGATTGTGTTCTTGACAAATGCAAGACTTGGTTGTCCTGTTCTTGCAAAACCGTTCTTGATCTTGCATCGCAATGTAAATCTTGTCCTTGCACATACTTCAAGAAATAAAACAAGAGTATTGCTTGCTGCTGTTGCTCATGATGTCAAAATGAGAGAACAATACGTGGTGGTCTTGTTCTTGCATCGAAATGTCGTTCATTTTCTTGCAAAAACTGCAAGAGTGTTGCAATTTTTGTTCATATTATTGTTATTCCTTTTCATTGACTATTGTTTTTGTAAGATTATGGTGTAAAATGCCCGATTTCAATCAATTTCAATTGGATTTGAAACCAAGACTTGACAAATACCAATATCAACTCAATTAAAGTCCTTTTTTAATTACCATTAACAGTCCAATAACCAAATCATGTATATCTCCGTCTCAGTTATAAATCTTTTAAACTTAATCCTCTTAGTCAGATCCAGATCTGATTCAGAACCAACCAACCACCCACCCACCGAGATCTAGAGTTAAATCACTCTCGCTGCTTTTGTTCGCATGACTTTCTCATTACTGGACGTGTGCGCCTCATCATTTTAATCACATGATGATGATAATGACGACGACGACGATTGCTGTCAGACGGAATGATTCACAATTCGATTCCGCTATTTGAGCTCAGTCGCGTCAGTCAACAGTCGACGACAGCCTTCAGTTAGCTTGTCACACGCGCATCGGCGTATCAGTCGGTGTTCCACATGCCTGCGATACCTCGAACGCTTCCGTAGACGGCACGGTACGTCTGTCAGTCGGTCGGTCGGTTGGTTCGTTTGACTATCAGTCTTTCGGTCCGTCCGCTCGTCTGTCTGTCAATCATTGTGCGAGTGCGCTCTTCCTAACCAAGAACACGTACCGTCGCCCATCCATGCGACGCACGTTTAATATTCAACCCAAAAGCGGACGCATTTTAGGCGGTTACACTTCGAATCACAGCCAGGGGATACACGCTTGCTCTCACACACTCGCCCGTCAGGATCACTGAAGCGTGTGCAAATGCGAATTGTCTGATGAAGCAGTGCAGTGCCTCGTTTCCAAAACATCAGATTATTGTTTTTATTCCGAATGCATTAACCCATTACAGTATTAACTTATACGTTAAGAAAACTTTACACGGACATTATTTAAGGTATTTATAGTGGTATGGTATTTTTATCGATCTTATTTATTTGAGTCTTTTTATATACACTTTTTATATACTCGTCGTTGTAGATGGAAAAGTCACCAAATACATTTTTATGAAAAACTTAAATTTTGAGTTTGTTGATTAATATTGTAAAAAGTAATTGATGCATTTTTAAAGTTGAAATATCAATTGATAGATTTACATATTCTTATCATGTGGTAAGAAAAGTTGAGATCATCGAATAAAAATTGACAGATATATAAAGATTTTAGTAAATAAACATTTGGCATTTTGAAAATGTATTTGGTGATTTTTCGTTCTACAACGACGAACTGCAGATTTGTTGTAAGATATAGAATACCTAATACTATCAGGTACCCAAAGATTTCCCGCAATTTAATATTTTTCCCCATTTTGTAAATTTGTTTACTTTTGAACCATATTATATTCTAAAGATATTATACAATATAAACTCAAAATATTTAATGAGTTGGGTAGCATAATAACCTAAATGTGGCTATTAGAGAAAAACATCTACCTCTTTCACAAAAATCAATTCGAGGTTTTTTCTAAGATTGCTAAATTTTTGGGTATTATTCTACCAATAAGTCGTCAATGGGTTAAAACACAAGCTCCATTCGCACTTATGTTTCTTGTGCTCTTCGCAACAGGGATGTGATAGTTTTGGATTATATATCGCGGTATTTTGATTAGTTGCAAATTCAATTCAACCACAACACAACATACCATGCAGCTGTCTATGTCGATCGTCGAACTAAGTTTTGGAAGGGATTCGATCGAGATTTCTATACGAAAGAACTCTATTGTTTGTATTTGTGTCCTAAACCACGCAATATGATGTCAGACCCTAATAGAATAATTAACTAGTAAGGTAATCTTTTTGATTGTACAGCATGATCTGGAAAATCTGAGTGTGCTTAATTGTTGCTAGTTGAACTCTGTAGATATTCTCGATATATAGAAAACATGATGTATACAAAGAATATTTTGTTGTGATTTATATACGGGTTTGGTTCAAGTAAATTAAATGTACCACCACCTACACCTTTAATGGACATGTTTATGGAAATATTAAAAAACGTGACTAAAATAATTTATATGTCACAAATAAGGTGTTTTCCATTTAAAACAAATAAGCAAACAAATTTTGGTTCCAGTCAGTAATAAATGTAAAAAATACCCTGGTAGAAAGTATAATAGGTCATACAGAAATCCGATATATGCATTTTTTTCTTGTCAGCATAGGTCTGTCACAGTACGAACATCACCTGGACATAATCATGTCTGCCGAATTGGTTAAATTTCCACTTGAGTAAGAGCTCAACAAAGGTGTTAAGGTATTGAGTTATTCTACTTAGTTTATATAAATTGTATCACTTAATAAAAAAGTTTGTAATGATATAATTTTTTTAATTTAACAATTTGAGAGCTTTTCTAAGGCAAAATTTTACTCTCGGTTTGCCATTGACTACCGAGAGGTACACTTAAAAAATATAGAAAAAAATGTATCAATACAATTAATTCTTAATTGTTTCATCTCGCCGATACGACAATTAATTGTATTGATTAAATTTTTAATTATATTGATTAATAAAATAATTGAACAAAAATTAACACAGCCGATGAAAGGAATGTTTTTATACCCTACACTATGGGTGAAAGGGTATATTCAGTTTGGTACGCCGTTTGTAACACACTGAAGAAAGCATCTCCGGTATGGAAAAGTATATATATTCTTGATCAGCATGATCTCCTGAGTCGATTTAGCGATGTCCGTCTGTCTGTCTGTCTGTTCTTCTGTCTGTCTGTTGAAATCACGATTACGGAAAAAGTAGAAGAGCTAGAGCAATTAAACTTTAGATGATCGGTCTATTGTGATCTGAGAACCGACCACTTATGTTCAAATACCTCATATAAAATTTACATCTACAGATCAATTTTACTGTATACGTGCTTATGTAAACTTTTTTGGTCAAATATATATTGACATCATGCTCAAATACATGAAAATAATGTTTTCCTGCGAAACGAGTTGTGGTTACCAAAAAAAAAATTCGAAATTCGGTACACCTACCTATTTGTAAATATGGGTATCAAATGAATAGAAATTCTTCAGCGATTGAATGTTTGTAGTTATTTTCAGGATTTGTATACCCTGGTGACCTATATACCAATTTGAATGGTAACCACACATATGTGTAGGGTATTTATAGTCGGCTTAGACCGACTATAATTTTGATAATCCTAACTATCATAATAACACCTACTTTTAAATTTTCCCATGTGATCTAACCTTCCCAACTGGTTTTAATTTGTTATTTTTTATTTATTTCATTTATTTATACACAGAAAAAAATGTAGATCATATTAATGAATTCCGTTCTTCAAACCATGATTCATTGTATTGAAGAACCATTCATAATATTATGGTTATGAATGCGAAGTGTTCTTCAATAGAAGAATACGTTTCATCATATTAATGAACAAAAACATAAAATACAACGTAATTTACTTCATGTTGAAGAATTCTGTTCATTAAACCAAAATTCAAACAAAATGTTTATTTTTCGTTCATTTTTTGCCGTACTTCTCAGTTCTCAAGTAGTTCTTGTATGTTATTTCTTATATAATGCTTGCTCGACATGCATAAATTAGTAAAATGTTTTATAATACATTTATTTAAAATTATAACTTTTTATTAATAAAAAGTTATATTTATAAAAATTATACTTAAAAAAAAAATTTACTTCAAAAAAAAAAATTAGTTTTTAATTGTTGTTTGAAAAAAATTTTTTTTGGCAATTTTTTTTTTTTCTTTTCGAAAAATAGTTTTTTCCAAAAAAAAAAAAAATTACGAAAAAAAAAATTTTTTTTGAACAAATTTAAAAAAAAAATATTTTTTAAATACATTTTTTTTTTGAAAAATTCGTAAAAAAATATTATATTCATAAATATTATGAACAAATTCATCAATATGAAGATTCAAATTCATTGTATGGAATATTTCGTTTTTTACCATGATGTTCGATAGTACGAATAATTTCATATATATATAATGAATGTAGTCATTAATATATCATTTAATTAACGGTTTTAATATGATGAATCTGGTAGTTGGTGAAAAAATTCATAATATTTATGAATAAATTCATCATATAGATGAATTTTTTTTCTGTGTATATTTTATATATTTTATTACTACTATTTTCTGTAATTGTTTATTGTATTTATATACTATATAAATTTAACTAATTTACTTATACTATTTGTTGTATGAAGTTTGAACCAAGTTCACGTCACCATTAAAGCTATATATAATGAAAAAAGAATGTTAAACTCAAAAAAGGAAAAGAATTTCAAAGTCATGATATACGCACGATATACTGAAAAACGTCCCGACGAACCGAATAGACAATCACGTGTTGCGATTAACCAATGTAAAATAAGATCGGTACAACAGTTCATGTAATACTGTATAGTGCATTTAAAACTGTGTAATTTGTGTATATGCTATACATGTATGAATTTTAGCATATACACCAACCCAGAAAGGATTTATTACATTAATAGAATTAATTATTTTGTATCAATTAATCTAAGTTACTATATATTTTTCTCTGTGTAGCTTCACACGATGAACAAAATGATGAACATTTTTTAACAAACTTACAAAATAATTTTCTTAAATTTTCAAGATTTTTTTTTTCAGTAATGTAAACATAAGAGACTACCTAAGAATAATCTGCAACACTTTTTCATATAGTACGAATAGTTTAAGAGATATCAGTCTTCAAACATAGGG
Organism: Dryomyza anilis; assembly: GCA_951804985.1. Classification (NCBI taxonomy): domain Eukaryota; kingdom Metazoa; phylum Arthropoda; class Insecta; order Diptera; family Dryomyzidae; genus Dryomyza; species Dryomyza anilis. The sequence continues at coordinate 111,097,951 of OX638131.1, read as the reverse complement.
CAAAAATTGCATTCCATATATAACCAGTTGGGAAGGTTAGATCACATGGGAAATTTTAAAGTAGGTGTTATTATGATAGTTAGGATTATCAAAATTATAGTCGGTCTAAGCCGACTATAAATACCCTACACATATGTGTGGTTACCATTCAAAGTGGTATATAGGTCACCAGGGTATTCGAATCCTGAAAATAACTATAAACTTTCCATCCCTGAAGAAATTTCTTTCATTTGATGGGTAGGTGTACCGAATTTCGATTTTTTTTTTGGGAACCACAAGTCATTTCGTGGGAAAACTTTTTTTTCATTTTATTCAGCATATTTGACCAAAAAAGTTTACCTAAGCACGTATACAGTAAAATTGATTCGTAGATGTAAATTTTATTTGAGGTATTTGAACATAAGTGGTCAGTTTTCAGGTCACAATAGACCGATAATGCAAATTTTCTTGTTCAGACAGCTTAGATATAAAAGTAATCTAAATCTAAAGTTTCATTGCTCTAGCTCTTCAACTTTTTCTGTAATTGTGATTTCAACAGACAGACAGAATGACAGACGGACAGACGGACAGACGGACAGACGGACAGACAGACAGACGGACATCGCTAAATCGACTCAGGAGGTCATGCTGATCAAGAATATATATACTTTTCCATACCGGAGATGCTTTTTTCAGGGTGTTACAAACGGCGTACCAAACTGAATATACCCTTTCACTCTAAGTGTAGAGTATAAAAATATGAACATACACGTTGCATATCCTCTCAAATCCTTATAATTGTATTTAGTCTGTTACAAAATAATGTTTTCTTTAGAAGATTTATTTTGTAACATAGACTCTATTTTTTTGTATCCGGATACATGAAAATCGTAGTGGAATATAACAATTTTCGTTAGAAATTTATTTATTTTAATATAAGTGTTTAGTGTTTCATTTCCAAAAATAAATTCATCCCGATATCGACTCGGGATTATGAAATGAAAAAACTCCCATTTTAATTTCACACATTTGTAATTTCTTTTAGGTTAATTAGTCCAAGGACTACCAACCATAAAAATCCCAGTAACTTATTTCTAACCAAAGTGGTAAAAATAAAAAATTAAACGGTCCTGCTATAGTCTTCGGATTTTAAGAAATAACATGGCAAAAACTATACTATTTTTGTACTATTTTCACATATTTGAGCATTTTTTGTTAATTTATTCCAAGAACTACAAGCGATATACTCCATTCGCACTTACTTTTTTCTGATCGCTATCAATGTGGTAAAAAAAAAATATATATAATTACTCTATATTGGCTCCGGATTTTGAGAAATCAACTGTCAAAATTCCCAAAGTTTTCCCCAAATTTAAATATTTTTAAACATCTATTGAGAAACTATAGAATTAATTTTGTAATGCATAAATGTGCATTGATATTTTCTTATTTCGAAAAAAAAAGAGGTCTAAGGAATCTTAAAGTCATTCGGAATACCCTACTGAATATCATATTGTGCTGCGTAATTATAAAATATTATTTTATTTATCAGTGCAAGTTTAAACTTGGTTTAAACAAAAGACTCTCTTGACATGCTATTGACAGTTATGACAGACAATAGTGCATTTTAGTCTTCATTATATGTTTTAATTATGCAACAAGGCTAGAATTAAATATCCGGAAAACGTACGAAATACCCGTACGAATAACAGTTGCCAGTTTTAAATGCGTCATAAGCAGCAGTCAAAAACAGCTCCACCAGCTCCATACGCGTTTTGGCGCGTCTCAACAACAGGTGTTGCTGTCGATGGTGATGATGATGATGACAGCAACAATGGCTGCTACTGTCGCCGGTCGCTTCAGAAGCGATGCGCCTCAATAAACAATAATTACGTGCCGTCGGCGGCGGCGGCAACGACGATGAAAATGTCTCGAGAAGATGATATTGTGGCGGCTGCTGCTATCGATGTTGTTTGCAAAACAAAACTTCACGCATATGAAACACTTTTTTATTTTTTTTTATTTTTATTTTTTTTATTATTTAATACAAAACAACATAAAAATAATAATTCACAGCAGCGAATGCGACAAAAACAATAACGTCGAACGAAAATTGTGTCAATGTACTCGAAACGCAGCGCAGTATGTAGCGCGCAGTAAATTCCAATTGAGTAAACATCGCAGCGCAATGAATCGCTTTTAAATTTATTAATAGCAGAGCCCAGAGTATCGCGCCGTTTCAACAACAGGTAGCTCCCATGTTACGCTGCCAAGACTTTTGACAATGCGCCATATTTTTCATTTTTTTTTTTTTAATGCGAATGTTTTAAGATTTAAGGAAAACTTTTCTCTGTTTTTCTGGCAGCTGTGCAAATATATCACACTTCCTTGATTTATGTCAATATTTGCCCTGAAAGGAACTTCCGTAAACTTTACTAGCCGTCTGGGATCAACAGCCGTTGATAGGTCTTATATTCAGAATTGAGGCGGCACTTTAATATTATCCCAAACATTATCACAATTATAAAAGGGGTACGCATTTCAACCTGTGAAAGTCTAATTTGTTCCCAGTCAGTCCATGTCTCGGAAACTTTCGATGGCACGAATTGTTATCGTACTAACCTCGATAAAAAAGTTAAAACTTTATCGCTTGACAAGAACCGATATTTAAACATTCCAGTCTACCAAGTCTCGGATCTCTCGATGATCAAAGTATTCTCGAACTAACTGCGATCAATAAAGTTTCATCTCATTGCTATATCACCTCTCATTTTGAAAAATTTTCGAGAAATTTAAGATACTCAATTTAGATATTTATCTCATCAATATCGCAATTTATCAAAATAATTTCGATATTCGATGCGATATCGATCCAGAATCGTTATTTTTGTCGTTTCGAAGATACTTCATCCTCTCGTTACGATATTTGTGTACATTTTAGAATGCATTTTTCGAGAAATTTAGGGAGAAAATACTTTATTTAGATATTCATCACATCGATATCTCATTTTTTTCGAATCAATCTCAATATTCGATGCGATATCGATCCAGAATCGTTATTTTTCTTCTCCTCTCGTTACGATATCATTTGTACATTTTAGAACGATTTGTAGTATATATAGATACGACATCGTTATCGAAATCGAATTAATTCCTCGACATCTCGAAACAGTCTGGAAGCTATATCGAATCGAACGGCAGACTGGGATTTATCACATTCATTATTATTTTTCAACTCAGTCTATGTTCTCGCATAGTATTTAATGTTTTAGATTACTAAATACTTCATTCCATAAATGATGAATTTAAATTCTTGTGCGGTTCCAACTCTGGCATCGCAATACCTAAAGTGAAACCTACTATGTGCCATGGTTTCGCTTCGTTCTCCTCGTTTATATTACTACGAGATGAACAAATGTTACGCGTAACAACAAATTACGGTGCAGTTAATTTGTCGCTACTTCCTGGAGTTGCTAATGTTTGACCCATCTAGAGGTTTCAATCAAACAACAATAGCTCGGAATGACATCTCATATATGGCCAATGACTGGCACTGTTGTATTTCCAGAGGCATTCGTAAATGCAAAATAAAATTCAGATTATGCCATTACCTAATGTTAAAAATCCACACATTTTATATTCTATATTGTATGTCCTCTCTGAATAAAAACTACACACAGAAAAATTCTTTCTTCGCATGAGGTTGGATGAACGTAAATGTTAGTTTTTACAAACAACTTTATTCGTTTAAAACTAAAGTTCTACAAATTTCTTGACTGAACTGCCATATTTGGTTGGTGCTTGAAATATTAATCTATACACACTTCAAATTGATCTAAAAAAAGGTTTAAATTGTTCTAAAACTGTTCGAAATTGCTTGAATTTAAGAACCGAAAAACGGTTGAGAGAACCGAATATGTTGGTTCCGAAAACTCAACAAAATAACATAGTAATTCGTTCTTTCTATTTTCTATGTTGAATCTAGCACAAATATTTGTTATTATAAAGGCAAATTATATCACAAACGATAGGTGTTATGGAATTTAATTCATTTGCGAATATAAGATAATATTTTTGCGACTGGTTAACGACTAAACCGAATCGATTAAATTTTGGCCCACTATGTATTTTGTACCTGGACAGAGTATAGGGTACATGCTGTTCGGATTGGTAGACTGGGTCTGGCAACTCCCATACAATCCAATTATTAAAAACTCCAATTAGGATAGCAAATTAAATTAAATTTTAACCAATTTCTCTATTTTAAATGCTGAGACTATTTTATAGGACCACAAGGCGTGGCACCTTCCATGCAAGTTACATTTTCAGAAGTTGTATGCCAACAATTATAAGAGTGATATCAATGATAATTCACACATCAATGATACTTCACCTCTCAAAAATCTTATAACTTACGACACTGGAACTCACCACAACTAAACTCAACACACAGAAACTTATCACGCGATAAAAAAAAATTAATGTGAAAATTGCTGCTCAAATGAAAAGTTAAAAATTTTCTCCAGAAAATTATACGAAAAGGAATTGTCTGGGAAAGAATGGTCCACTAATTGTTTTTCACTAAAAATTCAATTTTTCATTTAAAGTGCAATTTTTCACTAAAAATTAAATTTTTTACTAAAAATTAAATTTTTTACTAAAAAATCAAATTTTTTACTAAAAATTAAAATTTTCACTAAAAATTAAATTTTTCACTAACAATTAAAATTTTCACTAAAAATTCAAATATTCACTAAATATTCAAATTTTCACCGAAAATTCAATTTTTTCACTAAAAATGCAATTTTGCACTAAAAATTAAAATTTTTCACTAAAATTAAAAGTTTTCACTAAAAATTCAATTTTTCACTAAAAAATACAATTTTTCACTAACAATTCAATTTTTCACTAAAAATTCAATTTTTCATTAAAAATTCAATTTTTCACTAAAAATTAAATTTTTCACTAAAAATTAAATTTTTCACTAAAAATTAAATTTTTTCACTAAATATTAAAATTTTCACTAAAAATTCAATTTTCATTAAAAATTCAATTTTTCACTAACAATTCAATTTTTCATTAAAAATTCAATTTTTCACTAAAAATTCAATTTTTCACTAAAAATTCAATTTTTCACTAAAAATTCCATTTTTTACTAAAAATTCAATTTTTCACTAAAAATTCAATTTTTCACTAAAAATTCAATTTTTCACTAAAAATTCAATTTTTCACTAAAAATTCAATTTTTAACTAAAAATTCAATTTTTCACTAAAAATTCAATTTTTCACTAAAAATTCAATTTTTCACTAAAAATTCAATTTTTCACTAAAAATTCAATTTTTCACAAAAAATTCAATTCTTGACTAAAAATTCAATTTTTCACTAAAAATTTAATTTTTCACTAAAAATTCAATTTATCACTAAAAATTAAATTTTTTCACTAAATGTTAAAATTTTCACTAAAAATTCAATTTTCATTAAAAATTCAATTTTTCACTAAAAATTCAATTTTTCACTAAAAATTCAATTTTTCACTAAAAATTCAATTTTTTACGAAAAATTCAATTTATCACTAAAAATTCAATTTTTCACTAAAATTTAAATTTTCACTATAAATTAAATTTTTCACTAAAAATTCAATTTTTCACGAACATTTAAATTTTTGACTAATAATTAATTTTTTTTACTAAAAATTTAATTTTTCACTAAAAATTCAATTTATCACTAAAAATTCAATTCTTCACTAAAAATTAATTTTATCACTAAATTTCAATTTTTATTAAAAATTCAAATTGTCACTAAAAATTCAATTTTTCACTAAAATTTCAAATATTCACTAAAAATTCAATTTTTACCTAAAAATTCAATTTTTACTAATAATTAAATTTTTTTTTTATTAAAAATTGTCTCCGAAAAAAATTTATCGGGGAATAATTCTACAGAGTGTTTAACTGTGACAAGTGTTGCTCAAATGAAAAGGTAAAAATTGTCTCGAGAAATTTATCCGAGAAAGAATTGTCGGGGAATGATTTGCACACAGAATATTGTTTATTTATGATTTATGAATAAGACATTCATAAAACATATTTTTTTTTTAATTTTCTTATTTATGAGTTATACTCATGAATTATGTATAATACTAAAAAAAAATACAAAGTTCATGCATACAAAACTGTATATCACTATGCATTTATTATGAATATGATTGATAAGTTTTACAAATTTTATTATTAACTAACAGCAGGCGAAATTATGAATATTTATTCATAACATATTAATTTTCTCAATGCTCAATTAACGCCAGTTTTGAAAAACCATGGCATCAATACAGAGAAAAGTGTGTCATTTGAATATAAATATGTTGAATTTTTGTATTTTGTTGTATTTTTCCATTGTATTCTTAATGTTCCTTTCCTTCCTACTGTTTTTTTCCATTGACGTATTATATTTTTAAATACTGTAAAGAGCAGATCAATGTTTTTTTTTTAAATTATATACTGCTTGTATTAAAAATGTTCAATCATATTACGTTTTAATAATTTTTCAGTTTAAAATATTTTGATTGTGAAAAATATTTTAAAATAATTCATTAATGTTCGAATCACAGTTTTGAGCACACGAAATAAATAGTTTTCTTAAAAAAAAAATCTTTCATTACGATATTTTTCACTTTATTTTGCCATCTCAGCTCTATCTACGACTATTTGGCACAATATATCGTCGTTGTAGAACGAAAAGTCAACAAATAGATTTTTATGAAAGCTTAAAATTCGAGTTTGTTGATTAATATTATAAAAAATAATTGGTGCATTTTTAAAGTTGAAATATCAATTGATAGATTTACATTTTCTTATCATGTGGTAAAAAAATGTAGACCATCGATTAAAAATTAACAGATATATAAAGATTTTTGTAACTGGCGTTTTGAAAATGTATTTGGTGATTACAACGACGATATGAAATTTTAATCATGAACTATGAATAATAAATCATAAAATGTGTTGCTGAATCTATTACAATTACTCATGACTTGTGTATTTTTCATAAACATACTCATGATGTTATTCAGTTAATCATAATAATTGATTTTTAATATAATCATATATCTATCTATATATATATAAAAATGAAATGTCCTGTGTGTGCCAGAGCATCACGAGAGAACGATCTGACGGATTTGCCTGATTCTTTTTGTATTTTATTCGTGTCAATGCATGAAAAAAGAAAAGTCGGAAAAACTCCAAGGAAAATCCGGAAAATCGAAAAATCTAAATTTGACCCTAGGAACTTGAAATTTGGACCGGATGTTGATTTCGCACTACGAAGGGATTTTTTGAAATTTGCCTCCTAAGGTACAAAAATAGGCGTGGCAAAACTGAACTTTTAATTCAAAATATCTGTATAAGATAGCCACAGTCATGAAATTGGGCTCAGTAATGTATTTTGTTGTTGCTTATATTTTTGCTAAATGTGGGCGGAATTTGATAAAGGGGCGTGGCTTTTCCCATACAAATGCTATAACTCCTGACTAGAGTTATGAAAATTGAAATAAAGGTTCATATTAAAAGGTAGGATCGTCACGTAAAATGTGGACGGGATAGTATAAAGGGGCGTGGCATCTTTCATATAAAAAAAACTTTAAAAATGCTATAATTCCTGACATACTAAGAGTAGAGTTATAAAAATCAAATGTTCATATTTAAAACTCCGATCATCACGTAGAACATGGACGGGATTGAACAATGGGGCGTAGCACCTCCCATACAAAAAAACCTTAAAATTGCTATTAAAAAGTCGAAACAAAAGATTATATTAAACATTGTTATCGTCACGTAGAATCAGTGCTGAAAAAAAAATCCGGATACTTTGTGGACAAATTTCACCGTCTTGGATCTGGAAGCCGTTTTCTTCTATATACTGAATTAGTTATATGGACGAGAAAATGAAACGTGCCTGATCAAATCTATTTTTAATGTCCTCTTTATAAGACGACAACTCTTCAGAACCTATTAGATTCAATAAATATCTACCGCTTTAAAAATTGGCATAGAATTGACTTGAATTAAATCCATGGTTTCGGCGACTACATCATTAAATTATTTGGATCTACATAAAGGCCTAAGTTGGGTAATATGTAGGTTGGCTCATATAATATATGAATCATTTCATTACCATCTTCACCTGATATTTAATCCAGCAGTGATTCAAATAATTATTTTCGATTTGGTGGTTTATAACAAATTCTTATATTTTTAAAACATAAATTGTACCCTGAAAACCACAAATATATTTCCCAAGTTATAATTCGATAAATGTTCAACAATCAATATTATTAAAAAAAAAAACAAAAATCTTGGATTTTTTAAGTGGATAAAATCCAAGAAACCTGGATGGATTTTTTTGGTAGTGGATTTGGACGGAATTGGACAATGGGGCGTGACACCTCCCATATAACAAAAATGTTTAAAATGCTAAAACTCATGACTTACTAAGAGCAAAGTTGTACAAATCGAAACAAAGGATCATTTTTAAAAATTTTAATAGCCATGTGGAATGTGATCGAGATTGGAAAAAGGGACATGTCACTATTATCAATGTGGGCGGGAAAAAAGCAACGTAGGCAAGCAATAAAAAGCGAAAAGGGGCGTAAATGTATCCACACTTTATAAACGGTATAGTTTTACAATTACAAAAACTTATCACGGTCGAAGCTGTCCGGGGAAGAAGATTAGTCCGGGGAAGAATAGTTTTGGGACGAATTTGTCTTTGAGAAAAGTTGTTTTGGAATATAATTATTTTTCTTATGTTTATTAATTTTTTAACGAAATAGTTTAAATTGTATTCATTAATACCATAAAATTATTAAATACATGATTGAGGCACACATTAAAATCATTTAAAATTAATTTTGTTTTCTGTGTAAAAAGACACCTGTTGCGTTTGACTAACGTTGGAAAAACCTGCGATCACACCCTATTCAGCGATCTATGTATTCAGTCGCAGTATCGGTTGAGCTCGGCTCATATTTGAAAAACACCAAAAAAACAAAAAACAACAAAAAAAACAGAGCAACGTTGACAGTTGTTTGCATGTCAGCCACCACGAAATACATGTTCGACTCAAAAACAGATGCGGGGCAGAGTTCGTGCAAACTCAGGGGCGCAGCGAGCAGTGGTAAAATCAAAATACGAACCAAATCAAACAAACCGTACGGCGTAGAACAGAACGAACTGGTGCCAATGGATTGGGGCAGCCACCGACCGGACACTTGTTAAAATGTGAGCCATGCAACTGTCGCCTCCGTGCCTGTCTCGTAGCCCCCCGCGCGCCTCTACGACGCATTGTAACTGCGCAAATTTGAGCTGGTGAACGAACGACACTGGTTGCGGTTCCAAGCGGAACGAATGTTACACATGTGCGTCAGTCGCAGCAGGCAGAGGTGACGGCGACGCGGTGGGGCGGCGCGACCCATTCGTGATGTTCCATTAGAATCATAGAGCGGAGCGCAGTTAGCGCAGATAATACATCCGGTTCCGGTTAAGCCCATATTCTCGTGCCATTTAATGCCAACAACTATAGCCAGCCACGACCACTGACAGCAGCACATTCAACCGGTTGTATTTACAGCAGTATCGTCAACTTGCGTCGCCGCGATACAAGTTGGGGCCTGGGACTGGTACTGTTTCGGCTGCTGCTACTCCTGCTCATCTGCCACGGCTAATGTTTGCTTACTGTCGGACGATTGCTCCACCAGACACACGGCTGGAATTTATGGCTACTTTTTGCCGGCCGGCCTGCCGAAGGAGATGCCAACTGTTGTCGCTGCCATTAATCATGGTGCAGCAATTAATAACGTCGTCGACGTCGGCGTTATGACATCAAGCAGCTCCGTTATAGGTGGACAGCAAGAGCGGCAGCGCTAATGTGGCGGCCCCTAACTTGGCTGCTCTAATTGACTGGAGCTCTGCATGCCGCATACATGACAAGCGCAACGAGCAATTAGTGACAGAATCGTGGGGCAGCAACCGACAACATTCGAATTCCGTCTGTTAAGATAAGAGCGACATTCGCGATGCTCATTGGGTTCTTCTCGTTCTGTTCTCTCCCTTGGTTGACGATGGACGACACAAGTCCGGCCGGTCGGCCAGCAGTCCTGTCGCAGCAATTATTGCAAATTTAATGGCAATGGCACACAAACGACCGGATGTTCCGACAGGCCAGACAGCCCAGCACGCTGTCGTCCTGTTCCAGGATAATCGACACAGCAGCAACGGAAGCATGCAGCAACTGCTAAAATATGTCGGCCGACACACCGCTCATCAACAACAATAAAGCAAAAAGCGGAAAGCAATAATAAAAAAAAAATCCCAGAAATCAATAAAATCAGTTGACTGAATTTAGATATTTATGTGCTTTAATCTCTATTTTTCGATGCAATTAGTTTAGGCAATTAGAATTCTCCTTACCCATATTTTTAGTCAGATTACACTACTCAACAAGATTTTTCCTATGCGAATTCCACACGATTTCTATTGTATATTGTATGTCATTTTGAGTGCATAATCAGTAAAAATCTTCACGATTACAAGTTTGGTATATTTTTCAGAATTCGTGAACCCTCCTCAAACTGTCACCATGTTTAATTTGTTTTCTTTACCCATTATCACATGTGTATGAGATATTTAGTCCGTCTAAACCGACTTTAACTTCCACATTTCTTGATGTTATCATTACAACTAATAATAAAAATGTCTCTACTTCATAATTTCTCATCTTCCATATTCTTGCACATAAAATTTGCAAACAAAAATTCGTCTCCCTAAATTCGTAAAAGGTTTATGTGCAGATTTTACCGCTCTAAACATCAATAAACTTGCACATTACTTAAATAGAATTGGAGACAAACATCCTTCAAACATGCGACAATAAAGATAAATATTGCTCGAAAATATATTTCAAACATACGATTACTTATAGCAAATACCAATTAAACATGTTACAAATATAATGATAGTTGAGCAATCCTTCATTAGAATTCGTGGAGTTGTGTTATTGAATTGAAATAAAATAATATATTTTATTTACTTTATTATAGAATTGTAGCCGCGATAGCTCAGTGGTTAGTGCGTTGGACTGCGAGCCGAAAGGGCCCCGGTTCAAGACTGGACTAGGGCTAACAACATCTTTTCATAGAAACATTTTTCTATACCGCGCTACCTCTCGGCAGTCAATGACAAACCTACGAGAGTAAAACATTGCCTACGAAAAGCTCTCATCCGCCGTTCGGATTCGGCAATAAACTGTAGGTCCCACCACTTTGAGTACAAATATAACACGCACAGCTCAAAATGGAGAGAGCGCGCGTCCTAAATTCTTATAGAATTGTAGCGCCAAACTATTATTATTATTATTATAGAATAAAACTACACAGAAACTATCGTTCTTCAAACCATTATTCATTATATTGAAGAACGATTCGTAATATTGATAACTACAAAACATAAATGTTAGGAATTCATTATCAATTTGATAAATGACCGAAAAGGTGTACTTCAATGACCTGAAGTGTATGTGAAGAATACGTTTCATCATCTTAATGAACAAATACATAAAATACAACATATATGTACATCATATTAAAGAATGTTATTCATCAAACCAAATTTCAATCAATATATTTATTTTTCGTTCCTCTTTTGCCAGACTTATCAGTTCTCAAGTAGTTCTTGTATGTTATTTCTTATATAATGCTTGCTCCACTTGCATAAATTAGTAAAAGGTTTTCTGATATATTTATTTATAATTACAACTTTTTATTAAAAAAAAATTATTTATAAAAAATATTTGAGTCATTTCAAATCAAATCAACCGAATAAATTCAAAATTTGGCAGAACCATTTCAGAATTTAATGAAATTTGGAAGTATTATGAAACAACATGAAATTAAAATATTGGCCAAATTTCAGCTTCACGAAAGTGGTGTTAATCAATTGAACATAACATAAGCTTTAGTAAACCAAAATAAAACACAAAGGTCTCATTTTAAAGATAATAAAATTGTCAAAAAGATGTCTTACAATGTTCATACGATGTTGCACTAATAATGGTCAGTTTTAAATAAAGTTCGGACAATTTTTTTCCAACTTTTTTTGTCGGTGAATTTTTATTCTGAGAATTTACATTTTTTTCGCACAAATTATTTTATTAAAAATTTATCGATTTTTATTTTCGAAAAACATCTTTTTTCTGTGTAGTAGCCTTGTTATCCAACACATTATCCAACATCTTTTTAAGGTACAACTATACAACGACTTGAGATTTATTAGCGAATGAACAAAGTCCATCCGGCAGTAGAGTCATCAAGGTGAAATGAAAAAGGGAAAAACAATACTTTTTCGCAACGTGATGAAATTTTTGATCCCAAAATTTTTATTTTTATTCATACTATTGAACAGTAATATTTGAGGTGGCACCTTTTGTACACTCAGAAAAAAACATCGTAAATTAATAGAAAAAAAAACAATTATTTATACTATTAAAATTAGTCAATAGGATGTGGTACCATTAGTTCAATAATATTCAAACTATTTATCAGAGGTCAGAGATACAATTTTAGAAAAATGGTGATTATGAAACATTTTTTAAGAAAACCTTTTTTTTCGAACATTGTCGTCGAATCATTTTTTTGAAAATCGTCCATTGCCAACCACTTTTTTTTCTAAGTTTTCCACAAAAAAAAAGTGGTTGGCAATGGACGATTTTCAAAAAAATGATTCGACGACAATGTTCGAAAAAAAAGGTTTTCTTAAAAAATATTTCATAATCACCATTTTTCAAACAAAAAAAAAACAGCAATCACTATTCCAAAAACACCAATGTTTCGAAAATTTTCGAAACCAAACTTGTTCAAAAAAGTGTTTGGACGGTAATAACAACACAACAATAAAAATCACCATTTTCCAAAAACAACAAAGAAATATTCCACAAAAACCACAAATTTCGAAAATTTTCGAAAAAAATGTGGACGATAATAACAATGCAAAGGTCGAAATTACCATTTTAAAAAAAATTAAAATATTCGACAAAAACAATAATGTTCGAAAAATTACAAAATAAATTAAATTAAAATAAAAAACAATTACAACGAAATGTTCGAAATCAACTTTTTCCAACAACAAAATTGTATGTTTTCCCAATGAATTTCTGCAACAACAAACATTTTTCTATGAATGAGATGAATTGAATTTTCTGTCTACTAACAACCATTAACTAAATGCCTTTAAAATAAAGATTTTCATATAACTCTCAACCAAAGACCTTTATATTTAAAAATAAAATATCTCTCAACAAAAGACCTTTATTTTTTAAAATAACATATCTCTCAACCAAAGTCCTTTATATTTAAAAATAAAATATCTCTCAACCAAAGACCTTTTTTTTTAAAATAAAATATCTCTCAACCAAAGAACTTTATATTTAAAAATAAAATATCTCTCAACCAAAGACCTTTATATTTAAAAATAAAATATCTCTCAACCAAAGATCTTTATATTTAAAAATAAAATATCTCTCAACCAAAGACCTTTATTTTTTAAAATAAAATATCTCTCAACCAAAGACCTTTATATTTAAATAAAATATCTGTCAACCAAACACCTTTATTTTTTAAAATAAAATGTATCTCTCAACCAAATAAAGACCTTTATAATTTTTGACAAATAATATCTCTTCGTGAAAAACCAAATAAACGAAATAAAGGTTAATAACTATTAACATTTAATTCCATTTGGTTTCCGGTCTCTTATGCTAATACAATATGCTGTACCATACATTTTATATGTACTTTATGTATATGTAATCCTTTAATTACAATAAACAAGTCCTTTACATTTTTATTGATAGGTATTATTAATTTTATTGTAAAGTCGAATAACATTTTCCAAATAATTTTTAAAACTAAAATGGATTTTAGTTATTTTATTTTATAATTAATTTAATTGAAATGTCGAAATTTAAATTCAATTCTCATTGCAAAAATGTATAACACTTTTAATGTTCGCTTCAGTTTCCAATAATTGATTGTAATATGCATTATTTAGTTTCTATAATAAAAATAAAGTTTAAATATAAAGAAACTCGCAGATTGACGAACAAAATGAACATCTTTCTTTTCGTTTTTAAGTTTTTATATGCCACGTAATGAGACGTTTATTATTATAGGAGAAAACACATTAAAACAATAGTATTTATACCGTTATATTATATAATATAATAATTCATGATACTGGATTTTTCAAATACTTTCAAATTCATTAGCGAACTCAATATGAATATGAAAATCGATTAATACATAATGAAAAAACGATTAATACATGATGATAAATCGATTAATACATTAACCATAAAATCAATGGTCGTATCAATCAATGATCGTAAAATCAAATGGCATACGTTGTTGTGAATTCGCCTAGATACATTTCCTTTTTTTCCTTTTACATATTTATATTAAAATTAAAATAGCGATAAAATAACCATATCATTGTCGAATTATTACAGAAACGATTAAAGTCTAAAACGATGTCGTTTAGTTATCTTCTGGTTTTACGATATAAAAATATCCAAATAGGTTGTTCTAATGTTATATATTTTTTTTAATTTGTCGCACTAAAGGCATTCAAAAATCTTTTGTGACCCCACTAAAATTCCAATATTTATGAAAAACTCCCTGCAAGGACACGCAAATGCAGTGTAATTTAATTTCCTGTATATCGACTTTAATTTGAATAGTTTTAGTTTGCGTTGTGCTGCTCACAGTTTACGCGCGACCGAGCAGTCGGCTGGTCTCGAAAATTCCAAATATTTTTATCGCAACTCCATCTTCACACCTGTAATTATTATGCGGTGTGGTAATGTGGTAATGGTGGTGGTGGCGGTGACGTTGGTGCTGGTATTGACGACGACGCCGACATCGTTTGTTCGTGGTTTCAACCTGACAGACAGACTTGCTCGCCTACACACGCGGCAGCGAGAGGCAGCCGTACTATGCTGTTGCGGTGCTAACCCGAGTTTTGTTGAATCACCGCAAATAATTATGATTTTTCGAATTTGAACTCGCGGTTGCGGGCGGACGTATGTGCGTGGCGTTGGACAGCTGGTTGAATGGATTGATGGACTTCGTGCGCATATTCACGGTTTTCACAGCTGCGGCTGTGGCGGCAGCTTCAGCGGCGACCCACTGAATTTTCTTTGTTCCCAAGAAGCAAAAGCGCATAATAACTTTGTGCTGCGTCGTGGTTCAATGAGCTGACATCAGGCTTCAAGTGATATTGATTCGCATGGCTCCGACGTAATGACTGGCGGTTGTCAGTCGTCACTGGCACCATTATCGTTCGATTAACCCATTTTCCGTCAGTGCAACGCACGCGTCTCTAAAAGCATTTTGCGCCAAGTAGAATATTTGGAAGAACCTTTGGAAGTAACCTTTGGGTTTGCATTTAGCTGCGTTCACGGCACAGCATGACACGTGCCTTAAAAGAGTTCAGCGTGCTACCAAAATAACAAAAATAGACAGACACAAAACTGTTTATTATGCGACGAAGCGCACATTAGGCATGTAATTAGTTGATAATCGCCTATTTTACCACATAAAATATCAATAAACTAACAAACAAACAATCAGCCAGACAATGGAAAATCGCGCCATTATGAAATCAATCAATTCCACGCCAGAAGCCGCAAATAAACAGCTTTATGTATTCGAACGCCCACCCGAAACGTCTCTGACTGGCTGGCTGGCTTGCTGTTTGTCTGCCGATCTATGCCGTTTGGCCCAAAGACACAAAGCAGCCAGAGCAGGGTTCACATTCTACTACGATCGGAGTAGATCTAATGCATGGCATTTGTTTGCTTCTTCGGTAATGGCATTTTCTACTTTTCTACTACATTTTAAAAAATTTATGTTGACATATGAAAAATTATCGAATATTTGAAGATTTGGATGTGTTCAACATCTCTACCTTTGCCTCCCATATCGGTGCCACGCAAACTACTTTCTATACCCTACTTTTGCCTACCATTTTTCTTTCAGCCTATTGCCTTCCATACTCTTCCTGTTCCAACCATTTTGCTTCCACAGGTATTGCCGACCATACCCTACCTTTGCTCGCCATTTCTGTATCAATCAATCCACAGTACCTTTGCTCGTCATTTCTGTATCAATTTTGCTTTCACTCTATAGCATGAAATAGGCAGGATTCTCATCTTATCCGTAGGTAGTACATGTTCTACATTCTATACATTTTAATAAATGATAGTAGTTTATGTTGTATTTAATATAAAAAATTGCCGAATATTTGCAGATTTGTGATGTGTTCATGGATCCTACCTTTTCCAACCATATCGGTGCCTCACATACTGCTTACCATACCCTACTTTTGCCTACCATTTTGATTTTAGCCTATTGCCTTTCATACTCTTCCTGTTCCATCCATTTTGCTTCCACTGGTATTGCCGAGGTTACCTTTGCTCGCCATTTCTGTATCAATTTAGCTTTCATTCTATAACACGAAATAGGCAGTAATCTCCCCTTTGCCTACCTTAAAAAAATAGTCTGTTGGACAAGTGTTTCCTATAAATGAAATGTCAAAGTGGACTACTATTTGAAATTGGACATTATTTTGTGATAACTCTACACGACAAATGATGATATTTTCTAATTATCCTCTATGTTAATATGATTTTCCGATGGATTACAAGATTCTAATCACGACCTCATACTCAGTTTTTTATATTGCTTCGAGTTTACGTAAGTTATTACGTTATTACGTTTACGTAAGTTATTCGTAAATTCTCGTGTTTTTCTACATATTTTGGACTTTAACTGCTTACTAAGTTCAATTTTCGATCTGACGCCTTTTGTATTCCATTGGGAATACTTCAACTTTCCACTTTTCCCTGAGACCACTATACCTCGAAACAATTCAACCCAATATACCCGAGAATACTCAATTAAAGAAACGTCAAAGTTTCGCGCGATCCAGTTATATGCAGTTATGGTAACAAAGAATTCTAAGAAGTCGATTATAGCGACCGAATTGGAGATCACCGCCACCTCATGATCACCATTGGCAAAACTGAAGAAGTCCACAATCAGATTCGAAAAAGTCCGTAGGACAATAAATCAGTTTTCTGTGTGTACATTTAATGTGGTCATTCGTTTGTAACCTCTAGATTCTAGAAGGAAACGTAGCTGAAAAAAATATAAATATTTGTTTGTCTGACACAAAGATAGTCTTTAAAAAATTTTGTCTGTCTGAAAATCTGTCTATTGAAATCACGATTACAATAGAACTGGAAGAGCACGATCAATGAAATTCAGAATTTTGATTACTTATATATCTATGCTGTTTGATATTCAAAATAGGCGTGATCGATCGACCTTTGACGAACTTTTAAATACATTCATTTTTAAACAAATAATTTTAATCTATTGTAAAATATATACAAATAACGAAAAATCGCAGACCGGGTTTGGTGATCTGCAAAAGCAAAACCATAATTCGGTAAACCTACGTAAATATGAGTACTCAAATTAAAGAAAATCGATGAGTAGTTTGCAGTTGTGTGCAGGATTTGTAAACCGTAGTGAACTTTGGTCACTTTAAACGATAACTGCGTTTTGGTTTGATTTATTCATACACACAAAATAGAGATTTGTTGCTTTAACCAACTCTTTTCCCAACCAACATATTAGGTTCTCCTAACCGCTTGCTATTGTCAAAAACAAATAGTTGTAGTTTTGACTACAACCAATTTCGAACTGTTTTAGAAAAATTTAGTATGGGTTAGAACTAATAGGAGTGTGTATAAGCTATAATGTGTATAAGCGCCAACCGAATATGGCAGTTCCTTCAACAAATGTGTACACAATTCGATTTAATCGATACTAACATTTTCGTTCTTCCAACCTCATGTCCAAGAGAATTTTTCTCTGTGTACATTATCACATATGTGTTGTGTATTTAGTCCGCTTACACCGACTCTAATATAATAATACTTACTAAATTCCTTGCACATGTCCATACTTCAATATTTCCCATACCACACAGAGAATTCCACTAACCAACTTAGTCGGTTATCTCAACTGCATAGTCGGTTGTCTCAACCGCTAAGTCGGTTATCTCAACCACATATACGCTTGTTTTAATCGCTTAGTCGGTTATCTCAATCGCTTAGTCGATTCTCTTAACCGCTTAGTCGATTCTCTCAACCGCTCAGTCGATTCTCTCAACCGCTCAGTCGATTCTCTCAACCGCTTTGTTGGTTGTTATTATCAAATCTAAAAGAATTGTAGTTTGGACTACATCAATTTCAAACAGTTTAAGAACAATTTAGTCCAGTTTTAAAACAAATTGGGTGTGTATAGGTTAATATTTCAAGCGTCCACCGAATATGGCAGTTTCGCCAATAAATTAGTAGAAAATAAAGTTGATTGTTACAACTAACTTTTTCGTTCTTCAAACCGCAAGCAAACAATGAATTTTTCTGTGTGCAGTTTTAACTCATATGAACCAAAATCTACTACCTTTTGCAAGATCTTACTAATCTACTACCTTTTAATAATTTCTAATCGCTAATAATTCCAAATCTACTCCATATACATTAACGAAAACTGCGAACCCTGTGTCAGAATCCGCGTTCAACATGACGCAATGACTTCGCAGACATTTTCACTGGAAATTTGTTCGCAGCTTCTCGCACTTTTTATCGTTCTGGTCACGCCTGCGCGCAACTCATTTATGGAAGAGTACGCGGCCCCACCGACGACGACGACTAAATCAATAATAAATCATCCAATTAAAACTAATTGCCATTTGCCGGCGGTACGTGATCGCTCACTAAGGAAGCAGATAAGATCTGCACCACGCACGCACAGCACAGCGCGCAGCTCAGATGTCGCAACCAACCTGCAGCGGCAAGTGGCCGGTGACAAGAGGTGCGCTGCGCTGGCTGTCTTTAAGGGCTGCGATCCTCGTCAGATTTGTCAAAGTCTCTGCTTGTCTGCGGCAACACGCATCGCCTGCAACTGTAACCGAATCCACGACCCACGCCGATGCCGATGCCAATTCCGACGCATGTAATTGAAAGCGGACCCACATTAAGTTGTTAAACGTATGCGCACATGCGAGTCGTGCATAAAACTGGAAACTGCTGGTTGCTGGTTGCAAGCAGCTCCCCAAAAGCCATAAAACACACAGACGCAATTTGCATTTGGCCCCAGTGTGCGTTGCGTTGCGTCGCACGTTGCGTCGTGCGTCCTGCGGCGGAGATTAATAATTGAGTCTGCATCCTGCGCCCAGTACACACAGACCTTCGTGGAAGCGCTTGTCGCCAATTAATACGCGACTGATCGCAATCAATTCCCAAAACAGTTCTAACCAACCGCACCACGCAACGCATGACGCAGAGTTGCATAGCGCGTGCTTAGGCCTAACTGAAGCTATTAGTCGCAGTCACGGAGGCGCAAGTCGTCAGTGATCAATGCCACAGCGTTGGCAGTGGGACCAACATGGGTGCCGCCGCGCATGCAAATAGCGACCGAGTGAGCCGAGTGTACGCCGCCCGCCGCATGTGGCAGGACATGGATCGCGACTACAACTTATGCGCAGACCGACCATTAACATCAGTTACAAGTGTTAAGGAATGGTACAAGTTGTTGGTTCGTGTTGTATTTAGAAGTTTTGCGAGATTAAATGCAAAATTATTCCAGAAGATCCGACTGTAGACCATTATTTCAAAAGCAAAAGAAGGACGAAGACATTTAAAACCAGTAAGTAAGGTTAGGTCACATGGGGAATTTTCTAATTGGGAAATGTACCGAAGTTAGTTAAAGTTATGCTGCATTTGATTATGAGTGCAGTTATCGTTTAAAGAAATCCCTGGAGAACCTGTGACCTCTCAGCAGATCTTATGTATCCGGAAAATAACTGATATCTAATTAATCATAAATACGAATGCGTAGGCGTAACACAAATCGGTTCGAGAAAAAAAAAACATTACTTCAATATGTGTATATAATCAAAAAGGTAAGGGGTCTTTTAAAAAAAAATCATTTCTTCCGGTATACAGTAAAATTCACCCGTACATGTTGATGTTATGTGAAGTTTTTGAACGTAAGTGAGCAATCGACGCATCATGCCCATTTTCAATAACAGACAGCATAGTTATTTCGGTAGTATTACTCCGGAGGTCCATTGATATATCTCTTGTAGTATTCCTGTAATCCTGTTTTCAACACAGACGGACATCGCAACATCGACTCAGGAGGTCAATAATCAAGAATACTTTGCTATACCGGACACGCCTTCTCTAAGTATTACAACCCTATGAGGAAACGAACCGGTCTAGACTAGGCACGTGACTGGTTTCTAGGAGATAGTCCTAGTTCTGGCTCTGTTATATGAAACCAACCTTGACATTGAGTTGTCCTAGTGAGAGGTCAATTAACACCTCCAGCAGGTCTTTAGACCTATCACAGCAATGGGCTTCGGTACCTTTAGACCTATCACAGAACTAGTCCGGTTCTGTGACCGGATCAATATCAGTAACAAAAAAATATTTTTTTTATTTCATTTTTATTGTTCTTTTTTTATATATTTTGAATTTTAGTTATTTTACTTTACATTGACATTATATTTTAGCTTCTCCTTCATGTATTCTTATTTTACTAATTCCACCTTTGCATTATAATTACTTGGAAGACATACTGTATTTAAATCAATATAGAATCGAAAAATAGTTTACGAATTATAAGTCACCTAAAGCCTTTTCGCTTCACTAGCGACATATTTAGCATGGACCCGATCCGTTTCCTCATGCAGATATTTAGAGCTATCACAGAACTGGTCTTCAAGGTCCTGTCCTTAGTCGGTCGAATGGTATCGGTCACGTGATCGATAGTTTTAGAGCAATTGACATCTTCTTCTCGCAAGGAAACGAATACAGTGAAATATACCTTTTAATTTTTAGCGTAGGACACAAAAATTTTTTAGTATTCAATTTTGGACAAAATGCCCCTACTTTTTAAATGGTAATGTTTTCTGTTACGAACATTTAATGTATGTCTTTTCATGGTATATCTTTTCATGGAACAGTTAAGAAGTCCACAATTAGAAGTTATTAGGGGTTATTTAAAATAAATAAATTGTAGCACTGCTTGTCACCCACATCACATCTCAATTCCCTGAAATTACAGAACTCTCTCGGCATGACTAGGGCATTACACACAAAATACAAGTGCCATGTCCTAGCTACCATGTTACTCAAGTTACACAAAAATTTGTCAAAAAGCAACCGATCGCATCTGTGCCTGCGCATTGGTCTACGATCCAATGAGTCCGGGAATCGTCGTTATTCATCGTGGTTATGTCTTATATTCCGGTAGCATGAAACTGTGCTGCGTATTTCGCGTGCGCGCGCGCTTTTTGCTAATGCCATCAATAAATTGCCTTCCAACAAATTGAATTGAATGCGCGATGCGATGTGCCGTGTGTAGGAGCAAAGCGGCCATTAAGCGGGTTCGCAATCAGTAGCCACACCCGCCTCGTTGCGCCTCCGCTTCCAACGATTTACTCACCACTTTGTGGTTGTCATGTAGTTAGCACTTCGAGATTTATCCGCGCGAATTAATTGTCAGCTTGTTGAGGCATCTGCTGCTGCGTCTGCATGGGGCACAGCACCTCCGACTAATCCAGACGTGGCGAGTGGCTGCCTGCAGCAAAATCGACATGTTGCGGCCCTTCGTGCTGGCAACAACGCCACTGAATTTCGAAGAAATCTTAAACTTCACGAAGCACACAGACCTTAGAGGTGTTGCATTGATGTCGTTCAAGTATAAGGATGGCATGTTTTAATCGATTTAATTGTTATCGACGATTATTTTTGGAATCTTATCGCAGTTTGTTATAAACTTCGAAGTCTCGAATGCAAATACCCAGTATGTCATTCGTATCGATATCGTTACGAGATCATTGCGAGTAGATGGAGAAATCACGCGATATCGGACCCGTCCTCGTAACGATATCGAGCGTCAAAAAGGGCCTAGATGGTAGGTAGATACCGGAACGTTCTGTCGGAGTTATCTCGATACGAGTAATTTTTCGAATTCTGAACGATATCGAAAAAAAAATTTCAAATTTTTAAATATCGTATCTTGTCAAAGATTTGGGATATACGAACATTTTTAAAAATTAGAATCGCAACGAGATTGAACTTTTTTTTCAATGTTATTCGAGAAAGCTTCGAGGTATCGAAGGTCTCCGAGACATGGCACTAAGCTTACTAAGAAAGTCAAATTAGACTTTCGATATCCTTACGAGATCTGGGCTGATTCATGTGAATTTCTCCGTATTGGAACGATATTGAATCGAATGGTATACTTATTGGGTATACTTATTGCCAGTGAGTCTTAAGATTTAAATCAGTCCAGTCCAATTATTTATCGATTTCTATCAAACAGTTTGAGAGTTTAAAGGATATTAAAGTTTTCATCATCATTTAGTTCATTTCAGTTTAACTGACGGTTGAATATAACTGACAAATAGAGTAAACTCTCAATTTAAATATGTACAAATCATGCACGATAAAGTTCGAAACTTTACTGGTACCCTGAACTTAACAAAACTATGAAATATTGAAGTTTTAAATATATCCTTTATGGTATACAGTCTTTATTGTACAAAAACAAATGTTCACTAATATTAGCATATTTCAGTTAAACCATCAGTTAAATCATTAATATTCCCCGTATATCCGAAGAATTTCGCATGCATAATCATTAAAGTCTCAAACATTTACATCTCTTCCGATTAATCGATATAATTTTTCATTACCAGCCATTCCTAATTGAAAGTTCGAATTGTTGTTGGGGGAACGTGAAAGAGATTTATGAAATTACGACGATTACCGTGGAGATTTCTCAGGTAGTCATGAGCAGTAGCAACAACCGGCAGTTAGGCGTGCTTTATGCAGCAATGTCCTGTGGTTGCCGGTGGGGTCGGATATGTCTTTCTGATAGTCGATCGGTCGGTCTTAAATTTAAATGTACGACGCGAACTCGTTTTGCTGTTCTGATCGTTGTCTCGATTCGTGGCAACGATTCGTAGTCGTATTTCAGCGCAATCGATAAATGTGTCATAAACAGTTGGCATGATCGTTGGCTGCTATAGTGCGCCTGGGTACTGGGCACATGCCGCGGCTAATGACCAGCGTAACTGCCACCGACAACGACACCGCCTGCTGCTATAGCTGCTGCTTAAAATTCCAGACACTTGCAGCTCTTAAATTTCTCTGGCAATTTGAGCGTTACGTGTGTCATTGCCGTCGATTTATTTGTTATTCTCGTTGGTCGCCTCGCCGACGTACGTGTTCATATGCCGTTCGATCACCAAATTTGCAATCTGTGAGATACGTCGTCGCGCGCCCTCTTATGGCACTATTACTGCTGGCTCACGGATCAATCAGCGCCAAAAAAGGAGCATCACTCATTCACACAAACATTGCTCATAACTGAGCCACTCGCCCTCGCATGCGACGTGTACAAATTGCGGTCATTAATTAAAAGGGACGCGCAGCCAATTTAGACCTGTCTGCCGCACCGAGTATTAATTATTCGCTTGTTGCGTACGTTTTCGGACTTGGCTCGCGAATATATTTGGATGTTGGCAGCATCAGTGGTGCGATTCGGAGATGACGATCGCATTATAGCTTGTACGAACCACTGATAATTGGCAATCGATATCCAATCGTTCCCGGTTTGAATTGTAGTTGGGGAGTTTGGAAATATCAGTGTTTTTTGAACTCGACTTCATCTAGCCTAGCGTGGGTATTTTGTACTTCCTTAGAAAACATTCTTTTGGAGATTTTTATATTTGCGATTTGGATAGTTATCCTAGTCTGCCATTCCTTTCGATATTAGCGCGAAAATGATACGATATATTGGAGAATTCGTACGATATCGAATCTGATATTGTAAGAATATCGAAATTTGAATTTCCTCTTGAGATTTGTATATTAGCGAATTGGAGAGTTATCCTATTATCCTGCCATTCTTTTCGATGTTAGTGTGAAAATGATACGATATATCGGAGAATTTGTACGATATCGAGTCTGATCTTGTAGTAATATCGAATACCTAAACGTTCACGATATCTCCAATTTATCTAGCCTATCGTGGATATTTTGAATTTCCTCTTGAGATTTTTATATTAGCAAATTGGAGAGCTATCCTGGTCTGCCATTCGTTTCGATGTTAGTGTGAAAATGATACGATATATCAGAGAATTCGTACGATATCGAGTCTGATCTTGTAAGAATATCGAACACCAAAACGTACTCGATAACTCCACTTTATGTAGCCTATTGTGGATATTTTGAATTTCCTCTTGAGATTTTTATATTAGCAAATTGGAGAATTACCCAAGTCTGCCATTTTTTTCAATATTAGTGGGAAAAGTTAAGATATATCAGAGAATTCGTATGATATCGAATATGAACTTGTGGCAATATCGAACACCAAAACGTACTCGATATCTTCACTTTATCTGCTTATCGTGGATATTTTAAATATCCTCTTGGTATTTTTATATTAGCGAATTGGATAGTTATCCTAGTCTACTATTCGTTTCGATATTAGTGAGAAAACGATACGATATATCGGAGAATTTGTACGATATCGAGTCTGATCTTGTAGGAATATCGAACACCAAAACGTACTCGATATTGCAATATATTTCGAAGTATTCTCGAATTTTATTATTTTTTCTTTACGATATCGATTCGTTTTCCAAAGATACATTTTCAGTTTTATGTGTGATTTCAAATAGTATGAAAAATCAATATAATTTATAATTTTTATAACAAATATATATAAATCAAATTTTCATTTAATTGTTTTGTTTTATTCAGATATTATTCCAGAGACTGTAAAAACTATAATCTAACTGATCGAAAAAAATGTCATTAAAAATTTAAAAATAGAAAACCATAATCGAAACTGTTATTCGTTGATTTTAGCTTTATACTGTTATTCAAAATCTTATAAAATGAAGCTATCTCTAAAATTATTATTTTTTTTCAGAATATTTAGTATCGCTTTACATATTAAATATGTATTTTGTACAATGGTTCATGTTCATATATCATCTATATTATACAATTTAATCTGTACGTTTTTGTTGTTCTTGTCACAGCATATTTATAATAACCAATTAATTTAAAACTAATGCTAAAACAAATAACAACATATAATAACAATTCGTGGGGACCAGCACTAATGGAGTGATGTTGCTGCTGTCGCCGATGTTGTTGCCGCACCGGTCGCAGCAACTGATTAACATAAAAAAACGATAATTCTTAAATCGAAATTGAAAAAAAAACACACACAAAAAGGTGTGAACTATTAACAAGAGTCTCTATGTTGGTTTTTAATTTTAGTTATAGCATTTATCTTGGGGTCAATTATGCTAAACAGATGTTGAAGTCCTGCGAAGCATAGAATTTTTAATAAAGATTTTCTTTAAAATACAAAAAATGCAAGGAAATGGAATTTTTATAATAGTTTTTATTTTTGTATTTTTTTTCCCATTATTGCATTCGTGTCGATATCGTTACGAGATGTTGGAGAATTCATTCTGTCGACAATTATTTCCGGAGACAAATGTTATCCGGTCAATTTTTCTCAGAGACAATTCTTCTCTGAGACAGTTATTTTCCGTATAATTCTTTCTCAAGACCAATTTTTCTCGAGCCAGTTCTTCATCGAGACAATTCATTTATTCCTGAGACAATTATTTCCTGAGACAACTCTTCCCGGAAACTTTTCATTGAGACAACTCTTTTCTGAGATAATTCTTTCCTAAGGATATTTATTTCCGAGAATTTTTACCCATGACTATTTTTCATCTAGACATTAGTATTCATTCATTATTATTATATTCATTCATTATTATTCATTGAGACAAGTTATTCTCCGAGACAATTCCTCCCCCGAAAATTCTTCTCCGAGACAATTCTTCCCTGAGATAATTCATTCCGAAGAACAATTCTTTCCGAGAGAATTTTTCCCGAGATTATTCTTCATCGAGATAATTCTATTTCCTGGACAATTGTCACTAAGGAAATCTCTTTTCCGAGACAATTATTTTCGGAAAATTATTTCTCGAGACTCTTTTACATTGAGACAATTCATTCCCGAGATAATTCTTCGCTGAGACAACTCTTCTCTGAGATAATTCTTTTCTAAGGACAATTCTTTTCGAGACAATTCTTTCCCGAGACTATTTTTAATCGAAATAGTTATATTCCCTTAACAATTCTTATTCAGATAATTCTTCTCCGAAACAATTGTTCTATCTTTAGACAATTCTTTCCCATAAAAATTCCTTCCCGATATAATTTTGTATCAAGATTCTTCTCCGAGACAATAATTTCCCGTGACTACTATTAATTGAGACAATGTATTCCTCGAAATCGGACCGTTTTTGTAGCGCTATCGAGCGTCAAATTGGATTTACATAGTGTTATAAACTATTTTGAGCTTGTTTCCCATTATGACATTCTCTCCGATACCGTTGCGAGATGTAGGAGAATTTCTTACGTCGACAATTCTCTCCCGTGACAATTCTTCTCCGAGACAATTCTTCCCTGAGATAATTCTTACCCGGGACAATTTATTCCTAAGACAATTCTATTTCCTGGCCAATTCTCACCCGGACAATTATTTTCCGAGACAATTCTTTTCCGGATAATTCTTTCACGCGACGGTTCATACCAGAGACAATTTATACCCGAGAATATTCTTCCCTGAGACAACTCTTCCCTGAGACAATTCTTTCCTAAGGACATTTCATTTCGAGACAATTATTTCCCGAGACTATTCCTCATCGAGACAATTTTATTCCCTGGACTATTCTTACCCGGACAATACCTTTCCGATACAATTCTTTCCGACACAATTCATTCCAGTAAAATTCTTTCCCGAGACAATTCTTTCTCTAGATTCGTCTCCAAGACAATTATTTCACGTGACTATTTTTCATTTAGACAATGTATTCCCCGATATCGGATCCTTTCTCGTAGCGACAGATATCGATGCGTTCTGTTGTAATTTTAACCTTACGAGATATTTAACGAAATCGAATCTATATAAAAATTATACGAAATTTATCAAAATTCGAGATTGCGTAATTTTTTCGATATTGATGTGATAAATTTTAAATTGTGGACCATGTTCCAGATTTCAATCGAATTTCATAATAAAATTTATAACACACGTTTTTTAATTGGATACTGGGTACAAAATTCGATTTAATTTGAAAAAGTTTGATTTTAATGCACGAAAAAAATGTTAAAGTACACCGATAAAACTACGAATTCTAACTTTTTTATCAAAGTTACTTCGCGAAATTTTCGATAGATTCGACTACTATTAAAATATTCAATATTTTGAGTAGATAACTTAATGTGCCTGCATCTAGTTGATGAGCCACAGCAGCAACAAATCATTTCCTAGATGGCATGAAAAAGTATCACTCAATGTCGTTTCAGATTTCGGCATGAAATGCATTTGTGAACGTACCCGGAACCCTTTCGAAATCCACATCATCAGCATGCCCAGAGTAGCAATCGCAGCAATAGCAATAGCAACAGCAGCAGCATTGTCAGCAACACCGCCGATGTATCAATGCTAATATCCCATAAATTGCTATCTTTATGGAATTTTTATGTGCAATCTCCTCGAGGCACATACATCGAACTAATACTTGGTTCCGTTGCAATTCTTGGCACCTTTATGTGGTGAAATCGTCAGGAAAGTATAACCATCAATGAATCCCAGCAGCACAACAACAACAATCATATTGTCGACGACATTACGGCGCATCATTATGGCGGGTGGTTTGGTAGTGCTTAAATTCTGCTACACGCAATGTTCGTTCTATTCCCATCACCCCAAACTCCCAACCACCACCCGAGTGGCGTCCTCTTTTATCAGTTCGCATCGCAATTTACTCAAAGTTGCCGGTATAATAATTTGTAAGATAAAAAAAAAGGATTTCGTCAGAGATTTACCATTTGCTTAATGGAATCCCGCGCGCGCACACGAAACACATTCCGAACAACAAAAGCACCACCATTATACACAAAGAGGGTCTGTTCTGGGTTGAGTTTGGTTGGGTTAGTTGAACCGTTTGAGGTGGAAATAGTTACAGCACAGAGAAGTGGTTCATTTTTGGTGCGAGTGCGAGTGCTCATAAAATAAACAGCCCCCGAACTCTGTACATGGAGAGATAATCACGTGTTCTTGCTTAGGTGCTGACGACGTTACTTCCCCCCGTTTAATCTAGGGAAATGACCGCCGAAAATCCATTTAGGCTGAAATATGACGAACAGTGTAAAAGATACCATTTGGTTGGTTGACAAAATCAATACGGAAAATTTACGTAGAACATTTATTTTTTGAAATTCAGAATGAATCTGTTTAGACACGAACTAAATTTTCTTCATTAAAAGCAACTCTAATTCAGCATTAACCAAATACAATGCACAACTAATAAATTACTTGAATGTGCCACAAATGTGTTTCATTCAAGTCAACCTGTTCTTGAAATCTAATCGCATCTTTGTTGCTTTCGATACCTCTACCTGTAGAGTGTTTGTGTAGAGTTAGGCTCACAAAAAACCCAAAACCGAATCACATATTTCAGAGGCGACAACTCAATTTTATCGTTGCATCCAAATAAATCATTGTAGGACGGGAAATGGTAGTTAGTATGCGCCTAATTCAAGTTGAATGCCGCGAACACGCGACGCTTTGTTGAAGCTAACCCAATATTAATAAGTGTTAGACCTTTCCCAAGCCCTTTTTACAAACACACGCAGTGTCTTAAATTTCCAAATGCGCTGCACTCCACTAGTTTAGGAACCACTATTTTATTTTTAATGCATCGCGTGTTTAATGCGTGCTCGATCTCGACGCAATCTTTTGTCGCTGCTGCAGTCGTTACTATGTTTTTTTGGGTGTATCGTTGTGTCTTCATTACCACTCTTCGGCGATCTATGTTGGTGCCTCTAATGACACTTGAATAAATCATAGGAGATTCGAAAGCTGTGATATTCAGCACTAACGATCCGAACTGAAAACCGAAATCGATGCATCGTGCGGCGTATGTTTTAAGTCGCCATATCAGCGAGGTTCACTTAAAACAAATAAATAAAAATGTGACCCATATGCAAATTATTTATTCTGAAATGTGGAGAAATTGTAAATTATGTCGAAGGTGTTTGAGAGATGTTATGAAATACATTTGAAGCACGTATAGATATCTTATTTTGCAATGGATAAATAAGACCAGTTGAACACTAAATTTGTTATATTTAAACTGGACCGTTTATTTAACAAATGAGTTCTAAAATCTGAGCGATCATGCCCATTTTTTTATACCAGAGAGTAATCTAAATTTTGATTTTCATTAGTCTAGTTTTTTTCGTTACCCTATAATCTTGATTTGAACAGACCGAAATACAGACATACAGACGGTTAGAGAAACATCGCTAAATTAACTCTGAAGGTCACACTGATCAAAAATATGTAATTATACTTTTTCATACTGAACACCTCCAAATAACATTTTACTTTTAGTGTAAGGTAGATAAACCATGCCTTAAAGAAAATCCGTCAATCCAAAATCCCTAGTAGAAATTCTCCCGATGCGCCATCGGGAAATGACCGGGTTTTCGTTGGATAAGCCCTATTAGAGCAAATATGATCATTGCCTTTGCATGCCCTTATCATGCTTACCATACCAGGATTTACATTATCTAAATAATCAATGTTCCCGATCATAGCTACATTATTTGTTCCTCATAACGAAATTAGCATCAGGCAATGGTCGAGATTTAATGAGAGAAACCCTATTATGCTCGGGCTATGACAAGGCAATTATCGGGTGAACAATAAAATGGGGAATTGCTCAATCAGTACATTATCATGGCCTGAGGTCAGTACATGATCAGGACACTGCGTTACAAAGACATTATGGGCCACGTCATATCCCGATCATCTCAAATAATGACAGGATCACTTCATGACCATGGCTCTACCAAAATTTCTACTAGGGTAAATATCGGGGCACACTGGTTCATAAACATTTGTAATCGGCCAAAATTCTATATAATGTAGTGAAATACGGTTTGTTTAGTTTGATTGGAAATTGATGAAATATATTTTTAAGATACTAGGATTAGATTTTTCTGTATAATAAGCCAAAGTTAAACTTTTTATTCTTTGCTAATTTTAGTATATACAACACATTTTTGTTGTTGTTGTAATATTTTTTATTACTATTTTGCATGATTGATAATATTAGATACTCAAAAATATTTTTTTCTTTAGTTTAAAATTTTGAACCTCTGAAAATGTTTGAAAAGTGTGAATTTGTAAATTGTTTTTTTTTTTTCACTTTGAGTTCTAATATCTTCGTGAGTTATAAAGATATTGCACTTAGGTTACATTTTTTGAAATACTCGATATTTTATTTGTATTTTTTAAAAGAAACAATTGTCATACTTTTTTATTTTTACGTTTATAACTCAAAGCGTTTAAAAGTGTTAAAGCTGAAATTTAATTCGACTTTTAGCTGAATACTCTTTCTGTCGATACCAACTTTGCGAAATGGATTTAAATCTATAGAATATGCACCATCGGGAAATTATGAAATCAACTTCGAATATACCGTAAGAGAGTAAACATTAACATTGTCCTACTTATCATTCTTACTACATATGATTTACAATATCTGAACAGTTAATAGTCCTGATTCATCGTCTTTATAATGAATTTTCAATCGGACAGTACTATGAAACTACTCAGAAAAACCCAAAATATTATTTTTAATGGAAATTTTGCGGAATTAACTTTACCAATATTTTCTTTTTATATTTTTATGAAATGTTAATATAAACTTCATATGAAATCTATTGCTTTCATTGTTTATGGGTCAAAATGTTCATTTGTTTGAGTTTTTATAAAGTAAATAATTGAATTCATCGTATTCTAACTAGGCAATGCTACGGTAAACCAGGCAATGATAGACTGCCCGGCCGGGGTCCAATCGTGAGCCTTGAAAATTACCCGATAAGGCAACTTCGTTACAAGGTAATCGTCTACACGACTTCTTAGTTCATTTTGGTTCTCGTCAGAGTCTGATTATAATAGTTTGGCGCTACTGTCCTGTATAGAACTTCGCCCAGCTCTCTCACCATTTGAGTTGTGCGTGTTATATTTGTACTCAAATTGGTGGGATCTTCAGTTTATTGCTGAATCCGAACGGCGGGTGAGAGCTTTTCATAGGCAATGTTTTACTCTCGTACGTTTGCCATTTACTGCCGAGAGGTAGCGCGGTAGAGAAATGTTTCTATGAAAAGATGTTGTTAGCCCCAGTCCAGGCTTGAACCGGGGACCTTTCGGCTCGCAGTCCAACGCACTAACCACTGAGCTACCGCGGCTACTAGATAGAGTCTGATTAACTGAAATAAAAACATGAATAGATCATGAACCCTACATGGGCCCTAAATATATTACGTAAATAGGTAAATATTGTATTCTTCGATATTTTGACATTAAAGATAATTAAAAATTGATAAAACGGGCCTTTTTTAATAAGAAAAAACTATCGCAGTTAGTAAAGCGATATTTGTAAATAGTATATACAAAAATATACATTTTAAAGTAGGGACAAATAGTCGACAACAAATAAATATCTGTTTGGGCTACAAATTGGACATGGAGTTATATGAATATGAGCTGTGATATTGTCGGGGGCTTTTTCGTCTTATGTCGTGTTTGAAGAGTAACTTTGATATTTTAAAATTAAACATGCGAATCATTAGAGCATTAAATTTGGTCAAACATTCGACAAAACTAAAGCACACAAATAATTTCAACATTCCAATTATATTTCAACTTTCGAGACCCCGTCAATTGCATATCCATTGCCTCAGTCCAATTTCATTGCCCACCGCATCCCATGCTTGTATCGTGCCGTTGTTGTTGAGGTCTTTAAACAACTGACCGTTCTTAGAAATCTGGGTCTCTGGCACAGTAGACCAAGCCAAGTTTTTGGCCAAATTAATTCGGCCAAATTTAAGACGACTTTAAGCCGCAAAAGTGTCTCAATTACAGGCCGCACCATGACGAATGCGTGCGTTACTGGCAACTTTGAGTGGACCGCAATGGAAGCGCAAATTGGGAAGCGTGAGCGAAGCGTATCTAAGCCTATTAAGTAATTAAATGTCAATGATCTTGATGGCGTTCGAGCAAAAAAAAAAACTAGCGAAACGATAGACTTTCACCTGCAACAGCAGATTCCTAGTGTTAGACGAAATACAATGTACGATCAACGAATGTCATCAAAATCAGATCTTATTCTCGAAAAAGTTGCAAAATCATTGGTGCGAATCAATGTGCGCTCATTAATGAGGAACGCATAAATTGAACCTCTTGGCTACAACAGCAATAGTTAAATTTTTAAATATCAATCGTACAATTTTAATGGGCAATCTTGATGTCATCGCGCTCGCGCATCAATAGACGATCATCATACAGCTCCCGCTTCATTACCTTCTAACACTTCGGCTGTTTTTTAATTTAAATACATCGCATAAAGTGGGCTTGAGGTGCTCAAGTGCGCCGAACTTAAGAAATCGGCGTCCGGTGTTGTAAATGAGCATTTAAAGCAACTCATTTACACTATGTAATTACAGACGGACGCTACACTATTTAAAAGTATTTCTCCATTAGAGCGAACTCGCGATCGTTGCGATCATGCGAAGCACACATAAGGCAGGCAGGCACGCAGAAAGGTAGACTGAAAGGCAGGCCGCATGTCCATCACGGGCTGCGAGTCCGACTATAATTGCTTCTGACAGTCATGGCAGACGAAGCGGTTTTTCTTGTGCTCTCTCGCCGTTCAAATTCTTCAAAATGGAGCAACAAATATCACTGTGGAGTTGTTCGGAAATAGTTTGCCAATCATGATGGTGCAGGCAGCAGCAGGCAGAACTTCGATTTGCCGTGTCATGCATGTTAATAGGCAGCCACGGGCTGAGGTTCTGGCCATTGGAAGCTATGCGGAGGCAGTGCCTGGGATTGAATTCAATTAAGGGAATGGTGGCAACGTCGTCACTAATTTGAATGAGCGTTTGATTTTGATTTGCAAGTAAATTTTAAATTTTAAAAATACTTTTACTTTTTTTTTCCTTATCATAAACGTCACAAAAAATTTGTACATTGTATTATATTAGGTTATATGATGAGGCAAATATACAATTATCAGTACCCAATCATGACCTTAGCAGAAATTCCAATAGTGTTCATCGGAAATTTCAATAACATATATATTTTTTCTTTGATTTCTTTGTTATTTTAGAGTTTCGGCATTAGAATATCGTATATAGCATTTCTTAAATAAAATAAATTTCGGACCATTTTTTTTTTCATCAAATAATTTTCGTTAGACTTTTCTTGTTATAACACTTTCCTTTTTATATAGAAAAAATCCAGAATAAGACAGTTTATGAATTAAACAAGCTTTAGTTGTACCACCTCCGTCTAATCTATTTCCTTCATTTCAAGGTTTTGTTTACCCTACACAAACGGTCATTGAATATAAAGAGCGCTACAAAAGTTTTTTTTTTAAATAAAACAATAACGGTTTTGGATATCAATGAAATTCTTTATTCCTGTAAAGTACGTTCGATGCCATTATGTATGGAACTCGATTTCTTTTGCATGGCCACCACGGGCACGCTTGCAGAAGTCCAGACGCTGAACCCAATTTTCGACAGTTTTCAAGCATAAATCGGCCGATACTGTTGCAATTTCACGTTCGATATTCGTACGAAGTTCATCAATCGTCGCCGGCTTGTTGGCATAGACCATAGACTTGACGTAGCCCCACAGGAAATAGTCTAACGGCGTCAAATCGCACGACCGAGGCGTCCAATCGAAATTGATTGTGGCATTCGCTGTGTGGCTTGTGGCGCCGTTCTGTTGAAACCACATGTCCTCCAAGTCCATATCATCCAATTGGGGCCAAAAATATTCGGTTATCATTGAACGGTAGCGATTCCCATTCACAGTAACGTCGGTCTTGATCATCACGGAAGAAGTACGGCCCAATGACGTCGCCGGCCCATAAACCGCACCAAACCGTAATTTTTTCGGGATGCAATGATGACTCATGGAGTACGTGTGGATTGCTGTCTTACCAATAACGATATTTTGTTTATTGACGAAGCCATTAAGCCAGAAATGAGCCTCATCGCTAAAGATGATTTTTCGATGAAAATCCGAATCATTTTCAAGTTGTTGCTAAGCCCAATTCACGAACATACGACGCTTCTGGTGGTCAAGCGGCTTCAGTTCTTGCGTCAATTTGATTTTGTATGGATGTAGGCCAAGATCTTTTCTCAAAATTCGCCACAAGAACGTCACAGAGATGCCCAACGCTTGAGAACGACGTGTGAGAGACACATTTGGGCTTTCTTCAACTGAAGCCTCAGCGGCAGCAATATTCTCGACACTACGGGCACTTCTTTGTCTCACTGGCACGGGAACATTTTGTACTGTGCCTGTGGATTCAAATTTTTCCACTAGACGCTCAATTGTTGATCTGCTAGGACGATTATGACGACCATAAATTGGACGTAGCGCTCTTAAAGTTGAGGCCACTGACTCCGAATTTCGGTAGTAAATTTTAATCATTTCGATTCGTTGTTGGCTCGTATATCTTTTCATCATGAAATGACAAACCTTACTGAAGAGAAATGTCAAAAGAGCGTCGTTGGCTGTCCCTGTCGCTCTACTTTTGTAGCGTCCCTGTTGAAAAACCCTTTATTCAACTTGGTCAGCCGTTTGTATCATCCAGAAGGTGGCGTGTCCAATAAAGTATATATGGACGCCTCTTACGAAAACTAATAGGTTTTAAATTTTTATTTGAAAATGTTTTTTGTAAATGTACAATTGGCATTTTGAAAAGGAATTTGGTGACTTTTAGTTCTACAATGACGATATATTCGATTTAATCGATTTAGCGATGTCCGTCTGCCCGCGAAGAACAGCAAATGTTTTCATTAAATTAGTGAATTTAATTGCTGGATTGATTAATGAATGCAATTAATATCGGTTGCTATATTTATGACGATTATTTTGAACTGTCTACAACTTGTAAAAATATACCAATTTTTCATGTACTTTGAGTAACCAAATTAACTAACTTTAAAGACATACAGATACAAAATTGTATTTTCTGTTTTATTTCTCAAGCTTAAAAATAATTATTGAAACTAAAAAAACGGAACCCAAAACGATACTTTTCTTATCATATTAAACTATCAATTTTTTAAAATAGTTGAATCCTCTGAAATTTGCTGGCTTTTTGGCATTTCCATATGAACCTCGACATGCACTTCCGTTTTAATTTTTTGCACTTATTTAGTCCTTTTTTTTAGACCGGATTGTTTGGACCGGAACCGCAGGAAATAATTGAATGGCATCATTTAAAATGCTGTAAAAAATCTCAATATCGTGTTTTATTGCAAAAACTCAATTTCGAACATAGACCCCTAAAAAACTTTCCGTTTAGGAGTTACACAGTCTTCAAAGGTTTGGTTTCTTGACCTTTGATTCCTTGGGATTCCGTTAATCGAATGTCATCATTTAAAATGCTGTGAAAATCGCAATATCGTGTTTTATTGCAAAACTCAATTTCGAACTTTGACCACTAAAAAACGCTTCGTTTAGGAGTTTTTTTTTTTTTTTTTTTTTTTTTTGGAATATCTACTAAGATCCACAGCACTCAGACAGACTATATCCATTGTACTGTTAAATCTATTCCCTACAATTTTGTGGTTAATATCACCACGAGCGCCCATGCCCAAGCCGGGATTCGAACCCGAGACCTTCAGAATGCAAGTCCAGCGCGCTACCTCTGGACTGCTGAGGCCGGCTTTAGGAGTTACAGAGTCTTTATAATTTTGGTTTCTTGACCCAAAAATTGGGATTTCGTCAATCGAATGGCACCATTTAAAATGCTTTAAAAATCGCAATATCGACAATCGCATATAGAATACTACTTCGGTTCAGAAGCTCATATGACCTTTTTTTGATTTTTATATAAATACTGCGAAATTAAAGTAAATACAGAATGCAGTAAAAAAAAATACATACGTAGTAATGTATCAACATATTTCAGGATGGATTGGGTAAAAGAGACTTTAATACAAATCTATTAAATAAATTTAAGTTATGAAGTTTTTCTCCATACAAAAACACTACGTCAATACACTCATAAGAAAATTAGGTAAATATTGTATTCGTCGATATTTTGAAATTAGAGATAATTAAAAATTGATATAAACGAGACTTTTTTAATAAGAAAAAACTATCGCAGTTAGTAAAGCGATATTTGTAAATAGTATATACAAATATATACATTTTAAAGTAGGGACTAATAGTCGACAACAAATTAATGTATGTCTGGGCCTCAAATTGGACATGGAATTATATTAA
The DNA here is from genome assembly GCA_951804985.1 of Dryomyza anilis. Taxonomy (NCBI): domain Eukaryota; kingdom Metazoa; phylum Arthropoda; class Insecta; order Diptera; family Dryomyzidae; genus Dryomyza; species Dryomyza anilis. The sequence continues at coordinate 111,061,346 of OX638131.1, read as the reverse complement.
TATGAGCTGTGATATTGTCGGGGGCTTTTTTTCTTATGTCGTGTTTGAAGAGTAACTTTGATATTTTAAAATTAAACATGCGAATGATTAGAGCATTAAATTTGGTCAAACATTCGACAAAACAAAAGCACACAAATAATTTCAACATTCCAATTATATTTCAACTTTCGAGACCCGTCAATTGCATATTCATTGCCTCAGTCCAATTTCATTGCCCACCGCATCCTATGCTTGTATCGTGCTGTTGTTGTTGAGGTCTTTAAAAAACTGACCGTTCTTAGAAATCTGGGTCTCTGGCACAGTAGAAAATTAGGTACATATGGTACTATCATTGATTTAATGGTTCATGTAGTATTAATCGTTTTTTCAAATTCGTTCAAAAGTTTTCTAATGAATTTGATAACTTCAATATTATTGAATATAATGGTATAAATTCTATTGTTTTAATGTTTTTCTCATATAATAAAGGTTTAACTTTAAGTTAGACGCAACTTTAAGTTTTAGGGCCGTTTTTACAACATCCAGTTAAGTGTTTCAATTCCATATATTCTATGGGTAACTCTAAGCTAAAGTGGCAGTTAGTGCTTAACCGAAGTTGGTGAAAACGCCCCTTAAAGTGCCACATAAAAACTTAAACACGAATAAAAACATGTTCGCTTTTTGCGTCATGTACATTATAAAATGTATGGTACAACAATTTGAAAAGTATTGAACTAATGTTATGTATGCTATTTACCAATTTTAATAGCATAAATAATTGTTTTTCTATTCAAATTTTCTATTAATTTACCATATTTTCTGGGTGTAGTAAAAACAAATACGTATATTTATGGACGTATTTATTTTAAAGACATTTTGTTTTTGTTCCTTTTAATAATATTTTTTCGGAGTAGCTTTTATGATGAAGTTAATAATAAAAATGTATAATGAATTTAAATAAATTAATTGATTTTTTATTGTGTGTATTTATTATGGTTTTATTTTATTTTGATAAATTTTATGTTTCATAGAAAATCGATTTGATTAAGCGATCTCGTGACAACCGTTACGTTTCTACAAATACTCGCGAATGCCTCATAATTGAGATGTTCATCATATAAAAGCGCATTTAATGAGATGCTCAACGTTTTGCGGCACCTCATTGATTGAAGCCCGGACACCAATGAACTGTGTTCGCAGCTGATTGATGGCTATGATTAAAGCGCCTTTGTAACCAACCAAACGTTATCATAATACAGCTGCTATATATCTGCACACAGCCGCGACGTCCGACCCCCGACGTCCAGGTGTCGACGGACGCGCACTTGTTGTCACACTCTTGGCACGGAGAGCAACGGCACCAGCGCGATCAACATTCCACAGCTGATGCCACATTTGTCGCTGTCAGTAAATTCGGCTGGTGACAACAGAAAAGAGCAACATGACAAAAAACACACAAAAGTATTAAATATTCAAATGCTGAATTATGAAGATATCACTGATTCGGCCGGTGCTGACTGCCCAGTCAGGGGTCAACTCGCATATATCAATGCTCAACTAACTGTGCCCGGACAGAGAGACGGACGCACGGACCGATGGAGGGAGGAAGGGACGTTTTTATTTATGAGGTATTAGCATGATTTCCCTATTTTGACAACACTCGTTCTGACATATTTCATCGATTAATAAACGCATAAAGTTTCTCTGTTGACTGAGACGTTATCACGGGCTTTGCTGTTGCTCTGGGATCTTGGTTAGTATAGGAAATTTAAATATTTGATTGAGCAGCATCTAAGAATTAACACCAACTTGAGGAGATTGGTTAAACCTGCTGTGTAGATCCCCGTAGACCGAGCTATTGCTAGCACCTTCTCGGATAATAATCGGAAGCAAAAAATGTGCCAGTGTTTTGGGGGAAATGTGTTAAAAAAGGGCTTTATGCGGTTCTAGCAACTAATTGGTGCGTCGTAGTTATTTTCAGTGACACCTCGACGCACCATAACTCATCAGACTCATCAGAGTTGGGGCTTAAAGTTTGACTTGAATTGACTGCTTAGATTTGGCTCTACATCTGGCGTATTTTTTTACGAAACTTGCCGTTTTTTTATCACTGACAAAATCCTCAATAATGGTCCGGATAATCAGTCGATGTTGCAATATAGGCGTTTGTGGCGAAACAGCTTTGAATTGATTTTCTCCCAAATATCTAAGTCCTTGATTTATGAACATTCTAGCTGTCGTCTGAATGTCTCTATTGCTGCAATTTACAGCGTTCATTGTGGGACAAACGAAAGGGTGCATAAATTTGCACGGTGTTTGTGGCGTCATTAGAAGAACCCAGCGCGAGGACGAGGCAACCTTCGAACATACTAAACGTGAGGGCGTTTTATGCAACCACGGCCCGCATAATGCCTGCCAACCTCCGCCAGCTGTTGATCTGCACGATGAGCGATGCTGAGCCCCGTTGCAACTACTTGACTCGCGCAGCAAATCGCAGCACATTTAATTGAGGCGGTCGGTCGGCCATATGTACGAGGAGGGGGTGCAAGTGTTACCGCGGCGCCCTTTGCGGTGTTAGTGGTGCGGCGACCAACAAGGGTTCTGCGGAAATAGTTGAGGCTGTTTGTTGCTGATGCAAGAAATCTCCGTGGCTAATGAAAACACAGCCAGTCAGCCAGCCAGACAGTCAAGAATCACGACAGCCATCAACAATCAAATAAAATCAAAATTCTCAGCGGACACTTAAATTTATTTATGACTCTCTGAGCTACCATTCACATCATCAAAATAAATAAATAAAAATAAACACCACATAGCAGGGGGTTACTACAATATTTGTGTTGTGATTATTACGAAATGAAATTCAAAAATTGGCAAAATTCCATTAATTTTATGCAATTTTCTACTTAAATTTATTTTCAAATTTTTTTTTTTAGTGGAATTGAAATTTTAATAAAAAATTGTTTATAAGTGTAAATATAATTTGTAGTGAAAAATTTAATTTTTAGTGAAAAATTGAATTTTTAGTGAAAAATTGAATTTTTAGTGAAAAATTGAATTTTTAGTGAAAAATTGAATTTTTAGTGAAAATTTGAATTTTTAGTGAAAAATTGAATTTTTAGTGAAAAAATTGAATTTTTAGTGAAAAAATTGAATTTTTAGTGAAAAATTGAATTTTTAGTGAAAAATTTAATTTTTAGTGAAAATTTGATTTTTTAGTAAAAATTTGAATTTTTAGGGAAAAATTGAATTTTTAGTGAAAATTTGAATTTTTTGTGAAAAATTTAATTTTTGGTGTAAAATTGAATTTGTAGTGAAAAATTAAATTATTAGTAAAAATTTGAATTTTTACTGAAAAATTTAATTTTTAGTGAAAAATTGAATTTTTAGTGAAAATTTGAATTTTTAGTGAAAAATTGAATTTTTAGTGAAAATTTGAATTTTTAGTGAAAATTTGAATTTTCAGTGAAAAATTGAATTTTTAGTGAAAAATTTAAATTTAGTGAAAAAATTGAATTTTTAGTGAAAAATTGAAATTTTAGTGAAAAATTTAATTTATAGTGAAAAATTGAATTTTTAGTGAAAAATTGAATTTTTAGTGAAAAATTGAGTTTTTAGTGAAAAATTGAATTTTTAGTGAAAAATTGAATTTTTAGTGAAAAATTGAATTTTTAGTGAAAAATTGAATTTTTAGTGAAAAATTGAATTTTTAGTGAAAAATTGAATTTTTAGTGAAAAATTGAAATTTTAGTGAAAAATTTAATTTTTGGTGTAAAATTGAATTTTAGTGAAAAATTGAAATTTTAGTGAAAAATTGAAATTTTAGTGAAAAATTTAATTTTTGGTGTAAAATTGAATTTTTAGTGAAAAATTGACTTTTTAGTGAAAAATTGAATTTTTTAGTGAAAAATTTAATTTTTAGTGAAAAATTGAATTATTAGTGAAAAATTGAATTTTTAGTGAAAAATTGAATTTTTAGTGAAAATAAGAATTTATAGTGAAAAATTGAATTATTAGTGAAAATTTGAATTTTTAGTGAAAAATTTATATTTTAGAGAAAAAATTGAATTTTTAGTGAAAAATTGAATTTTTAGTGAAAAATTGAATTTTTAGTGAAAAATTGAATTTTTAGTGAAAAATTGAATTTGTAGTAAAAATTGAATTTGTAGTGAAAAATGAATTTTTAGTGAAAAATTGAATTTTTAGTGAAAAATTGAATTTTTTGTGAAAAATTGAATTTTTAGTGAAAAATTGAATTTTTGATGTATAATTGAATTTTTAGTGAAAATTTGAATTTTTAGTGAAAAATTGAATTTTTAGTGAAAATTTGAATTTTGAGTGAAAATTATAGTGAAAAATTTGAATTTTTAGTGAAAAATTGAATTTTAGAGATAAATTTAATTTTGGTGTAAAATTGAATTTTTAGTGAAAAATTGAATATTTTTAAAATATATCAGAATATTAGTATTTATTGGTATATTGTCCATAAGAAACATTTTTTCTTGTTTTGTTGAGTAGTGTTATCTGACACTATGACATGATCTCTTTATGACCATGGCCTACCATACTTTCTACTAGGGATATAACCTAATCTTTTTTAACATTTATAAATGTAATTCACATAAAATCAATTTAAATTAAGAATTTTATCATAACGTTCCATTTGAAATTCATTTTTTTTTTTATTTCTAAATAGAAAGTTGGGAATTTCAGTTATATTTTCGAATTACATATGTAAATAGAGTAGTTCAAAGAAAATGCATACATACAGAAAAAATACGTATATATAACCAAAATGTTACATCAATACAATTAAATGTTTGCATTGTACACAACTTAGTAGCCGCGGTAGCTCAGTGGTTAGTGCGTTGGACTGCGAGCCGAAAGGTCCCCGGTTCAAGCCTGGACTGGGGCTAACAACATCTTTTCATAGAAACATTTTTCTATACCGCGCTACCTCTCGTCAGTAAATGGCAAACCTACGAGAGTAAAAACCATTGCCTATGAAAAGCTCTCACCCGCCGTTCGGATTCGGCAATAAACTGTAGGTCCCACCACTTTGAGTACAAATATAACACGCACAGCTCAAAATGGTGAGAGAGCTCGGCCGAAGTTCTGTACAGGACTGTAGCGCCAAACTATTATTATTATTATTGTACACAACTTCATATTAGCAATTGCTGGCAACAGCAGAGAACGCAATGTGCCGGTGTTGTGTGTATTCGCTTACAGTGCGTGGTGTGTGCGCATTCGCTTTGAATTCGAATTTTTAGATTGCGCGCCGCATATCATTCATTATTGGTTCATGTCAAAAGAAACATTTACAGAGTTTAGGCAACCGTAATTGATGGCAATGGTTGTTATTTTTAAAAAATACTCACACTCAGAAAAAAATACTATAAAATCAATAGTTTTTTGATATTCAAATTATTCAATATGATAAACTGTTGTTTTAGTAGGTAAATACCATTAAAAACTGCAAAATACTATTAAACAACATTAAATTATTTTTGTTTTTATATGAAAATATTTATTTTTTGTATACTATTGAATCAATAACTGTCCTATTGACCAATTTTAATAGGATTTTATCAGAGTGTACAGAATAGATATCATATATTATAATCTATCATTTATTATAATCTAAAAATATATTTTGCTCCACTGTGCTACCACGATCGCCGTTAAATGGAATTCAATGAGTTGCTGAGGTTGCGGCAGCTTGTGTTGCGGAAACTGCAGAACCTAAAAATAAAAACGCAATAACGTTGAGGCCAAAAGGATGTTTAAGAGCACATTATCGCATGCAAGGATATGCGGCTGCATTATGTTGGTGCTTGGACAGACGGATGGCTACCGACTTGCGTTGCGGCACAGATTTCCAGACACAGAGCACAGCACCGCAGAGTAGAGTAGAGCAGCAGCTGCTGCAACCGCAAATAAGCACTTGGCAGCCTGCCTGCCGGTCTCTATTTTGCATTAAAAACAAAAACCGCAAATGACGAGAGTCGTCGGTAATGAATCGATTGCGGCTGCAGCGAGGTGCATGTTGATTAAACCAATTTTCCAGCAGACAGACACACAATAGATGGCATGGCCTATGCCAGATACCAGCATCGTCATGCCGCGCCGTCGCTGGGTGGGTGGTTGGCTGACTGGCTGGTTGGCTGGTTGGTTAGTTGTATGGTTTGGCGGTTGAGTCGAGTGGGTGTCGATGTTTTGCGTGCCAGGCACGAAGCTAATTTGGCGTTAATGGCAAAGTGAAAAGGATTTGCAACACATTCACAGACACATGCACATATTATGTAGTACTCACACATACACACACACAGAACTCGCAAAGGTGTCGATTGATTGAATTTTTCTTAATTCCATGGCACCCTTTTTATATTTCTTCGTACCAAAGTCAACCGAGGTTGGTTGCTTGTTGATGATCTCTCAGCGCAGCGAAGGAAATTGGAAAAAATGCTGTCACAATAGTCGCTGCAGCCACCTGAGGGGCGTCGGTTTGTGGGATTTCAAAGTGACGACTCAGCGGGTTCAGTTTATGATGGTGCCTGCCATCGACAGCCGATTAGCGTGCTCCAATCATCACCACCTCACTCCCAAAACCTCAACCAATTTTCCAAAGCTGTGCTGTTTCTGATCGGGTTACATGTGGCGGTGGCAATTGTTGGTTGTCAAGCTTTTGGGCAATAGTTTGATATAGCAAGTTTTTCATATATTCCCTGCCGAATAAGGTGAAAAATGTATCCATTTTAAATTCATTTGATATAAATACACCTTTTCATAAAGATTTGAAATCTAAAAATCTATCATTAATGTGTTCAGCGGTCACTACACACAGAAATCTGATTTGTCCCACCGAATTATACAAGTGCGGCAACAACAGATAAAGTATTTGCAACAACATCGGTTGTGGCAACCTACTAGTCTATGCGCATGAGATTGTGGCAACCTTTTAGTTTGCGAGCATGAGGTTGTGGCAATCTCCAAGTCAGCAAGCATGCAGAGAAAAAAATCTTCAATATGATAATTTTATTCATAAACATTATGAATTTTTTCCACCAACTACCAGATTCATCATATTCAAATTTTATCATACATCAAATTTACACACAAAATGTTGTCTTTATTTACACATTTGTTAAATTATTAAATACTACACCCAGAAAAAAAATACCATAAAATTAATAGTTTTTACTATTGAAATTAGTCAATAGGATAAACTTTTAATTCAATCGGTAAATCCCATTCAGTAATGTGTTACCATATGGTAACAGCTTTTCAAAGACATTTTATAAATACTCTCTGCTATAATATTTCGAATGAAATAAGTTAACTGATAGTTTATGATATCTGCTTATGAACTGAGAGGTGATATTTTGGGCAAAATAAGAAAAATTGCAAATTCATCTGTTCTGCCCATTTTAGTATTTCTTATATTTAAAATGTATGGTAATTTATATTTACATTTTTTATTAAATAATAGTGTATTTAGTGTCGAATGGATTAATATGAATATTTTCTTTTATTTAAAAAATTACATTATTTTAGTCATTTTTATTAAAAACATACCATATGGTTGCATTCAAAAAAAATCATTAAAAATATGTATTTTTTTTTAACTTAAAGTGAATTTGTATTATTGTGCTTAAAACGACCAAAATAAACATTTAGAACTTTTAGGGTTTAAAATAAAAAATATTTACTGAAAGGGTTAAATACCACAAAATTCTATAAAATTATTTTTCAGTTTGTATGAAAATATTTATTTTTCTATACTATTAAATCAAATGGGGGGGATTCATATCACACGCGTAAACTTATATTCTCGTAAAAAAGTAAATTTACGCGTAATTTGATTTGAACGCACTTTGTTTTGACTTCGCGTAATCTTGGATTTCACACTTTAAGTTTAATCAAATCAAATATAATTACTAAACAACGCAATTTCATAAACAAACATTTGCTACAAAAATCTTTTTATTGACAACTAACGTAAAGATAGAGCAAAATGTTTTTGAAAATATATTTACGTAATTTCCACATAAAAATCAACAAATAAATTTATGACAAGCACGTAAAATATTTTCATACAAATTATGCGTAAAGTTCTGCTATTTACGAAGTTTTCACTATTTACGAGATTTACGCGGTTGCTATGAATACCCTTAATAACTTTCCTATTGACAAATTTTAATGGGTATGAAATTTTTGAGATATATAAAGTACCTATTATTTTGAAAAAACTATTACGTTTTTTTTTTAATGAATTAACTGAGACATTATGAGAAAACAAAAAAAAAAAAAAAATTAAAAAAATATATTGTAAAAAATGTACAAAAAAATTCTCAGAAAAATATTTTTCGGAAAAAATATTTTTTTTTATTAAGTGGAAGTACCGTTTTAGTTTACAATCAAGCTCTAAGAAATAACATAAAAGAAATGCTCGAGAACTGAAAAGTATGGCGAAAAATGAACGAAAATTAAATATGTTGATTGAAATTTGGTTTGATGAACAACATTCTTCAATCTGATGTACATGTATGTTGTATTTTATATATTTGTTCATTAATATGATGAAACGTATTTTTCACATACACTTCATCATATTGTAGAGCACTTTTTCAGTCATTCATCAAATTGATAATGTATTCATAACATTGATGTTTTGTAGTTATTAATATTATGAATCGTTCTGCAATATAATGAATCATGAATTGAAGAACGAAATTCCTCAATATGTTGATTTTTCTTTTGTTACAAATCCACGAAGGTCAAGTTGGTTGTGCAGACTAATATTTCGGTTAAAGTAATATATGTTACGTTAATTTTAATTTCATGAGGTTACAACAAATGTATTTTGGATGCAATAATGAAACGTTGATTCAATAAACCACTAGCCAAAAGAGGAGTTTTCTGCGTGTACGATTTACAAAATCTTGAAAACAACTGAAAACTTGTCATCGTGAGACAAATATCTTTATTTTTTACCGCCAGAAACATTATTTTTATAAGTTTTAACATAATAATGGGTTTTACAAAAGTTTTTTCAAGTGTTTTTCAACAGGGACGCTACAAAAGTAGAGCGACAGGGACAGCAAACAACGCCATATTTCTTGTCGCTCTCTTGACATTTCTCTTCAGTAAGGTTTGCCATTTCATGATATATGAATTCAAATTTCGGTAGTAAATATTAATAATTTCGACTCGTTGTTGGCTCGTATATCTTTCCATCATACCACCACTACACAAAATATGGCGTGAATCTGCCATTAAAATGCCGCAAATATGCCCAGAATATTTCATAAAAATGCCAGAAATTTAGTCTCGGGTATTGCCTCCTGTAGTGATATACAGATATAGTTTCCTGCGGTAATATTGTTTTATTTAATCGATTGCACTCCAATTATTTTTGAAAATGTCATAATTTTAGTGGAAATTTGTTGAAATTGAGACATATGAGTCAGTTTTTATCAAAAATATGGATTTATATGGATTTATTTAAATATATTTATACATCATATATATATAAAAGAACAAGTCCTGATTGACTGACTGACTGATCGATCAACGCCCAGACCAAACCCTTAGACCCAGGAACATGAAATTTGGGTGTTCATCTCCCGACGTAGGCGCGCACTAAGGCGGGATTTTTTGAAATTCGCACCCTAAGGTACAAAAAGAGGCGTGGCTAACTTGAATTTTTAAATACAAATATCTGTGTACGTAAGATAGCCACAGTATTGACATTTAGCCCAATGATGTATATTGTGTTTTCAATTGTGGGCCGGATTATACCACGGGGCGTGGCACCTCCCATATAACCAACACATTAAAATTACTATAAATCCTGACATACTTAGAGGAGAGTTATAAAAATCGAACCAAATGTTCATATTTAAAACTCCAATCGTCACGTAGAATATGCGCGAGATTGGACAAAGGGGCGTGGCACCACCCGTATAACCAAAACATTAAAATTGATATAACCCTGACCTACTATGAGTAGATTTGTAAAAATCGAAACAAATGATCATATTAAACATTGTAATCTTCACGTAGAAAGTGAACGGGATTGGACAAAGGGCACGTGAGCGGGCCACTCCCTTTGTCATATTTAGATTCTTTTTTTCGACAAAAATGCTTTTATCTTATGAAATTTCGACACTTTTTGATTTTTTTTTTTTTTGAAGATTTTAGTTTTGACATTTTTTTATTCGACTTTTTTTATTCGGCATTTTATTTTCTACATTTTTATCTCTGGTATATTTAGTTTCGATATTTTAAATTACGAATTATCGTACCAGACCCTAGATAAAAAGACGAGAGAGCTCTGGATGTGACTCTGATCAAAAATATATTTTCCATACCGGCCATGTTTCCTTCTGTGTGTTACAAACGGATTCCTTTCACTTTTAGTGTAGAGTATAAAAATTGAATTCACATTATTCTGTTTTTATAATTAACAGTAGCCTCCGTACATCAATGGTGATTTGGAATTCGAGTCTACTCGATATTTATCAGATGAATTTTGTGACCATTGAATTTGTAATGCTGGATTTTGTATCCACGCCAAAATCACATCAAAAAATTTCATATTATAAGGTGTATATCTGTTAAAGCCATTCGAAATTTCGTCCTTCGACTAACATTACCTAAATTGTGCGTATTTTCATTTATTTTAAGAATTTCGATTCTTGCATAGTAGAATACCATTCCTAACTCATAAATGGTGATTCCATATCTGGTGATTCTATAAGTCTTATTCCTACATACGCACTAACCGTTGAAACTCCGAAAGTATAATTTTAAAAATCGGGTAGAGCAAAGTATTTGCATTTCATTTCATAATGAAACCCACTCCTAATGAAATGTGCGATGGGTTATGTTGACGATAGCTCACACTTGGTTACTTTGCATAAATGACAACATAATTCCAAATCCCCGGGATGGTTGATGACATGAGGATAGCTGGGTGTCTGGCACCGTGTCGCACCCGTCAAATCCCTGTGTCGGATTAGCGCAAAGGCAGCAGCCCAGCGCCAAGTGAATACTTGACGTAAATAATTGAATTTGAATAAAATGTTCAGCACAAAAGTGGGCGTTGGTGGGCGTTCGATACGCGCATCATGTATTACTTGGTGTAAGGGTTGAGTGTTCACCGCCACCTGCGAAGTGTTTGTGTCTCAATTTGCTCGCATCCTCGCATTCTGGAAGTCGAAGCTGAAACGCATCCTCGCAAGTGGCTGGCTGGTGCTACTTGTTGCACGCTCGCTGCACAGCAACTCGGCGTTGCAACAGCCCGGCAACAGACCGACCCGAGTGCCTGTCACTTAAGTTAATTGTCGACATTTCTTTGCTGCACTTCAAGCGCAACACGAAGACACACTCGGCGCTGCGAATACATTTTCATAATTTGTGGCTGCCTGGCAACATAGATGCGAGAGCATCGAATTGAAATCAAATTAAAGACGTGTCTTGTAATTATTTAGCATGATTTTCCGGAATCGAAAGAGATCTGAGCTGTATCTCTAAATTAGTTGCGCCTCGCAGACGTTGAGGCTGCCGCATTATCTATGCAATGTATCTACGTCATTCTTGCGGCTGTCCATCAGCCGCTGTATGCAGTAATTGCTGCAACCAGTTGAGATTTTCAGTTGAGATGATGTTGGCCAAGTGTTATAAGTCGTCGACATTCCGATGCAATTAATGGAGAAATTGTCCCACCGACCGACAAACTGTTCGTGAGTACGTCGCGTTGCGTTGCGTCGCTACCTGTACCCATCACAGATGAGTCATTAATTTAGCTTTGCGCCCGCGTCGCACTCGCTCATGTGCCATTGTATGCTAATGACAGGTCCATCAATCAGTTTTGCGGCTTATTTGAAATGTTAGAACATAATCGCTTTTCCATTCGATTCCATTTCATACCTTAACAGCATTTCATGCGGTATATGACCTGGTGTCTCTCTGTCTGTCTGTCCGTCTCTGTGCATGCACCCTTCGCACGTTTTTGAAATACATACGTCACTTTTAAGTTGTGGTACGTAGATCTTAATTTCTCTATTACGCATTTTTTACGCGGCTCATTTATCAGCATTTTCTACGTTTTAGGTTTGAGTCGGAATTGAGGCTCCGCACACTGCTCGAGTAACAACATCATCAGTCGCAGCAACAGCAAAACACCAAAAGCACCCACATATCACATTAGCAACTGTTGCCCTCCGTTTCTTCTGGTACCAGCACCGCCCTCTGTTAGTCGAAACACCGAAAAAACTGCCCAAAATTTTAAATTTTAAAATATATAAAAACTAAACAAACATTAACGCATTAAAAACTGCTTAAAATTTCTCACAATCCCAACACACCGTCGGCTGCGCCATTAGTTTTATTTATGGCCCCCACCAGAGACGGCTCAAACAAGTGCCGCTCGACTCGCAATTGGCCCAAAAAGTATTTGTAAATTAAAAATAAAAAAACATTCAGCTATTGAGCAACGGCGAATTCCATTTCCAATTACGATCATCATCATCATCACCACCACCATCGCCATAGCCATCACCATGATGGACGTGTTGGTGTTGTTTTTGTGAGGCTGCTGCTTCAAGTGATTCTTCAAAGTGTTTTCGTCAGATTTAACTGATGATGTTGTAATTATTGTTATTAAGTAGTACCGTCGAGTTTGGAACTGGAGCTGCGCTCTGTGTTTCTCTGCTCTGGAGCTCGACAATCCAACGATCGTTAAGACTTAATTATTGATCGGCATGTTTGAAGAACACTTGATGAGGCCAGGCACAGCATTCAACCAGAAAAATATGAGCAATGCTATGAAATATGGCTTTAAGTCGGGCGATATATCGAATGAGCATTATTGAGAAAGCCAATTTTTATGAAACAAATTTGCAATATTTTGGCGGGAAATTAATCATTGGAGATAAAATCGAATCACTGAACAAGTTTCTTAGAATTTCGAGAAAAAATGTCCGGCATTTTTAAGGAATATTTCCGGCAAACACACATATAAATGGACATTTGTGAGCAGCGCAGGGTAGATTATTAAAATTTATGGAATTTTCTAGACAGATTCACGAAATAGAAATGGCCTCATTGACGACAAGGTCACCAATGATTAATCGAGGACATTAGAAAATTTGTCATTGATAAATATGTCTACAATAAATTCATAAATGACATTGCATTAAAGACGTCATACACCATATGTCATATATACATATATCAATGACATTGTGAAAATCTGTCAATGATGAGATGTTATTGATGACGTCATTGATGAAAATTAACCTTCACGTCACATGCCCCTAAAGGTATGCAACATTTACGTTGTGAAATGCAATGTGAAATGCATACAACATACGTCTAGGGGCAGCATTTACGCGTATAACTGAAAATTTGCGTTCGATGTCACCCTGCCATATAATTCATAGGCACAAACTGAGGGAGCAATTTTTATAAAAGTGAATACTAAGTAGTAGTAATGATGATAGATGATGGCCGTTAGTTAAATACGTTATTGGCATTAGCAAGCACACAAAACCATTCCCACAGAGAACAGAAGAAAATTATAAAATTGAAATAATAAATAAATAAAATATGATAAATAAAAAAAATATATAAATTAAAAAATAAAAAATAAAAAATAAAAAATAAAAAATAAAAAAAAAATGTATGACAATCATTTGTGACTTCATTGATGAATGGCGTGCATGACATCGTTAATGCAGGAATCAGTGGACATTTGTATGAAAATGTCACCAATGCTTTGCAGGGCGAAAATGCTATCGGTCATCGATGTTTCTGACCTGACATAGGCGAATCATTGAGGAACCATTGGTGACATTTCCTGCTGGGCAATTATGGAAGACAAGTCAGTGGTAGGAAGCCTTCTACGTATTGTAGACTCACATATGTTAAGATTTAACTCTTATGCTACACTACCCCAACCAATAAAAGAAATAAAGTCGACTTTAAAGATAGTATTAGCTTTTTAAAAAATAAATATATGACAAATCAGCTGAAATTATTTTTAATGTCGACTTTACTTCGTTTATGATGGATATGTTTTGACAAAAATTTAAAAAAAACCGGTACATATTGGTACTACTCTTACAAGGATCTCCACTATTTTCAGGAAAAAGTTCGGTTTTATAACATTGGAAAAAATAATTTGATAAAAACCCAATTCGTGGACATCATACTTGTAGAAGTAAAAGTCACAAACTACATTTTCAAAATGCCAATTATTTATGAAACAAAACCTTTATACAGGGTGTTTGGTTAATGGTTGTAAATAATTCATGGGGTCATTCTATGACTCAAAAATAAGAAAATGTAAATTAAAAATGTATCTAACAGATTATATTTTATAACAAATTTTCTTGAATAATTTTCGGTCTGTGGCAGAGATGGGCCGTGCTTTTTTCGTGTCACTTCGGAAAATCTGAGTTCGTGCGTGTAAATCTGCGTGCGTGTTAGTTGTTGTCGTACCGTGCGTGTCCGTGCCTCCAAAATCAGACACGCGCCCATTAAAGATTTTTTATAGTTTTTATCCCAATTTAAAAAATTACTTCCAGCTTCAGAAAATAATAAAAATTATGTGGTATTTTAACATTTTCTTAAAAATCTATTGTTTTAGTTTTACTTATGGATTTAAGATAATAAAACCGTATCAAACTTGATTTTTGAAATATTTATTACAGGGACTAAAACTCTTAGGAATATCGGTTCCGGATTGGGTTCCAAAATTTTAAAATTGTAGTTCCGATTCCGGTTCCAACCAAAAATGAAATGTGTTTCGATTCCGGTGCCACGATTCGCCAGCATTTTCATGTTTTTCCGTGTATTTTTCGTGTTTTTGCGTGTTTTTCCGTGTTTTTCCGCGTTTCTTCGTGTCTTTTTAAATCCCGTGCTTCTCGTTCGTGCCTTTAAATTTAGTCGTCGGGATCGTGCTCGTGCGTGTCACCTATCGGCGTGCCCATGCCTGTCCGTGCCAACAAAACCAGGCACACACCCATCTCTAGTCTGTTGTAGTACCATTTATTTTACTACACGACCCATTATTTTACTGCAAGATATTGGCACATTTTTAAATTATCTATTTAAAATACAAAAGGTATATAATTCTCTTAAAATATCGACTATTCTATTTTTAATTAAAAAAAAAAAACAATAACAATTCGCGTAAAAATTCCTTTTACAAAACGTTTTTTTTTTTTATTAAATCGTTCTTTATTATAAAAAAATCTGAAATGACCGAATTAGATTCAGATTGGTGAAGGTTAGTCTTATTTCGTAGCCGTTCCTAATCAGAATACGATAAGGCATTCCTACCAAAGGCCACCTCAAATAATCCTGATCAGGGTCGAATAGGGTAATCCTAATTTCAAATCCACGAAACGTAACCTAATCCATCTTTTACAAAGAATCCTGATCTAAAGTATACTTAATGGAACCTGATCCGACACTTATAAAAATCTGATTGTAAATCGTACCGAGTGGAAATTGATTAAGGTTAGCCTTATTTTACATCCGTCCTTGATCAGAATACGATAAGGCATTCCTACCAAAGGCCAACCGAAATGAACCTGATCAAGGTAATCGTAATTTCAAAACCACGTAACGAAAATGTCCTGAACTAAAGCCTATTTAATGAAAACTGATGTGACACCTATGAACCAAAAAAAAAAACCATGATTGGATATTGTATTATAATATGATCGTGATAATATTAAAAACCATTTATAATAAAATTGCGTAACAAAATTGTTCTAATAAAATAAAATATTCTAATACATAAATGTTAAACTCAAATGCAAATGAAATAAAAATTCTCAACATTTTAAAAAATTTTAAATATCTCATTTAGACTCAAATCGTTTACTTGTTGTTATTGCAAAAGATATTAAGACAACTTTGTATGTTCTTAAAACTATTTTTTCTTTGAAAGGGCTCAAATTTGATAAAATCACTATCAGCGGAATTTAAATATATATCGAATAATATAAGGTTAGGATAAGAATAAGATCAGGGAGCTTGAACAGACAAACCTGATCAGGAAAGCAACTTCGAATGGCGTCACGTTTTAAAACAGGCATTGATGTGGAAAGAGTATCATTACCTTATTTGAAATAAGGCAAGCATGATCAGGTAATGATTGCATACTGAAATAAATGTCCACCTGGGAATGTTACGCCCTTATTATGGGAAATCTAAAATGCTTAATTCGTACATTACATCCATAGCTGTCTCTAGTATTTATAAAAACAAAAATATTTCTTGAATTGATTACTTCAAATGTTAATCATTTTAATAAACTGAAATTTTAAGCTGAGTTCTACTGTAAATTTCCTAGTTTCTATTAATGTCCCATAAATATTCGACGTTTTCTGATCCACTTTGCATTCGATTAGCATAAGTTGGAGCGCAGTTTTTTGATTTTTTTTTTTTGTATCAACTCATTTTATTTCACGGCCTTCGGATCAAGTCTTCAGTAGAGATTTATCGTAAAGCATGGCGCTGGTCAATGGTCGCTGATCGTTGGGTCTAAGCATGTTGCTGTCATGGCTGCAAATAAAGTGATGTTGGTGGTGTTGGCCTGTTTGGTGTTGGCCAATTTGATATGTCAACGACTAGTTAGGAGCTGACAACTTTGCTTAAGTTATGACTTAATTAGTAGTTGTTTTTTTGGCATGAAAAGATGGCTCAAATAAAGAAATTAAATTAAATCTGTTATTTCTTATATTATATTTTTCTACTACTTATGATTTCCGATTACATTGTAGAAATTAAAATACACGTTCACTGAGTGTGATTTAATAATTTGCAATTATCAAGTCAAACCTTGTCAAATACGAATTTATAATTATTTACTGATTAGTTCAATATTTCAATGGGAAAAAAACGATTTTCAAAACATATTTAAACGGATTTGTTCCAATAAACATTTTGTATCTTATAAGACTCTTTAATGAGCCGTATGGGAATGCTCACTTAAAAGAACTCAGCAAATTCTCCCGACCTCTGAGTAGTGTTCACAATTTGATGGGCCGAAAAACTCTTACATTTATAACTTTTTATTACATCTACAACGTTCATATTTGAATACTAAAAAGAGCCCAAAAAGACTCTCAAAACCTCATTCGACATCCCAAAAGTATTGTTAATAAATTTAGAATATTGGGTTGAGAGTGTTTCAGAGTATTATAAAAAATTATTTTCTATGTTAAATTATAATGTTCTGACTTCTGAATGCCTGCATGTCCCACGATGAAATAAACAGCGGAGAGAAGAAACTGAAGTAGCTATATTTTGAGATATCTTTGATAAAAATCGAGACTGGTGTACAAATTAATAATAATAATAATAATAATTTGGCACTACAGTCCTGTATAGAAATTCGGCCGAGCTCTCTCACCATTTTGAGCTGTGCCTGTTATATTTGTACTCAAAGTAGTTGGACCTACAGTTTATTGCCGAATCCGAACGGCGGGTGAGAGCTTTTCATAGGCAATGGTTTCACTCTCGTAGGTTTGCCATTTACTGACGAGAGGTAGCGCGGTATAGAAAAATGTTTCTATGAAAAGATGTTGTTAGCCCCAGTCCGGGCTTAAACCGAGGACCTTTCGGCTCGCAGTCCAACGCACTAACCACAATTAAAAACCAGTTGGGATGGTTCGATCACATGGGAAATTTTAAAGTATGTGTTATTATGATAGTTAGGATTATCAAAATTATAGTCGGTCTAAGCCGACTATAAATACCCTGTGTGGTTACCATTCAAAGTGGTATATAGGTCACCAGGGTATACGAATCCTGAAAATAACTACAAACTTTCAATCGCTGATGAATTTCCATTCATTTGATACCCATATTTACAAATGGGTAGGTGTACCGAATTTCGATTTTTTTTTGTTGAACCACTAGTCGTTTCGTCGGAAACCATTATTTTCATGTATTTGATAAACATTTTATATGAGGTATTTGAACATAAGTGGTCAGTTATCAGGTCACAATAGACCGATCATGCCAATTATCTTGTTCAGCCAGTTTAGATATATAATCTAAATCTAAAGTTTCATTGCTCTAGCTTTTCTACTTTTTCTGTAATCGTGATTTAAACAAACAGACAGAGAGACAGACAGACAGACAGACGGACAAACAGACAGACAGACGGACAGACAGCCTAATCGCTAAATCGACTTAGGAGATCATGCTGACCAAGAATATATATACTTTTCCATACCGGAGATGCTTCCTTCTGGGTGTTACAAACGGCGTACCAAGCTGAATATGCCCTTTCACTCTTAGTGTAGGGTAAATATATATGAAACGAATAATTACGACCCTTTCTATGAAAGGTCGTCAAATTCTCCATAAAACCTCATTTGACGTTTAGTCCTACTGTTACAATGTAATTTATAAAAAAACGATGAATATGTAACTAGCCGAGTGGAAGTTTAGTTCAGGATGCGATCATTATCTGATTTCAAATCAGAGAATAATCAGGGGTTTTAATCAGTGCCTGATTCAAAACGTGACATAGGAAATTTGGCAGAAAGAACATTTTTGACGTCATCCTTTTGGTATACTTTTTGGTGACTTAAACCGGTTGCATTTCAGCTGATGAAAGACGACTTTTAGACAATTACTTTAAGACGTCTTAATGTGTACCATTTGGACATCATTCAGACAAATCAAAAAGGCGACTTCTGGACAATCATTTCTATTACAAAAAGACATCTTTCTCGTAACATTTCGTAACATTTCAAATCAGAGAATAATCAGGGGTTTTAATCAGTGCCTGATTCAAAACGTGACGATATTCGAAGTTGCTATCCTTATATAATTCGATGTATATTTAAATTCTTCTAAAACTTCTTTACGAAATTTGAGCCCTTTCAAACAAAAAATAGTTTTGTGAGCAAAGGTATCGCAATAACATTTGCAATGACAACAAGTCAACGTTTTGAGATATTTAAATTTTTTAAAAATGTTGAGAATTTGTATATGTTTGCATTTGAGTTTCATTAAAATATTTTATTTTATTAGATTAATTCTTATACGCAATTTTTATACCCTACACCTATGAGGTACAGGGTATATTAACTATGTGCATAAATTGCAACGCCCCTTAGGAGGTGTGTCCGGTATGGAAAAGTATATATATTCTTGATCAGCATCACTACCCGAGTCCGTTTAGCCATGTCCGTCTGTCTGTCTGTTCGTCTTGCTGTCTTGCTGTCCGAATACAGAATAACTTGAGAAATACTGATCAGAATGCGATGAAATTTCGTCTCAATATAGTCAAAAGTAGGAACTGAGTTTGAAAATGAGCCAAATCGGTCAACGGACACGCCCACCTCCCATACAAGTCACTTTTATATAACTCTTTCGGAACTAATAACTCGAAAAGTATTCAAGGTATAGTTGTCAAATTTAAAACGTATTGTTAGAATTCGCCTAAAAATATGTGGTCCAAAAATGGGCGTGATCCGCCCACTTTTTTTTCATTATTTCCCGGGTTTTCATAGTGGAAATTTGATCCGTAATTTATTAAAATCAAATCTATGAAATATTAGCCTTTCAAAATTTTAAATATAGACGAGGTCCGCCCAATTATATTTTTCAATTTTTTTTTTTAGTTTTTTTATACTTTATATACATTTTTTAATTTATGGGGATATAAGACGTAAATTTCTGATATATGAATAATATTCTGAGGGTTAATATCCCCACCATAGGTGTAGGGTATTCCATAGTCGGGCCCGACCGACTATAAAAATCCGACCCATGTTACCGAACTTACCCATGTGACCTAACTTTCCCAACTCGTTTAATCTAATCTTTTTATACCCTACACTAAGAGTGTAGGCGTTTGGTACGCCGTTTGTAACACCCAGAAGGAAGCATCTCCGGTATGGAAAAGTATATATATTCTTGATCAGCATGACCTCCTGAGTCGATTTAGCGATGTCCGTCTGTCCGTCTGTCTGTCTGTCCGTCTGTCTGTCCGTCTGTCTGTCTGTCTGTCTGTCTGTCTGTCTGTCTGTCTGTTGAAATCCCTACTACTTTTAAGAGCTAGATAAATGAAACTTATAACTTAGATTACTAATATACCTACGCTGTATGTGCGAAAAAATTGGCGAAATCGGTCCATTGTGACCTATGATCCGACCACTTATGTTCAAATACCTCATATAAAATGTACATATAAAGATCAATTTTTATGTATACGTGCTTAGGTAAACTTTTTTGGTCAAATATATATTGATATCATGCTCAAATACATGATAATAATGTTTTCCGGCGAAAAGACTTGTGGATCCCAAAAAAAAAATCGAAATTCGGTACATCTACCCATTTGTAAATATGGGTATCAAATGAATGGAAATTCTTCAGCGATTGAATGTTTGTAGTTATTTTCAGGATTCGTATACCCTGGTGACCTATATATCACTTTGAATGGTAACCACACATATGTGTAGGGTATTTATAGTCGGCTTAGACCGACTATAATTTTGATAATCCTAACTATCATAATTACACCTACTTTAAAATTTCCCATGTGAACTAACCTTCCCAACTGGTTTATTTTCATAAGTGTCACATCAGTTTTCATCAGGTGGGCTTAAGATCACTTTTTTTATGAATGTTTTTAAATCAGGTTGCCTTGGGTGTATTTGAAATTAGGATTACCCTAGTCTACCCTGATCAGTATCATTTCAAGTGGCCTTTGGTAGGGATGCCTTATCGTATTATGTTCAGGGAGAGGACTAACCTTAACCAATTTCCACTCTGGTACCTTCAAATAGTCAGGTTTTATTGAATCATGGTACTCGGTATCCGGTTCAACAAGAGGCTTATATTTTCACAAATAATACGACTTACAAACAAAGTTTGAACCAAATCAACAACATTTAAAAAATTGGGTGACCATTATGACATGAAATGCCCCATATATCGGCCATTCCACGTCAAACCGGGCGCTTTTCGACAAAAAATGACTTTATGAGCTCCGATTTTTTTGAAATTTTACAGACATGTTCTGCAAAATATATTTGACACTTTTTGTTTATTAAAAAAAAATATTTTTACTGTCAGTCTTACCCCTTAATAAATTGAAAATTTTCGTCGATATTTAACATTTTGCATTTAGTTAAACTGTTGTAGTACATGAACCGTAAGTTCAATATTAAACAATTTGGTCTCATTTAAAAGAGAATACAGTGCTCTTTCTACTCGCTTTACTCGTTTTCGTCTAATACAAACATAATAAGAAATTAATTTGAAAACTGATTTTGCTGGTCAGCACATATTTTTTTTATTTTTTTCTTACGTTTGAACGGTGTCAGTAATACTGACTCAATATATTAAAATTGCGTATGAAAAAAAATTTTTAAAGTTCCTACTCTGAATTTTTTTGGTGTTGCTGTATTATTGATGTAGTTTTGTGATGGTGTAAAAAAATGTAAAATAAAATTATGTGCTGACCACCAAAATCGGTTTTAAAACTTTCGGACAATGATTTCTTATTATGTTTGTATTCGATATTTTAAACAGGAGTAAAACATTAAAAATAACAATTCATTACCTTTCAAATGAGATCAAATTGTTCAATATTGAACTTATGGTTCACGTGCTGTAGTAATTTAACTGAATGCAAAATATTAAATTTTTCCTTTTATTATGGGTAGAACTACCAAAAAAAAATTTGAAACACTTGTAAAATATTTTTCGACATAGAACATGAGTGCAAAGTTTCAACGAAATCAAAAATAGTAAATCTCAAAAGTGCCCGGTTTGACGTGGAATGTCCGATATAGGAAAAGTGATCGTGTAATATATAAATAAAATTGGGAAATCTCGCTCTGGCCTTCACTTCCACCCCTTTCACTCACTTGGTTACACAGCATGTTTATCACGCGTGTTGCTGTGGCCCCAACCCATGAATTGTGTGTGACAAACACACAAGTTACACGGTCGCGATTAATTCGACAGATTAAAGTGCGTACGCGACAGTCAAACAGCTGAATTATGATCAATGATCGCTGATCAATTGAACAATTATTCACACTTTTTCACATTTTCGTTCGGTTGCCGATGCTGATACCGAACTCGCGCGCCTATCCTATATCTGTGATATCAAACACTGGACGCGATCCAATGTGCGACCAATGGCTGACATCGCGTTCAATTAAACGACACTTAAATGGAAAACAAACAGCAACAAACAATTAAAAGCGTGATCGCTTTGACGCCGATTTTGGTGTCTGATACGAGGCGAGTGCGAGGGTGATTAATTAGATTATGTCACTGTGAGAGCTTGGCCGAGCTCGACATGTCACAGCGTCTGTCTGGGAGGCATGGATTAAAACAAGAAATAAATAGTTTTGATTTTCACTTCACATGAGCGAGCTGCACTGCCGCGACTGCCTTCGCGTTCTCTCTACGTCTCTGACAAATCCGCGTGATCATGACAGACTTCTTGGAGCTGCGCCCGGTCGTTTGATCGTTTCGCTATAACGTCGTTCGGCGGCGGCTCAGTTTTTGATCCGCACGCCGCTGCACACACAATGATTAAGCAAAATCCAACAAAAATAAACTTGAAACTAGCGCTGATTCGAACGAACGAATGAACGAACGATCGACGAACGATCGACGTCGATCGAAGAGCCGTAATTTAAATTTTCAATTCGATCCGCTAATCGTGTTGCGCCGCCATTTCTTATGTTGCTGCGCCGCACCGCACTTCGTTGCGTTGCGTTTCGCCGGATCATGACTGCCATATGTATTATCGTCAATCGTTGGACCGATCCATCGAATAATCACGAACTAGCGCGGGTGAGCTCGAAGTGTTTCAAGTAATGTTTGGTTGTTGTTGTTCTTGTTTTTTTTTTTATTATATTCCAACATGAGTCAGTTGTATTTTTTGAGCTGTTTGCTGCATTTTGCACTATCATCTTCGTCATTCTGTCTCGCCGCGTCGACACACAAGAGCGGTACCTCTCATGACAGTCCTAGCCCAAAGACTTTAAAAATGTAAAGTCTACATTTAAAATCTGTGGCCGCAACGATCGAAAAGAATCCACTGCGCGTCTTGCGCCTTAGATGCATATCAAAGGAATTTAAAACTGATTTGAATCCAGATCTCTTTATATTGGACACTTGAACTGATTTTATGTGCTTGCTAAAATTTGATGTTGTTGTTTTTGAAAACAGAAAAACAAGAACAAGTTTTGGAGTGGAATGATGTAATTCAACTGGGTAAAGAATTCAAATTTTCACTTTTCACAATTATAATAGAGACTACATATTTAGGAAAATGATGAAATAAACGCTGGTCCGGTCGGAAAAAACAAGCAAATACGCACAGAAAAAAATAATCGACGTAAATTTAGCAACAGATATTAATTGCATGTCATTAATCAATACAGCAATGAAATTCAGTAATTCAGTGAACACATTTACAATTCGTAGTTACTAAAGTTGCGATTCGTGTATATGCTATGGGTTGGTGTATATGTATAAATACAGCATAGACACCAATAATAATAATTTATAATTTATAATTAAAAAAAATATTAAAATAAATAAAAAAAAAATTGGTTTACATTTCACACCAATGTAAGCGAATACACACGCCAAATTAAGCGAATATACACACCCCCAGCATGTCGCGAAAACAGCTGTTTTCGGCAAATGCGATTGCTAATATGAAGGATATGTACGCTAATACAGTTAATTATTTAGTTAATTATTTAGTTATGTATTTTACCAAAAATTTATTTGGGCACAAAAAAAATTAATTGGAAAAATTGGTAATTTTTTTTAATGAATCGATTTGTCTACTGAATGGTCGGATTTTTATTGCAATATTTCCGCGTGAAAATATTTTTTTTTATTAGTTTTTTTATTTATACAAAATATATCCGAATGGAAGAAAAACAGCGGAATTTTTAAAACAAATGAGCTTGAATGGCATGCTACCCTCAACATGTTTAGTGAGCGGTCGCCATTTTTTCCAGCATGAAATTTTTACCCTACATTTGCGCTGCCTTTCTTATCGATGAAATTCGATGACATTTTAACTCAAATATTTATAAACAAAAATGGAATTTATATTGGAAACATGTTTTTAATCAATTAAAGAGTTGTGTGTTACTTTAATAAAATATTAATAATAAATTAATTTGTAAATTGACAGCTATGATAGCAGTGCATTCAGTAACAGTGAGCGATTAGTTACTGAGCAGTTTCGCAACTGCTGAGGTCGCAGCCAATAATTAAAATGGCTAACAAAAAAAAGACGGTGGATAACATAATGTAAATAGGCGTAAAGGGTAAAAAGGCGGATAATTTTTTAAGTGCCCATGTAGTGGGTATACATCCCCGTTTATTTTTTTTTTTTATTATATATATATTTTTTCAATTAATTGTTATTTAACAACGTTATAAATTCATAATTATAACATAAATTTAAATTGTATTGAAAATTATTTTTCATTTCCGTAAAATGTCTTAAAAATTTGATTTAAAAAAGAAAAATCAACTTTTTTTACAAAAAAAAAAATTAAAAAAAAAAAACAAAATAAAATGCGGCGAAAAATGGTATTTTTGTTCCGAACTGTACTTACGAATTTTCGAACTGCACCTACGAATTTTCAACCGACCTTCGAATATTTTTTGAATAAATTCAATTGGTTCATGTATATGATAACTATATCCCTATTTCACAAACCATAGAGTAAAAAAATTACACTCAAAACAAACATTTTAATTTATATATACAAACAAATTATTTATATATAAATTTAAATGTTTGCTTTGAGTGTAATTTTTTGTTTATTTAAAATAATAAAATAGTAAATAAAAGAATTAGCGTATTCACAGTTTCATGGTATTGGTACGACATTGTACGAATGCGACAGTACGGAAATTGAATTATGGTTTTTTGAAATTAACATAAATATTCCTCGATTTGAAAAGTAAAAGTACTATTTGTCTTCAATTTCACAATTTTTCTATATTTCACAAAATACGTCACCAAAAAATATGCTCAGTAGCGCGATTCCCTAATTCCATATCGACAAATATCGATATCTTAACGATCGCTTTCGCAATTCTGACAGGGCTGCACTGTATATAACAACTAGCGTATTACTCTCTTTTTTTCTGGTGGGATTTTGCAAGAGCTGTAAGGAGACAAAACTCGCTAGGAAAACGACTTGAATCTTAGCTATTTTCTAGACTGGCTATGATGGGGCTAAACTGGCCAGAAAAACGTCATGAAAACTAGCTACTTTCAATATAGGTTTAATGAATTGAGTTTTTATTGCAAAGAATCTCTTTAGTAAAAATCATTCTTACAAGAAATTCATTTTTTTTTATTTATTATTAAGTTTTTGAAAGTTTGGTTTAGTTTTTGTTTGCTGTGTTTTATGCTGTTATGACACATGCTTTAAAAAAATGGCACGAATTGACTAGTATTGTGTGAATGAAACAACGATTAAGAGAAATGGATAAACATTTTTACTTTCGAGCATAATATATTTGTCTCCTTTTATTTCAACTTGCTAGATACTTTTTAAGCATGAAAAAAAGCCAGTGTCATAACAGCATTATCAAAATATCAAACTTCATTCAATGTTCTTGTTCAACGCAGAGTTATTATAATGCGGAATCATAAACAAATATTAGGCTGGATTAAGCGTCACAAATTGGTAATATGAGGCCAAATCACATCTGGGACGACATAGACGACCCGTCGGGGAACAAGTGGCAATCAGCAGCAAAACTTATTCTGAGATGAAGCACAACGGAACGCGACTAAGTTCCACAGCTGTGATGAGTTGATGGCAATGGCTGCATTCCTCAGCAGATGCGAAACTGCTCAGTAACTAATCGCTCACTTTACTGAATGCACCGCTATCTCAGCTGTCAATTTAGAAATTAATTTATTATTAATATTTAATTAAAGTTACATACAACTCTTTAATTGATTGAAAACCTATTTTACAATCTAAATTCTATTTTTGTTTGTAATTATTTGAGTTAAAATGTCATCGAATGTCATAGATAACAAAGGCAGCGCAAATGTAGCGTAAACATTTCATGCTGGAAAAAATGGCGACCGCTCACTAAACATGTTGAGGGTAGCATGTCATTCAAGCTCAAATTGCTCAACAGCTCCACAACTGCTGAGGTTTCTGAATGCAGCCCATGCTGATCTCCAGCGACACAACAGGAAATTCGTGAAAAAATGTACATCAAGGATCAGAAAGTTATGATTTTTATTAATTTAATTACTTTTTAAACAATTGTTAGTATACTAAATAAAAATATATATGAAAAAAGTAATTATGGCAATACTGTTTTATTTTTCTATAAAATATTTTTTTGGTCTGGCAATGTGACATAAAAGTAGCAAGAGGTGCAAAAGAGACGATTAGATTATTTTTAAATGAGCGCAATGCTTTAGTTAGAAAGGGATGTCTTGTCACATGTACTTCACACAGATAGGAATCTGCCGGTTACCTTTCTCCCGATGGTAGAACAAAGGTAACCGGCAGAATAACTTGCAATTACCAATTAGCTAACCGGTTAGTTACCGTTTTTGATGGGTGGACCTGTTCGTTTATCGCTTATGGAATCGGCTCTTTAGTTTTAACATAAAAAAGTACTCGGAAATAAGCAACACTGTTTAGAACATTTAATATTGGGTACCCTAAACAAAAATGTAACTATGTTTGCGAGTTTGAATTAGTTTAAATTTAAATTATTGCATACCGCATACAATTGCAAAAGCTGGCGAACGTAAATCTATTACTAAATAGTAAGTGGGGTCACTCACAAAAAAATCCACACAATGTCACCATCATTATCACAAAACTGCCGTCTGCCGAGATCAAACAAGTAGCACTTGCGATCACATCCTGGTACGTCTAGAGCAACTGAACTCGACATGATGCCATAACGATGTTGCGGTGTCTTCTTGTCGCTGTAGATTATGATAGGTTTCCTGTTTCGACAGTCACACGTCTGCCGGTCACTAACACATTGGCGAACAATTGCCAGAAGGAGGCGTAGAACAAGGTAATTGTGAACTGATTAATGCAGGCGTGTTGGGTGACATTATATGGTTTAAAAATTTGATGTTTATCCCCACGGTATAGTCAGAAAAGCCAAAAAAAGTCTGGTTAATCACCCAACATTCAACAGTCACAACTCTGTAGTCCCAGAGTTAAATAGCTATTATGTGTTTGATTTTTTATGGTATAAATTTTGTTAATAACCCCAAGTTAGTTCAATTGTCGTAATGTTGAAATCTAAAATCAAGCACTCATTTGTCACATATTGTGTCATTTATTCGGAACTCGGTAGCGTCGGTGACTTCACTGGTTAGTGCGTTAGATGAGCCAAAAGGTTTCATTCGATCCCAGCGACTGTAAACCTCTTTTTTACTTAAAACATTTTTCTATGCGACTCTACTACCTCTCGGCATTCAATAGCAAAAGTACGAGAATAAAACATTGTCCATGAAAAGCTCTCATCCCGCATTAAATTGTAGATCCTACCATTTTAGTACAAATATAACACGCACAGATCAAATGGTGAGCTCGACTTAAGTTCTCCTCAGGACTGTAGCGCCAAACTAATATTATTCCGATCACGTGCAGTACTTGGCCTTTACCTTTTTTTTAACAGTTTTACTTTTTTGTGAAAATATTGCTAAATAAAAAGTCTAATTTGAACGTAAAACATTGCTTTGCACGATATCTACTTTCCCCTCATACAAGTAGGGCTATAAGTTTTCCCCTATTGTCTTCTTTGAAATGCGAATTAAGAGGACAAATAAAATTCACCTGAGTTTGTTGAGTGGTGGAGTGTCGCTTACCACATTTAATTCACAACTACTTATTTAAATATTCAAAACTCTTAAGACCAGTTTTTCAGTCGCATTTTTAAATTAAACTTAGTACAAACTAGATAAGTCAACGTAGCGTAAATTTAGTGTCATGTTAACTGTCTATCTGACTGTAAAATTTAAAGAAATTCGTTTTGATTAGGAACTATAGACGTTTTAAAAATGTGGAAAAGTTACACTACTTGCACCAGAAAGTACAATTAATATTTTATTTATGGAGTTACATTTTTTTTTCTTATATAAAAAGTACAGTTTGAGGTCAAAGTTATTTACGCTCCTCTGGTAGCACAGATTACTATAAAAGTAAACTGTATTCTGATATAAACTTAGCCCCGGTATTCACTATGTAAAATAGACAAGCATATGTAAAGTTGACAATTATCTTTTTTGATATTTTAAAAATTTTCTATAACACGATTACAAATAAAACTCTTACATATTTTGGTATGTAAATTATTTTAGTAGCAATAAATTTAACCTCATTTAGTTTTTCCCATAAAAAACTTTTATAAAATGATTGTTTGAATTAATTACAAAGTTTATCCTACCTTTGGGCGCACGATATCTTGTCGATTATATGTAATATCTGGAATATTAAAATGTACTAATTTTTAATATGTTTAAATATTTTTTTTATTAAGCTAATAATGAGCTATAAATTGTTTCAATTTGTGATATACATAGTTGGTTTATTTTTTGTTTTTCTTATAATCAATTTGAACCCGACATTGTCGTAGGTCCCAAAAATGTTTTTCAATTGCGATCGATTTATAGTAAATTAAATAATTTGTGAAAAAGTCAGCTTAGCTGTTAGTCGTATTATTGAGTAGTTCTATAATTTAGCAAATACTATACCTAACCAATTTCGCAGCCCATTCAAATATTCCAAATTCGTTCGGAGGAAAAATGAGATGCGCACTTTTCATAATAATTGCACTTGCTTAGCATTAAATGAAAAACTGTTTACATATTATTAATTAAAGTATATTTGTCGAAGAAATTAACAAATTATATAAATAAAAATCAAATAACACATCGATGATTACCATAATATTTGGAAAATAAATATATTAAAAATAAGCACACATAAAAAATATAATAAAAATAATGGCTGACGAAAAACTGAATAACATGAATAACAAATGTTATAACTGCTTTTCAAAAAATACTCATTTAATGTCGATAACAAATAATTCGTAGACATCTAGTGCAGATTAAAATAAAACATTAATGAGTAAATTTAAAAGCGTATTTTATGTACAGAAAACACGTATGGGGTGTGGTGTACTTTAACAAAAAAAGTGAAATAAATCATACAAATTCCGTTATACGTGGATAACTCAGCCACATCTGGTCCTTTACATATTGGCGAAAGATTTTTTTTTTTTGTTTTGATTGATTTTGCTATTACATGAAGTTAACCGATTATTTAAGTAAATTTATCTGTTTTCTTTTATATAAATTAAGTGTTTAACAAATAACTAATATTTATATATATATAGAATATGGCAATATAGGTTCTCTATTTGGGTTCTTTTAATGTATAAAATTCGTTTAGTTTTTCACATTTTCTTTTGTTTTCGTTAGCTTTTATTGTATTGCCCTAAAACGTTATAAATTGATTTAATTTTAGTGACTATTTGATAAGCATTCGCTAGGAATATACATCAAAGTTTTATTTATTTGACAAAAACTAGTTTAATTATTTATATTGAAATGTTCTACAAAATTTGAAGTAATTAATACGCAGCTACCAAATATTAGCTGTCTACAAAAATATTTTCCCTGTTTGGAGAAAAATATACAATATGGTCAAATTATTTCTTGTGCTAATTGCTTTCATCTAAATTGTACAAATTTGATTCTGATAGTTTGTATCATTTCAATAAAGTGTTTTTTTTTGTAATTTCCAAAGAAGTAAGAAACATTTTTCAGATTTTTTTGTTTTAACTTTGCAATTAATCTTATACTGCAGTCTAATAATTGACTACAAATGCTAAATATATAAAATCGTACTTTGTGTCTAAAAAATAGTGTAGTCCGTGCGGGGATGCTGCCTTTGAAGCCTCCTCATTTATGGATACAATTAAACTGTTAGTGCTTACAAGAGTTCACACAACTGGCCAAAGCAAAAGTAGTGGTTGCTGCTGTGGTTGAGCTTTCGCTATGTCAGCATCTTAATAAAAAGTATGGCCAATACTATGTTTGCAAACAGGACTAAAAGCACCAACTGTTGACGTGAAAACCAATCCTGCAAAAGTTTAAAAATTGTCATTATTAATACTATTATTATTAAATTCATTTAAAGGGTATTTTTATGTACTAGGTACATTTTATATTTATATTTGTTAATTAAATAAGACATTTAATTATTTTTTACTAACATAAATGTTTAAATTATATTCTGCAGAAATAAATGCATTATTGAAGTAACTTGGCTTGGAGAAGGAATCGCGTCGATGGGTCTTGCGGACAATGAGGACTAAACGAAGTATCTGGTGTCAACAAACAAAGAGTTACGGAGTTTTTGACAGTACGTAATTATTGACATTCACAATTTCGAAGTCGTGAAGGACTTCGTCTATCTAGGAACGAGCGTGAACACCAAGAGTAATATCAGTTTTGAGACTAGCCGAAGAATAACTTGTGCCAACAGGTGTTACTTTCATCTAAGGCAACTAAGTAGCGGAACACTTGTCGATGCAAGTGACCTTTAATAACATGCGAAAGAAAGAATTTTTGGAAAATCTATACTGCGATATGAGTTAAAATAGAGTATAGAATCAGATTGAACGATGGAGAACTTAGGTCGTGCTCTTTTCTATTTCATATATACGAATTCAAAATGATGGGACCTACAGTTTAATGACGAACTGTGGAGTGATAGTAATTTAAATTTTTTGATGTTGCAGTTCGGTCAGTCGAACCGTAGACCTTCGCACTAAACAAACGCGCCATCGAGGCTACATTTAGTCAGCAAAAAATGTGTTCAATTCTTTACCCCATGAACATAGCAGAAGGCGCCAGTATCTCCGGGGGAACGACCAAGTGCAAGACGGCGCTTGTAGTGCAAAACTGGCGGCAGAGAATCAATGTAGAAACGACTGGCATGGCATAATAGTTGCAGCCGAAACCCATTTTGGGTTATAATGACAAAATAGGTAAGTACAAATTTATTAGAGTAGAAATTTATTAGTTAGCTCTTAGCAGTCATTGAAATAATTATGCTGCTAGGTTGGCACTACAACTATGAAGAAAATATGCCGCGCTCTTTCACTATTTGAGCAGTGCGCGTCATTTTCGTAATGAACTGGTGTAACCTACAGTTTAATGCCAAATCCAAATGGCGTGAGAGACACTAGGAACATTTCTCAAGACACTAAATTGCATTGTCTAAAATATTAATATTTTGTATATGTTTTAAGGGTATTATTTTCAAAAACTTGAATGTTATTCGAAATATTCATTTTATGTTAATAGGTGAAATGAAATTCATAAAAATGATTCCTATAATATCGAATCATTTTTAAACCCGATCAATTTTAAGATGCATTTGGTATACTAAAGCTATAGATGTATAGGCAAGTGTGGAAGCAAACTACATTACTTCTTCAAAACCTCCCATTTGGGATTTGATATGAATATAAATTATGGATATATTACAAAAACCTAAATTATACCTAATATAAAAATGCATTCGTTATGGATTTTATCTCCGATTTATACTCTCAATATTGTATCCAATATATTGGCCGAATGGATTCCAGCTTACCTTTACTTGCGGACTAACGAGATACAACAAAGGGTTTGCTTTGAGTCTCTCATTCACTTCTATTTGCCTGCGCACCGCTTCACGACGTGCCGAACCCAAGGCGGAGACTTCCTCTCGACTCATAGCCTCAGTAGCGCGTGGCAGCTCTTGGAAATCTGGCATCGACTTTTTGCGCTGCAGCGTCACATTAATCGGCACGGTCTAAAAATACACAAAACAACACAAGGTGAGTCAATACACCGTATTTGTAAATATACAGATAATTTTGAAAAAAGAAAATTCCTCAACACAACCTCAACTGGAGGCTCTACAATCCAACTCTCCGACGCTCTGCGAGCCAACAGAGCGGGCGAGAACATCAAATCCTCTTCATCTTCCTCCGGGTACCACTCCATTATTGTAATTGTATCAACTTAATAACAAAAACACAATAATTACACCGCGCGAAACTGAACAAATACGCGGTGGCGTGTCGCGGCGTAGTCACTGATGTGCTCGACCGTTACAGATCAGACTGCGAGAATTGCATAACGCTGACAACTTTGACAATTCACTTAGCCCAGATGATGGCGTATAACAGTTGCATTCGCACTGCGGCAGCTTCTATTGTTCTTGTGCGATGCGGCGCACGTAGTTTATACGTTATTATATTACTTTAATTTCGAAAAACGTAGGCCGAGTTATAAATAACGCAGAAAAATGGAGAAGCAGTTCTAGCGCAACCGACCAGACGAGCACAGACGGCGAGAAACAAATAGAATGGTTTGCCAACTGATTCGACAAGAATGCGAACTACTTAACCGAGTGGCGAACAAGCGGTCGCCACATTCCTCACTGTGTAAAAACTGCTGAGTATTCGACGCGAAAAATACACAAAATCAGTCAATTTGCAGAAGAGCTGAATCAACTCTATTCTAAAATAGCTGTGTCGCACAATGCGCACTAAAGCACTCAGAGTGATCTGCGAGAGTAAGTGCAGGTCGCCATGGCAACTGTGATCAGAACGGGCAACAACTGAGTTGCGCGCTGAATACAGAGAATCTGCGTGCGACAAACTGGCAATAGCGACTAAAAACACTTGTGAACAGTAATATGCAAAGAAGGCTCTTGTCGATGGTTGGCCCCGATCGCTATTTATAGACGAAAGAGAGAGAGCATTAATCGTCGCATCTTAACATACTGCACACGTGGAAAGGGCTAAACGTGGTTTGCACCCGCATCACAGCATATTTTGTACAACAATTTCATACCTTTATATTTCTTTTCGCTCCTCCGGCTGCACCACCGGCCACAGGCGTGACTGGTTTCACTGGTAAATACAAACTTTCTGTGCGTTTAGGCTGCGATATCGAGGGAATAATGTCCTGGCCCAAGGTGCGTTGACGCAAAAGTACATCCTCGAATGGCTGGTTTGGCGATGAAAATGCCGGCTCGATCGTACTTGAGCCACGATTTTGAAGCAGCGGCGTGCCGGCACGGGACAATCGCCCTGATCCGTTAAGAACCGAACCGTTTCCAGTTGCAGTTGGTGTTGATGTCGGGGGTGCCGGAGTCGTACCGCGAAATACTGAGCCTGCTCTGGGGCGTGTTTCAGTCGCTCCGTCTGTTGTGTTGGTGCCAACGCGATCAACTGATGCCTGACGTGAGCCAAGGCCGCCGCTGAGGCGGCTGGCTGCACGTGCATAGCGATCAACCGAAGAATCCCTGCTTGGTGGCCTTTTGTAGTGGTCGAAGTGATCTATCGAAGATTGCTGACCGGTTTGGCCCAACATCGGCGGTTTGCCCGATCGCGCGGAATCACTAAGTTGCTGAGAGGGTCGACGTATTTGACTGGCGTTGTGCGTTGGCGTGGGATTCAGTGATTGTTGTTGCTGATGATGAATATTATTCTGCTGTAGTTGTTGCTGCTGCTGGAATATATGCTGTTGTTGTTGTTGCTGATTTAACTGCTGTTGCTGCTGCAAATGCATGTTGTTCAGCGTATGCGTAGCCTCAGCATCGCGAAACATTGCGATGTCGTTTTGTATCTGGTTAGCCATTCCAGCAGGACTTCCGCTACTACTTAAACTAGTATTTGCATAATGTTGACTACTTTTGGCCGTCATTGGTGCAGGTCCGCTACTGACCCCACCACTGACTCCGCTGTTACTTGGTCCACTGCCAGGTGGCTGTTGTTGTTGGAATTGATATGCAGGATTCATTTGAGGATTGTTAAGGTGCTGTTGTTGTTGCTGCTGCTGTTGTTGCTGATGCTGTAAGTGTTGCTGGTGCTGCTGATTGTACATTTGATTTATGGCACTGATGCTGCTGTGTCCCGGTTGAGGATGGCTAACCAAAGATGTTAAATCCGTCTGTGGCGAAATCGGGATTTGTTGCGAATACATGGAGCTGGGAACGGGAAATTCCGAATTCTGCTGAGCTGCTGATTGGCGACGGCTCTGTTGGTAAGCCATTGCTTGTTGCTGTCGCTGAACAGCACTACTGTGAGCATCATTTGGACTGCCACCGAAATCTCCACCAGGCATGTGATGATTGGGAACGGCTGCAGGTGCCTTGTATCGTTCGCGATAACGCAATTTTTCAAAGCGCTCCAAAACCGAGGCTTTGAAGTCGGGTGCGAACTCACGAGCCATTCGAACAGCCATTTCGCAATCTACACGGGCCTGCTCTGCCGCAACATCTGCATTCTGGGCCTTCATGGTAGCTGTTCCTGTACGAGAGATGGCAATATCAGAGCGCTGAAGAGCCATCTTTAGGGCTCGTTGCGCTGAGTTTACCGAGGCGGTTATTCGTTCGCGAAACTTTCGTGAACGCGCCAGGAACAAATGCTTCTTTTTTTGGCTTGTGATAAGAATATTGTTTTTATATTTTCCTTCCTCGACGGTGCCATCGCGGAAGGTAGTAACACCATAGCCGTGCTTCTTGTTGTTGTACCACTCACCCTCGTATCTGATTTAAAAAACTACATCAGCGCCATAGCTTTGAAATAACGATTTCGATTTTCTTACTTGAGTCCGTCGCTGCGTTCAGCCACACCATAGCCACTGCGTTTGTCCTTATTCCACTCACCCATGTAGGTCTCTACAACACTCGGATCTAGTTGCTCATCTTCCATGTTGAAGCTTGCATTGGAGTCTGTGTGTGCGGACCTGTAAAATATATATAGTCGAATTGACAACTAATATGCTAGGCGATGCATTACATACCTGGCTGTCATATTGGATTGCTCCGAACCTGTGCTCAGCCAGGAGGCCGTCGACATGGTAGACCGAATGCTTCCCGATGCAAGTGTACCGCGTTTCTCCAAATCGCCGGTGCTACGCTGTTTACGCATTTTTAAACCCTGCAAATAAAATACATAAATCTCAATATGAACATAAAGATAAATGCACCTGCATTTACCGATAAAAACCCCTTCTTTGATTTTTCGGTTAAACTGTTGCGCCTCACGGGCAGTTTTTCGGACTTGGCAGTCAACACGAATCCGCCACGAACCTCCTCAGTACGGTTCGCTCGTTTCTCAGCGTCGCCATTTTCATTGCTACGCAAGGAGTTCATGGAGGCGTGCATAGTCTTGCGTCGGTTATGTGAAGCCAACCCAAATGGGGCGGAGGTGCGCATGCCATAGCCATGGCGTTTGCCCAGCTGCCATTGTCCTTGATAAGTTCCTATAAAAAAAGCAAAATGTAAATAAAATATGTAACTGCAAACAATAAATAGAGTTGACGCAGTAAAAAGACACATATGTGGAGAATAATTTGCATACAAACGGTTATGGTTCTTAGCTGGATGCGAACATCGTTAAATCACTTAATAACAAGTCTTAGTAATTAAAACTATTACTGTATATTTCGACTTATCAGACACTAGACAACATGCATATATAACTCGGGATAACTACGCCTTTGTCTGGTTAAGATATTTTCACACTAATCGATGATCGTAGCATATATATCCATCAACTTGACAAAAATGTACAATCTTTATAAGTTCAAAATTACCATTACTTTTTTTATTGAAAATAATATGCGATACATAAAGATAATTCTCTAAATTAATTTACAACATAGGACAACTATTTCCCTTTCCGGATCCTAATGCTATATGGAAAATTATTTGCAAAATTATTTTTCAAATAAATACAAACGAGAACGGAGCAATATTACGTCAGTGTTTCAAAAATCGCAGGTTTCAGATGGAAAGCAAAATACCAACAATGAAAATAGCAAGTATTATTGTACAAAACGACAATGTTTTGAAAATGAGCCAAAAAGAAAAAGTGATCTCATGCATACAGCATACAATTCTACACACACACTTATGCAAACGTACACTCATTCATATATATTCCGAACTAATATGAATATTAATAAAAACTAATTGTCTTTAATGAGTACATCGACACACACACACACGAAACCATTCTGCAGTATATTTCGATTAATCATTTTGATATTGCACGTGATGCCCATAAATTACCTCCATCCGCATAGGTTTCGCAGCCATATCCATCTTGAAAGCCGACATTCCATGTGCCCTCGTATTTTGCCGTCGACACCGTACTTTCCCGCACTCCATAGCGGCCTTTGTTTCCATCTTTCGACCATTCTCCGCGGAATATTTGTCGACCAATTTGTTCCACACCGAGTCCATGGCGTTTTCCATTTTGCCACTGTCCCTCGTAATGAGAACCGCTAAAAAATCAAGATAAATTTAAAAACAATTAAGCAAGCGCTGCAAAACAGAATATACAAAAAAAAACAAAGAAATTAAAACGATATGATATAATATAATTAAAAACGTGTTTAGGGAAAATGTTCCTGATTAAACGGTATTTTTACATTGATTACACTGATGTTTTTGATGTTTAGTATTTTCCCAATAGTAAAATTTAGGAAGCAGTGATTCACGCACCGTTAAACCTCGACTAGAGATTTGCTTCTTTAAAATTTGAAAAAAACCTTTTTACAGGACTTCCCTTTAAATTTCTTAAATAACATCTCACGTGCAATTTGTTTGACTCATTACTGTTATCATTCCATAGAGGGAAACTGCCAGCTGGCAATGCTGAACAATTATACTACTGAGTTACATTGTATTCGTATATTGTCTTGGCATTAAAGCCAGACAAAGTCCAAAATGTATATTTAAAAGATTAATGAATACTAAGTCATTTAAAATCACTCGAATATTATTAAACTTGATTGAGCTATTTTAAAGAATTAAATTTAATTTATTAAATTATTCTTACCTTGGCCAGATGTAAGCCCCGGATACTTCAAAACCATAATTCCAGGCTCCTGCATAGGCACCCTGATGCTTTGGTCCCGTACAAACACCATGTCCGTGAGCTTTGCCTTCTTCCCAGCCACCACAATAGGTGCCACCATCTTCAAAATCAAATCGGCCACCACTTATCTGTGGTCGTTGCTTGCCCGCTAAATCAAAAGAAGCTGGTGATGTACCGGATGCAGCATCAATACCCATTGTGCCATTTTGTTGTTGCTGTTCCGCCTGTTGTTGTTGCTGTTGTTGCATCGCAATTGCTCTTTCACTTTTACTGTGAATATCTTTTAATCAAGTCTAATCGCACCGAAATAGATGTATCGATTTGTATGCAGGTTGTAGTTTTGATTGAATCTATTTATTTTAAGGTGTTTGGAGTGTTTCGAACTTATTTCTTTCGGGTAGATTGTTTTGAAGACAGGATGATTTAGGGTGCTTTTTAGCCAGACAATCTGCTATTCTTTCTGCTACTCTTTCAAGTATTTGTCGTTGCTTTACCATACAAAAATATTGGGTGTATGTAGGAGGTGTTTTGATTTTATTTTGCGTATTACTTCGAGTTCGTTTAAAATTTCCGAGCACTATAGTGTAGTCAATTCGAAGCGATCCAAGCATCAAACTGTATATACGATCACATATAAACACATATGCGTAATATATAATATATATTAACTTTATTGTCTATGTCTCATATTTTCCACTGAAGTCTCACTTAAACGCGAAACTCGTGTTAGCTGCGATCGATGGTTACTCATGTCAAGTAAAAGGTTTCTTCGTAATTGTTGTAATTTAATTCTTAGCAAAAAAGTTTATCGGGCATGTTCTGAAACTCATTTTCGATCGAAATATGAACATTTGATAACGAAAATTGAATTGTATTCATTCCACAGAACTTTAACGACTTCAATTACTTTAATTTTGTATTGTAAACACGTAACCTAAAATTCGATCGAATTTTTTTACTATTAAAAATAGTCAATAGGATAAATTATTATTTTAATCGGAAAATACCATTAAATACTAGAAAATACCATGACATTGCCATTTTATGAAAGTTTATATGAAAAGATTTATTTTTCGTATACTATTAAATCAATAATTGTCCTATTGACCAATTTTAATGGGATTTGAGGGAATTTTTTTCTGGGTGTAAGTAAGTTAAACATGTCGACTTGCGTGAAAAAAAAAATAGTATTTTCGGGGAATTTTACTGCACACATTTTTCCAACAAAAATCTTTAGTTAAAGCACACAAAATTATTGTTGACACTTACGGCGACCATGCTCTGTCCGAAACAACATGCAGAGACTGCTTTAGTCGCTTCAAAAATAATAATTTTGATATTGAAGATAAGGAACGCACTGAAGCTCTGGAAATGTTTGGAGGCGAAGAATATGAAGTATTACTTGATGAAGACTCATGTCAAACAATAATTAAAGTTGTATAGCAGTTGATTGTTAGCAGTTGATCACACAACCGTTTCGAAACGTTTAAAAGCTTTCGGAATGATTCAAATGCAAGGACATTGGGTGCCAGACGAGTTGAAACCAAGAGACGTTGAACGGTATCTTTTCATCTGCTTCAAGGACAGAAAAGGTTTTTGCATCGTGTCGTAACTGGCTATGCAAAATCAATACACTACAATAACTCTAAATGTAGAAAATCTTGGGGTGAGACCGGCCATGCATGAACATTGTTTCAAACTTCTACTCTGCATTTGGTGGGATCAGGTGGGTGTAGTTTATTATAACCGGCTAAATCCCAACGAAACCATTACAAGAGATCGCTATCGACTACAATTAATGCGTTTGGGGTGAGAATTGAAGGAAAACGATCCCTATACGAGCAGAGACATGACAAACTCATAACCCAGCTCGTCCATGTATTGCTCAAGCGGTAAAAACATACTTGGAAATTTTTAAATGGGAAGTCCTACCCCACCCGCTGAATTCACCAGACATTGCCCCTTTCGATTATCACTTGTTCTGATCGATGACACATGGCCTTTCTGCAGCATTTCCATTCTTATAAAGATGTCAAAAAATGGGTAGACTCTTGGAAGCTTGTCGTATTT
Organism: Dryomyza anilis; assembly: GCA_951804985.1. Lineage (NCBI taxonomy): Eukaryota > Metazoa > Arthropoda > Insecta > Diptera > Dryomyzidae > Dryomyza > Dryomyza anilis. Next base: position 111,022,289 of record OX638131.1, on the reverse strand, counting down.
CCGATGTGGAATTCAAATGCTACCAGAACGATGGGAAAAGTATGGATAAAGTATTGTCCAACTTGCGATGGACAATACTTTAGTGACATGTTTTTTATAAACTTTCACTAAATAAAGCATTATTTTTCACAAAAAAACAGCCAGAACTTATTCAAACATCCAATAAATAGTAAAATATTTAAGTTTTTAAGGATTAATTGTTTTTTTCAGCACCTGAATTTCGTAACGTGCCATTCATTCATTGTGTTTTAAACGTATATTTGGAAATTTCGAAATTTTAATAGAGCGAATCGATCGTTTGCATCATAACGCCAATATCAATCGATTAACATTATGCACAAAAATGCACGAGCACGATTCATTATTATAATGAAATTGTTTTGTATTTAAAATCCTGTCAATCATTTTCTTGCTCAATCCCGGAATTTCGAAATGTGCAACCATTCACAGTATTGGTTTTTAATAGGGCGCATCGAATGTTTGCATATAAACGCCAAAATCAATCGATAGATCGAACGATCGCGCATTGCCGCATAGTTTTCAATTGTTTTCATTTATTGGGTCGTTCGAAATTCTAATAAAATAATACAATAAAAATACCTTGTGATGCTATTCTTCCGTATGCTAATGAAACGAACTAAAATGACGCTGATCTAGTGCTGTGCTGGCTGCCACTTGTATGAGTTATCGTGAGCACGATCGTGGCGCTGTGTCGGTGTCTGTGTGGGGCGCAGAGCGAACGAGCGCTCTGAGGATGTTGGCTATAATAATGTTTGGGGTTTTGGCTAAATTTAAAGACTTTATTGTTCTATTCTATAATATGCAAAGCTCAATGGCAGCCATCAAGCGTGTGGGTGGTTGAATTGCTACTAATCACTGCTGCTGTTTTCGTAGTTCATCGAAAAAAAAAATATATTATTTAAGCAGGGAAAATGTGTTTTCTTGTTCAGCAATTGTCTTAAATAAACGCTTTGTAGTGATAGTAGAACAAAAAGAAAATCGAATAAAAAAACAGAAAAAGGCACAAAAAAATGAGACGATTGTAAAATTCATGCCGAAGTTGCGTATGTTGCTGGGAGCCTAATGCTGCTGCATTCAATGTTGGTGCTTTTAAATATATTGTTTACTGTCTTCGTTTTGTTTTTTTTTTTTTATTTATTTTTTATTATTTAATCATTTCAAATATTATTGTTCTGATTGTGTGGTTGCTCTCGTAATTTCGTATATAATGAAAATACCTAAATGTATTAACAGCCGAGTTCTTTATTCATATTTAGTACAATTTTACTAAATTCGTGTGCGCTAACTTTACTGCATTTTTTTTTTTTGTATGGTTTTTGTATCTTCTGGCTATTAAATATTTCTGTTGTATAGTTTAATGGCGCACATGCATACAAACGCAGATCTTGTCGACGTAATGTTAATATTAAAATTAAAATACCGAACAGCAGACGTGGCAACAAACAGTACCGTAATAGGACTAAAACTGTTTTCGAAAAAAAAAAACTAAATTCTAATGTATTGTTTATAAAACAAAACTAAACGAAGATTTATACATCTTATGGACTCCATTATTAATTATTTCAAAATATTACGCTGGAACTTGAATTTAATAATGATTTTTAATTTTTCTAACGTGATGTCTAAAAAATGGTCGCACCTTATATTATATATTTTTATGGATTTCGACAAATGTTTCAAATAATTTAATTCAAATATTAAAATACTTGTTGTAAATCTTAAAATACTCGTAGAAAATATTAAAATGCTTGTGGTTTGTAAAAAAGTGTATCAAATATTTAAATAGTTGTCATATGTATCCAAAAACTTGTGAAAAATATCAACAGTTTCTGCCATATTTCTATTTTTCCTATACATTCGGTTTAAAGGATATTTGACGAAGACGAAAAATCGTATATTTATTCTTATAATATTTCTTTAAAATATATAAAAAATACATAAAAGCCCCACACATCAAGTACTAACCCGAATACTGTATACTGATTTCTTTTCCCATTTTGAGATGATGCTTATCTGACTTACTAATTAGGACGCAAGAACACGAAATTGCATTTTTCAAAACCATTTGTTTCAAAATTTATATGATATTCAATCGAAAGTTGTAACATGGTCATATTTATCGTAAATTTGCGTCGAAAGTAAAGTGTTAGATTTAAACCCAACAATCAATAAGAGATGTGGCAAAATATTTAATATATTTCACATTTTTAAAAAGTAAAGATGAGATTTAAATTGAGATCATTAAATAAAATCGAAGAAATTGATTAGAGATCCAAATACACGAGCGAGGGACTGTTGAAACTCTATCTAGTCTAGTCTAGTCTATCTTAAATATAAAGAACGCTTGGTAACTGTCGAAAAAGTGTTCTTCAATATGATGAACTATATGTGAAAAATACATTTGAACATATTAATGAACCAAAATATAGAATACAACATATATGTTCTTCATATTGAAGAACGCTGTTCATTAAACCAAATTTCTATTAAAACATTTTTTTCGTTCATTTTTTACCGTACTTCTCAGTTCTCAAGTAGTTCTTGTATGTTATTTCTTATATAATATGCTTACTCCACATGCATAAATTAGTAAAATGTTTTATAATATATTGATTTATAAATACAACTTTTTGTAAATAAAAAGTTATATTTATGAAAAATATATAAAAAAAAAAAAACGAAAAATTGTTCGTAAATTTAATTTTTTTTTTTTCGAAAAAAAAATTTTTTTTTCGGACCAATTTTTTTTTGTCCGACATTTTTTTTTTAATTTTTTTTATTTATTAAATAAAATTTTTACAAAAACTTTTTTTTTCGAATTATTTTATAATTTTTTTTTTTGAACAATTTCATCAATATGATAATTCAAATTCATTGTATTGAATATTTTGTTCATATATATAATAAATGCATTCATTAATATGTCTTTTAATGAACGGTGGTATCAAAATGATGAATCTGCCTGTTGGTGAAAAACTTCATAATATTTATGAATAAATTCATCATATTGAAGATTTTTTTTTCTGTGCACCCTTTACTAAAAATGTTGTATAATACAAAGAAATAATAATGTTTGGGTTTGTTTGTGCTTTGCTTTTACCGTTATATGTGTTTTTGTAGACATATCACAACTATGACCATATCGTCGTTGTAGAACTAAAAGTCACCAAATACATTTTTTAGGAAAATCTTAAATTTCAACTTTGTTGGTTTGTATTACAAAAAGTATTTGATACATTTTTAAAGTTAAAATATCAATTGATAGATTCACATTTTTTTTATCATTTGGTACATATATTGAGCTCATCGATCAAAAATTGAAAGATATATAAAGATTTGTGTAAATAAACAATTGGCATTTTGCAAATGTAGTTGGTGACTTTTAGTTCTACAACGACGATATGGTCACACTATTATGGTTCTCTGAATATAAGTTAAAAAATAGAAATTTTGGGACTTAAAATTGATAATTTTTCAGCATTTTTTTCTTGGTATACATGTGAACACTATTCCTTAACTTTTCAGTTAGGAAATCTCATCAATTTGAAATCTGCTCTATTAAGAGGTCGTATAACAAAAACTATTAATTTTTCTTTATATTTTAAAATAATACTATTAACTTTTTGGAAATAATAATGAATTTTATTAGACTAATTTATAACTATCATCAAACTTTCAGTATTTCTTAGAAAGTTTTTTTGAAACATCTAGAATCATTTTTGTGCTTAATAAAAAAAAGTTTTGAATGTATTTTTTATACACAATTACTTTCGTTAAGCTTTAGCACAAGAATGGTAAACAGCTGGATTTTATGGGAAAAAATTAGACTAAAATTGTGGGATTTGCACATAAATATTGGTTATTTTGGACTTAGATCTCAGCAACTATAAAAGGAATGTTTAATTAATTAGCGTATTCATGTAGCCGCGGTAGCTCAGTGGTTAGTGCGTTCAAGCCTGGACTGGGGCTAACAACATCTTTTCATAGAAACATTTTTCTATACTGCGCAGGTAGCGCGAGAGGTACTCTGCAGTAAATGGCAAACCTACGAGAGTAAAACATGCCTATGAAAAGCTCTCACCCGCCGTTCGGATTCGGCAATAAACTGTAGGTCCCACCACTTTGAGTACAAATATAACACGCACAGCTCAAAATGGTGAGAGAGCTCGGCCTAAGTTCTTATAGGACTGTAGTGCCAAACTATTATTATTATTATTCACAGTTTCATGGTATTGGTACGACATTGTACGAATACAACAATTGAACTGTGAGCAGCACTTTTCTGTTTGTTAAAATATTTTGTCATATAAATGCAGCTCATTCTAATAAAATTAGGTACTAATTTACGATGAACTGTAAATACGCTAAATGGGTATTGACGTTTTGATTATTGACATGTTTTGAGTTAAAAATAAGTCTGAATTTATATCTAAGTATTCGATCAGTTTGAATACAAATATAACAAGCGCAGCTCAAATGATGAGAGAGCTCGACCTAGGTTATTCAAAGCCGTAGCGCCAAACTATTATTATTTGATCTATAATTTATATCTAGAATTCTTTTTTTGCTGTATATCATTGAAACAGTAGTGTAGAGAATCAACTGAAAACGCAATTCGAGTGTTTAAATGCACAATATGTATACGTAACTTTCATTTCTGGCGTTGCAATGTAATATTTTTACCAAAACTTTATCCTATAGTATTGAATTGAATATAAATTATAGAAAATTCATTTTTCAGTGCAATTTAAAATTAAAAATAAGAACAAAATTCTCTTGCCTTCGGTCGTGTATATAAAACAGTTCGTGCTTTACGGTTACCGCTCTCGACGGTACGTTTTTGTGTGCTCTAAACAAAATAAAACAACACTGATGGTCGTATTTGCTTTAGATACAACAAAAACAAACAATTTTTAAATAAAAATTATCTTAGGCTTTGTTATTAATAGAAACACATTTTGAGGTAGAATATTTTTTAAACAAGTTAAAAACGCGAACAATTTCGTTTTGTTTAAATGAAAAACACAAAAAAAATATATTAAATAAATTCATGATTTTATTTTGTTTTTCGAAAATTCTTTTCAATCTTTTGCTTTAGATTTTGATGTAAACGAAAAGAAAAGGCCGACAGACATATTTACTGACTCAGAACTAGTTCACGTACATGTACATCATTTTTTTTTTTCAAACCATAAAATCCAATTCAATTTATTTGAATGTTCGCACTGATATCTAGAAAATGTTGAAAAAAGAAGAGCTCGTACATAACCACACAATCGATAAATAATTGAACAAGAAGACTTTTAACAAATTTTGAACCGAGTACGGAGTTTTGACTTTATCCAGTGTTTTCTATTTACGGTAATCGAAGGGAATAGTTTATTTTTGGTTCACAATTATTTGATGCACTATTATTTTTTTCCGAAAAACTAATTTGGAATTGTGTTGGGAAACAATTGAGTTTTCTTAATTTAAGTTAACACTGCATTCATTTGGATTTTTTCCTCATTTAATCGTATTTCAATCAATTCTTCACTACGCGCCCGTGTGTTATTTTTAGATGCAAACGTACGTAATATAGACACACATTTTCTGAATTGAAATTTAAATTATTTATAGGTTCACATAAATTCAGTATAAGCACCAATGATTGACTTGACTTTCTTTGTATTTTTTCATACAATTCACTGTTCTTCGTTACTTAACAGTTATCTCATTTATTAATTTGTTTCACACTTTATAATATTACTTTTTAATTCAATCAGTTTCGGAAAATTTCGTTGATGTTCGATTTTTTGTCGCTGCTCATTCTTGTGAACTTTCCGTTTCTGTTGTACGTTACGGTAACGGCGTTAAAAATACATTTGAAGTTTGGAATTTTCAAAATGTAAAAACATAAAACTACAATAAAAAAAAAAATCATGTAAAAAATACTCGAAATTTCGCGCCTAGGAACTTTTCATGCTCCATACAACAGCAGGCTGTCTGGCTGACAGACAGGCAGACACAGACAGCTGGCACAGTAAGACGAGGGGCTGAGCTGACCCAAGTAGTAACAAAACGAACGCAAGCAACAAAAAAGAAAATTCTATTTATGCGAACTACGCGAGCGACGACCGCCGATACACGCTCGAAATCGAAATTCAGAAATGTGGACCGACCCGACCGACAGCCAGCAAAAGTTCCTTTACGCGTTGCGCCGCTCCTCTCAGCTCTAGTCGCAGGTTTCAAGTGTGTTGGTACGCCTAGCGTAGAGTGCGTGTTCAACAAAACAGAAAATCGGAAAATTAGCTTTTCCTGCGGTGTGTTGCGCTGCAATGCATGCCACAAAAACACACGTCGATCGACTCTGAATTGCAGAGAAAACTCACTAGCTACACAGCGCAATTACGACTGAGAGACAAAGAGATTGAAACTCGGAGTGTATTAGCCAATTGATACGAGCGATCAGCTCTCCGGAATTCAGCACATTCTCAGTAAATTAAAAATAAACTTGCCAAACTGTTATTCAAGATTTAGAATGTTAATTGAAAATATAAACATTATATTTTCTAGTCGAAATATTAAAAAAATAATTAATTTTTGATGAACTCTCATTCAGTAAATTAGGAAGAATATATTACTGATATATATTTTGTGACAACTAATCACTGTTACTAATATGTATCACCCCCATTATATATATATATAACCTCAGCATTATCTTTTCATTTAAATTTAAAATGTAGAAAAGTAATACAAAAGCAATGAAACTAAAAATTACGTCTAGGCACTTTCTTCAAATTTCGACTAAATTGCTAAATAAACCAAATTATGTCGGTAATGCAGCGTTTACTTTTCAATTTATCAAATTTTCGAGCAATATAAATTGAACTTAATTGGAAGACATCAAACAGTCGATTAATCGATAATCGATTTATTAGGAACTTTAAAATTACCGGTTACCGAATGAGGTTGAATCAAACCCCGTACAATTTAGTTTAGTCAGCAATTTAGTCAGAATTTTAGTCGAACTCGCACACACCCTAAGGGCCGGTTTTACAGTGGTAGTTTAACTTGATTTGTGGGTTAAACGTAGTTTAATCTCAAAATTCAGTTTTACAGTGACTTTAAATCGTTGTTTAAAATCAGTTTAAACGTTTTACGTTGGCCGTTTAAACGACGTTTAAAATCATAACGTTTTTGACAGATACTATCCACAAGAATGAAAGTTGCACTCTTTTTGAATTGTCCGTCCATGCTCTCGGTTTCTTGTTCCGGCATTGTCTGTCGGCATGTTTGTGTTCTGTTTGTTTTCTTGTATTTCAGAATTATATATTTCATTTATTTTATTAATCTAAAATCTATTTTCAATGTCTTGATTTACAAAATGTTTGCAAAAAATTATCAGCTGTTCCAAATGAGAAAATAATCGATAATTTGTTGACATTTGTCAGTGATATTTATCCGACTTGACTCAGTTCAATTTAAGCTTTCACTGTAAAACAGCTATCAAAGTTAAACGTCGTTTAAATTTATAAGACGTTTAATTAAACAAAGGTTAAAATAGGTTTAACCTAGCACTGTAAAACCGGCCCTAAGTAAAGCATTTTAGCAAAACGTAAAGAGCAAAACTATAAATATTGTGGAGCAAAGAGTGAACGTTTTTTAAATTTTTCCTAGACCAAATGTCTGTCAGGAATATGTCCGGCAATAAACATACAAATGCTTGTTTGTGAGCAGTGTATAGCAAATTATCGAATTTTCTGAAATTTTTAAAGGCAAATTCATAGATTTTTTTTAGTATCGTGCAGAAAACAGACAAAGTATAGAGTATTTTCAGACTATAAAATGAGTCCTTATTTTGACGGTTACGTTCTAAATGCTAAAAACTGGCTCCCGAAACCTGCACAGAAAAAAATTATCTTCATATTGATATTCATCAAACCATGATGAATCCATGTTATGAATTTATTATCAATTTGATGAATGACTGAAAATTCATAAATTAAAAAAAATCGTTTTTTTTTCATATTTCGTACAATTTTAAAAAATAAATTTGTGGCTATTTTTTTTTTCGAAAAAAATGTTTTTTTTGTCAACATTTTTTATACAAAAAAATATGCCTTTTTATTAAATTCCAAAAAAAAAAATGTTCCACCAATTAATTTATTTGCAAAAATAATATATATATATATTTTTTTTTCAAAATAATATTTAATAAATCAAGCAAACACTATATAAAACAATTAAAAAACATAAACCTCATAAGTACTATATCGTTGGTGATACTGCAAAACCGCCTATCTACATTTTCGAATACCTCTTACAAAATTAATTTTACAGAAGAAACAAAACTATTTTAAGTCTTAATTCTACAATTCATACAAAATGAAGTGTGTCATAACTTATAATGGGATTTATCTAATTTATCCGATCAACATATCATTTAAAACCGGATTATAAAACAAAATTAGGCGTAATTTTTACATGCAGTTAGGCGTTTTTGCAGTATCATCGACGATATGTAAATTATGATGTTTAAGAACATCATGAACATGTAAAACATTAAATTGTGAATAAAATCATCATATTGAAGATTTACTTTTTCTGGGTGGGTAGAGGGAAAGAATTTATGAGCCCAACAAAACTCATATACATACATGAGTTTTTATTTATTCCAAAAACGTTTATATTTTTGAAACTTTTAAGTCTCTACAATCATTTTTTTTTATTAAAAATATTTATAAAAGTCATAAATGATTCAAACATCGTTAGGGGATGGGGTCAAATACACTCAAAATAAAATCAGCTTAAAATACACAAAATCGTTCGTGTATTTTACGAAAAAATTCGTGAAAATTATCTACGAAATATTTCGTAAAATACATGAAAACACTTTCGTAAATTTATGCAAAATTTATTTACGAAATATTTCGTAAAATATACGAAAAAACTGTAGTCTACTGTATCTACGAAAGTCAATCGTACATAAAATGAAAGATTGTTATTTTTATTCGTAATTAATTGAATATGTTTGTACGTTTTGTAGGAATTATACGAATAATATGCTGTGTTAACCTTAAAACAAACCACCCAGGTAGGAATTTCCAGGCTGTAACAAAAGTGCCAGGCTTGGCTACCAAGGCTTGGTATATCGGGACAGACACAAGGCTTGCGCAATCATTAGTCACAGACTCGACACAGGTCTTGATATACCAAGCTAGGCTCAGGACTGGCACATTTGTCATTCCCAGATTTCATATAGGCCTTGTTAGTTTATGTTGGACACAAGTCTGGCATATTTATCATTCTTGGACTCCACACAGGCCTCGGTATACCAATATTGACACAATATTCGCCACATATAAAAATTTTCAAATTATCCAAACCGCTCTATGCTGAAGGAAATTCAAAATTCCGTCTCGACAACTTTTCGTCCCGTGCCTTTTCGTAATGCGCGTATACCGACTTTGACTTTATTAGATTCAATTTTAATATGGTGCCTTTTTTGTATTGTTTCGCATTTTAAAGAACACTTAACTGATGGAAAAAATACATTTTTGTTAAATTTTAAAACGTCAAAAAATAAAATTGATAAACTATACTCTTTGCAGTTGTTTGAAGAAGAAGTCTTTAAATTAACGTGTTACTGTTAAATTGGTTGTTAACCTCTAACGTAACGTATTTATTAATCTGCAGACTTTACACTCAAGTGTAAAAGAATAATTGCAATGCCTATGACAGATTATGCCCAATAGTCGTATTACTTGTACACCCAGAAAAAATTACCTTAAATCCCATTAAAATTGGTCAATAGGACAATTATTGATTTAATAGTATACAAAAAATAAATCTTTTCGTATAAACTCAATAACAATGTCATGGTATTTTGTAGTATTTAATGGTATTTTCCGTTTAAAATAATAATTTATCCTATTGACTATTTTTAATAGTAAAAAACTATTATTTATATAGTATTTTTTTCTGGGTGTATTGTCGCAAGTCTCGGGCATTAGTCTTGTTTCAAGTCTGAGGTTCAACCCTTGGTACAAACCTGAGCTACAGGCGTGTTACATAGTTATCATTCCAGTTTTGACACAGTCTTGGAACTAGCCTGGATAACAGTGTTGACACAGGCCTGAGAAGCATTGACACAAGCCTGTGTCAGTCTTGTGCCGGTCGTTAATTCCTACTTGGGAAACATACTTACACCGAACACATTTTAAAGCTGTTTGTATTTTATAACTATCTGCTGGCCACCGCAATACCAATTACAATATAATGCAGTTTTTTTTTTTACTAATTAGCCGTAAAAACACGAACGTTTCGTAAAATTCTACATATGCTTCACAATTTACGAAAGTAATTTATTCTTAAATGTGAAGCTCATTCGTAAAAAAGTTAAGTAATTTAAACGAAATATTAGTTATTTTTTTTTGTTGTTTACATTTTACGAATATTGATTCATAACATATACGAATAGTTATTAAACAATATTTTGGGAAAAATGTATTCTACGAATTTTTTCGTGTAATAAATAAAATTAAATAAAAAAATTACGAAAAAAATATTTCGTGAAATGTCCTAGACATTATTTTGAGTGTAGACCAAACATTAAAAGAAATACAGCTAATTTGTGTGTCTGTTAAAATCACACTGAATAAAATTTGTGAGTGCTAACACTTCCAACACTTCGCTTTAAATCTGAGACCATTAGTAATATATAGGAATAAAGGATAAATATAATATAGAAATAAAAGATATTCTTGATAGAAAAAATAATAAGATATATTGCAAAATTCTTAATGTTATTCACAACTGTTGACAACGCATCCTGAAGCCACTTCTTCAGCAAAATACACACATTTTCTCTGTGTCAATAGCTTTTTGTTTGTGCTAGGTCACAAAGACATTTTTACTAACAAAATATTTGAAGAGAAAGGGTGGGTTGCGTACAGGACACAACTTATCGGCTTATGGTATATTTATTACGCGAGGCTATAGGCTATTTTTGCGAAAGACAGATTTGATAACTTGTTGTTTATCAATATTTATACTTCAATTTTTTAATATACCCCATAAAAAATGACTTCTTTTATGGTAATGGTTAGTTTACTATTTGAACCAGTTATTTATAAAATAAACTATTTATATTTACAAATCTTAGTATATCAAAATGTCCTTTTGTCAAAAATATTTTTGAAGGACAAGGGTAATGCTTATGGTTTTTTTTGGTACTAAAAGAATTAGGTCATTGCCGTCAATAGTTGAATGTTATTCGGGGGTTTAATTTCAGTTATAAAACATACACGAACTTTCGCTTGATTCACTAAAACGACGGAAGACGGCAAAAAAGACAATTTCAAGAAAATAATCAAATAAATATGAAAAATAAATGCACAAGGGAACGAGTGAATTGTATAAAAAAAAGATACTAATTGTATTTTCCCCTGAGAACTCTGCAAGTTGGAGAGTGGGATACGTCGCGGTGGGGCGCCGCAACAACTACAGTCAATCGTCAGATGTGTTGCTCTGTTCGAAATCCGTTCGTGAGTACTTCGTGTGTGTGCGCTCATTTAAACGGGGCTAAAATTTGTTTATTTGCGAGACACTACAAGGCTGCGTTTTTATTTTTGTTTTTCACTGATACCAGAGTAATGTGTAATTGCAACAAATGGTTTAAGGCGCATAGCGTTCCGCAGCCGATTGATTACTTTGTTGGCCGATTGTGGTCACTTGCACCGTGTGGTGCGCCCTGTACGATGTGCTGCAACTACAAACAACTGCATCAAGACTTGACCCAAATTTGAAGTAAAAAAATTAAAATTACGAAATTACACATACGCACATAAAAACATACACACACACTCAGATAGACGGACACACAGTGCCAAACAATGGGTTGGCAGCACTTGCTCCCAAAGAGCGCCATGTTTGTGCCGGAAGCAGGTGACTGGGACGCAGTAACGACGCTGCGGAATTTTCCATGCAACATTTAAACGACATCCTGCTGCGTTTATTTATGTTTATTTTCACAAATAATTTTCAAGTGAGTCACTTTGTAGAACACTTTTTTTTGCACATGAGTCAAGGGGGTACAGCACATGCCATATAGTACGGGGACTGACGAGCGTACGACACAACAAAATTTAGTCAATTTTCTAGGGAATGAATATGATTCACAGTAGAGAGAGAGAGAGAGAGAAATGCATAAAAACCATGATGAATTTTTGGCAGCAGTTCCTATGATGCTACTTCTAACACATGTCGGCACAACCTCCTTGTCAGGAGTTCTAACACATTCGGACAACAAGTTGCAACCTGCTCCAAAAGACGAAAACACATACGCGAGTGTGACCCGTTTGTTCAGCACTTTCCGTAATACTCGGAATAGAGTTGCTGCTATGATTTTAGTTCTTGTGAGCCTTTGTATTTTTATTATATTTCTATTATTATTATGCATTTATTTGATTTTTATTTTATTTCATTTGGATTTGTTTTGCAATGCGCGAGTTCGTTTCGTAAAAATGGTTCGTTTTCAACTGATTCGTTTGGCAGTTCGTACGTATTCGTTGTGAAAACTTTGAACAAAAGCACAAATGCGAAGAGATTTCGTGGCGTCTTGCAGAGCTTTCACGCGCGCTCTTCAAAAGCTTAATACGTGCACGGATTGCATGCACATCCGAAATTTAAACACTTGCTCAACTTTTTTTGTGTTTTTCTATTGTTCACCTTTGAATCACATGGATTCCTTTATGCTGTCAAATTGAAAATCGCTGACCCAGGCATGTGACCCCTTTCACATACTGCCTGCCACACAAATTCAATAATTGCCACATATATCTACTTAAGGATAATCAATGGCAAAAAAAAAATTGTATCGTATCTACAGGTAGCCACATCGAAAGTTGTCGACTATTGAAATTGATTTTTGTTTTATTGTTTTCTTCCAGCTTTGTTCTGCACCGTTCTGGAGTGTGACATTGCATCCTCAATAATGGGGGCGTATTTTTCTACGTAACATTTACAAAGTCCATCAGTTTGTAGTGCACTTATTTTTCGCGTATAATTTTTTGTGTTTTTTTTTTTTATTTTTTGTTTTTTTTTTTTTTATTTTTTGGTATTTTTTTATTTTTTACACACCGTGGATTTATTCTTAAATCATTCTAGTAGTTCACTTGTCAATAACATCGCAACACTGCGGAAAAGCTCTATTTTTAAAATGTAGGACATGCATATTTGATTGCTCTGAAAGCTACGAGGAAATTCAACTTCGAAAGCTCCACTTTAAGCTTACAAGTGACAGTTGTGAATGCTTTTTACTTTAGACACCCATTGGACAGCACAAAGGTATTATTTTCAAAACAATTCTATGATATATATTTTTGTTCAGATCTGGGATCAAAGCGTTTCAAAGACATCGAGCAAATGTTTTTTTTTATGGTGTACACTAGAGATGGGCGTGTGAGCGTGATTCAGCGTGATTCACGTGATTGAATCCTAATTTTGCACACGTGATTGTGAGTGAGTGTGAGTAGACCAAAAAATACCGTGAGTGAGTAAATTTTTTTCGTGAGTGAGTGTGCTTAAGGAGTCAAAGTAAATGTTGAATACTACAAAACTGAAGTTTTGGAAAAAAATGTTTTGCCTAATCTCAATATATTGTAAGGAGATGAGTACTATGTTTTTCAACAAGACAGGTTGAAAAGTAATTTGACTGATTTTGTTGGTAAGAAAGAATGGCCTCCTAGCTCTCCGGATTTGAATCCATTAGATTTTTTTTGTTTGGTCATACATAATGTAAAAATTAAACAATTACAAATTCAAAAATTTGGATCAATTTGTGGAAGCTATTAAACGAATATGGGATGAAATGCCAATGGATGCCGTTCGTGCTGCTTGCAACGGATTTGAAATATCATTGAAGCTGGTGGAAAAATTTAAAGGATCCGTGATTTCAAATCAGTTTTTATAAATAATATCAATAAATACAGTTTTACTTCCTAACAAAAATAAAGCAATTCATTACCTTTCAAATAAGATCAATTTCAATATTGTTGAATTTCAACAAACTTTTTTAATTTATTAAAGGGTAGAACTACCAAACAATTTTTTTTTTATTAAGCATGAAACACGTGTAAAATATTTTTCGACATAGAACAATACTGCAAAGTTTCAACGAAATCAAAAATAGTAAATCTCAAAAGTGCACCAAAAAAAAAACTAAAAAACAAAAAACTAAGATGATAAAAATTTCCATTGTTCTTTGTTAAAAGCGCCGCAGGCGATTTTTTTTTCAATAAATGGTGCGATTTTTGTCTGTTCGAAATATATAGAAAAAAAATCTCCGACTTCTTTGATTCTGCCAAAAATTTTGTTTGAGGTAATTACAATGGAGTATATTTCAAACACTAAAGAAAATTTAATGAAACAGAATCTGACAAATTGTTACAACGATATCGAATTTATCTTGGACCAATATCGAAGGCCAAAACGTACTAAAACTGCATAAATAGTTCAAAGCGACATATCGCATTTTTTTTTCGTAACGATAATAAAAACGATTCTGGATTAATATTGCATCAAATAGTTCAAATATATCGAGATTTATTTTAAAAACATTGCGATGTCGATGTGAAAAATATTTAAATATTCTAAAATAAAATTTTACTCTACGAAAGTAACGAACTAGAAAATTTGCAAAAAGATTGGATTTTTGTTATCCAAGTTAGTTCGAGATAACTTCAAGGCATAAATCACATGGCAGACTGATTACCAAATTTTGTAGATTTTCGGTACAAACAATACTTAAACATACATTTTTTGAAAATCCGTATATAAATTTGATATTTGAATAAATTTGAAAAGGTTTCCTGTTTATGAACAATTTATTTAAATTGCAAGGATAATGACATTGACGACGTAGTTTGTTTTAATATCCTTAAAACGAGGTTTGCAGTATTCTACGGTCAGGAGTTTTTCTACAACCACAATATGTGATTATTGCTTAATTATTTTCAACTTTGGACCACTGTATCTCTGGAGAAGTGAAGTCTTGAACTCTGGTTGATTTGGTATGGTATGTCTCTAATACAAAAAGTTGTACTTACTAAAAAAAATTTAAAATGATTCCAATTCTAGTTTGGTTAAAAACATTTGGATTTTTTTTTAATAAAATTCCAAATTTTGGGATCTTGTTTTATTCTGATTGCGCCTTTATTTGATACTAGAGCTGTTTATGAAAATGGTTTTGTTAAATTGGTTTCAGTTTTAGAGACTTTTAAGTTTTAATTATTTTTCTCTCCTTTTATTTTGAATAGTCGAATCAATATTTCTTTTCGGTGTTAGACGTACAAAACTATGCGCTACCATATATTTTTTTTTATATATGCCGGTGAAATATAGCCAACGGAAATTCAAAACTTTACAATCAATTTAAAATTTTATAAATAAAATGTAATATTACTTGATGAAAAAGGGTAAAAATCATTATTATGCCATTTGTGCAACGCCATGTATAATATTTAAAATGACAATTAAGAAAATAAATTAAGATTCTATATTAAAAACTTATCAATAACTCATTATTCAATTTTGGGAAAATTGATTTTTTTTTTAATAAATTATTGAGTTGTTAAAACCAAGATTAGTAATTTAAGTTCTTATAAGGCATGTCAAATTCACAAAAATGCACAACAATACATAATAATCATTTTAACGCCTGAAAATAAAAAAAAAAATAAAAATTTTCAATTCTTAAAATTTTAAAAAATATTATTTAAAAAGTCTTCGCGGGCCGCGTGTTTGACATGCCTGCCCTACATGAAGAGTGAAATGGTATACTCAGTTTGGTACGCCGTTTGTAACACCCAGAAGGAAGCATTTTCGGTATGAAAAAGTATAAATTCTTGATCAGCATGACCTCCTGAGTCGATATAGCGATGTCCGTCTGTCCTTCTGTCTGTATGTATGTCTGTCCCACTGTATGTCTGTTGAAGTCACGATTACAAAAAAAGTAGAAGAGTTAGATCAATGAAACTGTAAATTTAGATTACTTATATATCTAAATTGTCTGAACAAGAAAATTGGCATGTGACCTAAGAACCGACCACTTATGTTCAAATACCTCATATAAATTTACATATACAAAGGAATTTTACTTTGTACGGTCTTAAGTGAACTTTCTTGGTCAAATATATATTGACTTTATGCTCAAATATTTCAAAATGATGCTTTCTCGCGAACCGACTTGTGGTTACCCAAAAAAAAAATTCGGTAAGCCTACCCATTTGTACAATGGGTATAAAATGAAAGGTAATTCTTCAGCAATTGCATGTTTTGAGTTATTTTTGGGATTCGTATAACCTCGTGACCAATGCACCACTTTTAATAGTACCCGCGCACATTTTCACATATGGGCATTTCCGGAAAAACGTCAACCACGACCGAAAAATTCAAAATGCTCAAATCTTTGAAATAATGATGGATTTGGAATCTTAAATATCTGAATCTAAATATCTGAAATGAAATTTCTATTCCGTTAACGGTAACGTATAACGTTTTTGTAAAAATCGATTATTTACAAATCATCCGTGAACAAATTTGGACAAAAAAAAGAAACATACATATTCATTTCTTTTATTATAAAAATGTGTTATAATTTTGTAGAATACTCACAATGGGCAGAGGAAAACATTGTTCAGATGCAGAACTCCAAACAATTTTAGGCTTTACGAAAAAATGGCGAATCAATTAGAAAAATTGCAAAAACTATGGGATGTTCACCAAAAAAAATAATTTACAGCGTTAAACCATAAAAATGTTGCAGAGCGTAGAAGAAGACCTTCAAAGATGACTGCTGCAGATAAAAAATTACTAATCCGAAAATCTAAAGCCAACCCATTTATGTCATCCAAAGGCCTCCAAATCCAAGCAAGTTTATCTGTAAGTACGAAAACTATTCGTCGTGTCCTGGTGGATGACAAGCTATTTGCCAGAGCTCCAAGAAAGGTGCCACTTTTAAAAAAAATACACTTCGAAAAACGGAAACTGTGTGCCAAAATGTACCAAATTCCTCATGACCCTGTGGAGGCCAAAATTCAGTGGCGAAATGTATTATGGAGTGATGAAACAATAATTAATTAGTTTGGAATGGATGGAAAGCAATTTGTTCGTCGTCCCCAAGGTCAGGCTTATAACCCAAAGTTCACCAAACCCACAGTAAAACATGGAGGTGGCAGTTTGATGATATGGGGTTCTTACTCTTGGTATGGCGTTGGTCCAGTTTTTCAAATCGATGGCATAATGAACAAAGAAAAGTATGTGACAATTTTGGAAGATGTTATGCTACCTTGGGCCGAAGAAAATATGACTTTGCGCTGGCGATTTCAGCAGGATAATGACCCGAAGCACTCTGCAAAATTAACAAAGAGCTGGTTCGAACGGAAAAATCTCAATGTTTTGCAATGGCCTTCTCAATCACCGGACCTTTATCCAATTGAGAATCTTTGGCACGATCTAAAAGTTGAAATTGCAAAAAAAAAACGTCAAATTTAAAAGATCTATGGAAAATCGTTGAGGATGTATGGTACGCTATTCCCATAGAAAAATGTGAAAAAGTAGTAGACTCCATGCCAAACCGAATTAATGCTGTACTTCAAAATAATAACTACACCCAAAGAACGAATGAATTGGAGCAACCGTCTTTTTTTGCCAACCGATTTATTTAGTTCTGTCAACATTCGACTGATTCAGTTGTTGCAACTCCGCGTATCAGTTCACACAACTAATGAATACAATTGACACAACCAATTTGTTTAGTTGTGGTAGCCAATTTAATTATAAGAAATCGGCCATTTTACCTAGCGCTCCAACGTGTTGCAAACACGAAGTCAGCGTCACAACAGCGTTCCCGAGATCGAACATTGCCGACGATTCGTTGTGCTGCTGACTTCGTGTTTGCAACACGTTGGAGCGCTAGGACTGCATATATAAATACAACATATAGAAACACAATAGGAAGTACTCTGTAGAATAGTATGTCTCTGGTTGAAGAAAGTATATTTGAGCATGAAAAAACCGAACAGTAAAAACGAACAAGCCTTAAAACAATTCCAAATTTTGTTTAAGACGTGGCACGCACTGTCCGCAGCACAAAACAAAAAAATAGTGATAAAATCTGAAATCGCCTTAAAACAATTCCAAATATTGTTTAAGACTAAGACGTGGCACGCGCTGTCCGCAAAACAAAACGAGTGAAAAATGTAAAGCTTGCGCGACTGGTGTTGTCCTGCTTTGGCATCGCTATTATACAAGACAACTGATTTCACAGTTGAATCAAATAAATATTGGTTGCTACAACTTAATGTTATATAGCTATCTGTTAAGTCAACTAAATATTGGTTAGGTCTCATTTTGAATTTAGTTGCCGTGGCAATGGAAACAAAAAAATTGAAAATGGATAAAAAGTTTGTTTCCCCAATCAATGTTGCAGTTGCTTCAACTAATATTTGGTTACGCTTCATACTATTGTTTACCACAAATGAATTTCAGTTGAAACTGACTAAATTTGGTAGATGCAAATGAATATTCGGTGAAACAACTGCACGTCAAGCAATTATTTTTTTGTGTGTAGTTATAACATAATATTGGTATAAATACAAATATATTTATAAGTGTTTCTATATTTATGTTTCTATATTTATGTCCGGGATTTTTTAGTACTTGAAATGTAATTCGAGGCGTAGGTACTGGCAGTACTATATGACTTTTAGTGCGTTGGACTGCGAGCCGAAAGCTCTCACCCGCCGTTCGGATTCGGCAATAAACTGTAGGTCCCACCACTTTGAGTACCAAATATAACACGCACAGCTCAAAATGGTGAGAGAGCTCGGCCGAAGTTCTATACAGGACTGTAGCGCCAAACTATTATATTATTACTTAAACTAAATCAAAAATTTATTTTTAGACCGCACTGAAACTACATTACAAATGCGTTTCTATTACTTTGGCCATAGCTCTATATATATATATTTTTTTTTTATAAATTTAAGATATTTTTTTCATAAATATAATTTTTAATAAAAAGTTAAACCCAGTTGGGAATGTTACGATATGATAATATTACAATATGAAAATGATTGTATTAAAGATTGTATAACAGGATTGTATATTGTACCGCCATCAAAATAATTGTATAAATGCAATAATTATTGTAGCGTTGGCATCACTGCCAATCAATGACTGCCAATGAAAGAAACCATTTAAAAATGGCTGAACATAAATATCCGGTTCGGCGTAAAGCGACATCTATGCCAACAAATTAGCAACTAAAAGCTTTTGAAAGCTTTGCTGCTATTGATTGTTGTTCTTGGTATTTTTGTGCTGTGTTGTATTTTTGTTTAAAGCACATGCTTTGTTGGTTGCTCGTGGAGTGTATCTTAGTTATTGTTGTTGTTTCTTTTCTGTTCAATGTTGAGAGTTGCTAGTTGCGGCCGCTCTGCTGCCTGCTGTGTTTGTTCTGTGCTCTGCTGCTGCTGCTGTCGGTAATAAAAGTGAGTGAGTTATGCTGTATGTATGCGTGAATGTTGTTTGCTTAAAGTTTTGTTGTATGGCGAACGAATAAATGAATAATATAATATTTTGTATATTGTTCAATTGTTGGTTTGGCGCTCATATATGAAAATCTACTCATACATGCGGACGAATTGTAAAACTTAAAAAACTTTTGAATGTTTTAAATATTAAAATTAGTTAAATTATTTTGAATTGGTGTTTCAATGGTTTGGCGCGCGTTTATATAAATTATTCAAACTTGTTTAATATAGTTTTGTTTTAATTTAAAAATCATGTAACAAAAATATGTGTAATTATTAAAATCTAAAAAATAAGTTAGAAAAACGAATATAGATAACTAAATGAAAAAAACCAACAATAGCAACAACAATAATGCTGTATCTGATTTGAAGTGAGCTGTATTGTTGGTGATGTTGTTGTTGTTGGTGGTGTTGTCGCCGCAGATACAGCACCGCAGCAGGCAGGCAGGCAGGCAACTTGAATTTTATGTTAATAGACGACAGCAACAGCAAAACAAACGAACGAACGATACGAAATAAATATTTCAGTTACTCAGAGAACAAAACAACAACAGCAACGACAATAGTATCGACGACAATAACAACGCCAACAATAACAACAACGACAGACGACTTCGACGACGACGAGCAGCAGCAGCAGCCAACGATTGAACGAACGCACGAACGACAACGAACGAACAAACAAACGAGTTGCAGACGAGTCCAAAGCAACACAACACGAGAGTTGCTTGTCATTTGTGAGTTGGTTGAGCTTTCGGCAACACATACGAAGCAGAACGAGCAAGCACCACGCCGATTATAGTTCGCGCGCGCGTTTTAGCAAAACAACAAGAACATCGCAGTGACGACGACGGATACAACAAAAACAACAGAGGCATAAATAACAATAACAAGAAAAGCAGCCAGCGTCGCATTCTGCTGAGTGAACAAAACAAACAACTTGTGTCAGAGCGCAGAGTGAAGGAGGAGGCGGAGGAAACGGGTCGTGGCAGACGGACGAACAGAGGGACGGTCGGACTGTCGAACAAATAAAACACAGTATTGCTGCTGCTGTTGTTTGTTGTTGTTGTAATATATTATTCATATTATAGTTGTTGTTGTAATTTCATTGGTGCTGCGGTTGCTTTTGTTGCCAACACAATCAATGTTGTTGTTGTTTTTACATTGTGCACAACTTTCAAAATAATTGTTGTTCGATAGTTTTTCGTCTGAACTATACAAGTCTTTGACGTCACATACAGCAGCTCAACAACAACAATAATACGTAGAACAACAACAAGTGTAGAACAACAAAAAAAAAATAACCAAGCGACGCTGAACTTCCGCATTGTTTGTGTGTGTAAAATAAAATGACAACATCTGCAGCTAGCGCTGCTGCGCCCGCTTGCAACAACAACGGCGGCAACGAGAACAACAGCGCTACCGGCGCAGCAGCAGCAGTCGCAGCCGCGGCAGCAGCTAGCCGCGCCATGCAGTCCGACGAGGATTTCAACATTCGTTTCGTCAACCTGGTGCGAATGCACAAGTGTCTCTACGACAAAAAGGTCCCCGAGTACCGCAATCGCGACAATCAGGAGAAGTCGTGGACATTGATATCGCTGGAGACCAGAGAGAGCGGTAAGTTTAAAAAAACAATATTTAACAACTGAATTCTTAACAAACCACACAACACAACAACAACAATTTCTATAATCATAAAATTCTTGTTAACAATTCGCAGCACAACAAAAACAGCCAAACAGTTACGTATGCAATGCCTGTTGTCTGCCTGCTACTTTTGTTGTTTTTGTTGCTGACGCCACCATCGCTGCTGCTGTTGTGATGAAAGATTTACGCGCGCTCTTGGATTTTGTGAAGAAACAAAAAAAAACTATTGAAATAAAAAACTTTAGTTGTTGTAAACAAGTAAAGCTCGTGCAGAGCTTTTGGCTGTTATCACTGCAAAGCACAAAACAGAAAAACAAACAAGCTTTTCGCAGAAACCTGTGTTTCTTGCCTGCTGCTTGGCATGGTGATAACAATTACAGCAACAACAATGCCATATAGTATCTCTCGATTATGAGCTATCAGATGGTTACTCGAGTAATAAGCATGACTCTCAGATACTTTGTTGCTGCACCTACACTGGGAAAAATTACATTGTAAAGTTTTATAAATGTTAATTCAATTTCTTTACGAACAACTAACCAGAGCTCTCGATTACCCGGGCTACCCGGGTTTTTCGAGCAACTCGGGTAATTTTTGGGTCATTAATGGGGTTTTGACTCCCTTTAGGGGGTCACGGACCTCACCAAGGGTGTTTGGGTTATAAATGCGGTTTTGATCCTCTTTTGGGTGTCATGGACCACTCCAAAAGGTACCATTAGTCTTCTAATGAGGTTCGCTGTCCATTTTGACCTCCTTCTGGGGGTAATGGACCACCGAGAGTGGTACCATTCGATTTCACACGATGTCTGCTACCGATTTCTGAAATAACATTTTTTTCGGTCTTATTATCACCTTCCGCCCACTTTTGCCCACACACTTTTGTCCACCCACATTTTTCTAACCACTTCCGACCAACTTTCACATCAAGCTAACGAACGGACAGGCAAATTAACAAGCGATCAAATGAACAAACGTCAATCGAACAAACGAACGAACGAGCTACCCGGGTTTTGAAAACTACCCGGGTAGCTCAATCTTTTAATACCCGAGAAATACTTTATTCTAGCCAAGAAAAGAACACGTTTTTTTATTTAAGCTAAGATAAAAAGCATAATTATCGTTTTACCAAGAACAACAAGTATATATATCAAAAAGATTTTCCAATCGCGTGTTATTTTTTCATCTAAATATACATACAAAAAATCTTCAATATGATGTTTTTATTTATCAATATTATGACATTTTTCCCCAACATTTTTTTTTTCATGTTCTTAAACATCAAATCTTGATTTACACATTTATGGATTTATTGTTCTTATAAGCTTTATTTTATTTAATACTATTTGATTTGTAATATATTTTTTTAAATCCGAAATTAGTTTTCTTTTATTTTGAAAATACTAATAAAATTTTATTTTTCAAACAAATACTTAAAAATAAATTAATTGTTTTTTGGAATAAAAAAATATTTTTCAAAAATAAAAAAAATAACAATTTTTTTGCTCTGAAAAAATGTTTGTTCAAAAAAACAAATAAAATTAATCCAAAACAAAATGTATGTCAAAAAAAAATTATTTGAAAAAAAAAAATATTGTTTATGTTTTTTTATTATTCTTCATAATGTGTCGACGCCTCTTACGTAAATAAGCACGTTTCAAATTTTGTATGAAAATGTCCATACAAAAATGTCCATATAATAATTTTTTTTCCAAAATTACAAATATAAAAAAAATATATATATATTTCCGACAAAAAATGTGTTTTTGTAATTTTAAACAAATATATTACGAAGCAAGATATGAAATAATAAACATAAACCACTTGACAACTCTAAATATGGAAAAAAATTAGCGCAGAAATAACCATTTTGATTGAAATTTGGTTTGATGAACAAAATACCTCAATATGATGTACATATATTTTGTGTCTTATGTATTCGTTTATTAAAGTGATGAAACATAGTCTTCACATTCACTTCATAAAATTGATGAACACTTTTTCACCGATTCATCAAATTGATAGTGACTTTATGATAGTTCTTAATAATCAATATTATTAATTGTTCTTCAATACAATGAATCAAGAACAGAATCATCTGTCCCTTATTGGGAATCATCTGTCTCTTATTGACAACTTCCAACTCGAAGTGCTTGCAAGTTGCAACGTTTGAGTGGAGTCTTACTTGCAGCGTTACTTGCAGTCTGTGTATTCCATATGCAGCGCAATCTTTTTGATAGTTTAAGTCTTCTTCCTGAATATGGGCATACATTATTTTCAATAACTCTTTTTTCTTTCCTTTTACAGTGATTCATTGCAAGGAACGTTGGCGGAACCTACGCGCATGTCTGTCGCGCTACATCAAACAACAGAGTGGTGCCGATCCGCAGCACAAGCCCTACTATTTGACGGAACACATGGCATTCCTGCTGCCGTTCCTCAAGTCTACACGTAACTCTTTGGACCACTGCAGCAGTTTAGCATCACTCTTCCAGGCCCATCAACAACAGCAACTGAACACGAGCAACATGCAGATCATTTCACCGTCTCAGCTGCAATACAACGGAGAACAGCTGGAACTGAAACAATCGTTGTCGGACAACGAAGACGAAGAAACAATGGATGCATTCGATACGACGGGCAGTGGGCAGCATCATCGCCGTTCTCCTGTCAGCGACACCACGAGCGCCAACACTATGCAGAACTTTATACCGGACGTACAGCTGGCGGAACTGCGGACACCAGATGGCAGTGCCGCCGAAATTATATTCTCAAGCTCCACAAATCACAACAATAACCATAATAACCATGAACATCTGCCATCTCATATGGCAGGTCATTCGCGACTTAACGAATCCGCCCACGAGTCCAAGCGCATCAAGATCGAACCGGTAGATGCAGCAGGTCATGGCATGCATGGAATGCATTCTATGTATAGCATGGATAATCCAGACATGGAATTCTTTCGAAGCATTTTGCCCGATCTGGCGGCGCTTACTCCTCAACAGAAACGGAAATTTAAAATTGGCATTTTGGAGCTCATTGACGATGTGACAGAGCAGTATCCAGTCGATGCTGCACAACGCAATGGTACTTTAGCGGCGCCGACAGTCGGACGTCCTATGCGCCGGAATTCGGCGCGAGAGGCGCGTAAGTAGTGCCATCCAACGACGAGCATGTCACCGTAGTTCAATAGATTTTAGAACAATGTTTACAATTAAGCACAACTGGATCAATTTTTGAGGTCCTGGGTACAATTATATATTATATGTTATGTGATTAATAAATAACTTCTTTTAATTAGTGTTGTAGAAAATATAAAGTTACATTAAATTCCTTACTGAATACATCAATACGCATTGGTTAATCTTTACTCGGATGTGTGAGATGAAAAATTAGCAAGTGCTTTTTTTTTTAATTTTCATATATTTGTCAATTTGTTAGTTCACCTTGCCATGTCCTCATTTAGAAGAATTGGAAAAACAAATTCTCAATAAATTACCCATTTTGAATTCTGCAAATATGAAATGAAATTCATAACTTGCCGTATTTTTAGAATAAAAATCGTACTGATAATTTCTATTCGTAATTTTTTGTCCCATCCGGAATTTTTCTGTCATTTATTATGAAAAAACTATAAACTTTAGGAACAAAGTGTAAATATACAAAGAAAGCACATGATATCAACTATTTTTTTAAATATTTCAAAAAAATCATTTGTACTCAAAGTTTGCCGATTTTTTGGCATATGCACTTCCGTTTTTGTCCCGTCCGGAACGCCAACTATTTCATTAGTATCTTTTGATCTACCGTATGGAATTCTCTTACTTTTTACAGCTGTTTAGTCATATTTATATACTACATGTACAAAAATAAGTTTTAAGCGTACGAATGTCCTATCAGGAACCCCAGGAAATTCCCATATGGCAATATAATAATATAATAAATAATTTTTGTTATTAACAAAATGTTTAATTTTTTGTAGTTTCGATTTTCATTTGCCCAAACAAAATTTTGTTCGCATATAATAAAATGTTTGCTTGTCAGTGTCTAAAGCTGAAAAAATAACTACAAGATTGAAATCATTAATTTTCTTCACGAAAAAAAGCATAACTTTTTCTTTCTCACGAATAGAAAAACATTTATATTTTCTATACGGACGAAAGCACATTTTTCAAATCACCACACATTCTCTCAACCGCTTAGTCGGTTGTTATTGTCAAAATAAAAAGAGTTGTAGTTTGTACTGCAACCAATTTCGAACTTTTTTAGAACAATTTAGTACAGATTTAGAACCATTAGGAGTGTGTATAGACTAATATTTTATGTGTATAGACTAATATGGCAGTTCCGCCAGCAAATTTATAACCATTTGGTTTACGGTTGGTACAACTAATCTTTTCATTCTTCCAACTTCACAGTGTATTTTGACCATATTTTTGAAAATATTTTTCCAATTTAAATTTCATTTTTGTTTATAAATATTTGAGTTAAAATGTCATCGACAACAAAGGCAGCGCAAATGTAGCGTAAAAATTTCATGCTGGAAAAAAATAGCGACCGCTCACTAAACATGTTGAGGGTAGCTTTCCATTCAAGGGTTCCACAACAGTTCCACAACTGCTGAGGTCACTGAATGCAGCCAATGTAAATCGGACATAAAGCTATCCTAAACATACCTTAACATCCATTTAATTTTGTATGGTTTGTGCAACGGATGAAATATAAAATTCGAACAAACATTAAATAGGAAAAAGTCCCTTAAAACGGCGTTAACATTTTTTTATCTACAATTCCTAATAAAATAAAATAATTCCGAAAGATCACTTTTATCCAAAAAAGATTTTATGGTTTGTGTAACGGATTAAATTCTGAAATACTAATAAGAATTCGTCAATAAGAAAATAAATTAAAACTCCTAACAGACTTTGCTCCTAACTTCGTGTATATTAAAATACCAATAAGAATTTTTCAACAAGAAAATAAATTAAATGTTTTGAAATTTTTGGATTAAATATAAAAAAAATTATATAAAAAAAAAAAACTTAAAAATCGAAAACAATCTTTGAAAAATTTAATTTAATATGTATTAATTAAAGTTAATAGTGTAAATTTAAATTTTATTTTTTTAGAGATGAATCTATAAATGTGAAGAAATCCGAATAATACAGGCAAAAAATCTGATTAAATGAAATTAAGAATATTATAAGCTTTAAAGGAGTGTGTATTTGCTAATTGAAAAGGTTTGGATATTTGCTAAAATGCGTAGTTTAAAATTGCACCGCTGATTAGGCTTTTGACAGTTCCGAAATTCAAAGTGGACTTTTGACAGTTTTCAATCCATCCGTCCGTTTTCCGTACAGTAAACCATTGTTACCATTTTAGCATTTGAAATGATAAGATTTTTTTGTTTTGTTGATAGATTTGTATTCCAGCGCTCTGAGAGTTTGTTAGCTACATACGCCATTGAGTCGATTTTAAGAAAATCTACACGACAACTATATTTTTAAATATTTGGAATTAATTGCAATATATGTTTTGAACATAAGTAAAAATGTTCACATCTTTACGTACAATAGATCAAAAGTTATTATTACGAAAATGAGATTTTTGTTTCATATCCCAATCATATTTTTTAGTTGGTGAAACAAATTCTCAGATGATGATTTTATAAAATATATATAATATATCTTTGCACATTAGATTTTCTGAGAAACCAAAATAATAAATTTTTGAAAACGTCATAATACATATATATATATATATATATATATATATATATATATATATATATATATATATATATATATATATATAGCGTATTCACAGTTTCATAGTATTGGTACGAAATTGTATGAATACGACACACGGTGAACAAAAAGGCACATTTTTTGAACAAAATTATATAACTTCAAAACAAATCGGTAGATTTCGTAGATTTTTTTTTTACTTAATAAAAAAAATATCGGGGTATAGTTATGCTTTACAAAATGTCTTCTATTGATTCACAAAAGTTATGTATAAATAATTTAACTTCGAGAATGTTGTTGAAATTTTTGACATGTGATATTTTAAAATCTGGAGCCGATATCGGTATGATTTATTTTTGACCACATTGATAGTGATTAGAAAATTGTTAGCGCGTGTGATGGATATCTGTAGGTTTAATTGATATAAAATTATTACACTAAACGCTTTAAATCAAATAAGTAAATTTCTAACGAAACTGGTAGTATTTCACAACAATTTTCTTGTAAACCGCAGCGAACCGGAAGCTACTTTTTTTTCAGAATGCGTATATTGTAAAAGCCTAAATACAATTTTAAGGATTTGAGAGGATATGCAAGGATATTTTAGTTATGTTCCAATATGTATATTCATATATTTTTGTATGGAATGCAATTTTTATCCTAACTTTGAAGGCTCATATCTCTTAATCTGTTAATGTTATAAGAAAAATGGTTACAGATTATTCTTAGTGGGTCTTTTATATATGTAAAAATTTGAAAATTTAAAAATAAAAAAAATGGCGTTTTGTTAAAAAATTTCATTATTTTGTTCACCGTGCGACAGTACGGCAACTAAACTGTGAGCAAAAAAAAAATGCTTGTTCAAATATTTCGTCAAATAAATGCAGCTGATTCTTATAAATTTGTGATTTTTTTCATGATATCATAAATATTCCTCGATTTGAAAAGAAAGACAAATAAATTAGCAGAGTTCGTAAAAATACATTCGCGAATGAAAAAAATTCATTCTTATTCATTCGGAGAATGAATTTTAAAATCATAAATTCCTTACGAAAAATTCTCTCGCGAGAACTATTAGCTTTAATTCTTTTCACGAATTAATGAAACGACAAGAATGTTGCTTTTATTCTTCAACGATAAGAAAGATATGATAAATTCGCATGATATTAAAATTTGCGAATGAAAACAAATGTAAATAAATGTTCTTTTTCATTCTTTTTATATATAACTTTTATGGATAAAAAAGGAAATACTTGGAAGGTTTCTATGGACAAACTGGCTCGATTAGGATTTGGCCAGAACGTCATTGTAACTTTTTCGGGTGAATCTGTTCCAATGGGATTTGGCCAGAACCCAACTGCGTCATTGGACATTATTTGGACAAATTGGGTGAATCTGTTCCAATGGGATTTGGCCAAAACCCACTTGTGTCATTGGAACTTTTTTGGGTGAATCTGTTCCAATGGGATTTGGCCAGAACCCAACTGCGTCATTGGACTTTTTTTTGGGTGAATCTGTTCCATTGGGATTTGGCCAGAACCCAACTGCGTCATTGGACTTTTTTTTGGGTGAATCTGTTCCATTGGGATTTGGCCAGAACCCAACTGCGTCATTGGACTTTTTTTTGGGTGAATCTGTTCCATTGGGATTTGGCCAGAACCCAACTGCGTCATTGGACTTTTTTTTGGACAAATTGGTTCCATTGGGATTTCGGCAGAACCCACTTGCGTCATTGGAACTTTTTTGGGTGAATCTGTTCCAATGGGATTTGGCTAGAACCGAACTGCGTCATTGGACTTTTTTTTTAGGTGAATCTGTTCCAATGGGATTTGGCCAGAACCCAACTGCGTCATTGGACTTTTTTTTGGGTGAATCTGTTCCATTGGGATTTGGCCAGAACCCAACTGCGTCATTGGACTTTTTTTTGGACAAATTGGTTCCATTGGGATTTCGGCAGAACCCACTTGCGTCATTGGAACTTTTTTGGATGAATCTGTTCCAATGGGATTTGGCTAGAACCCAACTGCGTCATTGGACTTTTTTTTTAGGTGAATCTGTTCCAATGGCATTTGGCCATAACCCAACTGCGTCATTGGACTTTTTTTTGGGTGAATCTGTTCCATTGGGATTTGGCCAGAACCCAACTGCGTCATTGGACTTTTTTTTGGACAAATTGGTTCCATTGGGATTTCGGCAGAACCCACTTGCGTCATTGGAACTTTTTTGGGTGAATCTGTTCCAATGGGATTTGGCTAGAACCGAACTGCGTCATTGGACTTTTTTTGGACAAATTTAACGCAGTTGGGTTCTGGAATCAATTTGTCCAAAAAAAAGTCCAATGACGCAGTAAGATTCTGGCCATATCCCAATGAAACCGAATTGTTCAAAAAAATGTCCAATGACGCAGTTGGGTTCTGGCCAAATCCCATTGGAACAGATTCACCTAAAAAAAAGTCCAATGACGCATTTGGGTTCTGGCCAAATCCCATTGGAACAGATTCACCCAAAAAAAAGTCCAATGACGCAGTTGGGTTCTGGCCAAATCCCAATGGAACCAATTTGTTCAAAAGAAAGTCCAATGACGCAAGTGAGTTCTGGCCAAATCCCAATGGAACCAATTTGTCAAAAAAAAAGTCCAATTACGCAGTTGGGTTCTGGCCAAATCCCAATTAAACAGATTCACTTAAATATAAGTCCAATGGCGCAGTTGGGTTCTGGCCAAATCCCATTGGAACAGATTCACCGAAAAAAGTTCCAATGACGCAGTTGGGTTCTGGCAAAATCCCAATGGAACAGATTCACCCAAAAAAATTTCCAATGACTCAAGTAGGTTCTGACTAAATCCCTTTGGAACAGATTCACTCAAAAAAGTTCCAATGATGCAAGTGGGTTCTGACCAAATCCCAATGGAAACGATTTGTCCAAAAAAATGTCCATAACGCAAGTGGTTTCTGCTAAATCCCAATGAAATAGGAATATAAAAGAATTATTCGGAATATTCTTTTTTAATCAAGAACATTTATATACATGAATTTATCATTTCAAAAGTTCGCGAGAGAATGAAATTCAAAGAATTTTAAAAACATTCAAAAATTCGCGAATGAATGAAATGAAAAATTCCCAGAGAGAATATTCTTTGGAGAATGAATGTATTTCAAATATTCTACGAACCCTGTAAATTAGCATTTTATGTGCACTTCTAATATTCAATTTTACAATTTAAGTTCCTTTCACAAAATACGACACCAAAAAACATGTCTCAGGGCTCCTCTTAAATGCAACACCTGTGGTATTTCACATTAATAAGGGATGCAAATTGACGTTACTGTGTTATTGTAACGTATATACTACGTGGTACGAATACAATACTAAAATAATACGAACTGTAAATACGCTAATTGTATATTGAAGTTTAAAATCTGGCGATTTGAACAGATGCATTTGTACGGAGATTTGTTTGCACGACCTAGGTACATGGTAAATTTGTTGATATATTACTGATAAATTTCGGAGTTTAAAAAAACTGATGTGGATTTGATTGAATTTCACAATCACAATCACAATTTTATAGCATTTCGTCGTTGCAAAAAGGATCAGAGCAAAAACCGAACAAAGTCGTATAGCATATTTGCTGAAATTTTATATGGTATCATTGTTACTCTTTATTACTTAAAAGTTTGATTATAATAACAAAATTTTCCACTTCTTTTCGATAAATGTAATTTTTTCTTTTTAATTTTTTTGTTGGTAATTTTTTTAATGTTGTAAAAAAATAAAAAAATAGGTACACTGAGAAAAAAAAACTTACTTTAACAACAATTAACAACAATTGTTTGAAACTGAAATTAAACATAACGACGCATAATCATAGACAATTTAAAGTCAACTTTAAAATCTGCATTTGTTTTAAAATTAAACGAAATTGTTTTCATTTTAATCACATTGGGGTTAAATCGAGATTTCGTGACATGCCCCTGAAAGTATGCAGCATTTACGGTGTGAAATGTAATGTGAAATGCATATTGTTATATGCATTTCACATTACATCTAGGGCGCAGCATTTACGCGTTAACTGAATTTTATGTTCGATGTCTCATTGTCATATTATTCATAGCCGCCTTTTGAAAGACTAAATTATATAAAACTATATAAGCAGGGGGGCTATGGGGGCGATTATCACAAGGCAACGTGTCTGAGTGCTTCAACATGGCGAAGCCAGCGCAATCCTTGTCGGTGTCGTCTCAAGTCAACTCACTGGTCACCAGAATTGACAAATTGTCAAATGGTGACACCTCCACTTCGGTGGAAGTCCTCCTCGTGGAAGTCCCTGGAAACGGCGCTCTACACCACCCGGTGTAGAAGTCGGCTAAAGTGAGTGGCGAGCATCTCCCTCAGAGTGAGGGTTCGTGCGTTGGGTTTGGGTCCCACCACGGAAAAAACCTATGCGCCCAATGAAAACAAAAAAGAAGCCTCGGATAACGACCGATTACAACGATGACGACCCACGCAAACGTTTTAAGGACCATGATTTACGGATATGCACCTGGAATGTCCGGACCCTTTATAGGGAAGGTGCCTCTATCCAGCTGGCAGATGTCCTCGAAAAATATAAGGCTGACATCACCGCTATCCAGGAGATGCGATGGACGGGACAGGGCTGTTCGAAACAAGCGTCCTGTGATATCTACTACAGCTGCCATGCGGAGAGACACGAATTTGGATGTGGATTTGTGGTCGGCAAGAGACTCCGCCACCTTGTCTCTAGGTTCACGCCCGTGGACGAAAGGCTGGCAACAATCCGCATCAAGGCTAAATATTTCCATATCAGCCTAATTTGTGCACACGCTCCGACGAACGAGAAAGATGACGAGACAAAAGAGCGCTTCTACGAGCGCCTAGACAACGCATACGAGCGCTGCCCCCGCCACGATATCAAAATCGTGCTAGGCGATTTTAACGCCAAGGTGGGCAGAGAAGCCATCTATTGTCCCACAATCGGAAAATTTAGCCTCCATGCCAACACTTCCGATAACGGAACGAGGCTAATCGACTTCGCCGCAGCACGAAACATGGTAGTTAGTAGCACTAGATTCGAACATTTCGATATCCACAAGGCCACATGGTTGTCGCCCGATCAAAAAACTCGAAATCAAATTGATCACGTTGTGATTGACGGAAGGCACTCTTCAAGCGTGATGGACGTACGCACTATCCGAGGTGCCAATATGGACTCGGATCATTACCTTGTAGCAGCCAAGGTCCGCACACGCTTAAGCGCTGCGAAGAACGTACGGAACCAAACGCAGAGAAAGCTAGACGTCGGAAAGCTGCAATCACAACAGACAACGCAAGCCTTTTCCACTCGACTCTCACACCTGCTTAGACAAAGCACTCCTCCTCTCGATGATATAAGCGCGCAGTGGAATCATATCTCCTGCTCTATGCGTACGGCTGCCGAAGAGGTGCTTGGATTCCAACGCCCCCTGAGGAATCAGTGGTATGACCAAGAGTGTCGCGCGGCCACTGCAGAGAAAGACGCTGCGTACAAATCCACCCTGCAGTCAGTAGCTACGCGAGCTGCGAAGGAGCGATACAAAGAGAAGAGGAGGGAAGAGAGACGTCTTTTCAGGCGTAAAAAAAGCGAGGCAGAAAGACGTGAGTGTGAGGAGATTGAGATGCATGGGGACAGGAATGAGGCTCGAAAATTCTTCGAGAAAATAAGACGCCTAGCCGGAGGTTCGAAATCCGGAGCCTCTTCCTGTAAAGATGAGAACGGAAATCTAGTGACAGATATCCAGAGCACACTGAAAATATGGAGGGATCACTTCTCTAAACTGCTGACCGGTGATGATGACCTCAATTCCACCGATAGAGAAGCAAACCCGGCAACCCCAGTACTTGATGACGACGTTGAGATTCCGCCACCCGACCATGACGAGGTCAGAACAGCCATTGCTCGGCTGAAAAACAACAAAGCCGCAGGTACTGATGGCCTGCCTGCTGAATTGTTTAAGACCGGAGGCGAAGAGCTAATAGAGAGCATGCTCGAGCTCGTAAGCAGAATATGGTCGGATGAAAGCATGCCAAGTGACTGGAACCTCAGTGTACTCTGCCCAATCCTTAAGAAAGGGGATCCCACTATCTGCGCCAACTACCGTGGGATCAGCCTACTCAATATCGCATACAAGGTTCTATCGAGCGTATTATGTGAAAGACTGAAGCCCATCGTCAACAGACTGATTGGACCTTATCAGTGCGGCTTCAGACCTGGAAAGTCCACCATAGACCAGATTTTCACATTGCGCCTAATCCAGGAAAAGACCCTAGAAAAACAGATCGACACCTACCACCTATTAGTCGACTATAAAGCCGCCTTCGACACTCCGATAAGGGAACGATTATACGCCGCAATGTCTGAGTTCGGTATACCTGCGAAACTTATAAGGCTTTGCAGGATGACCCTGAGCAACACACGTTGCTCAGTGAGAATAGGAAAAGACCTCTCCGAGCCATTTCATACCGAACGAGGTTTCAGACAGGGTGACTCCCTATCGTGCGACTTTTTTAACTTATTGATGGAGAAAATAGTTCGAGCTGCCGAACTCCGTCAAAGCGGCACTATCCTCAACAAAAGTGTCATGCTGCTCGCATATGCCGACGATATTGATATCATTGGCAGGAGCACACGAGCAGTCAGCGCAGCATTCTCCAGATTGGAGAAAGAGTCGCGTCGAATGGGTCTAGCGGTGAACGAGGACAAGACGAAGTTCCTTGTGTCAACAAGCAAAAAAGAGTCCGTGCGTCTTGGACAAAAAGCTGATTTTGACACCCACAAGTTCGACATTGTGAAGGACTTCGTCTATCTGGGATCCAGCGTAAACAGCAACAACGACGTCAGCCTGGAGATCAAACGGAGAATAACTCTTGCCAACAGGTGCTACTTTGGGCTCAGTAGGCAATTGAGAAGCAGAGCCCTCTCTCGCCGGACAAAAATAACGCTCTACAAGTCACTCATCATGCCCGTCCTACTTTATGCTGCAGAAACATGGACGCTGGCCACCACCGATGAGAGAGTACTGGGAGCGTTCGAGAGAAAGATTCTCCGTAAAATCTTTGGCCCTATCTGCTTTGCTAACGAGTATCGAATCAGGATGAACCACGAGCTGTATGAGTTATTCGACGACATTGACATAGTCAAGCGCATCAAGATCCAGCGGCTTCGCTGGCTAGGTCATGTCGAACGCATGGATGAAAACACTCCAGCCAAGAAGGTGCTTGAATCGAAACTCGAAGGTGGACAGCGTAGAAGAGGGCGTCCAAATCTGCGTTGGAAAGACCAAGTTGAGGACAACCTGACAACGCTTGGTATTTCTAACTGGCGTCAGCGCGCGCAAAGCAGATCCGACTGGCGCGGCTTCATCTCAGCGGCCAAAACCGACCCACGGTTGTAAGGGCCATTTAAGTAAGTAAGTAAGTATATAAGCAGCAGTATTTGGATGATGGCCTTTAGTAAAATAGGTTATTGACTTTAGCAAACTGAAAACACAATTTAATTGAAATAAAAAAATTAAAAATAAAAATACATAATAATAATAAAATATATAAATTAAAAAATAAAAATGTGTATTTTTTTTATTTTTACTAAATATTTATTATTAATTGTTTTAAATTTAAGTATTTTGCGTTAAAAAAAAAGGTTATTAAAAAGAAATAGTTTTAAAATGTTTTTCATTGGTGTTTGTGTTTAATTTAAACACAATTTCATTTAATTTGAACACATTTTTTATAAATATATGTAAACAAATTTTCCAATTTTTCTGAATCAATTCGTTAAAGGGTTTTATTTGCATTTGAAATGCTAGTACCTAACTTTTTTTCAACATATTACATAAATTATAGATCGAACATATGAAAAAAGTTGGATTTACTTCAAAGCTGAGACGATTTTTATTTAAATTTAAAAGATTCATGTATCAGAAAATTTTAATTTAATACATTTGAATGGATTTTTAAATGCTCATAATAGCATTTCAATTGGAAATAAATAAATTGATATCGGAAAGCCGTCTTCATATCCATACTAAGAGAGATCTCAGCTACAAAATATGTGCAAAGCTCCAAACATATCGTTACTATCATGCCAAAGGGGCGAATGCGTAATTTTTGACATTTACGTTTTTTTAAATTTTTTAATGCAGTTTTTCCTCAAGTATATAGTGCCAAAATCGTGTGTGGTTTTGTTGGATATTTCTAGCCACAAAAGACATACCTAAAAGGGCGAATTCGAAAAATTGAAAATGTTGTCATGCCAAAAGGGTGAATCTTTTCGTTTTTTTGACATAACTTTTTATTGGTATAAGATAAAATAGACGTGTAAAGACATTATTTGTTTGTTTTTAAAGCACCTATCGGTGTTCATCATTATTTTAAAATCTTTTTTTGTATTTTTATTATTTGCTAAAAAAATATTTGGCAACATATTTTAAAATAATGATGCCAATCGATGGTGCTTTAAAACCAACAATAAATGCCTTTACATCACTATTTTATCTTTTACCATTAAAGAGTTATAGCAAAAAAACGAAAAGATTCGCCCTTTTGACATGACAAGATTTTCAATTTTTAAAATTTCTTCGTTTTTTTTGCTATAACTCTTTATTGGTGCAAGATAAAATAGTGGTGTAAAGGCATTATTTGTTTGTGTTTAAAGGACCTATCGATCTTCATTATTATTTTAAAATATATTTTTGAATTTTTATCATTTGCAAGAAAAATGTTTAGCAACATATTTTTAAATAATGATGACAGTCGAAAGGTTCTTTAAAAACAAACAATTTATGCCTTTACATTACTATTTTATCTTGCACCATTGAAGAGTTATAGTATAAAAAACAAAAATATTTGGGTTTTGGTCAGGATATCCAAAGATATTTTATATACGTTATAATAATTGATGAATAAACCAAAATAACAAAAAAAAAATTGAAAACAAAATAAATTTTACTGATTTTTAAAGCACTTCAAACTTTAAAATTTAATTTCCCAACATTTAAAAAAATGCACATTCGCCCCTCCTGCATGACAGTGACGATATTTGTTAAACCTGCAAAATAATGTTTGGGAGAATCATTTTATTTTTTTTTGATGGTTTGAAGAACGAAATTCTTTAATATGATTTAAATAAATATTTTGTGTCTAGTTGCAAATGCGTTATTCGTGTGTTTTGGCATATACGGGCAAATCCAATTGAACTTCTTGCTAACTGTACTTAATAAAAATGGAATTTGTTATTCCGAATGTAATAAAACCTTTGATTTGTGACTGACTGTGACAGCAAGCATCATAAGAAGCCATCAACCAATTGAAAATAAATGACACAAACTGAAAATAATGAACGATTTGCGGCTGCGCAAATGAGCCAAACATAATTAGTTAACATCAACAGAACAGGATCGAACAAGGACAATTCACAGCAGAAGCTGCAGAGCCTTTTGAGTGTGCATCACAAATGTTGTCGATTGGAATGTGGCTGACTGGCTGTGACAAGCGTGTCAATGCGTCAACAATGAAGGTCAGCAAATAGACGTTGCATCGAAATCAAAACACTTCGGCAACAACCACAAAAGCAGACCAGGCCGCATTCATGCGACGATCACCACTTTGTGTCACATTTAGAAACGCGCACGCTTGGCTGCCTAAACGAGCCGCTAAAGAGCCCAGGACGATCGATTCAGGACGCACGACACAAAACGACACAAAACGACGATAATCGATTTGTCCAAAACTAAAATAATAAAACTTAAGTGGTAGACTAAAGACTTGAGTGCGGGGCTCAGGTATGCGCACGCCCTGCCCTGCCGGCTGTTATTGTGTTCAGTGTCCTGCACGAGAATCCTACCGTTCGTTGTATTTTCCTGTTTTGCCTTAACGCTGGCTGTCATTTAGTTACACAACACTGCACTCACTTTTGTGTTGAAAGCCGCACAGTGTCAAGAGCCACTTTCGTTTGGTGTTACGAATTCTAACACTGGGTTCAATGGGAGGAATAGTTTTGATTTCGATAGGTGACTATAGTCTCGTTGTAGCACTGACCTTTTTTATACCCTACACTAAAAGTGAAAGGGTATATTCAGTTTGGTACGCCGTTTGTAACACCCAGAAAGAAGCATCTCCGGTATGGAAAAGTATATATATTCTTGATCAGCATGACCTCCTGAGTCGATTTAGCGATGTCCGTCTGTCCGTCTGTACGTCTGTCTGTCTGTCCGTCTGTCTGTCCGTCTGTCTGTCTGTCTGTCTGTCTGTTGAAATCCCTAAGACTTTTAAAATTGAAGAGCTAGATAAATGAAACTTATAACTTAGATTACTAATATACCTACGCTGTATGTGCGAAAAAATTGGCGATCGATCCATTGTGACCTATGATCCGACCACTTATGTTCAAATACCTCATATAAAATGTACATATAAAGATCAATTTTTATGTATACGTGCTTAGGTAAACTTTTTTGGTCAAATATATATTGACATCATGCTCAAATACATGATAATAATGTTTTCCGGCGAAAACACTTGTGGTTCACAAAAAAAAAATCGAAATTCGGTACACCTACCCATTTGTAAATATGGGTATCAAATGAATGGAAATTCTTCAGCGATTAAATGTTTGTAGTTATTTTCAGGATTCGTATACCCTGGTGACCTATATATCACTTTGAATGGTAACCACACATATGTGTAGGGTATTTATAGTCGGCTTAGACCGACTATAATTTTGATAATCCTAACTATCATAATTACACCTACTTTAAAATTTCCCATGTGATCTAACCTTCCCAACTGGTTTTTAATTATTTTTGAAAAAAAAATAAAAATTGCAAAAACGAAAAATAAAAGCGAAAAAAATCTCAACAAAAACGCGATAAAGTCGTATCTCATTTTTGCTTTGGGTTTAATATTATTTTCTTCGGACAATTTTTTTTTTGTTGAGAATTTTTGAAAAATATTTTCCACCCACATTTTTCCAAAATTGTTTTAATGAAATTTTTTTTCGAATTTTATTTTCAAACAAAATTTTTTTTTTTGATAAATTCGTCCATTAATTAAAATATTAAATGGGAATTCAATGAATGAAATCACTTAAATGATAAATATGATAGTTTGTGAAAAAATTCTTAATATTTATGAATAAAATCATCATATTGAATTTTTCTGTGCAAGCTCCAAACTATTATTATTATATTAAATTATCACAATTTGCATCCTTGTATCTGAACTAGAGATGGGCGCGTGCTGTGCTTTTTTCGTGTCACGTCCGAAAATCTGAGTTCGTGCGTGCAAATCTCCGTGCGTGCTAGTTGCTGTCGTGCCCGTGCGTGTTCGTGCCTCCAAAATCAGGCACGCGCCCATTAAAGATTTTTTCTATAGTTTCTACCCCATTTTAAAAAACCCTTCCAGCTTCAGAAAATAAAAATGTTGTAAGGCTTTTCTTAAAAATCTGTTGTTTTAGTTTACTTATCGATTTAAAAGAATAAAACAGTATCAAACTTAATTTTTGAATTATTCATTACAGGGACTAAAACCTATTGGAATATCTTTTAAATTGTGATTTTTTAAATTGTGGTTCCGGTTTCGATTCCGCTTTCAACCAACAAATAAAATGGGTTTCTATTCCGATTCCATACATTTTTTATAACGGTTCCGATTCCGGTTCTTTGCGTTCCCTGACAGGGACTATAATATCTGTTCCGGTTCTGGTTCCGATATTTTTAAAATAGAGGTACCGATTCCAACCAGTAATAAATATATTTCGAAAAAAAATGTTTTGTGACAATTTTATTTAAAAAATCACGGAATAAAAAATGTTTTCGAAAAAAAAAAAATTTTGTGGAAAAAAAAAATTGTTTTCGAAATTAATTAATTTAAAAAAAATTTTGTTTGAAAAACAAAATTTGTTTTGAAAATTTTATTTAAAAAATAACAAAAAAACGAATGTTAAAAAATTAAAAAAAAAAATCGAAAAAAAAAAATAGTTGTAAAAGTGTTGTTAAAAAAATATTATTTAAAAAATAAAAAAATGTTAAAAAAAAAAAAAATATTTGTATGCCGTAAAATATAATCTCAATATATATTTTTTTATTGTTTAAAGGGTTTTCAATAAGACCGCTACAAAATAAAACAAAAACGGTTTTGGATATCAATGAAATTCTTTATTCCTGTAAAAGTACGTTCGATGCCATTATGTTTGGAACTCGATTTCTTTAGTATGGCCACCACGGGCACGCTTGCAGAAGTCCAGACGCTGAACCCAATTTTCGACGGTTTTCAAGCATAAATCGGCCGATACTGCTGCAATTTCACGTTCGATATTCGTACAAAGTTCATCAATCGTCGCTGACTTGTTGGCATAGACCATAGACTTGACGTAGCCCCACAGGACATAGTCTAACGGCGTCAAATCGCACGACCGAGGCGGCCAATCGACTGGACCATTTCGTGAGATAACACGTACTCCAAACTTGGTTTCCAATAAATTGATTGTTGCATTCGCTGTGTGGCTTGTGGCGCCGTCCTGTTGGAACTACATGTCCTCCAAGTCCATATCATCCGATTGGGGCCAAAAATATTCGGTTATCATTGAACGGTAGCGATTCCCATTCACAGTAACGTCGGTCTTGATCATCACGGAAGAAGTACGGCCCAATGACGCCGCCGGCCCATAAACCGCACAAACCGTAATGTTTTCGGGATGCAATGATGACTCATGGAGTACGTGTGGATTGCTGTCTTACCAATAACGCATATTTTGTTTATTGACGAAGCCATTCAGCCAGAAATGAGCCTCATCGCTAAAGATGATTTTTCGATAAAAATCCGAATCATTTTCAAGTTGTTGCTCAGACCAATTCACGAACATACGAAGCTTCTGGTGGTCAAGCTGCTTCAGTTCTTGCGTCAATTTGATTTTGTAAGGATGTAGGCCAAGATCTTTTCGCAAAATTCGCCACAAGGACGTCACAGAGATGCCCAATGCTTGATAACGACGTGTGAGAGACACATTTGGGCTTTCCTCAACTAAAGCCTCAGCGGCAGCAATATTCTCGACACTACGGGCACTTCTTTGTCTCACTGGCAGGGGAACATTTTGTACTGTGCCTGTGGATTCAAATTTTTTCACTAGACGCTCAATTGTTGATCTGCTAGGACGATTATGACGACCATAAATTGGACGTAGCGCTCTTAACGTTGAGGCCACTGACTCCGAATTTCGGTAGTACATTTTAATAATTTCGACTCGTTGTTGGCTCCATCTTGAAATGGCAAACCTTACTGAAGAGAAATGTCAAAAGAGCGGCAAGAAATATGGCGTCGTTTTATAGCGTCCCTGTTGAAAAACTCTTTATTTTTGTTTTTGTAATTTTGTTTTGTAATTTTTGTGATAAAGAATGTTTTTTTTTAATAAAAAATGTTGGCAAAAGAAAAAAAAGTGAGAACAAAAATGAAATAAATCTTTGTTGACTTTATTTTATTTATTTATAGTTTTTAAATTTATTTTTTTTTTAATTGCGACGTGCATTATAAACATTTTTAACGTACCTAAACGCTTTTTAAATTCGTGATTTACTTTTAGCTTCAGTGTAGTATTTAACAAAAAACATAAAAAAAAATTATAAATAGATCATTTTTAATTATAATCATCACATAATATTGGTCAAAATTTGAACTTAAACAATTGATCATTTTAAATGAGTACACCCAGAAAAAAAAAATCCCTCAAATCTTATTAAAACTGATCAATATGACAATTATTGATTTAATAGTATACAAAAAATAAATCTTTTCATATAAACTCAATGGCAATGTCATCATATTTTCTAGTATTTTATGTTATTTTCCGATTGAAATAATAATTTATTTCACTATTTTTAATAGTAAAAAACTATTATTTATATAGTATTTTTTCTGGGTGTAAATGATCAACTTTGCATTTCCGTATCAAACTGGGTGCAAAATTTTACATTTTTTTATTTTATATATTCATATTTTTCGAGTCATAGAATGACGCCCTGAACTGTTGATATATTTAAACAAAACACTCTACCCTGTATTATAAACTTTGGTACCTGATCAATTCCGAATTAAAAAAAAAACTTTATAGAAAAGGTTTGCATTTTAAATTTAAAGTATCTTTATAAACGAATCGAATTATTCGCCTTATTATGACATTAATTTTTTATTTTTATTTTTCAATAAAAGAGGATTAGCAGGACATGTTGGCCTCTTTATGAGCACCTCAAACCCACGGCAAGCCGATTATTATTGTTTAAAGATTAAATTATCCTAAACTGCATTTAATGCGTACTTTTCGCTGTCAATGATAAGGGCTGCCTTCAGTCAGTTAACAGTTTTACACATGAACCACCCAACCATCCATTCACACCCAGGCAGAACCCTTTTTTGCTGCCTTTGGTTGAAATGTTTATGTCTTTTTTGCACTGTGTCCTTGCGCTGTGGTTGCGCACTTCTCTGGCGCGCGTGTGTCTCTTAAAAGCGGTGTCTGTAAGGACCATATAAATTTAGTCCTTTTTTAAGTTTTTCCAAAAAAAAAAAAAAAAACAACAACGATCGAAATGCGTTGACTTTGTTTTGTACAAATATTTGCATACATAATTTACACAGAAGCAACTTCACTGCAGGGTTGAACGGATGGATGGATGGTGTTGCACAGGGAGCTAATGTAAGGACACTGCGATCCTTGCCATTTGCATATATTGTGCGAGCAGCCTGAGTGTGCTGCGCGTGTTTGCCGATGCGCTACAAATAATTTATAAATAGAAAAACATTCCAATGTTTTGATTTCGTTTATGTTAATTAGGCTTCTATAAATCATGGCAACGTGTGTTTCCTGTCAAAGGATGCCTGCCTGCCTGCCAGCCATTCAATGGTTCCATTAGTCTGCATTTTCGGCAAATCACCGGATTACATGAGCGTTTGCTTTGACTTTGCCTTGTCTCGAGTGCATTATGCAAATTAGAACCCATTCGATTCTACGCTAGGTAACCTAATACGCGCGAGATCCCCGATAAGGATTCACCTTGACACGGTTGGAATAAATGCGATTATGTTGTCAGTAATGGCATTTATGTTTTGCCAACTTTGGCTGCATTTCGCAATACAATTAAGAATCGGTTATAGAAAGAAGTGCGAATTTGCGAATTTGAAATAATTATAAATTTGCATTTTTATAATTTGCACATTACGAATATGAATTAATTAGTGCTCAATTGTATTTTTTTGCAAATTTGTATTATCAAATTGTAATTTGTCATTTCATTGTTGCATAAGTTGGTGCTTTAGGTTCGTTTCGTTGGTGGAATAGGTTCGTTTTTATTTAAAAAGTACAAAATAATTAGCAGTTCGAACTGCTAACTATTTTCGAAGTGTAGTAAGGTTTTTTTAATATTTGTATTTTGGGTATTCATTCAGCTATAAGTATAAACATAATTTTCAGCGTGAAGACATAGAAAGATTTTGAGTTGAGTAAGTTTTAATTCAAAAAGTTAGTGTCGATATATCGTGTTTTGCAAATAATTTAACATTGCTGGAATGATGCTAAATTTTGATCAAATAGTGATATGGGGGAAGAGTGGGAAACACATTCTCGGGTAAAGTGGGAAACTTAATTTAAGCAATGTTTCTTGTAATTTTAGTAAAAATAGTGTGTTGTATGAATTATTTAATAGGTTTAGTCAAAAATATAACACAGAAAAAAATGTACATCATATTGATGAATTCCGTTCTTCAAACCATGATTCATCGTATTGAAGAACCATTCACAATTTTAATGACTAACGACATCAATGTTATGAATGCGATCATAAATATGATGAACACTAATAATATATATGAATAAATTCATGATATTGATGAATTTTTTTGCTGAGCAATCAAGGTGGCAAACTAATGAAAAGCAAAAATTTAGTCTTCCCCAGATAAGATCTGAATTGCAGAAAAAGCCGAGAAGCAAACCTTTAACAAGAACACAAAGAATACAGCTGATTTTAACAGTATCCGAAGAATTAGAATTTTGCACATGTAACATTTTTTTTTAGTTTTTTTTAACATACACGCTGCAAAAAAAGGGCTCTCCCAAACATAATTTTGCAGGCATTAACATGTACGTTTGGAATTTTATGTAAACATAATATATAATTGACTGATAAATCATTTGTAAACAGGGTTGTATTGAGACTTGAACAGTGTTGTAACGAGCTCTGACTTACATTATAATATCCCGGAAACATTTTAATGTTGCCCCTTAAAATGGAGTATGTTCTAATGGAAACATAATAATTACTACATAAAATAAATATTTGAACCGAAACATAAATATGTTCAAATTATAACATGATTTTGAACGACCTGAATATAAATATGTTTCCAGTGAAACATATCAGTTGTTTCAGTTCAAAAAGTAGTATGTATACATAGAAATATATTTAAATATTTTTGAAAATAAATTCTGAAAATAAAATACAAATAAAATGTTTTTTTATTAATTTTTAATAAAA
This sequence comes from Dryomyza anilis, assembly GCA_951804985.1. Lineage (NCBI taxonomy): Eukaryota > Metazoa > Arthropoda > Insecta > Diptera > Dryomyzidae > Dryomyza > Dryomyza anilis. Next base: position 110,978,726 of record OX638131.1, on the reverse strand, counting down.
ATCTTTAAACACGCACAGTGAGAATTTATAATAATTCAATTCATATACAAATTTTCAAATGCATAAATAAATAATTCGTTTAAAACTGCAAGTACAAGTGACAGCATTAATGAATGCACAATTGCACCAGCAGACCAGACGACCAAACGATCCAGGCCTGCTTTATATTTGGTACAGTTCCAGTTGATCTCAGTACAGCACATAGGGTAGACAAGAAATTGACGGAGGCTTTGGTAAAAAACATGCCAAATTCTTTTTGAAAATCGAAACACAGATTTTTTATTTGTGGTTTTTTCACATTAGTTTCAGAAATTATATACTGCACTGTATTATACTCTGTTACTATTTGTACTTTTTGTAACACATTTATATATTTATTTAAGTTACAATCAAAAAAATTATTACCGACGCGAACACGTTTTCTCAACGAATAACAAAAGACACGTACACAGAAAATGCCGATCACTGAGTGCAAACTTCGTATACAAGAAGAATGTTGCAAGAATACCATTATTTAAATCCAATTTCTTTTTTATACTCTTATTATACTCTGTTACTATTTGTACTTTTTGTAACACATTTATATATTTATTTAATTTACAAATAACAAAATTATTACCGACGCGAACACGTTTTCTCAACGAACAACAAAATACACGTACGCAGAAAATGCCGATCACCGAGTGCAAACTTCGTATACAAGAAGAATGTTGCAAGAATACAATTATTTAAATCCAATTTCTTTTTTGTTTGTTTTTAAACATCAATATGTTCAAACGATGGCAAAAGATGGCGTAGGTAGAAAATGCTGCACAACGTTGCCAACTTCGTCAGTCGATAAATTATCGAATTAAGACAAGTGTGGCGAACATACGTTGTATTTAGATTTGATTAGCATTTTTTGTGTTTCGAAACATAGTTTTAAGCAAGTAAATTGCCAAGAAACAATTTATTCAAATGCAATTAATATTTTATGTTGGTATTGTAACATATTTATGGTAAATTTGACAGATTCTGCTGGACAATATAATAATGTTTACATGTGAACAAAAATAAATTCAATTTCGATTATAATTTAATTACACTTCATTCCTAATACATGTATGGTAATTTCGCGTTACTTTTTAAATACATTCAAACATATTCAAACAAATCTTTTCTATCCGTGTAGATACTAAGATGTTTATATATTTTTTTCTTGCATTACCAATATTTTTTTTACTCTATTATTTTTTTTTTTAATTTTAATATATTTTACTTTGTTGTAAAAATAACAAACCATGAAAAAGAAAGTTTCCCACTTTACCCCAGGATTTTTCAAGAGGTTCCCAACTGTTTTAAAAAATCGCACAAAAATCAAATGCATAAAGTTAGATCATGAAACAGTCTATGGAATAGTCCAAAATTTATCAAATGTATGATTTCGAAGGAAAATGAAATCGTGTCCTACTTTACCTCAGGCTCCCCTAAAACTTTTGTAGAGGAGAAAAGAAAAACATTGGGCATATATATTGGGTACTTTAAAAATCAATTAGGATCATTGGATCATTTGGCTAAATTTAATATTTTGGTACTTTTCGAATACCCAATTATATAAAAAGTCCAATGCTCATTGGATCTTTTTGGCTAAATTTAATATTTTGGGACTTTTCGAATATCCAATTATAAAAAGGTCTAATGATTTAGTAGGGTTCTAGGAACATTCTAAATAAAATTTTATTCTATGAAATCGAAATTCAAATAAAAAGGTCAGTTGATAAAAATGTTGGTAAATTTAAAAAGTAAATTTAAATCAACAAAATTTTTACGATTTTGTAATAATTTAAAACCAGAATAATTTTTGGTTTAGTACCGCTTTTATTTTCTTTTATATCTTACAAATTTATATAGAGATTTACAATTTTATATTATATACCGTAAAATATAAATTAAAAAAAAATGTCCAATGACGTAGTTAGACAAATTCCTAAGGTAGAAATCGGATATATTAGATGTATGGTATTATAATATTAAATAATATTTAAGTAATATTTGTTTTAAATCGAATTTTATTTATATATGGCTCATAGAAAACATATCGAGAAAAATATTTTATATGTTTTAATTTGTTAAAATTTTTGTATTTGTATTACTTATTGTTAAATTTATAAATATATTTCCCTATTTTAAAGAACGTATATTGTAATGGGGAGGGGATTCAGAACCCCTACAATCCACCTCCCTGACTACGGTTCTGGAATTCATTATCAATTTGATGAATGGCTGAAAAAGTACAAAATATTTGCACATTGTATTGAAAAATGCTGTTTATCAAACCAAATTTCAATCTAAATATTAATTTTTTGTTTATTTTTTCTTATATCAATTTTTTTTTAATATTTAAATTAATTTTTTTTGTCATTCGAAATTTTTTTATTTGAAAAATATAAAAAAAAATGATTTGAAAATCTTTTTTTTTGTTTTTTTGAATTTTTTCTCGTCCAAAACAAATTTTTTTCGGTTTCTATTCTATTTTTTCCATTTATATTTTTTTTTCTATTTGTCCAAAATTTGTTTCTATTAGTTTGTTTTTTCAAATAAAATATTTCAGTAATTTTTATTTTTTAGTTTAAATTTGTTTCATTTAATTTTAAAGTAATTTTAAAGTAAATTTCAAACACAGTGTACGTAAACATTTGAACATAGATTTCGATATAATCAGATACAATATTTAGTAGATAATTACATTGGACATTTTAAATTCTTACAGATTTTCTGTTACAATAATTGATTTATTCACCAACATTAAAATTGAAATTTAAAATTTATATTTCAGCATCGTCTGGTTGTGCGTCAGCGTTATCTGCATCGGGGCTTGCATCGCCATAACCCTCGACATCAACATCAGCATTTGCATCAGCGTCTGTATCGATATCCGCCTCGTTATCTGCCTCAGCATCTACTTCGCCTTCTTCCTCCTCGTCGGAGTTGCTGTAGTTGCCCGACGTTAGAGTGATCTCAATTTCGAGCACAGAGTTATTATGATGACCATCACCACCAGCCTCTTCGTCGACATTGCGTTCGGCAGAGTCCATCATTTGCGAACCGCGCTCGCCCAAAGTATTGTCTGAGGTGCTCTGGTCATTTCCCTCCAGCACCCCATCCGGATCCTCCTCGTGCTCTGAATCGACATCTACTATTTCTATTTGCTGCACGTGGTCGGCGTCATTCGATACGTCATCATCCTCTGATACGTCATCATCGGCAATTGTGTGAATACTGCCCAGAAGCTGCGCCGCATCCTTTGTAGCTTCTGCCACTTCAGTCGCATTGGCGCCTTCTTCATCGGTATCGTTGGACACTGCATCATCTTGCAGCAGGTGTCTAAGCTCGGAGGGAATGGAGGTCTCCGAGATGGTCTCGTATTGCGTCTGCACGTCCGTGCTGCATGTTGGGCTTGTTCCTGCTGCTCGGTCCGCTTTCTCTGTCGGCACCAGAGCGCGACTGTTGTTGTGACTATTGTGGCGACTGTTGTGGCTACTACTGTGATGGCTGTGTCGCCTATGTCTGTGTCTTCGTCGCGTTTTCTCGGTGTGGTTTTCTCGTAATGGTTGGTTGCAGAGGTATTGTTTGGTTGCGCTCAGCATTGGCAGCTGTGCTGCTGTGCCGCGGAGCCCATAGGGATGATATCGCGATCTGTTTTTCACCAGCTCCACCAAATTGACGTTTTTCAGATTTTGCTTCTGGCTTTTTCTGGTGTTGCCACGACCGTGCATTTTGTAGTCAAGTCAGGAAACTCGGAATTTAGTTTGATATGGATATTGTGTGTGATTTGGAAAACGGAGTAAAATTTCAAAACTTTTTGATTGATGCCAAAATATAAATTTTGTTGAAAAAAAATATGTCTGAAGAAAATATCGTAGAAAATTAGTTTTTGTTTATGTGCCACTTGTTTTTAAAGTGTAAACCATGCAGTGTAAAGGACTAGTTGAACACTGGTATTGGTCTAGTTCTACGAAGACACTTAACTAGCACGAAATCGAACACATTCTCATACAACAAACGATGCCCTACGATGTTTCAATTATCTCCTCCTGCATTACATTCAAATAGCGTTGTAATATCCTGTCCGGAACCCAAGGAAATGGGCATATAGGTGCTAGACTGACAATGGATTTCAAATCGAGTAAAGATCTATGCATATAAATGCTTTATTAAATGAGAAAATCGAAGTGGAGACTTTGCTGTGAAATCAAAATGGAAAATGGACTCGAGTTTTGATACCCAAAGCGACAATGAAGAGATTATCAAGAACAATGAAAGCACTTTCAACAACAAGCTCAATTGAAGCACTAAATAAAGTTAGAGTGTGACCCTGATTAAAAATATAAATACCCTGTACATTTCCCCGAAAGCCATAACCCTGAAAGACATTTCCCCAAAGCCATTGCCCCGAATGGACATTTCCGCGAAACAGACACTTCCCCGATATGGGGAAATGTCTATTCAGGGAAGTGTCCATTTCGGGGAAATCTCTATTAGGGGAAATGTCTTCGGGTAAATGACTTTCGGAGTAATGATTTTTTTCTATAGCCTATTATTGCATTCCTCGAAGCCATTTCACCCAAAGACATTTTCCTGAAAAAGACACTTCCCCTATAAGGGGAAATGCCCATTTTCGGGAAATGTCTATTCAGGGAAGTGTCCATTTCGGGGAAGTGTCCGTTTCGGGGAAATGTTCGTTCGGGAAGTATTTTTTCGGGGAAGTGTCTATTTCGGAGAAATGTTCATTAGGGGACTTGGCCATTTGGGGATATGTCCATTTCAGATAAATGTATTTCGGCGAAATGACTTTCGATGTAATGATTTTCGGGAAAGTCTATTGCTACGATACTTTTTTATAGCCTATTACGGTACTATTGTTGAATTCTTACTGCCTATAAAAATGAAAACTTGAGTGCGTGTTAAAATAATCACTGCTTCTGTGTTTTTTTAGCCGATTTTGCTCGTTGATAGTTTGTTGAAACAGTAATTTAATTTTCTAACAGATGACATATCCACTTTTTTTAGTTCGTTGCGTTTGAGAGACGCCATTTCAATTCAATTTTGAAATCGTCAATTTCTCGAAACGCGAACTTTGAGTTCTCGGCAGAATCACTTCCCATTCGCTAAAAATTCTCCACAAAGATTTTCTAATCCAATAAATCATAAGATCTTTTCAAACTAATTCTCAATCTAATTCCGGCCTCAGCAGTCTAGAGGACCGCTGAACTTGTATTCTAAAGACCTCGGGTTCGAATCACGTATATTTATTACCAACAAAATGTAGATTTCCAAAAAAAAAATCTCTATAATCTTTGGTGCATATTTCTTTAAATTAACTATAACACATTTTCGACTTTATTTAACTCGATTGAGAAATGCAACAATGCGGTAAACCAGAAACCACCAAGTGAGTTATTCTAAAGATAAAGCCTCTGTAAATGTAAAAACACAAAATATAGTTTGAGATAATTTAATTTATTTAAATAACTTAATTCCGTTTGATTTATAAATAATGAGTTTTCTTAAACGCTAAATGAAATAATGAACAATTGAAACACTTAAATCTGTAGCAAAAGCATTGATCGCTAAAACAAAACGGTATGATTAGCCATATGAAATCGTAACAAAAGTACTTAAAACTATTTAATAGTAGAATAATACAAATCTTAAAAGTAGCAACAGTTTGGCAGAATCTCTTTTCAGATGGGGCACAAAGCACTACTGAGGAGTTTGATCTGCCAACTGGGAATGGTTTGGTACTGTTGAGTATGCTGCGGCATCAGCTATCTTTGACTAGACTAGAACAACGCATGAGTATGGAATAAGGCTCATATGTGATGATGGTGGTGGCGACGACCACGAGGACTCGTCCTCTTCAACGGCATGCTGCTGCGTGTTATTAAAAAACTCCCGTTGCGATCGGCACGTGAATTTGGGATTGCGCTGCATCCACGTGATACATACTTGTTGAATCCATCTGTATGTTCCATGCGCCATTGTCAGCGCCCGAATTGCTGTAATAAAAATCAGGACTCATGCTGCCGGAAGATAGTTGTTGCTGCTGTTGCTGGTACTGCTGTTGATGTTGCTGATGCTGCTGTTGTTGCAACATATCACCATAGGCTGACGTCTGATAGTTGTCCGCGCACGGTGTATAGACAGAGGGCAAATCAGCGCCTTGAGTTGTTGGCGTTTCAAAGACGCTGCTGTAAAGCTCCGATGTCGACGATGTATAGAATGCCGAGGAATCATTTAGTAGCTGCGTCTGCGCCGACTGTTCGAAACCAATATTCAGGAAATTGGGGAAGTAGTAGTCATCGGAGTTGTAGCCGGAACTGCTGGTGAGGCTGGAGGTATCGTCACAACTCTCGTACATCCATTTCTGTGTATTCTGCTGCTGACTGACGTACGATTGCTGGCTGCTTTGGCTGAAGGAGCTGTTGGGACTTAGGTTGTCCGAACCTGGCGAAAGTTGTTGTGCGTAATATAAACTGGAGGAGGAGGCGGTGTGCGTGGCAGTAGATAAATCGTAATTTCCGTGATAGGGACTCGATTGTTCTAATGTTGGAGGAGAAATTTCCGAAGCGCTATAGCCCATTACGGCATTGGAGTGCTGTGGAAGCGTGTACTCAGTGCTGAAATTGTCGTGCGTCCAGTTGTTGGCGTAAGTTGTTTCGTATGTGGCCGTAGTACGCGATTCAGTCATGTTCATCGTAGAATTCTGTGGTTCATTATTTGTGGCACTGCGTGTCTTTTTGCTGAGTTGCTCCATTTCGGCGCTCATTTTGGAGCTCTGTCGTTTTGTGGCCCGCAAACTGCATAGTTTGGTATTTAATGCAGCATCGCGCGCCAACATCACGGCGAGACTACGTACACGGCGTCCGCTACCCAACAAACGTCTTGCCTCACTGGAGCCCTTCGCCTCGGGACGTGGATGATCGTGTGTGCCCTTGGCCTGGAAAAAGATGGCGTTGCCGGCACGACGCCAAAAGTGTGTCACTGGATAACCGCAGTGACCGCGACATGCTTGAATCTCCAGACGACCGGTGCAGTTTCTAAAGAAGAAAAGAAATTGGAAAAGTCAGTTAGTATGGCGCTATATTAGATTTGAGTATGTTGTGACTCTAAAGTAGTAGAAACGGATCATTGTATTTAACACCCCAAGACAAAATATTTGACAGGCTCAAGGCATATAAGAAACATTTTTTCGAAAGATTTTAAGCAGACAAATGTAGAGTTTGAATCAAAATCTTTGCATTTTCCGGCCGTACCCAAAATATGCCGGGAATGTGCCTTTAAAATTTCACAAACTCTGTCAAAATCTGTTATACAATTTGCTAAAATCTTCCATTTATCTGTGTGTTTGCCGGATATATAGCCATAATATTTCGGAAAGATGCCAGAGATATTGTCTCGGTATGTCTTCCCCAAGAGGGGACATTTGTACTATTGCTATTGGCATTCGAAACCTACCTATTTGGGCATTGCTTTCCTTGCTGCTTACGACGTGCCTTGTCGCAGATCGCCGGCCGCAGATGCACACTGTCGCCGTTGGGCAATTTGCATCTGGCGGTGCAGAGTAGCACTCCAAGGCAGCTCTTCTTCAGAATATTCACATTGTGGTTGTTTGTGTTGCGCATAGCCCAGCCGGAGGAATGCTTCTTGGCATCTTCGTTGGCGGCGGCATACACTAGACGACAGTGGCCATTCGACCAGTCAAAGAAGTCATCGAATTCGTGGACGACCGGCACGACGGTGTCATTTATATCCCAATCAATTTCGACACGCGAACGTGTGGCGGGCGGACTCGTAGCGCCGACGGGAACTGTGATAGCATTGCTGTTTATAACCATGTTGGACGAGTGTTTAATACACGCACAAATTTAAATTATTCCAAATTTTTCGATTTGCTAAAATGCAACACTTGAACGTATTCTCTCCTTTCTTTATTTTTTAACAGTTAAAACTTTTTTTTTTTTGAAACGAAGCACACGTCTCTTCGCAACGACTGCGCAATGTTGACTGACTAGACTGGTGCCCGTTGCGCTGCTAAGTTCCCTTCAAGTGAAGCGTATATTCGTCGTGTACACTACGCTCTATGCTGCGTTGCTGAACCGAGGGTTGAGGTTTTCATGGAACGCTGTGTTGTACGGCTGTGTGTGCCTGCCTGTCAGTCGGTCGGTCTGTGTATGCCTTGGATGTTGGAAGCATCAATACACGCACATGTTGAGACACACATATGTGTGTCGAACTGTTCGCTGATTGGTTCGACGACATGGTACCTGGAATGTTATCCGTGGTAGATAGGAAGACGCACTCCGTAGTAGTTTATCCGAACATGCGTCCAGTGCTAATGCTACCGGAACCATTTGCGGGCATGTGGTAGTGGTGATGGTAACACTCAAGTCGCACAATCGCACAACATGCAACAATGTTTAGACAGACAATCCGATAGATAGATACACAACTAATTATTATGTTTGCTCCTTCACGTCTGCATTTGGAACGTGCTTTTTTGATTGGGTGAAGTAGCAATGGCTGTTTGACTTGACTGTTTATCGAAAGCGCACCTGGTTAGTTAACATACTGTGAAATAACCCCCTCTAAAACATAACCCCACATGAAGTATTTTCCATTTGACTAGTTGAACTCGAAACGAAGTACCCAACCCACATCGTATTCAAACAAACAGTTAAAGTGACATTATATAAATTAATAATGTGAAAATTAAGTTTTATAAAAGCACGTGTATATTCAAAGAGTTATAATTTAAGTTTTGCAATATCTATTAAGATCTACAGTACTCAGACGGACTATTACCATTGTATTGTGAAATATATTCCATAAATTTTGTTGTCAATATCACCACGAGCTCCCATGCCCAAGCCAGGGTTTGAACTCGAGACCTTTAGAATGCAAGTCCAGTTTGCGTACCTTTGGACTGCTAAGCCCTGCTGAAATAAACATAGTTTAAACTACTAACTGTGATTTTGTATATAATCAACATAGAACAAATATTTAAAATATCATATTAAGTGATTACTAAATGTCTTTATGGCTGTAAAATTTCACAACAATTGACCATTTTTAATAGGAACTATAGACGTTTTAAAATGTGTAGTTTAAACCTGCACTGGAAAACTGAACCTGTCGTCAATTCATCAATACATGATTTTCCTACAAAACATTTCAAGAAAAAAATTGATCTATTTTAGATGAACTCACTTCGAGAACAATTTACTTTATTGTTATATGGGTTCAAAATTTTTTTTTAATTCAAAAACTCATGTTTTCATTATGAAAAAAGATAATCTATTATATTTCGTTTTTTTTTGATTAGAGTAGCGTTGGTAGCTCGTCTGGTTAGTGCGTTAGACTACGAGCCGAAAGGTCCGAGGTTCGATCCCCAGCGACTGCCAACATCTTTTTCATAGAAAACATTTTTCTATACGACGCTACCTCTCGGCAGTAAATGGCAAACCTACGAGAGTAAAACATTGCATATGAAAAGCTCTCACCCTCTGTTCGGATTCGTCAATAAACTGTAGGTCCCACCAATTTGAGTACAAATACAACACGCACAGCTGAAATGGTTTGCTCACAGCTCGGCCCAAGTTCTATACAGGACTGTAGCACCAAACTATTATTATTATTATTACTATTATATTATATTTCGTTGCTTTTTCAAATTTATATCAAATAAAGGCAACATTTTTACAACTTAATTAAAATTTTTAAAATTTGTATAATCAGAAAATTTATTTTTACAAGTTATAAAAACTTTGACACGTTATTATCCAAGATTTGTATTCAATTTTCTTTAAATGCTGTTCTAAAGATGTTTTAAAATATATTATTTTTTTGTAAAGTTTTGAATTTGCTTTGTCTATATCTCGTAAACTCCTCAAATATTCTGAACTTTCTAAACGATATAGCGTGTTTTAACGAAACATTCTCGTTGTATAGATTCGATTTGTCCGTGGAGTTTAATACGAATTGAGGTTCTCTATGGGTTCGATTTAGAAATAATTCTCGTAACGAGATAACGTTATTATCTCGTTACGATATCTGCGTACATCTGAGTATGTTATTAATACGAGAATCGTAACCGAGATCGAATGAATTCCCAGACATCTCGAAACGATATCGAATCGAATGGCAGACTGGGAAAAGTCAAATCTGTAAAAAGCCATAGACCAAATATATACGTAATAACATTTTAGACAATACCCAGTCTGCCATTCGATTCGATATAGCTTGGAGACTGTTTCGGGACATCGTGGAATTCATTTGATCTCGATAACGATTTCGTATCTGTATTGCACTTCAATTCATTATAAGATGTACGCAGATATCATAACGATATAATGAAGTATATTCGAAACGAGAAAAAACGATTCTGTATCGATATCGCATCGAATATCGTGATTGATTAAAAAAATATTGCGATATCAATGTGATAAATATTTAAATATCATATCATCCCAGTCTGCCATGTCTCGGAGACCTCCGATGCCTCGAATTTTTATCGAATATCTTCGAGAAAAAAGTTCGATCTTGTTGCTTTATCGATTCTAATTTTTATAATTGCTCGTACATTCAAATTCATTGACAAGATACGATATATAAATATTTATCGCATCGATATCGTACTATTTTTGAAGCATCTCGAACTTTGTTCATTTTTCATCGATATCGTTCCGATTTCAAAAAGTTTCTCATACCGACAAAACTCCGACAAAAAGCATCGATAACTACCTACCATGAAGGTCCAATTTGACGCTCGATATCGGTGCGAGAAAGTGTACGATATCGTGTGATTTCTCCTTTTTCTCGCATTGATCTCGTAACGATTTCGAAGCGAATAGTATACTCGAATGTTATTAAATTTTATCGTACGAAAAATTATAAAATTTTAAAAAATAGTAGTGATTAAGCAACGAGATCGAACTTTTTTATCGCAGTTAGTTCGAGATATCTTCGATCATCGAAGAGCTCCGAAAAGCTCCGAGATAAGGCAGACTGGGTATATCAAGAAACCGAGTATGAGATCAAGATTAAAAGCCCAGAGTCTATTATTTGTAATAGGTTATTGCAGTAAATTTGAATACCCTCTTCTATAGAACATGTGCCACGTCTATTTCGGCAAGAAACCTGAGGTTATCATTTAGTTTTATTTTCCTGATATCGATTTAACTAGGTTGATGGAATCCAAAAATGTTCTTTCTTGTGCGCATTAGTTACCATAATATACTCTAGGTTTTCATCTTCCTCGCGACACAACCTACATGTGCTGTCGGATACCCATTCTTGTTAGGTGTTCTTAGAGTCGGTAGTATTCTTTAAGTTTTCCTGTCAAGTTTCTTGAATCTTTTAAAGTTATAGGTCCCAATAAGTTTCTTGATTTTCTTAGATTTGATAGATATGTTAATAGCAACCGTTCCTCTCTGGTGTTTGATTGTTCTTCTAGCAGTATTTTGCTGATTACGCTGTCTCCAAACCCACAGAGAGGTTCTGGGCCTATACTAAGATCGTGTTATTCTTTTTAAAAATATTGTTTATTCTAGAAAATTACATAGTATAATTACTGCTTTAGTCTATCACATAGGAAGGTACTATATAATTTTGTATTCTTCAAAGTGCCAAGTTTCTCACACCCGATTCAGATAAACGATATAATTTTAATAATATACAATTTATCGCATAATACCTTTGCATAACTTCTACATTCCCAAGCAATTCCTATTTACAAAAAAAAGGTGTTAGCAATCAAGTTAACAAATCTGCTAAACATGTCCTGCTTCTGTGCATGGAATATGTTGATCTTAGAGAAACCGATTAACATCTTTACAGTTACGAACGCTCTGCCATCCAGCACACAAAGAAATCCTGTAATTTGCGTAGAACCGTCTAAAGACCTGGGCAAAAATCCATGTGCCATTATCAGCAAATGTGCCACAAAACCCTTTTCGGAAGAAGGAAGTTATACAGCGATCAGATATAAACGACCAAAACGAGCAAAGAAAAGAAATAATGAAGAGGTTTTTCTGCCTGCCTGCCTGCCTGCCCGATGAGTGTCGACACAAGATCTGTTTGTTTGTTTTGTAGATAACACTGGCTGGCACCCTAAAACACACAAAGAAACCTATTATTTTCTTCTTATTCTTTTTGTTCGTTTTCACACTTTCTTCAAATCAACGAGATCGTGTTTTTTGTTTTGCTGTTGTATACGGCGCACTCACTTAGGCTGGATCGACTCGACAATCGCGCACACAAAAGGCAACGGAGAGTTAAATAAAAAGTCAAATTAAGATGTTATCCTTTCGGTTGACAGTATGGAGGAGTGGCAGTTAATAATGACTTAACCTATTAAAATTTTTCAATGGTATGAAAAGCATAGTGGGAAAATTGCAAACACATTTGAACTACTTGCGTAATAAGTTTAAAATCAGGGTTCATCCCTTTTATACGGTCAAATATCACCAGGAATTGGTACGATCGAACTAGTGAATGAGGTCGGAACGAACGCATTTAAAATACCACAACAAATAATTCGAAATAATCACATTAATGTCATCGTAAATTTGATGGGTCTATGATGAGTTACAAACGGTAACACTGAAGAATAATTTAAAGTTTGGAATTCAACGCCTATTTTGAAGAGTTTCATCATAAATTTAATTAGAGCGCAATTATAATTGTAGACGTTCTTTTAATTGTTTGTAAAGTAATTTCAAATATAATGAAATCCTTTCTACGGGGAATTAATGTAACGTATTTATGGCATACAATTGAATGTCTTTCATTCGAAACTCATTCGATAATTTCATATGAGAAAAATACTTATAGATTACACAGCAGAAAAACCAAATTATCCGCGATATAAGTATGATATTCCGATGATCTTCAAGAGTCTAACTAAGACCTCATACTCAGTTTTTGAATATTGGCTGAAGCTTTTAGACATCAGACAGCAGAAATGCATTACTTTCAGGATCCCCAAATGTCTGTATGAAGTAAATCTCAAATCAAATCGAATTTGTGTATTTGAATTTAATCTCCCGACTTTAAAAAGTGATTTGCAAAAACAAAATAAGAGGAAGCATATAATTAAAGATCTAATTTTATATATTTTATATATATATATATATATATATTTTTAATCATCACTAAAGGGGCGAATGTGTAATTTTTGACATTTACGCTTTTTTACATTTTTTAATGTAGTTTTTCCTCAAGTCAAAATCGTGTGTGGTTTTATTGGAAATTTCTAGCCACAAAAGACAAAACCAAATGGGCGAATTCGAAAAATTGAAAATCTTGCCAAAAGGGCGAATCTTTTTGTTTTTTATCAGAACTTTTTACTGGTTCAAGATAAAACAGTACTGTAAAGCAATTAATTGATTGTTTTTAAAGCACCTATCGATAAACATCATTATTTAAAAATATTATGCAAACTTTTTTAAAAATTCGAAAATTTATTTTTAAATAATGATGCCAATTGATAGGTGCTTTAAAATCAAACAATTAATTGCTTTACTGTACTATTTTATCTTTTACCAATACAAATTTATGGCAAAAAAACGAAGAGATTCGCCCTTTTGGCATGACATGATTTTCAATTTTTCCTATTTTTCTACATATTTGCAAAACATTTTTAAGCAATTTATTTTTAAATAATGATGCCAATCGATAGGTGATTTAGAAGCAAACAATTAATACATTTATATCACTATTTGATCTTGTACCCATGAAAAGTTATGGTCAAAAATAACAAAATATTTGCGCTTTGGTCAGAATATAGCCACACAAAATCCGTATTTATAATGCATTTGGTTGTCAAAATCAACAGATATTTTATATACGTTAAGCTAATTGATGAATAAACCAAAATAATAAAAAAAATTGAAAAAAAAATTTTTAAGCAATTCAAATTTTATAATTTTATTTTCAAACACTTCTAAAAATGCACATTCGTCCCTTTGGCATGTCAGTTACATAATTTATATTTTTTACGTTCAACTGTTCATAACTTTGTTCAGATTCACCCAAATTTCATTGGGTTTATTTCAAAATATTAACTTACATATTCTCCATGGTATACAACAGAAATCAGACAGAAAACTCAAATTGCTAAAGAGTCCAAGTCCAATGCGAAATACAATTTCTTTGTTTTACGCAATAACTCCAAAAACTTTAGGTAATATACAAAATCTGTGTATGAGGTCTTGATTAGAATCTCAGAGTCCATCTGAATACTTAGAACGTGAATAAATAAAAAAAAAGTACTTCATTTGTTGTGCTGCATTATCAGCTGCGGGTAAAACATATTCGCAAAACATATTCCTCATTGATTTAGTAGCTACAAATATCATGTTGCGTTTTCAGGCACTGCTATCTGCTCGAAACATCAGCAGTCGAATGCATTTCCTTTTTTTTCATAACCCCCAAATGCAGTTTCCTCTTAATTAACTCGGCTTTAAAAATATAAATGTCGTCAATTACAAGATTGAAAAATTTTTCACGCAATTAAAACCGCATTCAAGGCCAACCAGCGAAGAAGACCAAACAACGATTTAAATGATCCGGCGTTGATGAAATCGAACTGATAAGGCATACAATCATCAAAGTCAACCATGCATCCCCTTGATTAGAAAATGTTTTTAGACTTAATCAAAACGACCAGAGGACCAGACCAGAGAGAGTGCAATTTATGAAAAACAACATTTTTCAAATGATTTTCCATTGTTTCGTACTGCGCTGCGTCGTACTGATAAATGAAAGAACAATCGAGATTCAGTCAAACTGATAACAGAGTGCTGCGCTCTGAGTAACAGGGACACACAGAAAATGGTCACAAATAGTTTGTTTTTGTGTTCCCAACATTGAATTCGGCCAAAGAGGCTTATAACCAACTTGTGTCCTGTCGTGAGGATGCGATCGGTTGCCGATAAAATAAAAAAACGAAAATTCTATAGCGTCAATTGAAAACCGAAATGAAAATTGTTAATTTTTTTGTTTGATTGTTTGGACATTTATAACAGGGACGGTCACACGAACAAAGGTAAGAGTTTTTCCAACAAGTGTTATTGTGTACAGATTATAAACTGTTTCAATGATCGCTTAATCTCTTCTATTTCGCTTGTATTGCGGATTTATCGGATTTTGATGTACTACCTATTATCTGGACAGTATTTAAGACAACAATTGCGACTACATTTACTACATTTCTCACACTCTTTTGCATAACATATCAATAAACAAAAAATTTTAATTTTTAGCGAATTTCCAAATCTGTTTCTCACGCATCATGAAATGTCGCTCCCACTGTTTAAAGAGCCCTTTTGGCAAGTTTCATTAGAGTGCGACATATCGTAATGCGGGTTTCGGATTTTAGTTAATATTTTCGTATGATTTTCCCAAACCAAATCCGAATAGCAATGCGCCCGATCAATGCGTCGCAGTCACGTCTGAGCAAGACGCCTATATGTTTCGTTGATAATTTTGTGTCTTTCATTTAAATTATATAATTCATGCTATTTGAAATTTAATTGAAAAATATTGAAGCAAAATTGATGTAAGCATCCATCCATCCATCCCTCTACCAAAACCGTTGCCCACGATCAGGACGTTGCGCCTGTAAATTGATAGGAAGCAGTGTTGCTTGTCTGTGCTCGGTTCTTGTCACTTTTTGGTGCATTTACAGTGCTGCAATCCATGTATTTAGTTTTTTGTTGTGTTTGGGTATAAATGATCCTCCGCCCGCAGATTATTTCGCTCTTTCACTAGAGAATTTCTCAACGTTGTTGTGATTTAAATTGATTTCCTTATTAATGAACATCCCTCTTGTGAGTCGAGTGTTAAATTAAATACATTATTATGTTTTGTATGTGCGTCGTACTGTTGCCATAATTAAAAATCATGGGTCCAAAAATATGTGTTTATACAACAGTTTTGAAACGCAAATATAAATTGATCGCCATTAAAAAAAAAAAAAAATAATAATAATAATTTCTATTGTCTGACACAATGAAGGGTTCTTAAAATTCTACTAAATATTATGTAGAATTTATAAAAACCCAATTAGACAAAGTATGTCTAAAAGATGTCTTTAAGTTATCTTTTAAATGTTATTGATGTCCGAAATTTGTCCGACATGTTACGAGAAAGATGTATTTTTGTAATACAAATGATTGGCCGGAAGATATCTTGATTTGTCTGAATGATGTCCTAATGGTATACATAAAGATGCCTTAAAGTTATCGTCGGAAAGATGTCATTTTAGCAACAGAAAGGCAACCAAATTTAGTCATCTAAAAGTGTACGAAAACGATATGTCAGAAAGGGTAAAAAAGATCGTGCATTTTACAGGCTACACTTTTTTTTGCTTTCACAACTGAAACAAAATATTAAATAATTTGAATAAATTTATTAAAACATCATAAAAATTCAGTTAATGCTATTAAAATTGATAAAATAAACATTTTTATGCTGCGACTGCCGCATCTGTATCTTCAGACCATTGCTGTTAGTTGGATTGAGGATTCTGTTGTGATATGAGTCTTGAGGCTCTCGGCGATATCTCCAGGCCGCAAATCAACCAAATATGCTGCAGATCTTCAACTTCTGCTAACAGCAATCGTTGTTTTTCTTCTTACAGTTGTCTATTTTTTTTGTGCAATGTGTCTCGATGTCAGCCTCCGATATATGCTCTATGTTAAATATTATTATATTAAATATTATCATTATATATTGTACTACAATTTTTGGAAATCGTACATTCGAAACGAAAAGATTCACCCTTTTGGCATGACAAGATTTTCAATTTTTCCAATTTCTTCGTTTTTTTGCTATAACTTTTTATTGTTGCAAGACAAAATAGTAGTGTAGAGGTATTAATTGTTTGTTTTGAAAGCACCTATCGATTGGCATCATTACTTAAAAATATTTTGTCAAACATTTATTCCTGCAAATAACAAATGGCATATTAATGTTTGGTAAAATATTTTTAAATAATGATGCCAATCGATAGGAGCTTTATAAAAAAACAATTAATACCTTTACACTACTATTTTGTCTTGCAACAATAAAAAGTTATAGCATAAAAAACAAAAATATTTGCTTTTTGTTCAGGATATAGCCTCACAAAATCTGTATTTATAATTCAGTAAGTTGTCCAAATCCATAAATATTTTATAGACGTTATAATAATTGATGAATACACCAAAATGACAGAAAAAATTAAACAAAATCTAAATTTTGCTAATTTTTGGATCACTTCAAACTTTAAAATTTGATTTCCCAACATTTTTAAAAATGTACCTTCGCCCCTTTGGCATGACAGTGACGTTATGTAAAACAAAAAAAAAAATCCTGTTTTCAATATATTTTTGGATTTTGCAATTATCGTTTTTGAGTTTTCTATCTGTTTTAGTTTTGCATTTCATTGAGAATACTTCTGCTAATATTTTGAAATTATTCCAATGAAATTCGGTTGGTTTTGGTCAAAGTTATGATCACCTAAACGCAAAAATATAAACTTGAAGGTAAGGGAGCCTGGGGTAAAGTGGGACACTTTTTGATTTTCTTTCAAAAAAAGTTCATTTGAATTTTTTTTTTAGTTCTTTTGATGGGTCAATTCCAATTATGTATTATGCATTAAAAGAATACCATTCATATGCCTTTAAATTGATTTTTGAGTGATTTTTCAAGTAGGACAATTTCGGAAATTGTAAGTGGGTTAAAGTTTGGGTAAAGTGGGAAATTTCAATTTTTACTAAAATGAAATTTTATTCTTTCTTTTTCATGTTTTGTTGTTTTCATAACAATGCCAAATATATTCAGGATATAAAAATTATAATAAGTTAATAAGAAAGGAAGGATAAGGCATGGTAAAATAAAAGAAAAACAGTTTAAATTCATAAACATCTCAGTAGTTAATCTCAGTAAGTAACATCTCAGTAATACGAACAAAAAATTGTGCCTTTACTCCTAATCATTCTGAGTTACAATGAAGACAGCTAGAAGAATATTTAACGATGTATTCTTTTTGTTCTTGTTAAAGGTTCACATATCGGCTTTCTTCTACAATTCAGATCTTATCTCAGGTGAAGGCAAAATTCATTGGCTTCTGGCCAAGATTCAAGATTTTTCTTAGCTAAACCAATTAAAAAATTCATATAACACAATATTTTCACTAAAATTACAACAAACATTGCTTAAATTATGTTTCCCACTTTACCCCAATATCGCAATTCGATAATAATTTATCACCATTTAAGCAATGTTAAATTATTTGCAAAGCCCGTTTGTACAGGGTTTTTCAATAAGAGCGCTACAAAAGTTTTTTTCAAGGGTTTTTTCTTACTGGAGAGAAATGTCAAAAGAGCGGCAAGAAATATGGCGTCGTTTGCTGTCCCTGTCGCTCTACTTTTGTAGCGTCCCTGTTAAAAAAAAACCCTTTATATCAAAAGGTATACAACATCCGATCATTTTAAACATACTTTCATAATAAAAATGATTAAAATACATCCTTTTTTTTTAACAGTACCCTAAAACACTTAGAAGAATTTTTTTTTCACTTGTTCTAGAAATGCAATAAAAAGGTATTAATTTTATTATATCCATGGATGAAGGCATATTAAGAATCACTTTCCAATTGGTTTTATTTATCTAAATGCAAAAAGATGTCCACAAATTAAAATTTCCCACATTATCCCATATCCCACTTTACCCAAGGTTCCAATATTTATTGCTTATTATATGGTTTTCATAATTAAATCAAAGTATGTATATATCATAAATGAAACTAGATCTATTATTCTATATTTTTCATTACATTGTTTTTGCAAATCTCTTTAAGTCCAGTGATTAAGGCCAAATTCACAAAAATTATCAATCAAAATGTTTTTTATATTTTATTTATTATTTTTTTTAACCAACCAATTTAATTTATACTTCTTGATTCCTTCTGGATTTTAGAAGTTTTTCCCGCAGAAAAAAGTCAGCAATAACTTATATTTATTTGAATATATTAAAAAAAAGGGTTTTTGAGAAATGTCTTTCCAAAATCTAGATCTTGTTATAATGAACTTTAACATATGAAAACAAAAATCAAATCATATGTTATATTAAAGCTCATCTATACAATTAAGTTAACCCATTTGTGTAATTTTTTTAAACTTTTTTTAAGCCGCCATATTTCGGGAACCATAATTCGTACTACATAGAAAAGATGTACTGAATTTTGTTCTTTAACCATGATTAATTTGTAATATTTATGACAACAAAACATTAATGTTATGAATTAATCGTCAATTTGTGGACTGACTGAAAAAAATATCTTCAATTCGACAAAAAAAAAACATTTCAACATAATATAAGACAAAAATATAAGACTTATAAAGAAGGATTAATACGATAATGTATACATTAAACATACAATGGATTTTCATTTTTTCAGGAAAAGGAGCTTTATTAGATGAGAAAAATCGATGTGTAGAATTTTCAGCGAACCCTTAATATGAGAAATGTACTCGCTAGTACCATATAAATCGCGTTTAGATATCCACATCGACAACTTCAATATTGGATTCAAATTATTTAAAAATTCATATTACACATAAAAAAATGTACATCATATTGATGAATTCCGTTCTTCAAACCATGATTCATTGTATTGAAGAACCATTCATAATATTAATGACTAACGCCATTATTGTTACGAATTCTATTATAAATATGAAAAACGCTTGGTAACTGTCGAAAAAGAGTTCTTCAATATGATGAACTGTATAAGAAGAATATGTTTCATCATATTAATTAACCAAAATATAAAATACAACATATATATTCAACATATTAAAGAACGCTGTTCATTAAACCAAATTTCTATCAAAATATTTTTTTCGTTCATTTTCTTGCCGTACTTCTCAGTTCACAAGTAGTTCTTGTGTGTTATTTAATATATAATGCTGGCTCGACATGCATAAATTAGTAAAATGTTTTAAAATATATTTATTATAATTACAACTTTTTATTAATAAAAAGTTATATTTATAAAAAATATATTTTTGAAAATAAATGTTTTTTTGAAATTTTATGTTTTTTGAAAAAAAAAATGTTTTTCGAACAAATTTTTTTTCGAAATAATTTTTTTTCGAACAAATTTATTTTTCGAAATTTTTTTTTTTAAAACTTATTTTTCTTTCGAAATAATTTTTTTTAACAATTTTTTTTCGAACAAATTTTTTTTTTCGAACAATTTCTTTTTGATTTTTTTTTCGAAATTTTTGTTTTTCCAAAATTTTTTGTTCATATATATAATGAATGCATTCATTAATAAGTCATTTAATAAACGATGGTATCAATATGATGAATCTGGTAGTTGGTAAAAAAATTCATAATATTTATGAATAAATTTATCATATTGAAGAATTTCACTGTGCAAAATTTAACTTGATTTTTAATATTGTCAGTCTAGTATAAATATATCGTATTAAAAAATTTGATAAAAAAGTTCGAAAAATATTTTGAAAAAAAAAATTGTATTCGAAATTAAAAATATTCGAAAAAAATTTAATTTATTAGAAATTTAAAAAAATTAAAAATAATTTATTTGAATAAATATAAAAAAAAATATTTTTTTTTTCGAATTTTTTTTTTTAAATAACAACTGATAATTTGGACTGCCATTAAATTGCGACAATCTGTGGCGTGTCAACCGAGTAACAAAACCGAAATGAATGTAGCACGCACTTGAATCCTCTTGAACGGAAGTTTGCTTGCGGCGTTCATTGTGATCGTGTGTAACAAATATATGAGTGGCCACTTGACAGACATCCCAGCGAGCGCACAATGCGAATTCCTTTGAGCGATGCTGCTACTCGAGAATTCATCAACATCATCAATGTCGTCGACGTCGTCATCATCGTCATCATGCAATATTGCACCCTCTTTGAAGGGGTTTCTTTCCTGTGGCCTCGACACTTCGTAGACAGATTTGCGACTGTGCGTCAGGAAGTTTCTCACGCATCGTTGCATATGTTGCCTCATTATGGATGAAAGTGAGCGCTGCGCTGCGCAGTCCAGACGCAATTTAAATACGCAATAATAACAAATTTAGAGACAGAGAGTCTGAATTATTAAAACCACGAATTAGGCGACCAAGTGGTGAAAAATCTGCTTCATTGCAGTTCATTTAAACGTGCTACATAGAGAGAGAGAAGCAGAAAATATAACGCTGTTGCGCAAGCGTATCAAGTGTTACTTCGGGGTAACGATCGGTAAACCGAATTGGTCGAAATATGCGTATTGTGTGTGCGGTCGTGTTCATTACAACCAAACAAGACATCGGCAGCAGGACTACAGGACGACATCCGAGACCTACGGCACTTCGACATCATTGTTTGTCCTCTTGTTTTCTTGAGGAGTTTAACAAAACGAACAAAGAAAGGTCGTCGATAGTTGCGTTGCATTGATCCGAATGCAAATACAAAAACACACAAAGAGCACACGACCGAACGACCGACCCCGAAGTATGGTAGTCCGTTCGCTACACACGCTACATATTGCGGCCAGGAGGCGAGAGCATCTTTGGGAATTTTTCTTAAATTTGAATTCTTTGCAATTTTCCCTGGAGGATAGATTACAGCATTTGCTCAATGGTTTATGTATGGTTGGTACTCAATTGTTTCAAATTGAGTTATCGCTGGGTTTGAGCACATAATATGCAAATGCGATCCGACTGTGCGTACCACTGGGTACAGTATACCCTATTCTTATCTTGGCCTATGATATGTGCGTTCGAATTTGAATTTCGCCGACTCTTGTGATATCGCTTTGATTGATTAGGCGGCTTTGTTGCCAATGCTGATTATTTGACGTCTCGTTTTGCTGCAGGGCGTTGCAATGAACAAAGAATTGGCATTTCGAGATCTTGAAATTCATGGTGGTCACTTGAAAATTGCCAATATAAATATATATTCAAATAAATGATCATTGATTTGAGCAGCTGCTTTTTATTTAAGCTGCATTAAGGTTGCATTACGGCTGCATTAAGGCGCATGAGATTTACCATGGAATACGAGTATTTTTGAATACTCGTAGACTGTATGTACCACTTAATGAATATTAATTATCAACTAAAATTGCTGTACTCATCTTTTTGTATACACAAAATATAGTTCTTTTATTTGTCTATTAACACTGCGCCATTACAAAATGCACTACAAAACTACAGAAACCTAAAAATTCATTCCAGAGCCGGAGAGACAGTGAGTGCATTAGTCAGTAATTCAATTAATATTCCATTCAATTAAATAGTGAGCCTTTTCAAAAAGGGTCTTCCATGACTATGTTTTATAAGCGTACCCAATTTTCGACAATTGACGTTGAATGGATGCAAATTATGGTGTTGGTGTTGTTGGTGATGAAAATCATAGTGTATTTTAGATGCACACGCGAGATCAGGGTCAATGTACTAGAGAATGTCGAACTTACCAACTGAAATAACTTTTTTTTTTGGGGGATTTGTATATATGGAAAAGTCACAACTTTCAATTAATGTTAATTGAAACTTATATGCTGATGATTATAATTTTACTTATACATAAACATAAATAGTAATATACAAAAAATAAATTAACTGTCGGAAAACTCTCTGATTCTTCGGTTAGTTTCAATTGTTTAGAAAATATATTTTACTAACGCAACCTAACACGGTTTTTTCCAAGAATATTCCATATATCGTCTTTGTAGCAGTAAAAGTCAGCAAATACATTTTTTCAAAAACTTGTTTTCGAAGTTTATTGATTAATATTATAAAAAAACAGTTTATAAATTAATAATTTGGAATACCATTCGAAAGATTAACGTTTTATAATTAATTGATATCAATATTTATTTTCTGGTTCAAAAATTATAAGGTGTATTGAAATTTTCGTAAAAATACTATTGAAATTTTCGAAGAAGATATATTGAAATTTTCTTAAATCTACTATTGACATTTTTGAAGACGATATGAATTCAATATCATTATTAGTGCTGATTTTGATTGCTTACTCAGTATTTTTCTATTGTGTAATCTTTTGTGAGAAAATTGAAATCGTAATTCTAAACCATTTTCTGCCACTACTTAGAATAAAAAATATAGTACGGTTGAAAAATAGTTTTATAAAAAAACCTTATACGCAATTTTCCTCTTAATAGTCAATATGATCCTATATGAAGCTTGCTGCAATGCGACAACAACAATTGACAAGCATAAAGTTGGTGCAATTTTTGCATGTTTTGCCTGGTTGTTTTGTGCTTGTACTAAATTCGCATTTAGTTCATTGCACAAAATGATCTTATAGGCCTTGCTATGCAGAAGTTGTGCAGAAGACCGCTGATAAGGAAGCTTGGCAGCTTCCGAAACAGCTGTACGGTCAGCCAACAACTTTTTGTTTTTGTCAATTGTTGTTTGCTTCACTCCTCAGTACATAGCACTTTGTATCTGGCAAGACCTTGAGCCCGCAAAAACAATATTTTTGCAATAAATCTATTTTAGGTCGAAAAACAAACAACAATTTATGTCAAAACTAATTTTAATATACTAATGGGGCATTCCATTGTGACGGTCGTTACATTCGTACGATTAAAAACCTTCTCATTTGATAAATGAAAAAGGATATTTTTAAGATGCAAACGATAGATCTTATGGTCCTCTATGCTTGTATAAAAAAAACTCTTGCAATAGATCCTATATCTTTCTACTAATTTTAAGTTAAATGCTGTGATGGGCATTACTCGAACTTTTTCAAAAAACAGAGTTTACTCCACAAAGTATTAAATTTTAGCTAAAATAATCGGACTATGGAGATGAAGTATATCTCAAATAATTCATTAATAATAGGAGTTCTCTCCACTATAACAAAATTATGCAATGGTTACTTTGATCACTGACTTTTGTGACGGGCGTTACCTGTACGAATTCTATACAAATACTATCTGGACCCGTGCACGACTCGTGCCAAGATTTTGTGAATTCATAGATATAAAGCGATTTTATTAATATAAAAAAACATTATTATTATATTTTATATCAGGGGCCCGTGCTTCGCTGTGGAAGTTTTTATTGGTTTTATAAACAACTTTTCTCAAAGACAATTCAGACAGTAGAATATTTCGCCGTAGAATTCTTCCCAGTAGAAATCTTCGCCGTAAAATTATTCCCCATAGAACGCTTTACCGTAGAATTCTTCCCGGTAGAATACTTCCCCGTAGAGTTTTTCCCAGTAGAAGTTTTAGTGTAGTTAGTTTTAATGTGGTTAGTTTTAGTGTGTTGAATTTTTAGTTTAGTGAATTTTTAGTGTAGTGAGTTTTAGTGTGGTGTGTTTTAGTGTGGTGAGTTTTGGTGTGGTGAGTTTTAGTGTGGTGAGTTTTAGTGTGGTGACTTTTAGTGCGGTGAGTTTTAGTGTGGTGAGTTTTAGTGTGGTGAGTTTCGGTGTGGCGAGTTTTTAGTATGGTGAGTGTTAGTGTGGTGAGTTTTAGTGTGGTGAATTTTTAGTGTGGTGAGTTTTAGTGTGATGAGCTTCATTGTGTTGAGTTTTAGTGTGGTGAGTTTTAGTGTGGTGAGTTTTAGTGTGGTGAGTTTTAGTGTGGTGAATTTTGGTGTGGTGAGTTTTAGTCTGGTGTGTTTTAGTGTGGTTAATTTTGGTGTGGTGAGTTTTAGTGTGGTGAGTTTTGGTGTGCTTAGTTTTAGTGTGGTGAGTTTTAGTGTGGTGAGTTTTAGTGTGGTGAATTTTAGTTTTTTTGGTTTCATCTTTTTAGATTGTGTATGTGCTGAGTAATGTCGTTTTGAAAATTTAGTTTGTATGGGAGGTACCACGCCCCTTTGTCAATCCCGCCCATATATAGCCTATGACACTCTCCGGACTCCTTAGTATCCTGTGGCAAAATGTCAGTTCAGCGGTTTAGACGTGATGCTGGAACAAACAGACAAGATGCTGGAACGGACCAAGAGTTTTATGTATATAGATACATGAAAATTCAAATTATGAATTTCAATTTCTTGGTGAAAAAGAGCAAATTTTAGTTGTAGGAATGGTAAATCGTTATTTTAAGACACATCGTCGACATATAATTTATGTCGAAAACTGAACATTTCGTTTTGAAAAAAATATGTATTATATTACCATTCTTTTAAATAACTACTCTGTCTGCATCATTTGTAATCCGTTTCCTTCGCAGCTTACATAAATATTTTTCGGATTTCGAGAATAATGATTTGTTTGTGATTTTTATGATTTTTTTGTAAGGTTTGGAATTTTCCTTTTTTATCTTTGCTTATTGAATTTTTGGAATATTTACTACTTTTTCTATGGTTAAATAATAATATAATTGATTATTGGTGCATATATTAACAAATATATAATTTTTCAGAGCTCTCATCACGTAATATAAAAACGATCGTCGTTGAAACGATAGTCATAAAACGCTATCGTTTTTGCTTAAGTAAGACTATCGTCTAAACGATATCGTTAGATGATTATCGTCATACGTGATTAGAGCTATAATAAATTTCAAAAAAAATGTTTGACTTTAATTGAGAAAAAAAACATATTTTCCATACATTTTGGTAAATTTTATTCACATAATATGAAATTGGAAGTATTTCTTATCCTAAAAATCATTAAACGGAATCAATAGGTTTAACTTTAATATATCACACCTTGGTAACGTTTTCTGTGGAATGCCCCTAATGAATGTCAATATACCAATATATTTTTAAGATAATTGTAACTGAAGTCGGAAAAATTTTGATTCATCTAAACAAAATTTTAATTCGTTTTTTTACATTTAGGATCTAATGACAAACAAGGAAATTATTTTTGGTTAGCGCATATATCATACTAACTATCAAAATTACTAACTTTTTTTTAATTGATCTTAATTTCCAAATCTAATTTTGGTACTCTTTTACATATTCTGTATTCTGTATTCTGAATATAACATTACTTAATATTTAAAATATATTTTACTTATCGTATACTCTGTTTTTTTTCTATACGTAGCATTTTTAAGAAAAATTTGTGTACAAACTGCTATTTTTCAGTAATTTTTATGTAAAATATACAAGAATTTAAAACTTTAAAAAAATATTTTAAAATAAAAACCGATGGAAAAAAGTTTGTAATTTTTAACGTTAGTTTGAACTATGCTCTGTATAGTGATAAATCAGGTTCTTTTATATCATTATATTTGAAGTGCTAAAAAAATCATCGAAAAATAGTCAAAATAATAAAAAATGTTCGAGTTTAGTTTCAAATATCTTAAAAACCTATCGGTATAATAGTATTTATTGGTATATTGTAATTAGTCCTGACACTTGAAATAAAAATTGCGTTTACAGTTTTTTGATAAACTAGTTTTGTAAGGGACTGTATTTTTCTTTTCTAAAAAGTAGCTGAAAAATGTATAAAATGTCATTATC
The DNA here is from genome assembly GCA_951804985.1 of Dryomyza anilis. Classification (NCBI taxonomy): domain Eukaryota; kingdom Metazoa; phylum Arthropoda; class Insecta; order Diptera; family Dryomyzidae; genus Dryomyza; species Dryomyza anilis. Next base: position 110,952,229 of record OX638131.1, on the reverse strand, counting down.
AATTTTCTTAAAAACTTTACGTAGTAAAAATCGGATAAAAAAGCTATTTTCAGTATTTTATATGGTCACTGTCATGCCAAAGAGGCGAATGTGCATTTTAAAAAATGTTGGGAAATCAAATTTTAAAGTTTGAAGTGCTTTGAAAATTTGTAAAAAATTTATTTTTTCTCCAATTTATTTTGTTATTTTGGTTTATTCATAAATTATTATAACGTATATAAAATATCTTTGGATTTGGACAAGTTACTGAATTAAAAATATGGATTTTGTGAGGCTAAATCCTGTCCAAAACGCAAATATTTTTGTTTTTTATGCTATAACACTTTATTGATGCAAGATAAAATAGTGATGTAAAGGCATTCATTGATTGTTTTTAAAGCACCTATCGATTGTCATCATTATTTAAAAATAATTTTCTAAATATTAATTTGACATTTGTTATTAGCAAGAAAAATGTTTGGCAAAATATTTTTAAGTAATAATGCCAATCGATAGGTGCTTTAAAAACAGAAAATTAATGTCGTCACACCAATATTTTATCTTGCACCAATAAAGAGTTATAGCAAGAAAACGAAGAAATTTGAAAAATTGAAAATCTTGTCATGCCAAAAGGGCGAATCTTTTCGTTTTTTTGCTATAACTCTTTATTGGTGCAAGATAAAATAGTGATGTTAATGTATTTATTGTTTGTTTTTAAAGCACCTTTCGATTAGCATCATTATTTAAAAATAATTTGCCAAACATTTTTCTTGCAAATGATAAAAAAATCAAAAAAATATTTTAAAATAATGATGGTGATCGATAGGTGCTCTAAAACAAACAATTAATGCATTTACACAACTATTTTATCTTATACCAATCAAAAGTTATGAATGACAGAATATTTTGAATTAAACAAAACGACGACGATGATCACTTCTTATTTTGTTTAATGTCAAATTCGTTGATATGTTTTTATCTTATTTTGATTGTGTTTGAAATATATCTCTAAAATGTAAAATTGCACAACTTGTATAAAAGCGCAGCTGAAACGTACCATATAGATAACTTTATACCAATTGTTAGACAAAATGACTCCTTATGAATCGTCTGACAGTCGTCACACGATTCGTTTTATATTACAAGACCCGTAAAAAATATCTCCAAACACAAAATCAATAAAAAAAAACACAAGTTTTAAATTCGTTGAAAAGCATTCGTCACAAGCAATAAAAGGTAATTAGAGAACTTTAAAAAAATACAGCTAAATTTCATACTCATCCCGAGTAACCGTGCCATATTCGCTGCTTAATTGCAGCAGCCTTAATCGAACCGCTCAAAAACAGCAATCAAACGCTATTAACGGTACTTAAGGACATCAGCACGCTGGTCGTCGTCGTCGTCACACGCCGCCTTAGCACTCAAAAATGCGCCCCTTTTCGGGTTGGTCCTTGTCGTATCTTTTCAGCCGTTGACATGGGTGCGAGTGTGCGCAATCATGCGCAAAAAGTTACTTCAAAACAATGCGAATTTTTAAAACCATTTTTTATTAAATTTGAAATCTGCACAATGAGAGAGACAATTGAACAAATATTGAAAACAGACAACAACGCAGGAAGATGCGATCCAACGCGTGTCGAATCATCAACGTGGAAAAGGGATTTTTCTTGTTGATTTGGTTTGGCATAGCTAATGGAAAACGCATGTTTACACGAGTGTCAACATTTCCGGAGTTTATGCGCGACACTCCCATATAAAGCATTTTAGGTATTTTTATTATTTTAAATTTCTAGTGTGTGCTGTGTGTTTGTTTGGGAATTACAGAATGCGAAAAATTATACGGCAATATTTGCGTTTAACACCCGTTCGTTCATCTTCGAACGGGTGCAGTATGTACTAATTATTCGCATAGCAATTTAACGTTCAAAGTTAATATTCAATAATGGAAAATTGAAATTTTTGATATATTTGACATGTGATTTCTCAAAATCCGGAGATTATTTTTTTATTTTTGACCACAGTGATAATGACCAAATTTAAGGTTGTTCGAATGAAAGATATCGCTTGTAGTCCTTGGAATAAATTTACAGAAAATTGAACACATGTGTGAAGTGTGAATAAAAATGTGTGTTTTCGCCAGAACCGATATCAGGATCATTGATATTTTTATTTTTTACCACATTTATAGTGATCAGAAATAATTTAATTCAAATGAAGGATTTCTTTTGTATTTCTTGCAATACATTAACAAAAAAAAGCACAAAAATGTGAAGTTAGAATAAAAATGGGAGTTTTTGTCATGTTATTTCTCAAAATTCAGAACCTATATCGGGTTGATTGATATTTTTATTTTTGACCACATTCAAAGTGATCATAAATAAATTAATTTAAATAAAGGATTTATCTTGTATTCCTTGGAATAAATTAACAACTAAATGCACAAATATGTGAAGTGTTAATAAAAATGGATGTTTTCGCCATGTTATTTCTCAAAATCCAGAACCGATGTCGAGTTGATTGATATTTTTATTTTTGACCACATTCAAAGTGATCATAATTAAATTAGTGTTAATAAAGGATATCTCCTGCAGTCCTTGCAATAAATTTATTACACAATGCACATTATATAAAATTAGAATAAAAATGGAAGTTTTTGCCATGTTATTTTTCAAAATCCGGCGCCGATATCAGCATGATTTATATTTTTGTTTTTGACCACATTGATATTGATTAGAAACAAGTTAGTGTGAATGAAGGATATCGCTTTTAGTCCGTGCTATTAATTTACAAAAAATGCACAAATGTGGAAAATTATATTTAATATGCGAGTTTTTCACATTTTATTTCTCAAAATCTGGAGCAAATACCGAGCTAATTTTAATTTTTTATTTTTGACGACATTGATAATGATTAGAAATAAGTTAATGTAAATGATGGATAATGCCAGGTTAAATTAATATAAAACTTCAAACATGACATTCTAGAAATTGAAATTTTTTTTGATGTGAGATTTTACGAAATATGGATAAATATATGAAATTATGTTACTTTTATATTGTTTTAGACACTATGGTTATAAATTTATGTATAAAGCGTTGGTGTTAAATAATTCTATGAAACACTAAAAATCATATAATAATTTTCTAACAAAAATTGTTGTATTAAGTTGTAGTATTTTACTATGATTTTTATTGAGAGGATCTACAATGATATTTAAATTATTTTCCAATATGATGTCTTAAACTACTGATGTTATAGGAAAAAGTATTGTAGATTCTTCTTAGTGATTTTTTTTAAAGTAAAAGTGAAAAAAAAATTGCAAATACTAGCTGGATCCGTGCACGACTTGTGCAAATATTTTGTGAATTCAAGGATATGAAATGATTTTATTAATAAAAAGAACATTTTTATTATTTATTTTCGGTAGTCTAATTCCAAATTTTAAGTAAATTTCGTCTTGCTTTTATGTTTTTTCTTTTATTTTTATTTTTTATTTTTACTTTTGTGTTTTGCTTTTGTGTCGTGCACGACTCGTGAGAGATTTCGTGTTTTTGCTTTTCTGTTTTTGCTTTAATTTTAAATTTTTTGTTTGTGTGTTTGAGTTTGCGTTTGTGTTTTGCTTTCGTTTTCGTTTTTGTGTTTTGCTTTAGTTTTTGTTTTTTTGATTTTCTCTTGCTTTGTGCTTTTGTGTTTTTTTTTGTTTATGCTTTTGTTTTTGTGTTTTTGTGTTTTGCTTTGTTTTTTGTGTTTTTGCTTTTGTGTTTTGCTTCTGTGATTTTGCTTTTATTTTTGTGTTTTTTGCTTTTATTTTTGTGTTTTTTGCTTTTATTTTTGTGTTTTTTGCTTTTATTTTTGTGTTTTGCTTTTGTTATTGCTTTTGTTTTTGTATTACCATCTTTTGTTTTGTTTTAATTTTGCTTTTGTTTTTGTGTGATTGCTTTTATTTTTGTGTTTTTTGCTTTTATTTTTGTGTTTTGCTTTTGTGTTTTCGATTTTGTTTTTGTGTTTTTCATTTTTGTTTTTGTGTTTTTTCTTTTGTTTTTGCTTTTGTATTTAACTTTTGTGTTTTTGCTTTTGTTTTGTGTTTTTGCGTGTGTGCCTTTGCTTTTGTGTTTTGGATTTAATGTTTTGCTTCTGTGTTTCAGTTTTATTTTGGCTTTTGCTTTTGTGTTTTTGCATCTGTGTCTTTGCTTTTGTTTTTGTGTTTTTGCTTTTGATTTTGTGTTTTAGTTCTGTTTTTGTTTTTGCTTTTGTGTTTTTGCTTTTGTTTTTGTGGTTCTGCTTTTGTTATTGCTTTTGTTTTTGTATTACCATCTTTTGTTTTGTTTTAATTTTGCTTTTGTTTTTGTGTGATTGCTTTAGTTCCTGCCTTTGCCTTTGCTTTTGTGTTTGATTTTTTCTTTTGGTTTTCGCTATTGTTTTTTTTTTTGTATGCAAATTTTTTGTTTCATCTTCTTAGCTGGTGTAAGTGCTTATTTCTTTATTTTTAATACAAATTATTGAATTTTTTAATTTTTTTTTTATATCACAAAAAATATATTTTCTAAAAACAAATATTTTACAAAAAAAAATATAACCGTAATTTTTTGTTTCAAAGATAAAAAAAAAAAATTTTTTAAATAAAATTTTCAAACAAAAAAAAATATTAAAAAAAAAAAAATTATCCGAAATTTTATGTATTGAAAATACAAAAAAAAATCCCAAAAAAATATTTAATAAAACTTTTTATTAATAAAAAGTTGTAATTTTATAATTTTAATCGAGCAATAAAGAACCACACTACAAATGACAAATAATGAACGAAAAAAATTAATATTTTGATGAACAACATTCTTCAATATGATGTACATACTTTTTGCGTCCTATGTATTTGTTCATTAATAAGATGAATACAATTCATCAAATTAAAGAAAACGTTTTTAATAATACATCAAATAGATGATGAATTCATAATATTGATGTTTTGTAGTGATCAATATTATGAATTGTTCTTCAATACAATGCATCATGGTTTGAAGAACGAAATTCATCAATAAGAAGAAGATATTTTTTAATGTAATAAAATTGAATACATATCAAACTCTTTTATTAATAACGAAGCGCTCTAAACGCAACCTGTTCAAAATCGACAAAACGTTAAAAACGTTATTGATTTCATACTTTATATTAGTCTAATATGGACCATGATTACGATTTCAATTTTTTTTTTTTTGATACAAATTTATTATTTTTTATATCTGCGAATTTACCAAGCAATCTAAGGAATGACCAATCTAATCTTCCATATCTACTACCATTCCGATAAGACCTGAACTCAGTTGGTCATAGTAATACCAGCTGATAACTGAATTAACATTCAGTAGTCAAATATCGGCAGTATGAATAGCTGCTTTCGTTGGATACTATTTATATTCTTATTGCATAGAGCATCTGAAACTCTAGCGCAAAATGATGTTGTCCAACCCATTATTGAAACAGCGTTGGGCTCAATACAGGGTACCACAATGACATCACAATATGGCTCTGTTATATACGCTTTTCGCGGTATACCGTATGCACTACCTCCGGTGAATAATTTAAGATTTGCGCCACCGCAACCTGCAACTCCATGGAATGGAACTTTGAAGGCGACAAGCGATTCATTAGTTTGTCCACAGCCCGGCATACAACTACTGATGTCCGAAGATTGTCTTAAACTGAATGTTTTCACACGGAATCTCACAGGTAATGCGCCCGTCATCGTCTACATACATGGCGGTGCCAATGTACTCGGAAGCGGTCACAGTCAATATGAGGCCGGACCGCAATATTTGCTGGACCATGATGTAGTTTTCGTTGCTTTCAACTATCGACTGGGTGCACTTGGTTTCCTGAGTACACGTACTAAGGAGGCGCCCGGTAATTTTGGTTACCTGGATCAGGTATTGGCGCTTAAATGGATTCAAGAACATATCGGTGCATTTGGTGGCAATGCACAACTTGTCACGATTTTTGGACTAAGTGCAGGCTCCATGGCTGTAACACTGCATTTGGCCTCGCCACTTTCAAAGGGTCTCTTTCATCGGGCAATTGCTATGAGCGGTGCAGCTACTAATCATTATGATATCGACAATCTGGCATGGACACGTAAATTGGCGCGCGAAACCTCATGTCCCATGTACAATCCAAAGGATGTGGTTGATTGTCTGCGTAAATTGAGTTGGAAGACAATAATCAATGTCTGTACCAATTGGGAGCCCTATGGCTTTACAAATATGAAGTGGAATTACGAAATTGATGGCTATTTCTTAACTGCACACCCAAGTGAAATGCTCATGACGGGAGACTTTAATAAGGTACCACTACTTGTGGGTATTACAAGAGACGAGCTGGACTTTTCCATCAGTCGTAAGAGTTTTTCAACTTTTCAAAGTTTTATTGATAACTTATAGCTTTTTGAATATAGACTTAGAAAACAATACCGAACTGCTCAACGACATCAGCGTTAGTTTTAATTTGTATGCGCCTGAAATGTTTCTCTATAATGTTAACGCCGAAATGCATGTACCACCTGTGAGTCAGAGAATTCAGAAATTCTATCTGGCCAATATCTCTCTAATCCAGAATGATAATTTACACCAAATGGGACAAATATTCTCAGATGCTATAATTGGACATGGGGTGCATCGGCTTGTGGAAATAGTGCATCAACATGTGGATGTATTTTACTATCGCATGGATTATGTAGGGCAACGTTCTTTATATGTCGATGAGAATGGCAATCCAAAAGGTATGAAATATTTAAAATTTTAACACGATTTTCCTATGGATATCCGTACATCAATTCTATATAACACGCTGGTGCTGATTTTGAAATTGTACGTTTTGATAGGGCTTATTTTAAAAATTAAAAGAGCTGGGAAAAAGTTAGTAATTTAGATCATTAGTTTAGACTATCCTCTGCATAACTATCAATCATTTTCTTATTTATCATCAGATTCTAAACTTGAAGAAAATAATTCAAAAATTGTCTAAAACTTTGAGCTTTGTTGGGTTTAGTTCTCTACATTTTAAGTGTTGATAGAACATATTTTAAAAACTGGAACCGTTGAGAAAAAGTTAGTAAGTTTATTTATCAGTATGAACTGTTCTCTGCATAACCAGATATTATTTTCTTATTAATCATTAGACCCAAATGCTAAAAAATACCATGCAAAAAAAGTCTAAAAAATATATGTTTTTTGATTTAATTCTCTACATTTTAAATGTTGATAGGGCATATTTTAAAAACCTAGAACCGTTGAGAAAAAGTTATTAATTTTGTTTATCAGTTTGAACTATTCTCTGCATAAACAGATATTATTTTCGTTTTAATCATTAGATCTAAAATGCTAAATAAATCATGCAAAAATAGTCTAAAAATACATTATTTTTCGTTTTATTCTCTACATTTTAAATGTTGATAGGGTATATATTAAAAACTAGAATCGTTGGGAAAAACATAGTAATTTTGTTTATTAGTTTGAACTATTCTCTATATAACCAGTCATAATTTTCTTATTAATCATTACACCCAAATGCTAAAAAAATCATGCAAAAATAGTCTAAAAAATATTGTTTTTTTTGTTTAATTCTCAACATTTTAAATATTGATAGGGCACATTTTAAAAACCTGGAACCGTTAGGAAAAAGTTATGAATTTTGTTTATCAGTATGAACTATTCTCTGCATAAACAGATATTATTTTCTTTTTAATCATTAGATCTAAAATGCTAAAAAAATCATGAAAAAATAGTCTAAAAAATATTTTTGGTTTTTTTTTGATTCTTACATTTTAAATGTTGATAGTCATATTTTAAAAACCTGGAACCGTTAGGAAAAAGTTAGTAATTTTGTTTATTAATTTGAATTATTCTCTGCATAAACAGATATTATTTTCTTATTTATCATAAGACCCAAATGTTAAAAAAATATATCAAAAATAGTCTTAAATAACGAAATTTTTCGACTTTGGTTCCAAATATCTTAAAAACGTATGGGAATATTATAATTCATATTTATACTGAAATTAGTCTTGAAAATTAGGAGACAAATTTCGTTTACAGTTTTTATAAAACTAGTTTTGTAAAGGACTGCATTTGTTTATTCTAAAACGTGGCCGAAAATAACCTAAAATTTCAATACCTAGCTATTTTCTGAAAAACTCAAGGTAATAGATAGAAAAAGAGTATGCAGTCAAAATTATCACCCACGAATTATATGAATTTAGTTTCGTATTATGCAAAATATATTATATATCAATTTATTATACTCAACATAACAAGAAAATGCTTTTATATGGACATCCCATACACCAAATCCAGTATGGGTTGTCCATAGGAAAGTCTTTTCACATTTTGTTGAGTAGTCTTATTAAATTTTTGCATAATAAGAAACTAAATTCCTATACATTTCCTTGATTTGAACTAGGTGTAGGGCACGCAGATGATTTGCAGTATATATTGCCAAGTCTGTGGTACGGCACACAATTTAAGATTGATCATCCCGACATGTTTATGGTGGACCGCATTACGAGTTTTTGGACAACTTTTGCGAAATATGGGTGCGTATTATAAGATTTTATATTATTTATAAATTTTACAAACAAATTCCATATTCCAGTGCACCACAGACAGAATACAATGGACAGTGGGAACCTACGAAAGCCTCTGATTCAATGCAAACACTCTATATTGATAGAGAAACTAAAATGGGTGCTGAACACTATCCAGAACGTTATGCGCTCTGGGATGATATGTTTCCGAAAGTATCAAGTGGCGCTGCTGGCCAGATAAACTTCCTGACATTAGGTGTTGCGCTAATCCGGATTATAATAAGTGTCGTTAATTAGCTTCCGGCCTTGTTGGGACACCTTAAGAAATAATACTTAAAATAATGCACGACCATTAAGATTAACACTAATGGTTATTCGAAAGCCGTCATTAATCAATATCTGTTAAGCCCAAATAAACCGAATACATCGAACAAAAAGCCAATACAAGGCGTGAATGGGGTTTTGTCGAATAATTAGCCGGGGTTAAAGCTTAAATTCGCATTTGTATTTCGTCACTAAATCACGGAAAACGGGATGTGTTTACACAACATCCTACTCCATGCTACTACTTTCTGGCTCTTGTTTATTTGTTTGTAATTGTTCTCTTAATTATGTTGTTCTTTTGTTATTGTTGCTGCTGCTACTGCTGCTATTGACATTTCAGATTGTTCATTATGCTCCTTGTGCATACATATTACAAAAGGATTACAGGATTAAACGCTGCGCTCTCTCTTCTTTCAAGTGCAGTACACAACTTGACACAGCAGACACACAGGGAGTAGGAGGGATAAGGGAAGAGTAGCAGCAGATACGATGAGGTAGATAAACGCAGAGAAAATAAACGACTCGTTGTTGTTTATCTCCAAGTCGACAACTTTCGGGGTTAGAGCCTTTGTGGATGGTTGCGCCCACCCACTACGTGGGAAACAATAGGACGAGTTACCTATCGGACCTTCATCTGGGCTCAACACACAGCGACAATTAATTTTATTTTACGATATGTAAACACTTTCTTCGCTGCCGTGTAGAGTGATTGTTGTGTATGAAAATCTGATTGCAGCAGACGTTTGATCTCTTTTTTATACAGTAGTTGGCCCATGTTTGTATTTGGAATTGGCCTTATAAAAAATTGCAGCAATTCATCCATCAAATCATCAACAGCGTAATACTATTTATCATTACGTACTGATGCTATCGGTTATTTTCTGGAAACAGAACAGCGGAATAAATTAAATTCTGACCTTTTGGATAGAGCATCAGCCATTTACAGGACTCGACTATCGATTGTGACTGTAAAACAATTAAATAATTTTTGCACAAGAAATTAAAAACAAACCAAATACCAAATTTTGATCATTTAGATATCTCAAACAGTTCAAAATTTCGAAATATTTTCAATCTCCAAAAACACCAATATCCCAAAAATCTAACCTTTTTGGATATCTCAAAAACATAAAAATTTCGAAAAAAAATGCTAATGACAAAATCTCTAAAGAAAACCGAAATGAGGATATCTTAAAAACATCAAAATGTAAAAAAATAATCTCCAAATAAATTAAAATCTCTAAAAAAAAAAATATATATATATATAGATATAGATATATATATATTTATATATATATATATATATATATATATATATATATATATATATATATATATATATATATATATATATATTTTTTTTTTTTGGATATCTCAAACATATCAAAATGATAAAAATGTTTTCAATCTCCAAAAATGTCAAAATCTTCACAATGAAAAAACAGAAAATTGCCCAAATCCCTAAAGAAAACCGAAATTTTTATCTCTTTGGATATTACAAAAACATCAATATGTCAAAAAAAAAATGTCAATCTCTAAAAAAACAAGTTTTGGATATCTCAAATATATGAATATGACAAAAGTATTTTCAATCATCACAAATGTCAAAATATTTAAAATGAAAAAAATTAAAATTAATAGAAATTTTTGGGTATTTCATTCACATCAAAATGACGAAAACATTTTTAATCTCCAAAAAGATACAAAATCTTTAAAAAGAAAATATATAATAATATTTTGGATATTTTAAAAACATAAAAATGTCCAAAAAATATTTAAATAATAATAGTTTGGCGTTACATTTCTGGAGATGTTGACAGTTCCAACTACGGGACCTCAACTCGCAGTTCAGAAATTTTTGCAATTTCCAAAAATTTCCAAAATCAAAAAATATCGATATTTTTACCACTTTGAATATCTCAAACACATTAAAATGGCGAAAATATTTTTAATCTTCAAAAATGTTAAAATCTCTAAATCAATCAAAAACATCAAAATAAGTGAATATTTTTCTCAATCTCCAAAAATTACAAAATTTCCAAACTAAAAAAAAATTTTACTTTTTGGATATCACAATTGTTGATAATATTTTCAATCTCCAAAAAAATCAATTTTTTTATTATATATCGAATTTTTTTCATATTTGAGTATTTCAAAAACATCAAGATATATTAAAAAAATTAATTAAAATATATTTAAATATATTTAAATATTTCAAACACATAAAAATGTCAAAAATATTATCAATCTTTAAAAATATAAATTATTGAAAATATTTTTAATCTCCAAAAATGTAAAATTTTATAATAAAAAAATTCAATTATTATCTATTTGGATATTTCAATCCCCAAAATATTAAAATCTATAAAAAATCGACATTTTTATACTCATAAGTATTTTAAAAACATCACAAAGTCGCAAAAAATTTCAATCTAATATCAAAATATCTAAAAAAAAATGATTGATATTTGAATATTGCAAAATTATTCAAATTTCAAAAATATTTTCAAATTCTTAAAATGTCTAAACCTCTAAATTAGAACAAAAAAAAATTTGTTGATATTTTCATCTCCAAATATATAAAATCTGTAAAAAATTCGAAATCTTCACTTTTGTTAATTATAAAAAAAATTATAACTTTTCATAAAATATAACTTATAAAATATCAAATTTTGAAAATATTTACAATACCCAAAATTTTTACATTTTTGACTTAAAAAAAGATCTCTAAAATGACAAAAAAAATGATTGATAATTGAATATTTTAAAAACTTCGATATATCAAAAAAAAAAAAAATTGTAATTTCTAAAAATTTCAAAATCTCTATAATGAAAAAAAAAATTATTGGTTGATATTTGGATATTTAAAAAATATCAAAATGTCGAAAATATGTTCACACTTAAAATATGACAAATCTCTAAAATTTGTATCTCTTGGAAATCTCAAAGACCTCTAAAAGTGGTACATATTTTCAATCTCTAAAAATGGAAAATCTCTGAAGAGAAATCGAAATCTTTACTTTTTTGGATATCTCACAATATCAAAATGTCGAAAAATGTTCACTCTTCAAAAATGTCAAATCTCGAAAAATCGAATTTTTTACCTTATGGAAAAACAAAGAGCTCAAAAAGTGGTAACATTTTAAATATCAAAAAAAATTGATTCATAAATCAATATTTCAAAAATGTTCAAAATATTTTCAATTTTTGAAATCTCCAAAAAATAAAAAATACCTGTTTGGATATCTCAAAAACATCAAATCTCCAAAAATGGAAAATCTCTAAAAATAAATCGAAATATTTACTTTTTTATGTCAAAAAATGTTCACTCTTTAAAAATGTCAAATCTCGAAAAATCGAATTTTTTACCTTATGGAAATCTCAAAGACCTCAAAAAGTGGAGAAATTTTAAATATCAAAAAAATTGATTGATATATGAATATTTCAAAAAGGTCAAAAATATTTTCAATCTGCAAAATCTCCAAAAAATAAAAAAATACCTGTTTGGATATCTCTAAAACATCAAATCACCAAAAATGAAAAAAACTCTAAAAAAAATCAAAATCTTTACCTTTTTATATATCTCAAAATATGTAAATGTAGAAAATAGTTGTAATCTTCAAAAATGTGAAATCTCTAAAAAAATCGAAATTTATATCTTTTGGAAATCTTAAAGAACTCTAACTGTAGCAAATATTTTCAATGTCAAAAAATCTGAATCCCTTAAATATCAAAATGTCGCAAATATTTTTCATATACCTTGGTGGAAATCTCAAAAACTTCAAAGATATCAACATATTTTTAATTTCTTAAAATCTCTAAAAACATTTTTTTTTTTTGAAATTTAAAAAAAAAAATTAAATTAAATTTAGCACAGTCTTAAAAAATGGTTATAATGTACAATCTTTTGACAAACTGATATCAATTTTATACCTATATTTTAGATCATTAAATTACCTTTCCAATGAAAGTGTTAAACGTGTTAGTTGAATAAACTTGGACTATACAAATTAACATATTATTCTTGTTAAAGTTATTTTAGGGCAACCAACTAAAATGCGGGGGCTGATAAAGTCTTTTAAACAAACGCTTAATTCGGTTGTAGCAACCTCGTAGTCTGTGAATATGAGGTGGTGACAAAAACCAAACAGCATGAGATTCTTGCAACCTTCAAGATGTGTTATGAAAACCAAAAAATATCAATAAAACATTTTCTTTACTCAAGAGAAAACATTGTTTTTATATGTTATACTATAAAATAAATGGTTTTATTTAAATAAAAAACACTTCTTCCGGTAAAAGTTTCCCGTAGATATAGTGCTAAACGAGGTATGTATATTTAAAAAATGGGCGCAACCGATCTCACGAATTTCTAATACCAGACAGCGTAGATATACAAATAATCTAAGCATAGATTTTCATTGATCTAGTTCTACTCGTTTTCCTATAATCGTGATTTCAACAGATAGACAGACAAAGTTACATACAAACATTTTCATACCGGCCATATCTTCTTCTGGTTATTAAATACGATTGATCAAAGTAATAGTCCTTCCACTTTTAGTATAGGTTAAAATACATAAAATTTGTAGAAAGAATTCTACCAAATATTCATTACTGAACATCAAAACTTCATACTATATAGAACAAAAGTGTTATATATATGTACATACCCAGCAAACCAAACGATATTTTTACGATATCGAAACGATATCATTTATAGGATCAAATTGTCGTTTTCGATAATCTATAATCGATAATCTATAATGATACGATAGGGGTTTCGATAAAAATGAACCTGTCTAAAACGATGGCTTTATTTTCGATAATCAAATTTTATTTGTTCAGATAATTTTATTTTTTGACATAAAATATAAAAAACATGTAATTAAATTTTCAAATACTTTAAGTTTTATATCTAAAATTTATCATTATTATATCGAAATTATCGTCAAATGGTTTGTAGGGTAAATACAAATTTTTAATGAACAAAACTTCAATTTTCAATTATTGTGTTAAACTTCTTAATAGCTACCAGAATCCAGTGTAAAAAAATCAACTTTTTGTATTGTACCGTGTTATTTCTTCCCATAAAAATACGCGTTAAATGATTTTTAAATGCGTTAAAATTGCCTAGACCTACCTAAAATACATATGACTATTTGTTCGGTGTGAATTATTTTTTTGTTGTTCCCTTTAGGTCTGAAGACTGGGTGTGATAAAAGCGCTTTGTTCGTCCACAAAACAAATTACATGAAGCACACGCTCTTTGTTGTGCAACCACAGAAGAAACTTAGTGAAGAATGCCACTGAGAGGGGTGTTTTATCCTCAAGGAAGACACACTTTATGGCTTTCTTCCATTCTCTTTGTCTGCTTTGTCTGCCGATCGACTTTATTGAGAGCTATTAACGATCTTTAGGGTATTTTAACGCAGTTTATCCTTATTAACGCTAATCACGCGAGTGGTGGAAGGAAGAACACGTGGGAAATTAGAACATTCAATTAGTCCAGTTCATGCCGCACAAGGCACTCCAAAGTGAGCAACACCAAAAGTCGATCGCAATCGCGAAGGTGAAAAATGCTCAAGCAGTTGTCTGACCGGACTTGGAACGAGGTGTGTGTGGGAAGTTGTGGTATTTGCGCGCAGCACGGTCATACATTATAATAAACATCCAGCCATGGTTGCAATTGGATATGGGAAGAAGAAAAAGTAATGTAAAATAAACTAGTCGTGGTTAAAAAAAGCAGGACGCGGGAAGCTTATCGAGCTGTGTTTGTCGCTGATAATTCTTAACTTCGACTGAGATTCTTGTACAGTTTGCAATAGTAATAATAATCAATTTTGGTTCTTTTGCAGCAATTCAGTGGTCTGAAATCACGTATAAAAGACGGTAGACAACTTGGTTGGTTTCAGTTGTGCGCCTTCTTCCAAAGAAAATGGCAACGCGCGTATCGAGGCTTTTACTACTACTTGCAGTTTTCGTTTTGAAATTACTACCCGTGCTTAGTGTGGCTTTAAGTGATGAGCCAGGTAGCGATAAAGAATTGTCTGATCTGGTTTTGACAACAGCACTTGGTAAAATTCGTGGTACTTTGCTACCATCTCGTTCTGGACGGAACTTCTACGCATTTCGAGGTATTCCATATGCGAAACCACCTTTAGGAGGTTTGCGCTTCATGCCACCAGAGCCTGCGGATCAATGGTATGATATATTTGATGCCACTTTCGACGGCCCAAAATGTCCACAGCCTGGGCTCTACATAGAAGATGTTTCGGAAGATTGTCTGCGTTTGAATATTTATACCCGTGAATTGCCCACTGAGAATAATATGAAGGTGAAAAAGCCCGTTATAGTATTTATACATCCAGGCGGTTTCTACTCATTGTCGGGACAGAGTAAAAATTTTGCGGGTCCACAATATTTCATGGACAGAAATGTCGTTTTGGTGACGTTCAATTATCGCCTAGGCTCATTGGGTTTTCTAAGTACTGGCACTATGGAGGCATTGGGCAATATGGGTCTGAAGGATCAAGTATTATTGTTGCGCTGGGTAAGGCTGCATATATCACGATTTGGTGGTGATCCGAATTCAGTGACGCTGCTTGGATATGGTGCAGGCGCAATGAGCATTACCTTGCATATGGTATCGCCCATGTCCAGTCATCTCTTTAACAAAGCGATAATTATGAGTGGTGCTGCTACGGGTCAATGGGCTTTGCCAGAGGATCAAATGGAGCTGGCCAAACGGCAAGCTAGACTGCTTTTCTGTCCGGACCACAATGTCACTGCAATGGTGGATTGCATGAAAACAGTGAGTATGAAATTAAAAGTGAACTTATAATAGACGTAACCGATCAAATGTGACCGGGATGGGACGGAACGTTCTGATCCTGGACTAAAACCCTTTGAAATATCGGTTCTGGTTTCAAGATTTTTTAAAATATCGGTTCCGATACCGGGTCCAACAAACAAAATTATCTGTGTTCCGACTTCGTTTCCGGTTCCATACATTTTTTCGAATAACTGTTCCGATTACCGTTCCGTTTTTTTGCGGTTCCTGATTCTGATAAATGCGTACATCTTATAAGTAAAAGGTTATAATATGAACATAAAGTGGACGTACATAGAGATCTGCAGATTTTGGATTTCTACATTCCGTTCCAGTGACATTTGAGTCCGTATGTCTATTATAACTAAAGCTTAAGTCTTCTTTAAATTTTGTTTAATTTCCAGAAACATTATTTGGAATTTGCTAATACCATGCCGCAAATGTTTGATTTTGGACGCAATAATCCCTTGATATTATGGAAACCAGTGGTAGAACCAGATTTTGGACAGGAAAGGTTTCTGAAAGAAGATCCCGTCAAACTTTATCAGAATGGCAATTTCTCAAAAATACCCGTCATAACGGGATTAACACGTGACGAGTTTGTTGGGCCCGCAATATGTAAGTCTTTGAAATCTCTGAACGTTCCAGAAGCACAGTCTTATCTTACGATACAGCAATGCTACAAAGTCAACAGTTGCGTCAAGTTATGGACTACAATTTCGATAGATTGGCACCTGTTTGTTTCCTGTACAATGAGAGTCATCCACGTGCTGCCAACATCAGTCAAGAGCTTAAAAAGTTTTATTTCGAAAATATGCCCATCACTTTAAACGAATCATTACAATCACTAGCTGAGGTATTTAGATTAAGAAGTTTTTGACTTGTTTCTAATTCATTTTCGATTCTTAGCTATACTCAGACGCATTAACAGGCTTTGCTGTACATCGATTTGTACACTTAGCAGCACGCACCACCAAAGTGTATTACTACCGATTTACATATCAGGGACAACGTAGTCATATCTATTATCCGGAAGATGGACCATATGGTGGGTGGTTAGCATAAATTTGGGGTTAGGACAGTAATGATTTTATAATTTAAAGGTGTCGTGCATCACGATGATCTGATGTATCTATTTGTGGAGCCCTCGGTAAGTCGTATGTTTACCGAAGATGATGATGAACTCAAAATGGTCGAAATACTAACGAGAATGTTTACTGCATTTGCATATAAAGGGTAAGATTAGTAAAAAAAATGTTTATTTTTCAATAAACTCTCTATGGGCTTTTTAGAGATCCAAATAAGATGAGCGATACATATTTGCGTGCCTTTCGTTGGCGTCCATTCAGTTTTAAAAAAGAGCACTATCTGGATATAGGCGATGAATTGGTGATGAAGGAAGGTTTGAACATCAAACGTTATGAGCTCTGGAAGCGGCTGTTTCCATTAAATTGGCGGCGCACCAGTAAACAGGAGGTGGATGCGGCTGACTATGATTATATATAATGGGGAATTTTTTTTTTTAACAATAACCCCCTGATAACAGAAAATGTAATGAAATAGAATTGTCATTGCCATTTCTCAAAGGCTCCAGCACGTAGATTTATTGATTCTAATTTATAAAATTTCTCTTACATTTAAATTTAAGGATTTCATAATTTCAACATTTATCACACCGAATTCGCAATATTTATCGAAGAATTCTTGAAGTTTGGGTTTTTTTCTTTTCGATATCAATTCGATTTCGTAAAATGTCTCATCCCGAGAAAACTCCAACAGATCACATCGATATCTCCAATTTTTCGCTCGATATCGCTACAAGAAAGGACCTTGCCTCGATCTCGTAACGATATCGAGACGAATGGCACACTGGGATTTTTCAAAATTCGCCTGATATTCGAATTATAAATTAAATAAAATAAAAAGGACGATGAAAGGAAGAAGTAAAAAAAATCTATCAGTGGAATTTTGTGTGAATTTTTCGTTTGAATTCTTCTGCACCTTGCCTCGATCTCGTAACGATATCGAGATGAATAGCTTACTGGAATTTTTCAAAATTCGACTGATATTCGAGTTATAGATTTTTTTGTAATTAAATAAAATAAAAACGACAATAAACGAAAGAAATAAAAAAAATCTTTCAATGGCATTTCATGTAATTCTTCGATTCACTTCTTCTGCACCTTGTCTCGATTTCGTAACGATATCGAGACGAATGGCCTTCGGGTTTTTTCACACAAATTCGAGTTACAGATTTTTTGTAATTTAAAAAAAATACTATGAAATGAATAAGTAAAAAAATCCGTCACTGCAATTTCGTGTAATTCTTTGATTCAATTCTACTGTACCTTGCTTCGATCTCTTAACGATATCGAGACAAATGGCAAACCGAAAATTTTCAAAATTCGTCAGAAATTCGAATTACAGAATTTTTTGTAATTAAATAAAACAAAAACGACGATAAAATGAAGAAGTACAAAAATCTGTCACCGGAATCTCGTGTGAATTTTTCGTTTAAATTCTACTGCACGTTGCTTCAATCTCGTAATGATATCGCGACGAATGGCCTACGGGATTTTTTAAACTATGTCAGAAATTCGAGTTACAGATTTTGTTGTAATTAAATTTAAAAAATCTGTCACTGGAATGTGGTGTAATTCTTTGATTCAAATCTTCTGCATCTTGCCTCGATCTCGTAACGATATCGAGAAGAATGACCTACTAGGATTTTATAAACTACGTCAGAAAATGGATTTTTTTGTAATTCAATAAAACAAGAAGAAGAAGTACAAAAATTTTTCACTGGAATTTCGTGTGAATTCTTCGTTTGAATTCTTCTTCACCTTGCCTCGATCTCGTAAGGATATCGAGACAAATGACATAATGGGATTTCTGAAAATACGTCAGAAATTCAAGTGACAGATTTTTTATTAATTAAATAAAACAAAAACGACGATGAAATGAAAAAGTAAAAACAAACTGGAATCTCTGACGTATTTTGAGGAATTCGTTTCGTTTTACGTAATTTGATGTTTAATTTTGTCAAATTCGAAAAAATTTTGAAACTTTTATTTGCGATTCTGTTTGAAATATATCTCTGAAGAGTAAAACGAAACAAATTGTACGAACGGGCAGATGAAACAAATCGTATGTATTACATTGTATCAATTTTCAGACAAAGTGACTCCAAATGAATCATCTGGCAATCACACATTTCGTTTTATATTATAAGGCCGTAAATATACACTATAACTTTTTTATAAAAGTGAATGCATAAATTGTACTTATTATAAATTTGAAAATAATAAATTTTTATTACTTAACCCTATTATCCAAACCATATTATTAGAGTACTGTTTTGCTCTATACCACAGTAGTAAAATTCTGTTGCTTATCAACAAATTATAGTGTCATCAATTAACGCATGTCAGAATGGCTCCCGAACTTTGGTATTTTCGAGAATTTTTAATTTGTTTATTGCCAACGATGAATAAATTTGAATGCAATTGGATTATAATGGGGTTGCCGAGCCAAATAGAAAAGTGCGACCGACCAATATTCGAATTGGCTTTTTTTGCTGTTGTTGTGTGTTGCATATATTAAAAGTTGCGTGTCTCGTGGCACAACAGATGGCACGGAATAGTGCATCAATTATTATTTTTTCTGTTATTATTCTTATCGGAGTTTGGTTCCGCTCGCTGACTTGTGACTTATGCTATGCGCTGCAATGCGATCGTATAATAGGGCGGCAACTCTGCCACTTTAAAACTATGCATTGTAATGCAGTTCATGTTTTTCCAATTGGTTTTGATGTGCTGACGCGTCCTCGCCAAATAGGTGACTCACTGCTGACTGATGATGTCCTGCTGATGCCGCTGATGTTTTGGGATGTACGCTATTTGTCGGGTTGCTTGGGTCAGCTTGGAGTGATATTGTCTGGCTAATATATGCAAATGTATGCTTACCAACAATGAGTGGTTTCCGCATATCTGTTATTTTTTTATCGTTTCCACTTTAGTTTAATTGCTGTGTGACACTCACCATGTCCACGTCCTTCGTTCGGGGGTTCGGGAATTCAGCTACTATTTATTGCTACAATTATTAACATATGTTGTTAGTCCTATAAAACATACTCAAATTATTGTATTTCTGGTTTTAGTTGCTGCCAAAACATTGTAATCGGTATGGCATATATGGCATATATGACTTTTTCCTCTGAAGTTTACTTTGTAGATTTTCTGGAAAAACTCACTATGGCAGGTCGTTATTAGTTCGAAGTATCGATATTTTCTTGCTGCGCGCTGCACAGCCATTTGGATGAAGTTGTTCCAAGTCAGTTTGATCTGATAACTGTGTGCTAGTCACACTTGCATTTATTACGAAATTTATTTAGTCGTCGTCGTCATCGTCGCGTCATCTGCCTCACGCTGTTTATGGTTTTGACTCTATTGACTGATTGAAATCACAGAGTGTGGCAGGGCAAAATAGAAAGAAGTAAGGCCAATGCGGCAGAACACTCTACCTAGTTAGACTCGAAACGAATTAAAGTTTTACATTTATGAACAAACACTGAGAAAACGTACACTCAGAAAAATCCTCTTCTGGCAATAGGTTAATTGAACCAACGTTTCAGTGTTGCAACCGAAATACATTTGTTGTAAACTCATGTCATTTAAATGAATGTACCTTATTTTTTTGCAACCGAAATGTTAGTTCGCGCCACTGCACATTCGGTTGCCGTAACCTCATGATTGCATTTTTCATTCTGCCAAAATTGACATTCGTGCAATTGTTACGGCGATTGAGTAAGTTGTTGTATCAACAAAATAAATGACAAACGGCAACCTCGTGTCTATCAGAAGTTCGGTTGCCAGTTTCTTGCCAACAATTATGGATACATGCAGAAATAAATATACGTCAAAAATTTTACTCAATTATAATACATATAGAATACATAAGTTTTATATCATAAATAACCTCCAATTGAATAATAAAATTTCAATTGGAGGTTTAGAAAACCTCATGCTTACCGACAAGGAGGTTGCGACAACCTCATGCTCACCAATTTGGAGGTTACCACAACCTCATGTTCACCGATTAGTAGGTTGTCACAACCTCATGATCACCGATTTGGAGGTTGCCACAACCTCATGTGTACCAAATTGGAAATTGCCACAACCTCATTCTAACCAACTAGGAGGTTGGCACAACCGAATTAAGAGGTTGTTGGAACTACTTTATCAGTTGTTGCCGCAACCGAATGATAAGGTAGGACAATTTAGTTGGTTGCCGCAACTCTCTGTGTGTAGATGTGTGTAAATGAGAACAAAATTTTCTAGATAATTGGAGACAGCTGATTTTGATTGCAAATTACACTACAATGGACCTTTTTAAAATTATTAATTCAGTACCTTACAGAACAAGTTTTTCATAAATTTGTTAACGAAATTTTTCTTTTAATTGTCAAGACTAATTTTAGTAAATCAATAAATCCTCATATACCGATAAGTTTTTAAGATATTCAAAAATAAACTCAAAATTTTTTGGATTTATTCAAACTATTTTTGTACTATTTTTTAGCATTTGAATTCTAATATTAAACAAGAAAAAGGTTTTGTGGTTTTGTAGAGCGTAATCCAGGCTAACGTTAAAAATTACTAACTTTTTTCCTTCGGTTCTGGTTTTTGACTTATTGTCTATAAACTAGGAATGGATTTTCATGAGTTTAAAGACTATTTTTGTACTATTTTTTCGCATTTATGAACTATTGTCAAACAAGAAAATGATTGATGGTTATAGAGAACATAGTCCAAGCTAAGTTTCAAAATTACTAACTTTTTTCTATCGGTTCTAGTTTTTCAAATATGGCCTATAGACTGGCAATGGATTTTCATGAGTTTAAAGTGAGACTATTTTTGTAAAAATTTTTAGCATTTCAGATCTAATGCTAAACAAGAAAATGATTGATGGTTATGGAGAGCATATTCCAAACTAATGTTCAAAATTACTAACTTTTTTCATCGCTTCAAGTTTTTTTAATATGGGCTATAGACTGCAATGGATTTTCATAACTTTAAAGTGAGACTATTTTTGTACTATTTTTATAGCACTTGCGATCTAATGCTAAACAAGAAAATAATTCATTGTTATGTAGAGCATAGTCTAAGCTAACGTTCAAAATTACTAACTTTTTTTCATCGGTTCTGCTTTTTAAAATATGGCCTATAGACTGATAATGGATTTTCATGAGTTTAAAGCCAGAGTATTTTTTTTTATATAGCATTTCAGATCTAATTCTAAATAACAAAATGATTTATAGATGTGTAGTATATAGTCCAAGCTAACGTCCAAAATTACTAAATTTATTCCATCGGTTCTAGTATTTTAAATATGGTCTATAGACTGGCATTGAATTTTCATAAAGTGGGACCATTTTTATACTATTTTTTTAGCATTTTAGATCTAATGCTAAACAGGAAAATGATTTACGGTTATGGAGAGCATAGTTCAAGCTAATTTTCAAAACTACTAACTTTTTTCCATCGGTTCCAATTTTTGAAATATAGCCTATAGACAACCGTGGATTTTCACGAGTTTAAATCGAGAAAAGGTAAAATCTAAATATAGGAAATTGACTCGCCGGAACCTAAAAGTTTGAGTTTTAAACCCCAAGTCGACAATTTCAAATTGTATTCAAATGACGTCTCGTTAGGAGACCCCCCATAAACTAAAAAAAAATGGTATATCATTTCTCACAAAATTTAGTAAAATAAACACCGCTTCGATTTAGCTCGTTGATAGTTTATTATTCGCGGTGTACTCTACCAACAAAGGCACGCGGATGTGCAAATTCTCAGTGCTACATACCAATCATCATTGCGATCACATCATCAGACTTCAATGCTCAGTCATGCTGGACTAAGCCACAGCTTCACTCAGCTGGAGGTGTTAAATATGGCACATAGAGAGGCCTCAGTCGGCACACACTACGGTACGGTACCTATCGTACACACGCATCCACTATTTCTATTTTTATTTATTTTTCTTTTTTGTTTTTCTTGAACTGAAAATTGAGTTTGGTGTCTTTGTGCGAGGAGCAATTGTAAACCGCAAAAACTCATAAGAATTAAATTTTGAAGATATTACGATTTCTCGCAAACCCTGACATAACGTTTTCGCCAGGTCAAGCAAGAGTGAAGATTCAATATTATTCCAACGTGGATCGCGGACAAGCGCTGGGTTAGGAAATGTCCTGCTGACAGTGCGAAATGAAGATGTCTTTTTGCGTTTAGAGTGGATGCAAAAAAGTAGATTGAATAGTTTTTATTGTTAAATATCACAAAAGCTATAAATTACCATTCAATGGCTAATAATAGGTAACTCTTGTTGTGGGTAATAAAAATTGTGAGCTTTACAAACAAGAATAGTCGTCAGTGAAAGAAGCATTTGGAATGTGTAACATTGATAATATTGTGCCCAACGAGAGAACTAATTGAAAAAAATCACATCAGTTATAGGGAGGTATTTAAACCAGAGGTCCATTACGCCCAAAATAACAAAAAAAAACTGCTTGTGGTACAAAAACAAACACAAGCTATTTTTGTAAAGCAATAATTTGTAAAACATCGAGTATTTATTTGCAGAACTTTTACTGTTTACTTGTTTGTTAACTTCGATCACTTGTGTAGCGGTAAATCGAACACAACAACACACACGTTTTCCGTTGAGTTTAAAGCATGCCTTTTGCAAGTGCAACAACAAGCATATACTAATCCAACAACACAGCATCGAATTTCGCATTTGAATTCGCGGAAATAAAACAAACCAAGTTCGTTGGCGTTTTTGTACAACAATAAGCTTTTGATGAGGGCAAAACCCTTGAATTTCCGAATTTTGCATGCGTTTTGTTATTGTTTTCTTCGATCACTTTTGTAGCGGTAAATCGAACACAACAACAAAGACAGACGTCTTCTGCTATGTTTAATGCATGCCTTTTGCAAGTGCATAAACAAACATGTGCCAATCCAAAAACACAGCATCGAAGCTCGCAATTGAGTGGTCAAGGAAATAAAGCAAACCAAGTTCGTTGGTGTTTTTGTACAACAATACGTTTTTGTTGGTAACGAAACCCTTGAATTTCCGAATTTTGCATGTGCTTTGTTATTGTATTCTTCGATTAATTGTGTAGTCGTTAATCAAACACATAATCGTTCTTGCATTTTGGCTCATTGAAGTGTGTTTGCACACACACGTCTTCTGCTGAGTTTAATGCATGCCTTTTGCAAGCGCAATAACAAACATTTGCTAATCCAACAACACAGTATCGAAGCTTGCACTTGAGTTCTCAGGGAAATAAAACAAACCAAATTCGTTGGTTTTTGTTGGGAGCCCTTTAATTTCCGAATTTATTGTTTTCTTCGATCACTTGGTAGCGGTAAATCGAACACAACAACAAATATAGGCGTCTTCTGCTAAGTTTAATGCATGCCATGTGCAAGTGCAACTACAAACATATGCTAATCCAACAACACAGCATCAAAGCTCGCAGATGAGTGCTCGAGGAATTACAACAAACCAACTTTGTGTGTGTTCTAGTACAACATTAAGGTTTTGTTGTGGGGCGGAACCCTTAATTTAAACTATACTTAAAAGATTTCAATTAAAAAACATTTAATTTTGGTAACACTTCACCCACAACATTTGCACCCTTCAACATCGCACAACACCTATCATCAAAGCCATCACTTCTTGCGCTATAATGTTCGAGTAAACACTTCCGTCAACAATAATAAGTGCAACATCCGAAAAACTAACAAACAAAAGACTACAACACAAATACACAAAATAGAATCAGAAATCAATATCGTATTTCCACTCGTCAATGTGTTTGGCACTACAAATGAATCCAAAATTATGATGGCAACACGACACTTTGTTGTCAAATAAGATTATTAATGGTTCTGGTGTTTGTCGTTGCGTTCCGCTCCCCTCCCCATATTCTGCACTCCCTCGTACACAAGCAACATCAACATCTATTGACTCTGATTGCAAAAAACGTATGTTCGGCGTCGCCTGATGGGAGTGAGGTCTGGTGCCTGTTGGTTGTATCATTTTGTGCGCCAACGACGACAATAAGGCTTTCGGTTCTCTAATGAGCCAAAATGCAAGAACGATGATTTGTCGCACCAACCGAATTTAAGGGTAACACATTTGGGAAATCGCGGCACGTTGACGTTGTTTTCTCTTTTATTTTCTATGATTAAAGAAGACAGGGACGAGCAAATCATCCCCGTACATAACATCCTGCGCACATGCAGCAGAGCAGCTGCAGTGCGAGGCAGGGCAAGGCGCCTGGATGGTTGGGTTATAGATGCAGATAGATGTGGCGAATAAAAAAAAAAACGTTTTGTTTTAAGTTGGAACTAATTAATTGAATTACGTGTGCGCCACTTCGTGTACAACTCCATTTATTTGTTTTTGGTTTTTTTTGTAGTATGTCTTCGTTTAGCTCCGGCAAGCTTCGTTAAGGAACACGTGAGAGCACCTTTAGGCTCACGAGACGCAGCCGAAAGAGACAAACTGCACTGCACCGCATGAGGAGGCCCACGTCAAAATCGCTGAAAGGTCATGGCGTGGGAAACTGCTTTAAGTGGCATGCGGGCGAGTTTAGTGTAGAATGCTGAAGTTCTTTTCACTGAGTCGAGTTTTCTAATTGTTGGCAAACAATTAACGAATAACTTTTGGTACCAGAACGGGAAAAAAGGCGCTCATGCGGTGGCGTCGTTGGCATGATTAATTGTACTGTTCTATATTAGTGGAGTGGTGTCTAGGCTCCAGCCAAACAGTAGTTGAATGGGATGTTCCACCTGAAGCGCATTTCCAATTGCACTTGTTGACTAAATGAATGCGAGCTGGCGACGTATTGTGGCGCCACTCAATACATATAGGGAAAAAGCTTTCCGATAGCTCTAAAACTGCATTGATTCCATTTAAAATACTGCATTTGATTTTTACGGAAACAAGTTAAACACGTTTATAGCCAAAGTCGACTGGACTTGAGTATTATACGAAGCCTACTGCTCTATTTTTGTACTTTTTGTCAGCGTACATATAGCATTGTAAGTAAAAGGTAATAAATGATGAATAATCAGCCTCACTGATTTAGTCTTAATTATGAGAGAATGATGATACCGTTAAGATGATTTATTTGAGAAAGAATTTTGTGAGTTAATTCTCAGTGAGCTACATTTCCTTTAATTACTTCTAATATCAATTCGAAAACCAGTAAGAGAGGTTAAAAGTAGGTAAATAAATTAAATTTTCTAAATTTCAAAATTTTCTTAAAACCTGCAATACTTTTAAACGGAGCGTCCTAGAGGGGTCAAAGTCTGCATAGTTTTTGCTGAATATTAAGGCTGTCATTTGGCAAATAACTTTTTAAAATCGACTGAGTCCGAAGAAATCAACGGTTGAATTTTTTTCCTAAATCCTTCATAACATTCAAACGGAGCTTCCTAGAATGGTCAAAGTCTGAACAGATTTTTTAGAATTTCAGAATTTCAAAATGTTCTTAAAACCTTCATATTTAGAGGAGTCAAAATCTACTTAGTATTTTAGATTTTTGGAATTTTAAATCTTTCATAACAAACGATGCGTCCTAGAGGGGTTAAAGTCTGCATAATTTATGCTGAATATTAGGCCTGTCAGGGGTCAAAGTCTGCATAGTTTATGCTGAATATTAGGCCTATCATGGGTCAAAGTCTGCATAGTTTATGCTGAACTAGCTGGACCCGTGCACGACTCGTGCAAATATTATGTGAATTCAAGGATATGGAGTGATTTTATTAATATAAAGAACATTTTTTTAAATTTATATCAGGGACTCGTGCTTCGGTGTGTACGGTTTTTATTGGTGTTTTAAATGTAGTAACCAAAACAAAAATATTTCACCGTAAAATTCTTTCCCGTAAAATTCTTCCCGGTAAAATTCTTTTCCGTAGAGTTTCTTCCAGTAGAAGTTTTAGTGTGATGAATTTAGTGTGGTGAGTTTCGGTGTGGTGAGTTTAGGTGTGGTGAATTTTGTTGTGGTGAGTTTCGTTGTGGTGGTATATGGGAGGTGCTAAGATTCAAATCATACAAACATTCACAAATATATAGTATATGGTGTGGTGAATTTTGATTTAGAGAGTTTTGGTGTGGTGAGTTTTAGTGTGATGAATTTAGTGTGGTGAGTTTTAGTGTGATGAATTTAGTGTGGTGAGTTTCGGTGTGGTGAGTTTAGGTGTGGTGAATTTTGTTGTGATGAGTTTCGTTGTGGTGGTATGTGGGAGGTGCTAAGATTCAGAACATACAAACATTCACAAATATATAGTATATGGTGTGGTGAATTTTGATTTAGTAAGTTTTGGTGTGGTGAGTTTGGTGTGGTGAGATTAATTAAGATGAGTAAAGTTTAATTGAAATCGATAACATTAGGGTTAAGATATAGCGTACTTAATTTTTGGGTTCTATGGGAGGCGCCACTCCTCTTTGTCCAATCTGATTTATTTCTTACTTAGGATACTCCATCATAGTAAATATCATAGTAAATTTTGCAAATTTTCAGAAAAATTCGTTCACCGTTTTTGCTAGGAATCTGAAACATACACCGAAAATAAAAATGGGCGTACAAGTGGGCATGGTCAACGAAAACTATATAGTGACCTTCTCCTAGGTCTATAGGAGATATATTCAAAATATTAACGAACCCGTGCAGAAGATTCATTTTTCGTTATGGTGTGGTGAATTTTGATTTAGTGAGTTTTGGTGTGGTGAATTTGGTATGGTAAGATTAAGTAAGATAAGTAATATCGAAATTTAAAGTTTAGTTGAAATCCATAATATTAGTGTTGAGTATGGGAGGTGCCACTCCCCCTTTTGATTTATGGTTTAGGGTACTCCATGTGGACTTTATATCATAGTAATGCAAATTTTTAGAAAAATACGTTCAGTTTTTTTATTATGAATCTTAATTATACACAAAAAAATAAAAATGAGCGTAAAAGTGTGCGTGGTCAACGAAAACTATATAGTGACCTTCCTCTAAATCTGTAGGATATATATTTCAAATTTTAAGGAAGTTCGTGCACAGATGTACGTTTGCATAGCGCACAAACAAAGAGGCAAACGGAAAATGAGTTTAATATATATAGATTAAGGCTGTCGTTTAAATCGACCCTAGGTCCGAAGAAATCAACGGAAGAAAAAAATTTTTTCTCAAATCCTTCATAACATTCAAACGGAGCGTCCTACACAGAAAATAAACTGGTTCATAATATTAACGAATCCTGTTCATAGAGGCAAATTCATACGTTTTAATGCAAGATACATTGTGACAATGTACATTGTCTTGTAACTTGTTTGTGAATTTAATGATCAGTTCATTTTCAGTAAGAATCAGTGTTCATAATACGCACAAATAAATTTAATGAATTTTTTCATACTTCAATGAATTATATTCATTGAAATTCTGCAGTAGACATGTTCGATTTTCGTGTTCGTTTCTAGTAGCGTTAGCTGCGCTCTGCTGTTACAAAAAAAAACATTTTATTATAAAAGTAGTTGCGAAATGAAGTGAAATGAAGTGCAAAATTACATTTAATTTAATGTATATATTAATTGAATTTATATTAAAATAATAAAACTTTCTGAATTCACAATTCACTTTTTGTTTATGATCTCGTTCATTAGAGTATGTATTCGATTCATTGCGACGATGAACTATATTTATTGTGATTATGAATATTTGTCATTTTGTTTTATGATCCGTACATTGTAATTCAATAAATTTGTACATTGAAGTATTACTGGAGATTCGTTGTGACAATGAACAGTTACATTGGACCAATTTTAACGAAATATTCTTTGTGATAATGTACTTTTTCATTGTAGATATGTACTTATTTGGTTCAGTGTAGGGGGGTCAAAGTTTATACATATTCAAAGTTTATACATATACATATTCTATATTACTTCAGTGAAAATAAAAGAAGCAGAACTTTTCCTTATAGAACAGATAGGGTATCACTTATTTTTACTCATTTGATAACTTGAATAGATTTTTTGAACTAGATCAAGAGTTAATAAATAATTTTAACTCGAGCAATTACTTTAAAGTTAGATAGATAGTGGGCTTTACTAGGCAAAACCTTCAAAAGACTATTGAATGAACTGAACATTACCTTTGATTTTATGCGAAAATAAAACTATTGACCAACTTATATGGCATTTTTTCTGAGTGTTTTACCCTTTTTAAAGTATACCAAAACCACAAATACACAGATCAAATTTTTGTTTTATTATTTACGTCGATTTTTTTTACATTTTCATCATAATTTATAATATAATCAAAACTACTATCGAAAAAATTACAAATTTATATAATTTTGGATGTTTCCATTAGTAAATTAAAGTCATCTGATGAACATAAAATTTACAAAAATGTTATCCATTTAGAATTATTTTGTAGTTCGTGGTGTAGAAGAGTGATAGAAGTGTGATTCCCTTTTAAAAATGCTATAGGGATGTTAAAGACGTACCTACCAATGTTGTATCATATTATGGTATTTGTACGATGCAATTTGAAACTTCAGCATCATCTATCGGTATTGTTGGGTGCTGACTGATGACTGACTGACATTGACGTAACATTACAATGCAAATGCACCCAGGTCACGTGCTGCTCGTTTTGAGTTACATCGTAACAATCGTCAGAACAGACGGCCTTTATTCTATTCTAATTAGAAAAATAAAGGTATACAGCATATACATCATACATGTTAGCGATCTTCTTCTTGGCAATGATGCGCTTGATCCCGTTTTATATTGGGGGAACTGTGCGTTTTGACTCCATATCAAAATGTCAGCATGATCAACACATTAACATATTGTGTTAATTATTTTTCTCGAATTTACACCTCCGCATATCCGCGTGAATCCAGTTGAGACACGCGACCAACAACACAAAAATAAAGTAATTGATATTGAAATATTTCGTTTTTCAAACTATAACACCGGGCGACAGTATTTTACACACTGGAGAAATTGAAATTCGGACACCATTTCGAGAGGCAAACATTATTTTTTATAATTTTAAGCATAAAATCAATATATATTTGAACACAAAAGTTTACTTCGGCTAGTATAAATGAAAAATTATGCGTAGATGTAAGTGTTATAAGGTATTTGAATACAAGTGTTCGGCTCATAGGTCACAATCGACTGATTATGCTCTTTTTCTTTGACAGAAAGTGTAGCTATATAGGTAATCTAAATTAGAAGTTTCATTGTTATAGTTCTTCAAGTTTTTCTGTAATCGCGATTTCAACTGACAGACGAACATCGCTAAATCGACTCGGGAGGTCAAACTGATCATATCGGATATGCTTCCTTCTGGGTGTTATAAAGGGAATACCAAACTGAATATACTTTTTGACTCTTAGGTATGATATACAAATACTTCAAAACAAATTTCAATAAAATATTTATTTTTTCGATTATTTTTACTCTAAAATTATAGTATACAATTTGTTTTTGTTAAGTTTTTCTTAATTTTAAACATATTTTTGTAATTGTAATGTCTATAACATTTCAGGAATATTCTCGACATATTTCCGCCAAACACACACATGTAAATGGAAGTCTGTGGTAAGCGATTGGAAGATTAACAGTGGCCCATTTCAGTATCACATTTCGAAAAGTTTTCTCGAATAGATTTCTCGAAATGACGTCAATTTGACGTCATTCTCGAATGAACTGCGTCTTACCTTAGATGTAGTCAGAAGGAAAGGTGCGCCATAAAGTAAAATAATTTTTTATTTATTATTGTGTACCTCAACACGAGCGATGTAATATTTTATTTGCTATAAACAGTGCACAAAAATTCAATTTATTATAGAAAAAAGTAAGAACTTCTCGTGTGTTGAATTTATCATGTTACAGAAACTCAAAAGCTGAATTAAAGAATGACTCTTCGAGAATACTTGACGTCACTCTCTTTCGCGGAAATCTCGAATTAGTTACAGAAACTAGCCACAGATTTAATGAAAGACAGATTCCCCACATATTTTGGGAACGGGTAGAAAACATATAGCTTTAGGTACAAATTCCGCTCTTGTTTGCAGTGATGATCATGTGCAAGAACAAGACAAGAAATGGTAATCTTGTTCTTGCTCTTGTTCTTGCATAGGTACATATGATCTAGTTTTTGGTCTTGTTCTTGCAATACCTTTCTTGCTCTTGCTTGAAAGAATCTTGAAAAATTTTAATTTTTATAAAAGATCTACGACAAATATCTTAAACTGCATATTAATTATGAAAACGAATATTATTTGAGCACTAAATGTATTTAAGTTACTTATTTTCAATTTCTTCAACAAAAAATAAATTATTTTACTAACAAAAAAAAAAAAAATACAATAACATAAAAATTTAAATATATTTTAACAAGAATTAACTAAAAAAAAATAATTTTATAAATCAAGTGAGACAATTCAAAATCTCAAATATACGTTCATAATAAATATAATTTAATTTAATATAATTTCGTATAGGCATATTTCTGTTTTCGTAAGAGATTAAAAAATCCGTATGCTACACGTACCGTATGTCAAGAGAACACAAATAATATCATGTAGGGTAACATTTATCTTTGCAAACACAAACTCAAACGCTACATAGCGAACACTAACAGAAAGAAGAGAATACAACAATAACGAATTACTATGCGTATACACACACTTTCACAACGACAACACTTCGTTGCTATCCTGTATCATCGCATGGCAATGACAACAAGTAGACGCATGACAACCCACAGACGCATGACAACGGACAGACACATGATCACAGACAGCCGCATGGCACCACACTACATGTATGTGTCTAGTATAGCTATCTAGTTGGCAACAACAACGAGTTTTCTTTGTGGTACAAAAAATTTCCCGCCAAAAATTCTATCAAAAGCTTGGATGCTGCTTTATTCGAGTTTTTGTTGTTGTTGCACTTTCAAAATAAAAAAAACGAAAAAGTCTTGCTTTTCTTGCATTTCTTGCAGTGTTAGTCTTGCACTTTCTCTTGTTCTTGCAAGAAAATCTCGATCTTGTTCTCGCTCTTGTTCTTGCAAAAAATGCAAGAACAAAAACAAGATGCAAGAACAAGAACAAGAAATTTTTGATCATCACTACTTGTTTGTTTGAAATTTGTCGACACTGCCAAACATTTTGTCTGGGGTTTTATTTGTTTTCCACATTCCTTTTTTATATTAGCTAAATGTCAAAATAGGCTGCATTATTACTGTTGTGGAAAACATCTAGGAATTATCTGCATTTATGTCATATTTGAAAAAAGTGTTACTTATGGAATGTTTGAATAATTGTTATAAGCATAAATATGAGCTAATAATTGCAGCAAGTCTATCATAAATTATCTTAGTGTAAATACCGATGGATCAACTCGGGGGTGTTCTTTCTATAAAGCCTACTTATGCGGCATGTGTCTGTCATAAATATCCGATAGTGACCGAACGACCGACCACACGACGAGTGAAACCGTTAATTAGTCCGCCTGCTTGGCTCGCACGGCAGCCGCTCTAGGTGATTGTCAAATGCAAATTGGTAGTCGCAATGGAAATGAGCAAATTAAACAATTGATAAGAGCATTCAAATTTTGAAGTGCGTTGCAATAGGGGCCTATGATGCGATTAAATATTATGGTGCGGTTTGAGTTGAGTTGCGTTGAATTTAAGCACGCGTTTGCCGACAGACAGACAGACAGACAGACAGACAGGCCTATACAATATATACTACTTCAACCAACCCCGAGGCATCTTGGCGAGACAATGCGTGGCTTCAAGGTGGCATATCAGTTTTTGGAATCCCCTCAAAACTCAATCGAAATCCCATTAAACTTAAATCAAATATTTTATTTACTAGAAGCGAATGTAAATTCCCAGAAACTGCCAAATGGCCGTGCTGCATGCCGTGCGTTCATCAATTTGTATTGTCATTAGCGATGCGGTTGCGGAAATCCGATACTCCCGATCCAGAGTACACAAAAACCAGCAAAGAGCACAAATAACTACTATACGAAGGGATTGTACATCGGACCGACAGACGCGCAGACTTTCAACCAGACAGACATACAGACAAACAAACTGTTTTATCCATGCATTGTGCAACTCTCTCAAGGATCTGCTGCCACGTAATTGTTCTTCGTGGAGAACGTAACCAAATCCACCAAAAATCGAATCGTATCGAAATCGTTGCTCGATCGCTGTCAACGCAAACAAAGCGGCATGAGTGTCCGTCTGTCGAATGCCTGATCACAAGAGCAGCAGATGTGTCTGTCAGTACATCTCGTGGCACATTCTTCTTGTATTGATCACCTTGCGTTTGGAACCTCAAAATCAGCAGCAGCATTACTAACATCGAATAAACGACGACGACGACGAGACAAAGTCAAAAGGCTTCCGACAGTGACAGTGCTCGTGCCCCCTTTGTTTGAACTGATTATTGCTGTGTGTTTGGAACATGCTGTGTGTTTGTTACATGGTCCTGAAGCAGCCTTCGACATACCAGTTAATCGACTTATACAGAAATCCAATCGTATAATAGAAAATTAATTGAGTATCGCTTTTGTATTTTAATAGACATCCTTGCAGCAGCCCCTTAGGTATCCTTCATATCAATAGCGCAATTTGAAAGGTGCGTAACACACTACACCACACCACAGCAAAGGATTAAACGCATCAATCACGAAATCTCAGGTTTAAATAGTTCCGGAAGATTTCGGTTAAGTCTCGCCTGCTGCTGCTTCTGCTGATCAATGAAGAACTCATTGCGCTCAGAAGTGTCGACTCATTATGTAGATATTCGCTCCCTTAACATTTCAATTGACACCCAACAATAGAACTCAATTGGATTTGAATATAAAGGATTTTGAGCACTCAACTCAAAGATTTATTTCAGATGTAGGGTATGTTTGTGGTTTCTGTGTGAAGGTGTTTTTGAAGTCATTGTGGGTAAACATTATTTCCAGCAGCAACAAAAGGGATTTGAGTTTAAAATCAGAATGTACCTTTTGACTTTAATACGAAGGGCTTGGTTTTCAGTTACATTTTCAACTTAAACTTAGTTTAAACTAGATGACATATTGTCTTCTGTCAACACAACACAAATATTTAAAATGTCATATGAACAGACAGTCAAACAGTCAAATTTAACGATAATCCGTCATTTTGATTAGGCACTAAAGACATTTTTAACATAAGGAAAAGTTATAGCTAAGTTTAAACTCGCACTAAAAAGCTGTATCTAAGGTCCAGTTCAGTCAGTCAGTTTAAATATTTATATTTTCAATATAGTTAATATGGCATATTGATAACTGCATCTAAGGTCCTGTTTTACATTGCAAGTTTAAACTTAGTTGACATTTTTAAATTTTTAAAACGTCTATAACTCGTAATCAAAACGGCCCAACGTCTTTAAATTTTACTGACTGATAGACAATAAGTAGTCAGTTAGTATGGCATTTTAAATATTTGCAATATACTGACTATAAAAAATTACATCTAATTTAAACTACGTTTGATTTGAAAATGTGACTAAAAACCGCACGCAAGTCTGTAAAAATCAATATTATGCATTTCGTATTAGTTTTCTATTGTTAGTATTTATTGTTAGTATTCAATTAGTATTTAGTAAATATGGCATTTTGAAAAACTGTATCCAAGGTCCAGTTTTCATTGCAAGTTTAAACTTAGTTTACATTTTTAAAACATCTATAATTCCTAATCAAAACGGCCGAATGTCTTTAAATTTTACTGACAGATAGACAATAAGTAGTTAGTTAGTATAGCATTTTGAATATTTACGATATATATAGTCAATTAGTATTCAGTTAATATGGCATATTTATGACTGCATCTAAGGTCCAGTTTTTCAGTGCAAGTTTAAACTTAGTTTAAACTTTTTACATTTTTAAAAGTCTATAATTCCTAATCAAAACGAATTTTACAGACAGATAGTCAATTAGTATTTAGTAAATATGGCATTTTGAAAAACTGTATCCAAGGTCCAGTTTTCATTGCAAGTTTAAACTTAGTTTACATTTTTAAAACATCTATAATTCCTAATCAAAATGGCCGAATGTCTTTAAATTTTACTGACAGATAGACAATAAGTAGTCAGTTAGTATTTTATATATTTATATAGTCAATAAAGTTAATATGGCATATTGATGACTGCATCCAAGGTCCAGTTTTACATTGCAAGTTTAAACTTAGTTGACTTTTTTTACATTTTTAAAACATCTATAACTCGTAATCAAAACGGCCCAACGTCTTTAAATTTTACTGACTGATAGACAATAAGTAGTCAGTTAGTATGGCATTTTAAATATTTGCAATATGCTGACTATAGACAAAATTAAATCTAATTTAAACTACGTTTAATTTGAAAATATGACTAAAAACCGCACGCAAGTCTGCAAAAATCAATATTATGCATTTCGAATTAGTTTTCTATTGTTTTTTGATAACATTTATTGCATGGTCAACCACATTCCATACACACTCTTGATTAGCATTTCTTTGTTGCCAAACACTCATAAATAACTCAAGTTATTTGGCCCACAACGACCTCTGGTTCGAACATGGT
Organism: Dryomyza anilis; assembly: GCA_951804985.1. Lineage (NCBI taxonomy): Eukaryota > Metazoa > Arthropoda > Insecta > Diptera > Dryomyzidae > Dryomyza > Dryomyza anilis. The sequence continues at coordinate 110,916,828 of OX638131.1, read as the reverse complement.
GGTGTCGGTGTCTGTCAGGACGATTTTGCGTTTTCATAGTTGTTATATCTGATCTTTTTTGGTTTTTTCTGTTTTGTTTTTACCTAATTTTATTGAAGTTGTCCACTTTTTGGTATTCCGCACATTGCTATTGTTATTGCTCGGTCATGCGTTGCACCATGAAGCTACCATATACACATTTCAGGCAATTATACAACCATCTATTTTCGCAATATACACACCCTGCGCAGCCTCACACCCAATCTATTGTCTGTGTTATTGATTTTTGGTAATTTGTAATTCGTTCGTTAGGCTCTCGAGATGTAAGTTGTATGTGTTATGCATGTTGCCACATTATGAGTCGACATAATAGAATGCTAATTTTTGCCAATATTGATGCAAACAAAACTAATGAGGTATCCAATAAATTAAACACTTTGACATTTACCGTGTTTTACTAAATTCGCTGTGAGTTCGAATCACAAAAACAAAACAATGTAATAAACTATTTTTTCTTTTTATAGTTAAGGGAAATATTAAACGGAAAAAATGTTGAAAGCGGAAATTATGTTGGTTGTTTTTAATGATATTAATGAAAAACAAGTATTCATTTAATTTTTCAATTCACAGAAAACAGTAATTTGGCTGCTATTACGAAAAAATGTCGTTAAAATAAAATATTTCTTTCTAACACGATTACTGTCTGTCTAACTTAAAATAATAGTCGGCATTTGACACACATTTAAATGAAACACCTGTCAAAAAGATTACTATTTGATAAATCTGAATTTTAATTATTGGTGAGTGTTTAATAAAGAAAACCGTTTAATAAATATAAATCATTCTTAGATGTTGCCCATAGATATCTGCACAAATGTATTTGAAGTTCCCCCAGCAAAACATGCACTACTGCAATACAGTATTGAGAGCATTTTTCAATGACAGTCGACAGTATTATAGTGAAGTCTCTCTAGCGATTACACTTCACTGCAGTATCATTTGGTTTGAAAAGCAAAACCGTGTCATTTGGTTTTACTTTTCAAAACAATGAATGTTAAAAAGACACTCTTAACTCCAATGAAACAAATACTGTCGACTGTCATTGCGAAATGCTCTCAGTACTGTGGCTGAACATGCCACGAATACAGTGAGTGCAGCGAGTGAGCGCAACGAGTAACGTGGAGAAGACAAACATTGAAAACATCAACAAAAAAAAATGTTAAAAAAGCAATATATCCAAAAAAAAAAAAAAAAATTGAAAAAAATTTACTAATGAAAAAAATACTCGATATATAAAAAACATAATATAAAATATTATATCGCCGGTGATAGTACAATACCGCCTATCTACATTCGAATACCACTTACAAAATTTATTTTACAGAAAAAAAAACTTCATTCTGCACTTACTTCATTTAAAATTAAGTGTGTCATAACTTATAATGCCATTTATAATAAAACCGGAATATAAAACAGTTTTGCAGTATCGTCGACGATATGATTTTCTTATACCTTTATTTTTCTATATTTCAATAATAATGTAAATTTCTTAGAGAAAAATGAACAAAAAAATGTAAAATGCACTGATACTCAGTGTCATAAGCAATTCACTCACTAATATACTAATGTTTTGAAAAACAAAACCAAATGACACTACTGTCGCTGAAAATTCAACAAGCAGAATGAGAGCAGTGAGTGCAGTGAGTTAGAAGAACATTGAAAACAACAACAAATCTGCCGCTCGGCGATCGACGACAGTAATGTTTGTTGTTTATAAAAAATACAACAAACATTATTTAAAAAATAAATGTTAAAACAAGTTTTTTGTACGGCGTTGTTTTGCATTGGTCAAAAATCAATATATTCAACAAACATTTTTTTTTTATTAAATAATAAAAAAATGTTTGTCGATAGATAAAAAACTAAATATATATTATTATATTTTCTTAAACCTCTTGTATTTTTTCTTATATTTCAATATTAATGAAAATTCCTTAGAGTAAGATAAAAAAAAAATAAAATGCACTGAGTACTCAGTGTCATAATTAGTTCATTTCAGTATTTGAATTTTAATTGTACACCATTATAGACCTCTTCACTACAACAACGTCTTGTATGTATTTTGTTTTGACACTACTTGTGCTCAGTTATTGTCGAGTTGCTCACTACAACAAAGCTCAAGGAAATTATTCAAGGAATCTTCATATGGACGTTAGTGATGTTGCAACAACTGAACTTCAAAACATTCATTTTATTTCAAGACATTTACTGCCGCCGACTCTATGCTTTTCAATTGATTTTCAAGCATAGAGTCGGCGACAGTAAATGTCTTGAAATAAATTGAATGTCTTGAAGTGGGTTTTAAATGCATTTGTGCAGATGTAACATACCCAGACAACGAATCAGTTGAGGCAACTGTTTTTTTTTTTGCAAACCGATTTATTTATGTCAGCATTCGACTAATTCCGTTGTTGGAACACCACAAATGTCCGTATGAAGATTTCTTGAATAATTTGCTTGAATAATTTTGAAATAAAGACTCGGAAGTGAAGCTGAAACGACCGAGTTATCTCAAAATGTATAACTTAAATATAACACATTCTGCCACGCTAAGGACAGTTAAACTTTGAACATAAAAACCTTTATATTTTAAAGATTTGGTAACTATTTCGTGTAATTCTGGAAATCAAAAATTTAACCGAGTGTCAACTGTTGCAGTGATCGTAACTTCGTGTTTGGAATGCGTTGGAGTGCTAGGGCTGCATCTGGAAATAGAACAGATTGAAATTAATTGGCAAGCACTCTGCAGAATGTCTCTTGTAGAAGGTAGTATATAATTATGTAAAACTCAATATTCGTAAGATGTACAAATTACTTCTTGTGTCATTTACACGAAAGGTGTTCGTAAAATACACAAATCTGTTATGTTACGATATATATTTATGTATAATATATATCGTTACATTACGTAAGTTCTTTCGTACTATGTACGATTTTGTTTCATGTATCATTAAACTATCTTTTTCTTGTATTTTAAGCATGTTTTATTTTTAGTGTACTACATTCGAATATACACAAAACTCCCACGGTGCGAAATCTCAATTGTGTGATGGATCAACATTCAAAATTGACAAGAACGCCTCCAGTGCACAAAAGCGAGACATACAGCGACATCGATTGTAAAGTAATCGATCGATCACTTATCACATTTAGGTACTTCTGCCTGTACAATGTGTCTGTCAAATGGCAATTGCAATAATGCAGAGATAAGTGAATTTTTGCATTTACATTCACAATTACCGACCGACCGATCGGCCGTCCGACATCAATATGCAGATCGTGTGGATTTGCAGCCGTCGCGACGCATCTTCCTGAGCACATTCGTCACCTGGAGTCGCATGTTTTGACAGACACATGCACCTGGATGCGCCACAATACGTGCATACAAATGATGGCTCTATGAAATAAACACTTTCTCACTCTAGAGCTCAAGTTCCAACGGAGCCCCCAACAGGAGTGACACGCGCCTCGATTACTGAGTGCTTCATGGACTTAGTTAATTTCTCTATTTTCGTAGCAGGACATCGAGGACGTTCGGTACAGCAACAACTGAAAGGTGTTTCGACCGTACGTGACATACTAAATTCTGTTGCTATCGGCGCGAGCATCAACCGAACACTCGTAGTTTCAACTGGATTTGAAACATGAACTGCTGCTGCTATGCACGATATCGGTGCCATAATTGATGACATTTTTACCAGAAGGTTGAAATGGTGGTACTGGTGCAACGCTGCGGTTTCTTGGTACTCAGACTTACGCGCTGTTTGTTGGACTGTGTGGCACGAGTTCGGTTTACCAACGATCGTCGTGCTGTGTCTGATTCGATGGCTGAAGAGCTGCTCACAATGTGACGGCAGGTGTCGTCTATAGTCGCAGACATTAACGACAATGACTGCAATCCGTTCGCCACAGGATGTGTCTGAGGCAGAGGTGCGAAAGTTGTAACACTAAATAAGTTCGCAATTGTTGTACCTACTGCGGTCCTCTGGTAGTTTATGGCAATTGCAATTGTGGTGATCGCTGTCGCTGTTGCAGAGCAGAACCTCTTCATTTTGCGCCAGAGGTAATACGATGTTCTAGACTCATTTATATATTATTTATTTATTAAACTCATTAGGGGTTCTTTCTATTTCTTGTCCGTAAATATCCTACGGTGATGTTGTAGTCAGTCAGCACACTTGAGATTCCTTGAAACCATTACCTGTGTCTGTTGACAGATTGACCATACTTCATTGGAGTTTGTGTGTGGCCTAATAATTTTATTTAAATTGGATTTAAATTATATAGAGTTCGATTGGTAACTATATATCTATTTCCGTAGTCCGTTAAAGATACAGCAAGTACCGAATCCAATTCATAAATTTTTCGTTTTACTGGTCCGTAAACTGTACAGTAAACGGATAAAACGTAACTTTATAAAGAATACAGTGTCAACGCACCTTTAACATTCCAGATCAATGCGAGTAGATTGAGAAATCACACGACATCGGACCCGTCAATGTTCGAGATTGCTGCGAAAAATATTGCGATATCGATGTGATAAATGCTTAAATATCGTATCTTGTCAGAGAATTTGATTGTATGAACATTTTTGAAATTGTATGAAAATTAGAATTGAGAACGAGATCGAACTTTTTTAAAGAAGTTACTCGAGAAAGCTTCGAGGCATCAAAGGTCTCCGAGACATGGCAGACTGGGATACTGTAAGAATTTCGATTGATTTTTTTAAACATGACGTAATAGGAAAAAATGATTATGCAATGATATAGAATTGTTGTACGGATTGCCTTACGAAAAATTGCATCTTCTGGGGTTCTGAACAGGGCATAGGAATATTAATTAATTTATTTTTTTGTGCAAGTAGTACTTATTTAAATTGTAGTAAACATTTGTAAAAACCTGGAAAATTCAAGACTCTACATCAAATATAAATTAAAGCTCAATACATATGGTACTGAAAACGGAAGTGCATGTTGAGATTCATATGGGCATTTCCACAGAAAAGCTTACTTTTTGTTACTTCACGTCACCTTCTATAATTGCTTATATATTTTCTATCTTAGTACTCGTTAGATTTATAAACCACTAATTTCATAAAAACCATAGATCAAAAATAACTATTAACCTTTATTCCAATTTGGTCTTTTACTGAGAGACATTATTTTGCAAAAAAATATATATATACCTCTTTCTCAGAGATTTATATTTAAACCTAAAACAAATTGATCTTTGGTTGAGAAATATTTTTCAGCCATTCCACACCAAATCGACTAGGAGTTGAAACTAGACATCTACACAAATGCATTTAAAATCCACTTCAAGACATTCAATTCTTTTCAAAACATTTACTGTCGCCGACTCTATGCTTGAAAATCAAATGAAATGACACTACTTATGAAATGACAGTATTTGTGAAATAACTTGTGAAACGACACTACTTGTGCTTTCTTGTTGTAGCAACACCACAATATCTGAGTAGTGTCAAAACAAAGTAGTGTCAAAACAAAACACAAACAAGACGGTGTTGTAGTGAAGAGATCTATAATGATGTGCAATTAAAATTCAAATACTGAAATAAACTGCCTAGAACAGATTTTTTTTTCATCTTACTCTAAGGAATTTTCATTAATATTAAAATATAAGAAAAAATACAAGAGGTATAAGAAAATATAATAATTTATATTAAGTCTTTTATTTATCGAACAAACAATTTTTTCATTATTTAATACAAAAAAAAAATATTGTTGAATATATTGCTTTTCGAACAATGCGTTGTTTTTGTCGTACAAAAAATTTTTTTTTAACATTTTTTTAAATAATGTTTGTTGTATTTTTTATAAAGAACAAACATTATTGCCGCCGAACAGTAGTGTCATTTGGTGTCATTTTATATATATTTTTATCATTCTTTCTCTAAGGAATTTTCAATTATATTGAAGTATAGAAAAAATTCAAAAGTTAAATATAAGATAATCATACAATAAAAATATTATATGATTTTTTTATATTTACTCAGTTTTTTATTTATCGAACAATTTTATCATTATTCATATTTTTTCGAAAACAGTTTTTTTTTTTTGATATATGTAATGCTTTTTGAAAAATTCGTTATTTTTGTCTTACATTTTTTTTACTAAAATAATGTTTGTTGTATTTTTATAAACACATAAATGCCGACAACAACATTACTGCTGTCGTACGCCGAGTTTTGTTGTTCTATTTAATGTTCTTCTCCTCAGTCATTACTCGTTGCGCTCACCCGCTACACTCACTGTGTTCGTCGCATGTTGAGCTACAGTAGTGTCTTTTGGTTTTGATTTCATGAAAAAAATGTTTTGACACTACTTGACACCAAGGATACAAATACTGCAGTAAAGTGTAGTCGCTGGAGAGACTTCACTATTATGCTATCGAGAGTCATTGCAAAATTCACTCAATACTGTAGTGTGCAGTAGTGCATTTTTTGCAGAGGGAACATCTAATACATTTGTGCAGATGTCTAGTTGGAACTTAACCTCTTCGATATCGATTTTGGTAACTGCTTAAGAGCATGGAGATATAAATTGACCAATTTTTTTGATCATTTTTTGTAACTTTGAACCACTTAAACTAGTGAGTGGTTCAAAATTACAAAAAATGAGCAAAAATTGTTATAGTTGTTCATATTTAAATATCTGCTGAACAAGAAAAGTTAGAAACTCTGTGGATTTAAAGCTAATAAAACAAGGTTTTGAAAAAAATCTTTCGAATTTTTTTTTTTGTTTTTGTCGACCAACATATTCTAACAATTTTTTTTAGTGTTTTATTTACAATACCCACTTTTTTAATAAAACGTTACCATCAATCTGTGGTCTAGAAATAAAGATTTCTCTCGGACAGAAATTTTGCTCTTAGACCAACAGTTTTTTTCTTTTGTTTTCTTTAAGTTTTGGCTCTTCACTGATTTATTTAATAAATGTTGTTTAATGAGAGTTATTCAGAAACCTCCGAAAATGTTAACCGATATCTCTGACCTCTGCTAAAAACAATATTTTTTCGTGGAATATCATTGCAAAATGTGTGCTCAAATGTGCGTCCAGTGTTATTGACATTTAACAAAAACCAATATAAATCAGGGGGGCAACACATATTTAACCACATTGCCAGGATGCCTTGCTGTTGCAATATCTCATGAAAGGTGTTTCCGTACATAGCTTCATTATATTTTCCAATTTGCCTGGCATTTTGGGTGCCAACCAACCTTCGCGTTAGCCGCAACATTTGGACGTTTGACCGGCCTACCGTCTTGCGCGATCACTATCAGCAACGTATAAAGAGTTGGGTAATTTACAAATAATTAGGTACGATGGTTGGTTTGGTTGTCGAACTGTCGAACGTCCTGAGGAGGCCACATTAAACTTGAACGTGATGTGCTACTCTTGTCGCCAATGGTGACAATAATGACAGGATCGGCGCTGAGGCTTGTTTAAATAACACTTCGATGCCCTGCAGCCGATTATGGCAATCAGTTTACTTAAAATTACATAACACTTGGGCCGCGAAATCATCGGTTTTGCGCTGGAAATTGGCCCAAAATTCGCGTCAAACCATTACCGCGGTCCTCTCATTAGGGCCAACTGCGTGTGCTGCAGGGTCTCCGACTGACTGTTGTTGCTTCCTGATGCCTTGGCGCATTTTATGATTACAGACTAATTTACTGGCGTTGTTAGTGGCATCCAGAGCAGACCAGTCCAGTGTACACAGCCAATTTATGAGATGCAGTTAACTGCCCCAAGCTAAGGTACGCGCGCACGCGTCCCAACGAGATCTCAACTGGACCAGTTCAGGCACGCTCGAACGATCGATAGCATCAACGAAAAACTATTTAAGTTTCAATCTTATTAAAAAAAAATTGTACTCATATCTGTTGAGGTTGATTATTGATGTTGATGAAGATGATGATGGCATAAATGGAATGATGTGCTGAACGCAGGACCGCTCACGTCGAAGACGTTTCACGAATAATAAACGAACAACATCATTATCATATCATCATCGTTTAGAAGGACCAAATTGGCAAAAAGTCAACTCAACGCGTAACCAGTATGGCATGGGTATTGGATATGGGCACGTGACCTTGATCTTGAAATCTTAATTAAAATCACATGCTGCTCTTATGCGAAGATAAAATAAAATCTTACGGGTGGCAGCGCAATCCTTGACGGGAGATCATCCCGCATTATCGCCTCGTTGCCTTGACCTATGGCAGGCGCCCCTTTTATAGCCACTTCAAAGAGCTCAAATAACAGTTATTGCAGATTATGTGCAACGATCTGCGACTTAATTGAAATGGGCAGCCATGCGGTAGCACAAAACTATCAGCTCGCATTAATTTAATAACTCTGTTCGATCGTCGTCGATATTTAATAACTGCTAGCGCTTGAGCCAATAATAAATATACGCGAAGTGGGGCAGGACAGGCCGCCAACAGGTGGCCAGCCACGCGGCCAAATACTTTATACGTATCGACGACCGGCGCGACATCTGCTCCTGCAAAGATTTGCAGGAGGCTGCAATTAACATGCAGAATGTTTGTGCACTGAGTAGCAGGAGACCAGTACAAATAGCACGTGCTTGGAATTGAGTGCTATTCTTAGATGTGTGTTTTACAATTATTGAATTGAAAAGGGCGCCAATTATGAACTTTATTCCTGTGTACTTTTCCACAAATATATCAATCTGTAGATTGCATTTTGATACGGAGATTTTTTCCAACTGACTCTGTTCTACATTATTTTAAATCAGTTCCAGAACTAGATATTTTTAGATTTGAACTCCCTTTCCGATAACGGGGCAAAATCGATTTTTGTTTTAAAACAGGAATGTGATGTCAGATCAACTCCAAATTGATACACGTAACATTAGGTGCCACTGTTACCCAAGAAGAAAAATCAAATATGTTAAATTTTTATGATAGAAAATATGTTTTTTGACTTGTATTTGCCGTTAAAGATTTGAATATTTATATATTTTGTTGTATAAGACAAAGTATCGTGGGATAAAGTCGACACAAATGCATTAGGTCAAAACAGATTCAGATAATCCGTTCATGTGACAATGATTTAAGAAGTTATTGCAGGAAATAGCTAAAATGTGCCTATTTTCCAAAAGAGATTTGAGGTTGTGTCGCATTTGCATTTTTCACGCGGAAACTAAATAATGTAGATCTTTACAGCCTATGGAAAATTTTAAGCTTTTGAATCAACTGTATTATGTTCGTCCTAGTTCCTGCTATGGTGGTAAAAAATAGCAATTTCAAACTAGTGTCGATTTAACCCCGGTTTCTTCTATGAAAAAAAAAATATTAATTTGATTTTTCGGAAATATTTTTTTTTATTTTCGAATAAATTTTTTTTTTGCAGAATTTTGTTCCTAATTTTTTTTTATTTTCGAAAAAACGTTTTTTTTCATAAAAATGATTATTTGAAAAAATTTTATATTTATCAGTGATCATAACTGTAAACCTTTATTTCCATTAAGTATTACACTGAGGGATATTATTTTTCAAAAATTATAAATCTCTTTATCAAATATTTATATTTAAATCTTAAACAAACTAGTCTCTGGTTGACATTGCGTTGTTTTTATATTATCAATTTATATTTTAAAATTTACGAACATTGTTTTTTTTTTGTCGAATAAAAATTTTTGTTGGAAAGTATTGTTTTCGGACATTGCGTTGTTTTTTTATTTTTTATAACAAAATTTTTCGAACATTGTAGTTTTTGTTCAATAAAAAGTATTTATTGTAAAATGTTTTTTCGAACATTGCGTTCTTTTTGTCGCATACAATTTTTCGAACATTGTTGTTTTTGTCGAATAAAAAATATGTGTTAGAAAATATTAGTATCGAATATATATTATGAATTTATTTTAAAAAAAATTTCGAACATTGTTTTTTTTCGAACATTGCGTTGTTTTTATCGCCCAAACATTTTTTATAACAAAATGTTTCCAACATTGTTGTTTTTGTTCAATAAAAAATATTTATTGTAAAATGTTTTTTCGAACATTGCGTTGTTTTTGTCGCATACATAAATTTTTCAAATTTTTCGAACATTGTTTTATTGTCGAATAAAAAAATATGTGTTGGAAATTGTTATTATCGAATATATATTATCAATTTATTTTAAAAAATTTTCGAACATTGTTTTTTTTTCGAATAAAAATGTATTTTGGAAATTTTGTTTTCGAACATTGCGTTGTTTTTATCGCCAAAACTTTTTTAACAACATTTTTTGAACATTGTTGTTTTTGTTCAATAAAAAATATTTATTGTAAAATGTTTTTTCGAACATTGCGTTGTTTTAGTCGCATACATAACTTTTTCAAATTTTTCGAACATTGTTTTTTTTTGTCGAATAAAAAAATATGTGTTGGAAAATGTTATTATTTTGTCTGAAATTTTTCAAACATTATTGCTTTTGTCGAATACAAAATATTTATTAGAAAATGTTGTTTTCGAACATTGCGTTGTTTTTGTTGCCCAACATTTTTTTTACAATTAGTTTTTTTCGAAAATTTTCGAATATTGTTATTTTTTCCGAAATGTTCTTAAAAAAAAAAATAATTTTTGCTTTTAGTATTTTTTTACATGTATACCCAAATTTGTAATCAATAATTACCATCAGTCTATGTCCAGAAATATTAGAAGTCAACGCGTCTCAGCTTTTCAAAAATTACTAATGAGAGATATAATTTTGTTCACATTGATATCTCTCGCTGTTCAAATGCAACCGCAAATTTTCAAAAATAAAGTTTTCTCTCAGACTGGAACCGACATTTTTCAAAAATGGAAGGTTTTTCACTGACCGAAAAATGTTATTAATAAAGATTTCTCTCAGACCAAAACTAAAAAAATGTTCATTAATTTTTGATTTTTTACTAATTTTTTTAATAAATATTATTTAGTGAGAGTTATTTAGCAACATCCGAAAACATTAGCCTTTATCTCTAAAGTTTCTCGACACAAAAATGCTAAAACCGTTTGAAAAACTTATGGTCTTTTTCTGGTCACTGAGCTTTTTTATTTTACCATCTTTAATCCGATCAGTTACACGACCAACATTATTTGATCATGCTTTTCCTAATAGGGTAAATTTCTACTAGGGATACATGCACAGAAAAAAAAATGTACATCATATTGATGAATTCCGTTCTTCAAACCATGATTCATTATATTGAAGAACCATTCATAATATTAATGACTAACGCCATCAATGTTATGAATGCTATCATAAATATGAAGAACGCTGGTAACTGTCGAAAACTTGCTCGACATGCATAAATTAGTAAAATGTTCTATAATATATTTATTATAATTACTACTTTTTATTAATAAAAAGTTATATTTATAAAAAATATATTTTTGAAAAAAATATTTTTTTCGAACCATTTTTTTTTTCGAACCAATTTTTTTTCGAACAAAAAATTGTTTTTTGGAAAAATGTTTTTTCGGAACTATTTTTCTTCCCTAAAATTTTTTTTTCTGATAATTTTTATAAAATATTTTTCTGTTATTTTTTAAATAAAATTTTTACAACACTTTTTTTTTGATTTTTTTTATAAAAAAAAATTTTTTTTGAAAAAATATTATGAACAAATTCATCAATATGACAATTCAAATTCATTGTATTGAATATTTTGTTCATATATATAATGAATGCATTCATTAATATGTCATTTAATGAACGGTGGTATCAATATGATGAAACTGGTAGTTGGTGAAAAAATTCATAATATTTATGAATAAATTCATCATATTGAAGAATTTTTTTTTTCTGTGTGGAACATAAATAATAACAGATTTATTTCAGTAGTATTATCCCCAATTATTCTACTATGAATATAGGAAAAAAAGGAATATTTTACAGAAACAAAAAAAATAAGCTGGAAAAATACTTTAATTTGTTAATGAGCAACAAATTCATAATTGAGGTTGAACGTTTAGACAGTTGTCTTTGTTAGGAGGAAATAATAAAGTCTCTACAATATATAGCCAAATGCAGTAGTCGTCTTCTTCTATTTTAACCAGATCAACCCGCATCGAATGTTTTAACCCATCAAAATGAATGCGTGATGGCCATACTAAACAATTAAAACGTTTTGTCTTTGTTTGCAAGACGAATTCTTAATAAAAATTAACAGTTTTCGAAACAGTTGAGCGTAACAGGAAGCGCCAAACGAAGGGCTGGTCTAGCTGCACCTGAAGCTGGGACCCTTCGTTGCCGATCATACGAACGAACATCGGTCATAAATTTTTGCAGCGACGCAAATTAACTTTTAACTATTTCTATGATGGTGCGATGATCGGTGGGTGAGCGCCAAGTCTTAGCAGCCAATCGACTAGTGGAATTAGTGACTGAATCTTAAATTATACGGGTGACAAAAACATTTCAACGGTTTAATGTAGTTGTTATTATCATCATCAGTTGTTTGTTATACGATTGTTGTTGACTTTGTCGTTAATTTAACTGTGGGCTCTTTTAAGGGTTACGCCGAATGGAACACGTTGATGCTTCTTCGTATATTTAAGTTCTACACGGTTTTGGTATTACAGCTGTCATTCGCATAAATTTGTAAATTGTTTAAAGAATTATGTTATACTTCTATTTTTCTTATATTAGATGGCAGAAGATTAAATACCTATAAGGTAAATACTATTGAGTCATTTCAGTGATGATTTCATAATTATCATATTAAATAGACATAGTCGTAAAAGAAAATTTATTTACCTTCATATTTATGCAATTTAAATAAGTACAGAATGTAGTAAAAATAAATACATATGTAGTATTATGAAATTTATATAAATACATAATGTAGTAAAAATAAATATTTATGTAGTATTATGAAATTTAAATGAATACAGAATGTAGTAAAAATAAATACATATGTAGTATTATGAAATTTTAATAAATTCAGAATGAAGTAAAAATAAATACATATGTAGTATTATGAAATTTAAATATATACAGAATGTAGTAAAAATAAATAGATATGTAGTATTATGAAATTAAAATAAATACAGAATGTTGTAAAAATAAATACATATGTAGTATTATTCTACAAATTTATTTAATTTCAATAAATACAGCATGTGTAATAATTAATGCAGCTGTTGTAATTTTGTACACGTTTCGACATTTTTCTAAACGTTGAAATAAATACAAACTGCAGTTATTTTTAAATAAAATGTAGTAAAAATTCGTACTATTTGCTGTAAATTTTAATAAAAAAAAACATTTGCCCTTATATCGTCGTTGTAGAAGGAAAAGTCACCAAATACATTTTTAAATTGCCAAATATTCATTTACAAAAATCTTTATAAATCTGTCAATTTTTAATCTATGATCTCAATTTTTTTACCACATGATAAGAAAATGTAAATCTATTAGTTGGTTTTTCAACTTTAAAAATGCATCAATTACTTTTTATAATATTAATCAATAAACTCGAAAATTTAGTTTTTCATAAAAATGTTATTGGTGACTTTTCGTTCTACAACGACGATATGTAAATCAAATATGTATTTTAATGATATTATTATTTCTTTTCAATACATTATTTTTTTCGATGTATTCTAACATTTAGTAGTACTTGGTGTTCACTATGTCATTTTGTATCCGTTATATGTTTGAAAATTTCTCAAATTTGTTATTTTTCGACTTGGTAAAGTTTTTTTTTTGCCTTAAATAGCGGACCACTTAAATAAATAAGTGATAAACCATTTTTCAAACTTATATTCTAACAATTTTGGTAACCGTTGGTATTCAGTAATAGTTTGCATATCGATCTGTCGAGTGAGAAACAAAGTGTGGCATAATCTACGATCCCCATTGGCGCAATTAATTGGTCGAACTCAGTGTGCGGTCTCAAAGGGGAACAGCTTTCAAACGGACATATTTTAGCTTTGATAAATACACAAACAGACAGACAGACAAACGGATAACTTTTAAACATAGACGATCCGAATGGAAACAGTCTAGGAAAATGACAAATGTCTTTGAAAACACCAGACGTGCTATGATGCGATAATGGATTATAGCATTTTGATACAAGTCAAATACTACATCATACTATGATGATATTGCCGTGAAAAATTCAAAATTAGTAACAGAGTGTGCTGTGAGCTCAGATCTTGCTGTGTGACCAAATAAAGAAAGTCATTAAAAAATAAAACGAAGTATACATTTTAGTGATTATAAACATATTTATAATTTTAAGGGTCACCACAAAAAAAGTTCAACTAGTACTGTAACTTAGTGTGGCGTTTAAGCTTGGTTTAAAATCAGAAACGAATTTTTCAGTAAACCTTAAACATCGTTTAAACTTTATCGAAAATATTCTTCATACTAAACGAAAATAATAATTTTATCAAATTAACTGTTACACTGTTACATACAAATTATCGCTACACCCAGAAAAAAAAATCACTCAAATCCCATTAAAATTGGTCAATTTGACAATTTTGATTTAATAGTATACAAAAAATAAATCTTTTCATATAAACTCAATTGAAATGTCATGGTATTTTCTAGTATTTAATGGTATTTTCCGATTAAAATAATAATTTATCCTATTGACTATTTTTTATAGTAAAAAACTATTTAACCATCTTGTTTGACATATTCATATTTTTATTCATAAATATTGTTAATTTTCTGATTTTTTATGAAAATAATTATTTTGACACGCAATTTTTATGTATACTTTGTTCCACATACCTTTTTAAATTTAAACTCCCCCTTTGTCAACCAAACTGTACCACGAACGAGAATTTTGATCTGGCAAAACTGAAAAGAAACTGATGCATCAAATGATACATCTAATACGAATAATTGACAAGAATAATTGTGTGCTCCATAATTTTATTGGAAAAGTTCTGGTGAAAATAAACCAAAAAATATTCAAATTAAAAAAAATTTACTAGCATTTGGAATTCTTTTACGCAATTCCATTAAAAATGTATTGTGTTATATTCCAGCCAGTGGTAAATCATACCATGTAATTTCACAGTGTAACAAAATATACCATTTTTCGATATGTAAACGGTTTAAGGGTAATATGGGTTCTCTAATCTCGAATCAGAAGTCCATTTTATTCCATCACCTCTCGCTTCCTCACAATTTGCAGTCAAATATAAAAAAATATGTACAAAAATTTGACAAAAAATATTTTTATTTCAAACTATATGGATTTGGTGTCTTCAGCAATATTGTTTATAATGAATATGCGCATTTTTTATTTTAACATCATAGCCCTAACGCTTTTCTACAACCCTCTTTTTCGAACTTTAACCCAACTAATTACAAATTTTGATATACTGCGTGAATGTGTGAGAAAACTGTTATACTCTCTGAGTTGGGGTCCTCAAATAACAGAATATCAGATCTAACCATTATGTAGAATAATAAAAAAAAACAAAAAATGTTTGTATATTATGTGTAATTTTCGACAACAAAAATTAAATTCTTATAAATTTCAACATGAGAAAAATTAGAGGTTTCAGTTTTTTTCTTAGACGTTGTGTTTCAAGGATATTCGACAAAAACGAAAGTGTTAAAGTAAAAAAAGCTTCGTGATAAACAATATTGCTATAGCCACCAAATCTATATCTTTTAAAATTAAAATATTTTTTGTACTGTATTTAAACATTCTAATTTTTCATATTTGATTGCAAATAGTGAGTGTGATGGAGAAAAACTGACTTCAAATTCGAGGTCAGCGAACCCATATTACTCAAAAATTATTTTTAAATCGCAGACATTTTAAAAAGTATTCTTTAATTTATGAATTTCTTTCTTCAAACCAATACAATTCAAAAACAATTTATAATATTCATCATCAATTTAAGTATTACAGAAAAATTAGGAATAAAATGAAAAATGGTTGGCATTATTTTTAAAATAATAATTATAATAGTCTGGCGCTAAATACCTATAAGAACTTAGGGCGAGCTCTCTCACCTTTTGATGGGACCTGCCTACAGTTTAATACCGAATCCGAACGGAGCAAAGTGGGGCAGTCAGTACCAAAAGTTGGCAAAAACCTCAAATTGTGTCATTTTTAAAAATATTTAAAAATAAGTATGAGGATTGACTAATATAGTATTAAAATTTAATAATCAATATTAAGATGTAGATTTTAAAAACTAAAGCGTGATACCTCCCATACAACTGAAATGATTAAATTATTAAATGTTGGGAATTATGGGAGCTACAGTGATGCAACTTTATAGTAGAATTTTTCGTTAATATAATGCAGTTTTAGAAATTTCATCTTGAATTTGCGAGGGTCATATATTGGAAATTAATAGAGTTACAGTAATGAAACTTTGCAATATACAGTTTTATAATTCACTTGTCCAAAATTCATCTTGATTGAACCAGTGGGCGTGGTACCTCCCATATAACCAACAATTTTTAAAATTGTTAATATTAGTATAAATGGTCTGTCGCTGAAAAGTAAATAACTCCGAAAAGGCAAAAAATATGCAACTTTTTCGTTAGTGTTTTGAAAAATATAATATGTGTACTAAGTAACAATATAATCAGTTTTTCCGGAGCGTGCTCGGAACGTTGTTGTGTTGATCTTTGTAAATGAAAAATAAGTTAAAAAAAGTATGAACATTTTCTAAAACATTAATATTGCAAACGCTTTATAGATGTCATATGTAGATGGCTGCATTATAAAAAAAATAGTTTTTATGGTTTTCAAAATAAACGTTTTAAAAAATTGATCACAAATTTGACAATATTTTTTCTTGCAATTGTTGCGAAAAATTGTCTGTGTTTGAGAGAGTGTGGGGATAAGTTGTATACATATGAAAAAAATTGAGTGATGCCACATTGTAGGCAATTTAATCTACTGTACAATGAACACAAATTTAGTTTCTGAGGTCAATTTGACTTTTGAAGTTTTCGCCAAGTTCATGTACTGGCTCACTGTGCGGCGGGTGAGAACTTTTCATAGACAATGTTTTTACTCTCGTAGGTTTTCCATAACCTACGATATAAAAAAAAAATATGTCTATGAAAAGATGTTGTTAGCCCCAGTTCAGTCTTGAACCTGGGACCTTTCGGCTCGCAGTCGAACGCACTAACCTTGAGCTACCGATGCTTTTTTTTTTTAAATAAACCAAGAATAATATCCGATTATTAGAAAAAAAACTGCTGGTGTTTTTTGAACCAGTATTTCATTTGGTAGACATAGAGCCCGACAAATTAGTTTTTGCATTAAAAAAAATGTTATTTTAGAAATCAAAAAGTTTTACAGATCGTTTGCGGCAAAATAATTTCATTGCAACGTACTCAAATTTTGCTCAAAAAAGTTTACATGTTTGTTGTAAAAAAAATTACGTTTATCATATAAGCACATTTTATTTATTCTTTCTCGATTTCCCCCAATGTGTGCCAAAATACTTTTGCGACCATTTCGTTTGTAGGAAACGAAAAATTACAAAAAATATAACTTAGAATATTGCATACTTCTGGATGTTAAACTTTTAAACTGCAAGATTCAAACTGTAACATTTAAAACTTCTACTTCGCCAAAGAGGCGAATGTGTAATTTTTGAAAATTGCGTTTTATACATTTTTGAATGTAGTTTTTCCTCAAGTATAATAATAATATAATAGTTTGGCACTACAGTCTTATAAGAACTTCGGCCGAGCTCTCTCACCATTTTGAGCTGTGCGTGTTATATTTGTACTCAAAGTGGTGGGACCTACCAGTTTATTGCCGAATCCGAACGGCGGGTGAGAGCTTTTCATAGGCAATGTTTTACTCTCGTAGGTTTGCCATTTACTGCAGAGAGGTAGCGCGGGATAGAAAAATGTTTCTATGAAAAGATGTTGTTAGCCCCAGTCCAGGCTTGAACCGGGGACCTTTCGGCTCGCAGTCCAACGCACTAACCACTGAGCTACCGCGGCTCAGTGGTTACTGTGCCAAGTATACTGTGCCAAAATCGGTTTTGTTGGATATTTCTAGCCACAAAAGACAAAACCAAAAGTGCGAATTCAAAAAATTAAAAATCTTGTCATGCCAAAAGGACGAATCATTTCGTTTTTTCGCCATAACTTTTTATTGGAACAAGATTAAATAGTGGCATAAAGGCATTTATTGTTTGTTATTAAAGCACCTATCGATCGGCGTCATTTTCTTGCAAATAACAAAATTTCGAAAAATTGAAAATCTTGTCATGCCAAAAGGGCGAATCTTTTCGTTTTTTCATCATAACTTTTTATTGGAACAAGATTAAATAGTGGTATAGAGGCATTTTTTGTTTGTTTTTAAAGCACCTAAATAATAGAAAAAATTAAAAAATCTAAATTTAAAAAATTTTTAAAGTACTTCAAACTTTAAAATTTGATTTCCCATGTCCCTTTGGCATGGGAAATCAATATTAAATTAAACCAACTGATTGGCAGCACCATCCAGCAGAATTGGAAAAAATTTTGAAGTATGGTGAAAAATCATAATAATTAAGATATTGGCAAAATGTCAGCTTCCCAGATGGTGTGGTTTCAAATTTAAAAAACTTTATAAATATTTTTGACTAATTTTGATTTTAACAGTTAAATCAAAATATTATTCTTTAATTTTATTTAAATTCTAAAATTGTCTCTCGCAGTTAAACATTTTCTGCAATCGGCCGTAAATCTCGGAATAGTTAATATTACTGTCTAAAATTATTCATGAAATGTTTCAATCAAAAATTAAATTGTATGCCAAATAAACAATTAAATAATTCCATTATTAAACTTCGATTATTTCCTGCAAAAAGTGCAGAATGCGTTTTACATGCACTGGAACTCAGTGCACTGGAAATAATAACAACAACAGTTAATACCCACTAACACCAGCTCAAGACAGAAAATGCCTCTGTATGGCACACTCTGAAAATTATCCAACCAATAAACGCGAGGCAGCTGTTTATGATTGGAAACTGGAATAGCAACAACAACAATGCCCTCAACAACTCTAATACGAGCGGATAATATTCGTGAGGCATATTCGTATCATTGTCGTTGTTGTTGCCATTGAAGTTAGAATCTCTTGAATCGTGAAGTTGCAGTGCGTTGTATGCGGGTGGGATGCTAACCTTTTTAGTAGGTGGAGCCTAGACGTTGGTTGTCATCAAGACCGACCGACCGTCCGTCCGTCGTGAGGACGGCAAGAAGTACAACTTTTGAAAACGATTGTTCACTTAATTTTCGCTTTTGTTGCCTTCGCGTTCGGTTCACGCTGTTTAATAATATCATCTATGTGGCTTCGTAAAAGACAAAGAGATAAACGACCGCGGAAAATACGCGGAAATTTTAAACTAGTTCCGTAAAACTAGTTGGAAAAAATATAATATTTCTCCAAGTGTTGTTTTTTTTTTTTGGGAAATGTTAGCAAAATTTTGTGTGGAACTGAATATTTAAATTATTCAATAATACTTATAATTAAATAAATAAAAAGTTTTATTAAATCATAATTAGTGGATTAATTCTGGACAGCTCTTCTCATATGGAATATGGTGGTATTGTATGTTGAATTAAATTTGACATAGTAAATTTTCATTTATTTGGAGATTACTTATTCAAAAATTATTAATAATTTTCATTAAGAATATAAAGTATTTAAAATGTCTGACTTTTGAAATAAGCATTTTTAACTATATAAAAATAAGTACTAAAATATTGCTCAAAGAGATCAAAGTATTTATTGCTGATATAAAACCTGTAACAAAATAAATTACATCAGTGATGTTGAAAATTAGCAAAAGACATAAACAATTTGTTTGCATATCGAGTGTTAAAAAAAAAACAAAAATTTACTCATACTAGAGATGGACGCGAGACGTGCTTTTTCGTGTCACGTCCGGAAATCTGAGTTCGTGCGTGACTGTGCATTAAATTATTATATTAATATTTAGCGTATTCACAGTACCATGGTATTCGTACGACATTGTATGAATACGACAGTACGGCAATTGAACTACACCCACAAAAAAATACTATATAAATAATAGTTCTTTTACTATTAAAAATAGTCAATAGGATAAATTATTATTTTAATCGGAAAATACCATTAAATACTAGAAAATATCATGACATTGCCATTGGATTTATATGAAAATATTTATATTTTGTATACTATTAAATCATTAATTGTCCTATTGACCAATTTTAATGGGATTTGAGGCAATTTTTTTTCTGGGTGTGTGAGCACCACTTTTCTGCTTGTTCAAATATTTCGTCAAATAAATTCAGCTGATTCTTATAAATTTGGGATGTTTTTTGTTCAAAATATCATAAATATTCCTCGATTTGAAAAGAAAGACAAATAAATTAGCATTTTATGTGCATTTCTAATATTCAATTTTACAATTTTTCTTCGTTTTACAAAATACTACACCGAAAAACATGTCACAGGGCTACTCTTAAATACAACACTCGCTTTTATAAGGGATGCAACAACAAATTTACGTTTCTGTGTTATTGTGTCGTATATATACTATATGGTACCCGAATACCATACTAAAATACGACGAACTGTGAATACGCTAATTATATTATTATAAGAAAAATTAAGTCACATGGGAAATTTTGAAGTAGGCAAATTTTGATAGTTTACTAAGCCGACTATAAATACCTTAAACATAATATGTGGTAATGTGTGCGGTTATCGTTTAAACTGACGACACCAAGGTTTACGAATTCTGAGAATAACTACAATCGCTGAAGAATTTCATTTCATTTGAGTACCATATGAGTTCCCGGGATAACATAATTTTTAAATATTTGAGCATACAGTCAATATGTATTTGAGGTAAACAGTTAATTTTGGACTCGAAAGATCACGCCCATTTTCAATCCCACACAGCGTAGATGTATATGTAATATAACTTCTGAGTTTCATTGATCTAATTCTTCTAAATTTAGCTGTAAACGCGATTTCAACAAACAGACTTTCTGTGTGATACAAATGGTGTACCAAATTGAATATACCCTTTCACTCTTAGTGTAGGATATAAAAATGTGGTACTTCCTGAAACAGAAAATATAAATGATGTAGTACGGAAAAAGGTGTCAATTGCTCTAACTACCTATCACGTAACCGGTACCATTGGTACCGACTAAATCCCGTAACTTCAACGAAAAGATATCTACGGGTGCTTAGTTATCTATCGTGTAAGCAAAATTTCGTAATTTCAACGCATAGTTAAAGAGTAAAAACACCGGGTAGGTAAGAGATATCTGTTCGGTACGAACACCAAAGATATCTATTCGTTGAAGTTACGGCCATAAGGACAGGATCTTGAAGACCAGTTCTGTGATAGATCTAAAGGTTTGCTTGAGGAGACGGATCGTGTCCATGCTAAACATGTCGCTAGTGAAGCGAAAAGGCACCAGGTGGCGCCATAGTCACGAGACTTATTTACTCGGTGCAACTAATGCGTCTATAATTCGTAGACTGTTTTTCGATACTGTATTGATTTAAATACAGTTGTCTGTAACTATATCCAAAATTAACGTGGAGCTTAAATTTAATTACGGTTTTTTTGACGGTTTTCCAATGAAAATATGTCAAAAAGCTATACATTAAAGTAAACTTAGTTTGAAAATGACTATAGTTTCCCGCCAGTATGTCTTCCAAGTAATTATAATGCACGCATGCAAGGGTGGAATCATTCGTGAAATTTGAATGCAGATAAATATAATATAATGTAAATTTACATTATAAATTATAAATTTGATATATATATATAAAAAAAGGAACAAAAAAGAAAAAATAGAAAAATATCTATTTTTTCCTCAATGTACCGGACAGAGAACAGGATTTTGAGGACTATTTCTGTGATATGTTTAAAAGTACCGGTCACAGAACACGATTTTAAAGACCATAGATAGGATAGGTCTAAAGGTCTGCAGGAAGTTGCCGGTTTGTTTCATATAAAACAGCCAGAACTAGGACCGGTTAACTATCTCCGAGGAACCAGTCACGTGCCTAGTCTAGGACCGGTTCGTTTCCCAGTAGGGCTCTTCTTAAAAATTCTGTTCTTTTCGTTTTACTTATTTTACAAACTTAATTTTTGAATTATTCATTATTTTCTTTTTCGCCTTCTATTTGCGTGTTTTCATGGATTTTTCGTGTTATTCCCCGCATGCTCGAGAATTAGTTTATTCCGTGCTAAATCGTCATCTCGTGCGTGTCTGTGGAATTTAATCGTTAGGCTCGTGTCCATGCCATCAACTACAGGAACGCACCCATCTCTTACTCACACATAGTATAAAACTTTCCCAATCAACTTATTTGATTCTCTCAGCAGAAAAGTCGATTCTTATAGTAAAATAAGGGTTGCTGTTTGGACTAGACAAAATTTCTAATTGTTTCAAAATCATTTGTTATGTGTAATATAGTAATATTTCAAATTCCAACAGCAGTTTCATTAACGAAATTTCGTTTTTTATTGACAAACCTTTTCTTTCAACCTCAGGAGTTCAATTGTTTAATTATAGTATTGTCGTAAACATATTTCAGGTCACAGCAGTCCAGAGTCCATGCGCGCTGGATTTGCATTCTAAAGGTCTCGGGTTCGAAAAACACAAAACTCAATGATTGCTCATGGTGCAATCTGATCATTTCGGACCATGATCATGTTTACCCTAATATTGGAAAGTTCTATTCTTGATATTCCAGATTCTCCCTATTGCAATATAACTCAGTACTCTGATGCAAAATACATTTTGGTGTTTACATCAGAGGTTCCCAGTACAGCAACACACACAAATTCAGTTTGTTATGTTTCTGCGAAAAACTCTATCGCGAGAAGCGATGTTGTGTTGTTGTATTCGCATGTGTTTGTCGTTGCACTTGCAAAAGGCATGAATTGAACTCAGCAGAAGACGTGTGTTTTTGTTGTTTTCGAGTTATCGCTACAAAAGTAATCAAAGAAAGCAATAACAAAACCCATTCAAAGTTCGGACCAAAAAAACTCGAGTCCGTCATCTGAGAATTATTGTTCAACCAAAAACAATTCTTAATTATTTTTTTTTTGTAAACGGAAAGAATGACTAGCTTCCGGTCTGCAATTCAAAAGTTGGACAGGGTCGACTAAGTTTTAAATAAATACGATATATTGCTATTTTTTTAATGATATAACAAATGATATAACAAATTTTGTTAGTTTTACTGTGTAATTGTAATGAAAGTCGATCTCTCAGTATTTAAAAAAAAAATGAGAGCATTCAATTAATTGTTTTTCTGTATTTCAAAATAAAACTATTACAGTATTGAAAAATTGAATACATTATTAAAGCCAAATTCCAACTAACCACACTACATATTTTACTCTGTTTCTGCAGTTATCCACGCAACCTATGAACCCATAATTCAAATAGATTTATTACTCATTAGTTAAAGAAAAAAAAACCCTAAAGAAATCCAGCTGTGAAAAGCGTTTCAGAGACCAATACAACGGACTAAAAACTTATTTGAAAACAACTTAGTTAATTGTATTTCACGCGCCATACATCACTCAATGGATATTAGATGATTTCCAACCGCGACTCAAGCCAGACCGGACCACACAACACGGACTGAAATGACAGAACGCATCTTCGAATAATTTGGTCATCTTCAATGATCGTGGCTCGTTATTAAAGCCCAACGACGATGTCAAAATAGAGTCATTTGTTGTGCAGACCCAAATGACCCTCAGTGGAAAACATGTTGTAGGTGCCAACGTTATTGTTTACCACCTCGAAGCCATATTCAGCGTCACCGCCGCACTATCAGCATCTCAGATAAGAGCCAAACAAGGAAAAGTGTCAGAAAACATTTAAATGTCAAATTTACTGAACGACAAAAACGAATTAAAGACAAACGATAGCACTCAAAACAAAAGCAGAAAATCATAATAAAAACATAAAAAGGCTCGAAACGCCAGTCATCGACGTGGAGGCACTTACAGACAGACAGACACACAGAGTATATACACCAGGTATAAACAAATTTTCCATTTTCCCTTTTACATGATTCAAATGTGATCTCGTGCAGCGATCTACTCTGTCCGACGAAATACGCTTTGAGTGGCCCAAGCAACCTGCTGTCTTTACCGTACTTAAATACCAAAATGTTTATACTTCTTAATAAGCCTTACTTGAGATTGGTTCAAAATAGTTAACACAACAATTTATTGCTAATTATGCACGAGCCCGTCGTGGCTACGCTTAGACTCGTGCCTATGGTATCATAACACTAGACGGACGACTTTATAGCGATCAATCTTACCAATCTTTGGCGATTGTTTGGCTTGAGATTTAAGCGAGTGGGATCAAAATCATAATTATAAATGTTCTGGAATTACATTTCGGAATTACATGATTGACATAAGTACATTTTTCTTTTATACATTCGTTGGAACCTCATGTTAAAAAAATTAATATACCATATTTTACTATAACCAAATTGTTAGTCCCCACAACCGCATAATTGGTTCCAGATACCTCATGTTAGCTTTTTCCATTCCGCTAAAATTGAAATTTGTCCTAATTTGGCTTACTTATGTAAGCCATTTTATTATGACAATTCTACCTCACGTCAATTCTTTCTTCCAGTTAAATGTTTCCTAGGACAAGACTTCTCCGAAATTAATGATTCCCGTACAATTATCCTTGAGACAATTTTTTTTCTAGGCATTTTTTCATCTTCTGAACACAAACCAATTCTTCACCATCGCAATATAACTTTTCCCGAGACAAATTTACCCCAAGACAATTCATTTCAATACAGATCATTCCCAACATTTCCGGGAGACCATTATACCCCGATATTGTTCATGCCAGTATACTGTACAATACTTAAATACAGAAGCCTCAAAGATGTCAGCGAACCAACTGTATGCAAACGATATTTTGACTATATCGGATCGATATTGTTTATAGACTCAAATTGTCGTTTTCAATAATCTATAATGACAATAAAAGGATAGGGGTTTCGATAAAAATAAATAATATATTTTCTTGTCATTATAGATATCGAGATAATATAGTTTATTGTGTTATTTTAGATAAACAAATTTTATTTGTTCAGAAAATTTTATTTATTAAAAAATCTTAAGAACACACAATTCAATTTTGAGTTTTAAAGTTATCATTATTCCCAAGACAAAATGTTGTATCATTTTTTTGACATATTTTGCAGGAGTTGTGGTAATAAATAATTCTAAGTTGTCGGTTATTAAGGCACACTTGGAGGTTACCACAACCTTATCTCACTATTGGCACAACTGAATCAAGAACGTACCACAACCGAAAAATTCGGTAGAGTAATTTCGTTGATTTTCCGCAAAAAAACTGTTTACTGTGTGTATATTCAATTTGGTAATTCGTTTGTAACACCCAGAAGGAGACGTGGCTGAAAAATATATGGGCCATTCCACACCAAATCGACAAAAAAAGTAGAATTTGAGATTTTACCTTTTCGATTTCAATGAAATTTGGACCACTGATAAAGGGTAAAGAGAACAATTTTTTTACCCTTTTTAAAATTCTGAAAAAAATAACATATTTTGGTTGATTTAATATAAATGTTCATGCCAAATTTCAAGATGGTATTTTAATGGCATCATATTTTAAAAAAATATTTTTTTAAATTTTTACATATTTTTTGTATTGCAAAAAAAAATCTGCAGTTGTTCTATGGGAAATGGGCGTGATCGGTCAAGCTTTAGCTTACGTCCCGCCAATTTTTGTACTTATACCTCATATATCACTCAATCTATGGGAAACATTTATAGCTAGTGAATCCCTTTATTTTATAGTAAAATATACAACAATTATGTTTTTCTTGAGAACCGAATTCTGGTGACCTCCAAATTGTTCACGATGACAAGTCGCCTATACTACTATCCTACGATCTACGATATATGAAATTGTCCCTACTTCAAAATTTCCCATATGACCTAACCTATCTTATTGGTTTTCTTTTAAAAGCATTTAGTAAGTTATTTACGGTACCCGATATATTAATATAGGATATATCCCAATGCATAACCCTAACATTTCAAATCTTAAAACTATTATTAATAATTCTTAACATATCTTTGTCCAACTTTCTAGAAATGCATACAGTTTCAGTTCGAGAAAACATCAGAACATGAGCCAGAAAGAAAAACGCGACTGGGACATAAACGATGCCATTATACCGCAAGTGACCGAAGCCGATTTCGACGAATTCTACGAGTGGTCTGACGGACATGTTCGCCTCATATACTCTTTGAGCAACGAGGAGGCCAAAAAACACATCTCTGGCTGGGCCATGCGCAACACAAACAACCATAATGTGAACATTTTGAAAAAAAGTTGCCTAGGCGTCTTTGTTTGCTCTCAGAATTGTACCTTAATAAATGGTTCGAAAATAAATTTGCGTCCAGCTATTTGCGACAAGGCACGACGAAAACAAGAGGGCAAGCCATGTCCCAATAAGATTTGCCGTAGTGGACGTCTGGAGATTAAACCCTGTCGTGGCCATTGTGGTTATCCGGTGACACATTTTTGGCGACACTCTGCAAATGCGATATTTTTTCAAGCTAAAGGTGCGCATGATCATCAGCGACCAGACCCAAAGAACTCAAGTGTTTCGAAGAGAGCATTTGGACGCGTGGCCTCGACTAGTAAGGAGACTGCAGTCAAAAAGATGGCGCTAAATGCGGCAGCTGCAACGAACGCAATGAAAAGTGTTAAGGTAGGTGTGAAGCAGGGCTTCCGATTTCAGGAATTTTAAATTCTGGTATATTGAAATTTTTATTTCATATACGGAATGTTCCGGAATTGTCAAAATTCTTCGTTATTGGAGCCCCGTATAGTATTCTTATGCTATATATTTAACGAAATTATTTACAACAGGCACAGAACAAGTTTTTTGGTAAACTTCTCAAACGTAATTCGAAACCTATGACGCACTCGACAATGGAGTTTATTCAATTCAATAGTAAGAAATTATATAAATCAATATAAAGTCTCAAATCCTTATATTATCTACTATTTTAGCATGCAATAAATGCTCGACATATACGCACTGCAACTGCCTCATCGAAGAAACTCGAACCTCTACGCAAACTTCCAACTATGGAAATTCTCCACTGAGTTCGCAAAATAGCCACAACTACGCGCTGGAAAACACAAGTCCAAATTGTGAACCCGCAAATATATTTACTGTGAACCATCAACACATCACCTACAACTATCCCCTTTACCATGCATCGACGCCGTCTACACCGAACTCGATACCAAAATCCCCGGCTGACTTTCCTGCTTCGCAATACACTTGCGCCCATCCGTACACACAGCATCACCAACGACCTGAACGGACTGTCGCGCCGATTTACTATACGAACAACGAAAATCCAACAATCAGTAATTGTTACAACAACAATTGTGCCAACATAAATAACAATAATAATGCGGTTCCATCGGCCTGCTCCACGACGTTGGCGTCGCACACAGCATATGAGAATACGGCGACGTTAGTCACTGCACCTGAGCCAGAGTTTATCAATTACTCACAAATCAAACCGACCATCAGCAGCGATGTCAACGTTGAATGCAAACAGCAGAGTGCGGTTGCGAACGTACACAACAAGCTTGATCCACCTTTAGAGTGTCACAGTTACGAAAACATGAATCCGCCTGCTTCTGTCGATACCTATGAATGTTACTATCCCAGAGTTTCGAAACCGGAGTCAAAGAGAGAGACAACTACCTCAGGCCCCGTTTACGACTACGAGCATGTGCCGTTTTCGAATAATGGCCTATACGAGGCGTCCGGAAACTATGGCCCGGCTGTCGGATACTTTGATACGCCGCATATATCGGCGAAGCAACCATCATCATCATATGGTTATGATCATACTGCAGCTCATCTTGTTGGAGATAGTATTGAGTTATACGGTGGTCAATATGGGGGATACTCGTCCGCGAGTCACAGATACAGCGGCGGAGTGTGCATTGGCGAGGGTGCATCTGCGTGTATGGGCGGGGGCGCAGTTAATGATACCACGGTATTTTCTCCGAATACATATCACGATCATCATCAGCATGCTTAAGTTCTGATGATTCTAAGAGCAGCGTTCGTTACCTTGTTTTAGGATCAACTCATTATTTTCAAAATAATATTTGTGTGTTTATTTGTATGACGAATAAAAAACAAGTCTGTTTAATATTATGTTATAGCGGTATTACTTACGTTGTAGCGTCAAAACTACATTACTAAATTATATAAATATAGATAAGTGGTTTGTAAAAATCTATTTATGTGTTTTTATTATTTAATTATTAAGTCCATTTTATAGTCAATGACAAAATTCATGATAATCTTTCGAACAGAATTAAGATATTTATATTTCTTCCAAAAGATTACAAATAATTTTTTTTTCTGAGATCAAAAAAAGTGATATATAAACGCCTCTTACGAAAACCCAAATGCGCAATTTGCTTATGAAAAAAGCTCGTTTTTCTTAACCACGAAAAGAAGCACAAGTTCAGTTTCCCCACGAAAACAATCACATTTTTATAATACCCACGAAAAAAAAGCATATACGTTTTATAGCCAGGAAACGAAGTATAACTCCATTTTCGCCACGAATAGGAACACTTTCGCAACGAAAAAAGTTCATCTATCATTTCGCCAAGAATAAAAACATATATTGGCCATTCTACACCAAATCGACCAGCGGTTGGAACTCACCTTCTTCGATTTCAATGAAATTTGGGCAACATTCGTCATTGGACATTTATTGTAAAAATTTGTTCCTTTGGGATTTGGTCAGAACTAAATTGCGTCATTTGCACTTTTTTTTCAAAAATTTGTACCTTTACAGATTCAGCCAGACCTCACTTGCGTCATTGGACATTTTTTGAAGAAAATTGTTCCTCCGAATCGAAAATAACTTTTTTTTCCAAAAAAAAATGTCCAATGACGCAGTTGGGTTCTGGCCAAATCCCAAAGGAACAAATTTTAATAAAAAAATGTCCAATGTCGCAGGTAGGTTCTGACAAATTCGAAAGGAAAAAAAATTGCAACAAAATAACCAATGGCGCAATTTAGTTCTGAACAAATCCCAAAGGAACAAATTATTCCAAAAAAATGTTCAGTGACTCAAGCAGGTTCTGGACAATGCCCATTGGAACAGTTTCATCAAAAAAAGTTCCAATGATGCACCTGGATGTGAATCTATTATTTATTGGAATCGTTTCATCAAGAAATGTCCACTTACACACCTGTAAACCACGTCATCAATGAAAAATCAACAATTTTGGTCATATTATGCTATGACCTCCATCGCAAAAATGTATATTGTCTCAAAAATACATATATTATTTTATTCATGGTGAAATTTAAAATGCGCTTTTGTTCGTAGATAAAATATAAATGTGCTTCTATTCGTAAGATAAAGTTATGCTTCTGTTCGTGGAGAAAACGAGAGGGAGATTCTTTTCGTCAATAAAATAATTGAATGCTTCTCTTCGTGGATAAAATAAACTTATGCTTGTTTTTTAATGTGCCGTTTTTCGTAATTAAACTGAAACGTGTGGGTTTTCGTCAGAGGCGTCGATATCAAGTGATCAAGTTAAAAAGTAGTAATAAATATGAAAACTAAATAAAATAAAGTTGGAGCAAATTTTATGAATTAATATAGATTTATAGAATAATATTTTTTTATTATAATGTTCAAAATATAATTTAAAAAATTTTCAATTCTGCAGAAATGTATGTATTATAGTTAAAATTCCATATTTAAAATTTTATCTTTAGAGATTTATCGTACAGAGATTGTTATTAAAGACCTGTGGCTAGTTTTTGTGATGTCATTTTTCTTTGTTTCTGTAACTTGATTAGTTCGTCACATGAGAAGTTAATACTTTTTTCTATGATAAATTCAATTTTACATTTTATTGTACACATTAAAGGATTAACTGCTTCTTTTGAGATACAATAGAAATAAATTTTAATTTTTGGCGCATTATTCTCACTTTACCACGATACAGAAACCGTACAGTCAATAATGACGTCATAATGACGTGATTTCGAAAAAACCATACGAGAAGTGATAAAGAAACGGTCGCTGTAACATTAAAATGAGGTTAAAAGTTCGTTATGAGCAATCTATTAAAAAGCTTGTTTTATTTGTTATTTCTTTCGTGCTAAGAAGCCTTTTTTATGCATGTACAATAGTAAATATATTAGAATTAAATTTTTAGACTGTATTTAAAATTGACAATTTTGATTGTTATCACCAACAATCTAATGACATTTTCAACAATAACAATCAAAATGCCGACAATATTTTGACAATTTGAATATGTGATCTATTTTAAACACGGATATTGTTGTTACAATATTGTCGGAAATGAGAATATATTTTTGAGAATGCCCAACTAGAAAAAAATTTACGGCGAAATCGGAACTTTGCGTTACTTGGGGAACCGTTCATTGAAAACAATTCATCGTAAGCACAACTCTTCGTACGCACAATCGATTAAAAAAAAATCCAATTCATCGTGTTATAGAGGAATTTGTTAGAAAAAAGTACCTTTCTTTATTACTAAATTAGGCTTGTTCACATTTTCTAATAATGCAACTCTGATTAAGTGTTGTGCAACTTCGTAGTTTACGAAGTTCGAGTACGAATTTATTAGGAAAAATCGAAATACATAGCAGTTCCTAATAACTTTATAAAAATGTACACACAGAAAAAAAATTGTGTAAATATAACTAAAATGTTAATCAATCCAATTAATTTTTTTATTTAAGCTCAACCGATGTTACTTTTAGTAGCATTGAATTCCATATTCGTAATAATGAGAATATGTTAATTGGAGAAACTTTAATTATTTTTTTTGTCATATTGATATCAAAGTTATTTCATTCGATAGAAATTGGATCAATTAAATATTTTGTTAAATTAAATAAAATATTTGTCGAATAGAAACAAATGAAAATAAAAATAATTTAATTCAATATAGAAGAAAATAATGTTAGAAGAAACTGAACGACGCCGACGACGCACGAGACGCACAAACAAAAAACAAAATGAAATCCAGAAGAAAAAAACAGTGTTGCAATATAAGAAAATGAATAAATCAAAAGTAACAAATAGAAGTAGTTAATACTACTAAAGATTTAGTTGTATTGAAATTATATTAAATTTATTCCTACTAATATTTTAATTAAAAATTTTTAATTGGAATACGATTTTGTTTGCTATTAAAATCAATTGTTACATATACGTACAATATTTTTTTCTGTGTACATTCAAATTAAAGTAAAGTAATATTTATTGACACTTCAAAATTCATTATAATATTTACATTGATTATATCACTTACATATAGTATGATATAATTAGAACTATATTGTATTATTTTATTAATTCAATTATATGTGGATAAAACAGCTTCACGCTTATATTTTCTTAATAATATGATTATGATAAGTTTATCGTTTTATAATATTATAAAATAAAATGTTTGCTCCCGTCATTTTGTAGAAGTGTAGTACGTTTTTGTGAAAAAACAAGAACATTTTTTTTTTAATTTTTCAGTTTATTCGTCACTTTCGATCCAACGATAATTTTTTTTCCAATTTCAAATTTTTGTTTATTCTTTAATATTGTTGAAGTCTCTTTTGATCCAACGCGAATACATTTAAGTAATAAAATTTTTTGCCAGCATTTATTATTATTATTTATCGTCATTTTGATCCATTTGGAAAATTCTGATCTCTTTGAAAATTTACGATGCAACGAGAAAACTATTTGTAATATTTCAATTGCCCTTTCATTTTTAAAACGCTTTTAAAATTATTTATAAATTTTGAAAATCAAACGTATCTGACAAAACACGTTTTTATTGTAAATAATACTTTTTTTTGGATACATTTTATTTTTTTAAAACGCAACACTGTGTGAACTACAAGTGTAAACCTAAAAAAAGGCATTCGCTGCTTTCTGCCAGAATTTTTGTTGCATTCCAATAATTTAACTCGTCGCAACCGGTCGGTTTGAGCACATCTGCCATCTATCTATAATTCATTTAGTTTTATCGCTAATCCTAATCAAACATCATGGTGTACGTCGTCAAAAGCAAGGTGAGTTAGTAATTGTACTTTATATATTGGTGCTCGCTGTAACCACGATGTTTTAAATAATCAACCAACTGGAGGAGGCATTAGCTTAAATCGAGTTTGACAAAAATGATATCATAACCACAAAGCAGCGCAGCATTAATCATTTTTGTTTTCGTGGAATGTGACTATTTGGTGACCGCCGTCTCCAATCACATCATTCAACATGAATTGCGATAATGCTTGATACTCTGCGGAGACTTAGTCACCTCACCTCTCACTAGTTTCGCTGCTAATTATAAATTATTAATATTTTCTTATAGCATAGAATGACTTGTGTCGGCTTTGAAAGTCATGACGTAATTTTTTTCTTTGTATTTTCCACTTGACCCTTTTTAGGCTCAAAGTTCACGCAATCAGGGTTATAGAAATATATATACACTATAAAAATGATTTTGTTGATTTAGTGCTTATGTTTGTGTATTATCGTGATATCGATTTTTCCCTCAAAAATATTTAACTTGCAATCAATAATAAAAGAACGTGGAATATCTAGAACCTACTACATTGAAATGTGCCAAAAAAAAAAAAATAATTATCACAATTTACAATGAACAAATTGGAACAAACTATAAATTTGCACTATCAGTAATGTGTCTGGTTTGAGCTTTAACTCGACGCTGTGGAATAAAAAGTAGTAAAATTGGAATTTAGGATAAGCAGGGAAAATACTTTGTATCTATTTTAACTTGTGTTTGATATTAAAACGTGGTACACAGTTAAAAAATTAATAGACGTAGCTTCTAAACAACATTTTCAAAATGCCGAATAGTCATATACAAAAATCTTTATATATCTGTTAATTTTCAATCGATGATATCAATTGATATTTCAACTTTAAAAATGCTTCAATTACTTTTTATAATATTAATCAACAAACCAGAAATTTAAGTTTTTCATAAAAATGTAGTTAGTGACAATTCATTCCACATCGACGATATTTGAATGTATTTTTTGAGAAATAATGAAAAATTTAATAATTCGTGGAATGGAAAACTAATGATTACATTCGAAAGGCACTACAATTAACTTAAATTTGATACCATTCTTGTTGAGAATAACTTAGAAATTGATTTTTAGAAAATACGATTTTTACAACTTTGTCAATTTATATTTCCTAAACCAAAAGTGATACTTTTTTATGAAATGTTCGTTTTGAGATTCCAAAATAAATAATAAAAAGGCGCCAGCCGATAGTAGATTTATGCGTAATCTTCATACATAACGTGGTACAAACATAGTAAATAAATCGATATGTACGTCAAACTAGGGATCATTATGAGAATTTGTGAGAAATCAGTTTTTCTAGATAAATTCGTTTTCGGTTTTTAAAAAAATGAAAGTACATTTCAATATAAATTGAATTTTTACTTGAGATATCAGAGTATGAATATGAAAACGAGTTTTCCGATATCCATTCGTTTACGTCTTTTATTTGCAATTTAAAGGCACATGTATCAACATATTTAAATTGATTTTAAAATGTAAATTAAACTCGCAAGTAATTTATCTAAAAAAAAACCGATTTTACACAAATTCTCAAAATAATCAATAGTTTGTCATACTTATTAATTTTCTCATGTATACAAAATATTTTAGCATGGTGTTATTACTCAATTTTTTATCATACATAGTTGGTATTTTTCTTTAATTTTTGTTGGTTTATTTGTTTAAAAATTCTTTTAGTGTAATTTATAATTTTTTGTAGTAAAAAAAAAAACATTTTTATTGTGTGACATCATGTTTTTGAATTAAATTTAAAATCTAACATTTGCAAAGCAAAACAACATTATAATTTATCATTGAAAAATGTATATTTTGCAAATAGCGTTAATATTTATATTATTGATGATTACTTTCCAAGCGATGATGTTTACATTTCAAAAATTACCAAGATATTGAATTTTTAAAGTTTTGTGTCTACTCATGTTTTGCGTGTAAAATTAAATTAGCATTTTTTTGTGTTGCTTATCACATTTTCGCATTATAAATTTTTATATTTTGTGTAATTTTGGTGTGTGAACAAAAAAAAAGCCATACTAATTTTGAAAATACTAATGCATGGATTTACTATGTCATTCATTTTGTGTCATATTTGTTTTCTGTACATAATGATTGCGACGCAGAAACTGTCCAAAATTAAAATGTTCATTACCATGTCAGTCGATATCAAAATGCCAATATGTTGGCATTTTTTTTTAGAACTTTGCCATTTCCAAAAACAACAAATTTGAGAAATATTCGAACATCAATACAAAATGACACAGTGAAAACCAAGAATAAGTAGTCTTTAAAACAAACTACACCCAGAAAAAAATTCCCTCAAATCCCATTAAAATTGGTCAATAGGACAATTATTGAATTAATAGTATACAAAAAAATAAATCTTTTCATATAAACTAAATGGTATTTTCTAGTATTTAATGGTATTTTCCGATTAAAATAATAATTTATTCTATTGACTATTTTTAATAGGAAAAAACTATTATTTATATAGTTTTTTTTTTCTGGGTGTATGAATGGTAAATTTGTAAATACAGCTACAAAGAGAATAAAATAGATATTAACTCTAATATATTTTTATTATTTATGCAATAAATATGCCTATTATGATCAATAATCTTATTACAAAGTACTATACAAAGCATAATACATGAAAAAGATATTTTTAAAAACTTTAAAAAGTAATTTTTTTGTGGGTTATCATGAAACTGTAATTATACCTTTATTTGTAAACTGAATTTGACTCAATGATCAATCTTTGATAATTATCACATGTTGAACAAGCAATTCACATTTTTCCAAATATTCCTTTTATGTGTAGTAATCCTTTATTCGAATCTTTTCTTTGATTGACGGTAATTAGCTAATGCTATATTTCTGCATATTATTTTTGGTAAATGTTATTTGTATAAACGGTTCAATATAAAATTACTATTGTTACTATATCAGTGACACCAATCAAATCAATTGTGTTAGCAATAACTATCAAAATCTAAAAATCTAAGTCCATAGCTCATAACAACCAGACTAAAATTGATATTTCAAGTCTTAATTGGTAAAAATAGCAATCGAACCACGCAATGTCGGATGTGTATCAGTTGAACGCGAACTAGATATCGAAATTAATATACCGCACATAAAATAGGTGGTAACGTGTTAAACTTATCTATATAAATAACGTGACAGCGCGCTAACATGTTGACCACAACTGCCTTGATAAATTTCAACCACTAGAAAGTAATCATTTATCATTAGAGCGCAATTTAATTTTAATTATACTATATTTATATAGGCTGATTTCGATCAACAACTTGAAGATGCCGGCAATAAATTGGTGGTTGTCGATTTCTTTGCCACCTGGTGTGGTCCTTGCAAGATGATTGCCCCCAAATTGGCGGAGTTGGCTAATGAACACGCCGACAAGATTGTTGTCTTAAAGGTGAGTAATTTGTGAACATTCTCATTTATATTTTATTTTTATAAAATATTTTATAAATGTTTGTAGGTTGACGTTGATGAGTGTGAAGATATCGCCATGGAATTCAGCATCTCCAGCATGCCTACATTTATCTTTATCAAGAACAAAGTTAAGGTGGAGGAATTCGCTGGCGCTAATGCCGAAAAATTGGCCGCCAACATTGCAAGACTTTCATAAGTCTCTTCGAGGGGAGGTTGCCTTTAATAATTGTATTAAATTACCTTTACAAATTGTCCTTAACTTAATTTCCATAGAAGAATTCTTGAAATTTTTTATATAACAAACAATAAGTTCGTAAAGTATGTAAAAATATTGTATTCCAATATTCGATCATTTTATTTGATAAGCGAGAGAAACACAAAATCAAACATCTTAAAATGTTAATAAAAAGTTAAATGTTCTACACAATACACACGCTATGCTTACTAGTTAAACATATTAAGTATTTTTGTTAATTAAGAATAAATGTGCAAAATTTGATTAAAATGTTTTTTTTTTATTGAAACATTTTATGTAGTAAATATTTGTATTTGACAAATACTACGTTGAGATCGGGAATAATTCGCAAAACAGATAGTACTAAACTGAAATCAAATGCATTAATTAAGAGAAGGTTTATATGGTTAAAATCGTGAATGATAGCGTACAGATAGTATTAAAGTGAAGTCAAATGCAAAAATATGTTTTTCCAGTGGGCTGTGCTTCAAAGCAGAAAAAACAACATGATGTCGATGGATTTTGAATCCGCTTTTAGACACAGGTATGTCATGGGCAGTGTAACTCCGTCATTTGCCTTGAATTACAAAGTACTAGAAGGGCGAATAAGTGATCATGATTAGTATATTGATATTGAAAAAAGAATCACTCGCCTTCTGACTTACAAACTTCTTTTTCATTTTACGTCCAAGCTCGTTTATAAAGTACTTTGAAAATTTTACCGCTGGGTTATTTCTAGAAGTTTTCAAACGCGTGAATAACAAGAGAGACGTTTGACAGAGAACTGCGTGTGACTCTGAACACCGCCATTTTTTTCTGAACACATCCAACAATTTTGATAATTTTAAATGGAAAATTGCAAGTTTATTCAACAATATTAATATTTATAGTTTAAAAATGGACAAAAGAATTGAAAATTCGTTTGTTTTACTTTTTTGTATTACTATCTGATTCAAATTTTATGATAATTTAATATAAGAAAGATTAATGTGATTCTCAATATTTTCCTCTTATTATTCATAAGTTCTATAGAACTTTATGTATTAAATCTGAAATATATTTTGATTCCATAGTAGAATTTTATTTTAAATGTAAAATTTATTCATTTTAATTTAACCCTTAAACAATCGTTTGGGAATGCCTTTTGTTTAACTGAAGCTATTTTAAACATAAGTTCATTATATAAAAGTAGGATTCAGCACGATACCATATATCATGGTTAAAGTATATACAGGTTAGACCATCTAGACGTTTAATTGACATACAGTGTGCTGAGAATTTCAAGAAGATAATTTCAAAATACAAGAATTAATTGTCATTTTAAACTTTAATTTCAGGTTACCGTCAACTGGGGTGACTTTAGACTTCCAGAGGTGACTTTGGCCAAACAAAAAATAATGTTTGCAATCAAATTTTCTCAGCATCCAAGTGACTTACAGATTTCATTTCTTTTACAATAATTTTCTTTGAAGCATTTTCTATCTGCGTTATGCTATTTCCTTAACTTTTAACACTCATATTACAACATATTAATATCTTTGTAAATGTAGCTAAAAATCATTAATTTTATTTACGAACAAAATCAATTGATTATGTTAGAAATTAATATATTTTCTTTCTAATAAAACAAATATATATTGTCATTTTAGTCCATTATAATGATATATTTGTACTCAAAGTGGTGGGGCCTACAGTTTATTGCCGAATCCGAACGGCGAATGAGAGCTTTTCATAGGCAATGTTTTACTCTCGTAGGTTTGCCATTTACTGCCGAGAGGTAGCGCGGTATAGAAAAATGTTTCTATGAAAAGATGTTGTTAGCCCCAGTCCAGGCTTGAACCGGGGACCTTTCGGCTCGCAGTCCAACGCACTAACCACTGAGCTACCGCGGCTAGTCCATTACTATTTTTAATTATTTATTTTATTTAATCGATCTTAAAATGAATGTTTTTGGGGTGACTTTGGTTAAAGTTGCCCCAAACTATACATAGAGGTGACTTTGACCCGGTTAAAACCCACATCAAATAATTTGAACGTGTATACCCAATGTTAAAATAACTCATGTGAAATTGTGGGTTTATTTGTTCCATTCTTTTCCAAATATATGCGAAATTATAAAACAACGGAGTTGAGTTAATTGCAAGACTAAGGCGGGTACAAACTGCAAGTGACCATTATTTATCTAGAAATATTAAAAAAATAGATCCACATAACCCCTTTACTAAAAAAGAAGTGTAAAATAGTCAGAATTTATTTTTTGTAATTGATATTACATATCAGTTGACTAATTTACTTGATAAATATTTAATAAACTTGTTCTAATGAAAAATAGAAAATATTTGTTATCTTTTTCATATTAATCCTTATTACCATGCTTATAATTCGAAATATATGGGTTTCAAGTGATCTGAATTTTCAGTAAAACATTTATGATGATAGTATCAAAGTCATCTTGTAGTTCAATGAAAACATAGATGAAATTGGTGATAAACATGTTTGGGCCAAAGTCACCTCACGCGCGAGGTGACTTTGAACCATTTTTATATTTTTATAATTACTGTTATTACACCATGAAATTTTGATTGCGGATGCTTAAAAAGGACATACTTACAATAGTTTATAAAATAATGAAATATTAATTCCATTACAAAATAGCGAATTAAAAGCATTACAAAATCAACATAAACAGTTTTCGGGCCACAGTCACCCCAGTGGACGGAATAGTTTTTTTGCATTGCAAATTGAAGATTTTATTAAAATTTCACTGCACACATTCACTTTTATCACTTTTGCCAATCACTGTGGTTTCTTTTGGATCCAAATCAAACTTGAAAGTTGGCAAAATGTTGAAATTTATTTAATTTAAAATTTTGAATATCATTTGTTTTTATGAAGTTGTAAACAAGCCATTGATGTTTTGTTTTAAAATATTCGTAAACAAATGTAGAATCTTTCAAACAGTTTTCAAAAAAAAGTAAAAGGCGACTGAATTTTGAAAGATGACTTAACCTGTGTATACTTCAACCATGCCATATATATTTTAATATGTATTTTATAATTGAATGTGTGCAGGATTATAACGGTCATATGGTTTATTTATCGTTTCCAAAACTTCAGTCAAAATTACAAAGCCGTTGATAATGGAAATTTACATAACAAAAGTGAGGTGGAAGCAAGAAGAAGAAAAGCAGCGCAGCACGAAACGTCAAAAGTCCGATATCGATACGTTTTGATATCGATACCAGGTGGACTTTTGACGTTTCGTGTTGCGCTGCTTTTCTTTTTCTTTTCCCACTCACTTTCGTAAAATATTGGAGTCATTTGGAAGCAGCAGTTTCTTTTAATTTGTTATAAACGTATAATAGTAAATTGTACATTTAAATTCAATATTTAAATAAACAAATAAAAACTTGGATGCTCTACCCAATATGAAAAACTTTCGGGGGTGCAGCTTATAAACGGAGGAAATCATTTTTCCAAATGTCATCAACATCGGACTAGAATAGAATTTTCGATTTAATAAAGTTAAATGCAAAAAGTCTTGTGATTAATGAATCTGGAATGTGATCATCTGGTTGCGCAGTGCATTCAAAATCAATCAGAATTATTATAAAAATATTTAATTGAAACAACGAAACTATGGCGTACCGTGATAATCGACAAACATAATTTACAGCTGTGTGGAAGAAGTATGCAAAAAACTATGGTATTAAAGCCGGCCTTGCGGTCTCCAAAATCAGTTATGCGCCACTATTGGACCAACTCGACCGCCACACGCAACTTTATGGCATTTGCATTCATATTCTCTATGATCATTCTTTATATGATATGGAGTACGTCTTCGACCAGAATGAGCTCCACAACAGAAACATTACATACGTCAACAACACAAGGTAATTGCGTATATTTCATGTAATTGGGTGAATTTCAAATAATTCCACGGCTACAGAATTCAAACTCCAAGTCGTACAGCCGAAAACGGATCCTTTGCCAAAACTCAAATTAAAATCAAAAAATGTTTCCATGAAAGCTCCACATCTACTTGGGCAACTAAACAAGGCCAAACATGTTTCCATGAAAACTCCTCATGTATTTGTGAAACAAATCAAGACCAAAAATGTTTTCAAACGCAAACGCAAATCTAAATTAAGTGAGTAAAATACTTGGAAATAGCTATAAAAAAGAACCAACACAACATCTTCAGACACCTTACAAACTGAATTGTTTACTAAAGGATTAGCAGGGTCGCTTTTAAACTATAAACCTGTAATGTGACCAGCGTGGACTATTTTTTAACTGAAAGGAATTTTGTTTAAATATTCGAATATAAAAGTGGAATTTTTAATTAGCAATTAATTTTTAAATCATTTCTAATATGCATTGCAATAGAGCACTTTTTTTCATCATCAAAAAAGCATCATTAAATTTTGCATTAAAATTATGTTTTTTCATATATAAAAAAGGCTTATATTAAGGAGATACAATTTAAAGTGAAAGAACAATTAATACTTACTATATGTTCAGGTTTAGGAAGTATGACATAGACTTTCAAAAAGAGCGTGTTTTTTAAAACAATACCGTTACAGAATTTGTAGCATTTATCGGTCAAGGGATTTTTCAATATGAACACCAAGGTACATTTTTGTATCGTTGGAACACTGTATCTCTGTGATAGTAGTTGGTTTGGGGAAAAAGAAATTAATATATTAAAAAAATTGTTATGAAGATATAAAAGTTCAAAAAAATGTCTTAAAATATTCTCGAAAAAATCAATATCTTTCATCCGGAAGTGGGGTTGTTATATAAGAATGATATTATTTGTATTTATTGGGCGAATGAATGCATTTCCACGTCATTAGTCTATAGGCAGCCCGTTGTTTTTCGTAATAAAGAAACTGAAATCTTAATATCTGGAAACTCTTAAATATTATTATTTGAAAACCTGGACCTACCCATTTTATAAATGCAAAACTATTTAAAATTGCCAATTCTTGCGACATTGAACGTGGTGTTTATAGTGTTTTAAAAACGAGAGATATGTGTGGGAAGTAAAAGCGATATAATCGATCAAACTTTCGGTATAATTCTGGATATCTTATAAAGATTTTGGTTTTTAAAATGAATCGGTTTTAAACGGTTTACGGTTTCAGTTCCTAATGTATATATTTCACATTGTGAATACTATTGTATAATCATTTTAGGTGCCTGCTACTTTAACACTTTCATGTCGAACAATACACCAATCTGGGTGATTAGTTAAAAACGATAGGAAAATAAATTTAAATAAAACAACAACGGTGTTAGATATCAAATTGATTTTGGTTTTATTTTGAAACTACGTTCATGTCATGTATATGAAGAGCACATCATTTAAATGACCGCCTCGGCTTCGTTGGCAGTGTTTCAAGCGGTCGGTCTAATATATGTGGCGTTATTCTGGCAATATCGTGTCGAATGTTTCCCTTGAGTTCGGCCAAAGTGGTTGGCTTGTAGACTAAGAACTTGACGTAGCCCCAGAGAAAATAATCCAGGGTGTAAAGTCACATGATCGCGGCGGCCAATTCATGAACGTTCGCCGTAGGATGCGAATCGGAATAGTATCTTTGAAATAATATTGAATAAGTGGTGATGCTGATCAAGAAAATATACACTTTTTTAAACCGGCCACGCCTCTTACTTACTTAAATGGCCCTTACAACCGTGGGTCGGTTTTGGCCGCTGAGATAATGTCGTTTCTGCTTTGCGCACGCTGACGCCAGTTAAAAATACCAAGCGTTGCCAGGTTGTCCTTAACTTGGTCTTTCCAACGCAGATTTGGACGCCCTCTTTTACGCTGCCCACCTTCGAGCCTCGTTCAAGCACCTTTTTGGCTGGCCATTCGTTCGACATGACCTAGCCAGTGAAGCCGCTGGATCTTGATGCGCTTGACTATGTCAATGTTGTCGAATAACTCATACAGCTCATGGTTCATCCTGATTCGATACTCGTTAGCAAAACAGATAGGGCCAAAGATTTTACGGAGAATCTTTCTCTCGTACGCTCCCAGTACTCCCGTATCGGTGGAGGCCAGCATCCATGTTTCTGCACCATGAAGTAGGACGGGCATGATGAGTGACTTGTAGAGCGTTATTTTTGTCCGGCGAGAGATGGCTCTACTTTTCAATTGCCTACTGAGCCCAAAGTAGCACCTGTTGGCAAGAGTTATTCTCCGTTTAATCTCCAGGCTGACGTCGTTGTTGCTGGATCCCAAATAGACGAAGTCCTTCACAATGTCGAACTTGTGGGTGTCAAAATCAGCTTTTTGTCCAAGACGCACGGACTCTTTTTTGCTTGTTGACACAAGGAACTTCGTCTTGTCCTCGTTCACCGCTAGACCCATTCGACGCGACTCTTTCTCCAATCTGGAGAATGCTGCGCTGACTGCTCGTGTGCTCCTGCCAATGATATCAATATCGTCGGCATATGCGAGCAGCATGACACTTTGTTGAGGATAGTGCCGCTTTGACGGAGTTCGGCAGCTCGAATTATTTTCTCCATCAATAAATTAAAAAAGGCGCACGATAGGGAGTCACCCTGCCTGAAACCTCGCTCTGTATGAAATGGCTCGGAGAGGTCTTTTCCTATTCTCACTGAGCAACGTGTGTTGCTCAGGGTCATCCTGCAGACATTGCGGCGTATAATCGTTCCCTTATCGGAGTGTCGAAGGCGGCTTTATAGTCGACTAATAGGTGGTGTCGATCTGTTTTTCTAGGGTCTTTTCCTGGATTAGGCGCAATGTGAAAATCTGGTATATGGTGCACTTTCCAGGTCTGAAGCCGCACTGATAAGGTCCAATTAGACTGTTGACGATGGGCTTCAGTCTTTCACATAATACGCTCTATAGAACCTTGTATGCGATATTGAGTAGGCTGATCCCACGGTAGTTGGCGCAGATAGTGGGATCCCTTTTCTTAAGGATTGGGCAGAGTACACTGAGGTTCCAGTCACTTGGCATGCTTTCATCCGACCGTATTCTGCTTACGAGCTCGTGCATGCTCTCTATTAGCTCTTCGCCTCCAGTATTTAACAATTCAGCAGACAGGCCATCAGCACCTGCGGCTTTGTTGTTTTCCAGCCGAGCAATGGCTGTTCTGACCTCGTCATGGTCGGGTGGCGGAATCTCAACGTCGTCATCAAGTACTGGGGTTGCCGGGTTTACTTCTCTACCAGGTGCATATCCGTAAATCATAATCCTGGGTTGTCATCGTGGT
Source organism: Dryomyza anilis (assembly GCA_951804985.1). NCBI lineage: Eukaryota > Metazoa > Arthropoda > Insecta > Diptera > Dryomyzidae > Dryomyza > Dryomyza anilis. The sequence continues at coordinate 110,873,625 of OX638131.1, read as the reverse complement.
AATCAGTCGTTATCCGAGGCTACGCCTCTTAAGAGACGCTAAAATATTCGCAAATTTTTATTCAAAAAAAAAATATTATTTATTCCAAGAAACAAAATGGTCCGTTAACGGTTCCGTATACGTAACAGCATTACGGAATACGATTTCGTAAACGTTCCGTTTTCTGGATACGAAAACGCTCCAGTAAACGGATAAAGAACATCGAAACGAATTTCGAATCCGTTGAGAGTATGTTTCGACGGTACGTTAACGGATTGTCATACTGGACAAAATACGGAGTGAATCCGTTGATATTACGTTTTGACGGTCCGTTAATGGACCGCCATTCTGGACAGAGTGATTCGTTTGAAGCCTTCGAAGATTCGCAAAATATGGGTTTGTAAATGTATTTACATTCTGTAAAGATGTTTTGAATAAAAGCGAATTTAATTTTTATCATATTATTCACTTATCTTATTTGGTCTTCAGGAGACGCATTCACCAACTGCGATCCTCCGAGCTTATTATTCATGTTCACAAAGTCAAATGATTTGAAATATACAACAATAACGGAAGAAAATCGGTGTCGTTGAGTTGGAGTATAAACGGAAAATTTACGGAGTACTCCATTTCAACGGTACCGTAAACGACTACAACAAAACGGCAATAATACGGAGTTATTTAGAAATACGGACAAAACGGATTTTTAATAGAGTCGTCCGATTTGACGGACGTTAGCGGTGCGTAATCGTATATGCTACGACGGATACTTGCTCAATGCTCCGTAAAAATACCGTCACGGAACGGTATTGTGATTCCGTGTGTATCGTAGGCTCCGTATACATTTTTTTTTTTTTCAAAGTGTTGTGAGAAATTTTATTGGATGTTTAATTATCTTTTATTTGGTATAACACTGGATCCAATCATTTATTTAATAAGTGACAACCTTTTTAAAATCTGGGCTAAAAAGTTATTTGCCAATATCTCGTAGACCTATCCATGGAAAATTTATTAAGTCATATATTCGAATTCTTTACAATCTTTAGTTTTACTACTGCAACATGTTTAGTTGCATTAGAGTCGTTGCATTAGAGTTATCTTTGAAATTGTCTCAATTGAAGTGCTCCAAATGTGTAACTCAAATAACTTGAGCGAGTTTTTACCATATATATTTCTAATATTTATCATATACTTGAAGAATAAACAAGAAACAATATTTCTGACTAATTTTATTCAAGCTAATTGAAAATATTGGTGAAAATAACAATAAAAAAGTATTCCATTGCAAAAACTTTGTTATTACTGAAATTGTGGAATACCGGTGAATTGTTTCCAAAAAAAATTAACATAATTTTACAATTCTCTTCCAGAATTGCACACTGACATTGTGATCGACACGATGCTAGTTTGTAGTGACAACATTTCAGATACACGAAAATATATACAAAATGGCCAGCGTTCCGACTACGCCAACTTGACAACCATATATTTCGTTACACCGACCTATCCTAGAAGCGAACAAATACCAGAGCTCACACGCTTGGCGCATACGTTGATGCATGTGCCGCAACTGCATTGGATCGTGGTCAATGATCATCCAACGTGCAACGTATTCTTAGACTATGTACTGAACAAGTTCGGTAACAAAAAGAATTCCGTCTTATGTGAATTGTGTGAATGTGAATGAATAATATTTTAAATTTAAGGCATACCATTTACGCATTTATCGAGTCCCATGCCAGAGCACTATCGGCATGTCAAGGATGTGCCGCGCGGTGTGGCCAACCGACGTGCCGCCCTGCTTTGGTTACGCCAGCGCAATGTGACCAGAGGTGTACTGTACTTTGGAGATGATGATAATACGTTTGACTTGACGTTGTTCAACGAAATACGTGAGACGCGGCGTGTTTCAATGTTTCCGGTGGGTCTCATTGGCGAATACGCCGTCAGCGGTCCGGTGGTCAAAGAGGTAATTGTGGCAATTATTACAAATCGTATTTTAATATTTTATTTGAACATATTTTTTAGGGAAAAGTGGTTGGCTTCTTCGATTCTTGGACTGCGAAACGTCGCTGGCCCGTGGACATGGCAGGTTTTGCTGTAAACTTAGCATATCTGGCGCAATATCCGAAGGCCACAATGCCGTACACCGCAGGCTACGAAGAGGATAACTTTTTGCGCAGCATTGGCCTCAAAATGGAATACATTGAGCCACTGGGCAACAATTGCAGTAAGATTCTTGTATGGCACACACGCACAGAGAAGAGTAAAATGCATACAATACGTATACAGAATACGTATCTGGACGATCGCACAAACTTGGGCGCTTTGCTTAAGGAGCTCGAAACAATGGGCATAGTCAATGTTTCGGAAACAGCAGGCAAATATACGCCAAGTCAATTTAAAAACTATGCATTTCAATAACAAGTAAATTTTGTTACAGGTACTAGAGCAACAATTAGTAAAAATGGCAAACCGAAACCAATTGACTACTTCCTGCGATGAAAAATTGAAAAAAAATAAATAAACACAGCATATGAAGAGATCTCAAGTAGTCGATGACAGCAACTACGCAATTCGACATATAGCTGTAACATGCGCTTTAAAAAATACTCATACAATTTAACTAAATATTTGAACTACTACTTACGGGGTTTTTAAAATGAATATAACATAAAACAGATTCCTAGCATAAGAGCCGATTAAATATTATAGTAACACGTTAGTAGTTTTATATGACAACAAATTAGAATCGGTTAGTTCAAAAGTCCACGGAATATAGAGATTTGAAAAGGTTTTATTCACTATTTTTAATTATGCAATTATTTATATTGCGTACATTCGATTGACATATAGTCGAAATCGAAATAAAAAGCACCTTCTGCATAAATTGCCATTATATCACTTCTATTTGAATTGGGTCAAATTGACCCACTTATTGCCATATAAAGGGTTTTTCAACAGGGACGCTACAAAAGTAGAGCGACAGGGACAGCAAACGACGCCATATTTCTTGCCGCTCTTTTGACATTTCTCTTCAGTAAGGTTTGCCTTTTCATGATGGAAAGATATACGAATTTCGGTAGTAACTTTTAATAATTTCGACTCGTTGTTGGCTCGTATATCTTTCCATCATGAAATGGCAAACCTTACTGAAGAGAAATGTCAAAAGAACTTTTGTAGCGCTCTTATATAAAATTGGATATAAAATTGTTTTGCAATTATTTTAAAGATAAAAGCACACAAAATATATATTTTATACACTCAATACGAATATTTTGAAATAACTGAAATTGTGATTCTCCACAAAAATTGGCTAATATTGACCCAATTTGTGCAGAAGGGTTAATTATTGACCTAAACGAAATTCGTGATCATACTCCAAAACTTAAATATAAAAGTTAGTTTGCTTTAAAAGTAATTTTCATGACATTGGTATTCATAGTATTCAATATAGAGTTCCAAGCTGAAACTAAAATGCGAATACGCGATTTTATTTTTTATTTTTATAGGCGTTTTTTTAACAATTCATGAGATTGAATAATTTAAAAAATCCCTTTACAGTTTCTTTTTTGGGAGAACGGTCTAAGGCTATTTCAAATATGTTTGTACAGTCTATTAGTTCCACTCCCAGTTGCCAACTATGTTTTATTATATTTATTTTGTTTTTAATACATTTTTGTATATTATATTTTGTATATTTTAATCATAAAATTAAAATTCAATGAATTTTGTCAACTGTTAAACAATTTAAATTTAAAGAGATGCCCAAATATTAATTAGTAACATTCATTTGTATGCGATTTTATCAAAACAAAAAATTAAAATAGTTTTAAGAAAATGTAATGTATTATTTCGAAATAAAGCTCTGCACAATCTAGTTTCGTATATATATTGAGAATACGTTTATTGTGTTATGCTTTTTAATGAAGCTGGTTTGTTTTAATTATTAGCGTCGACCTATACGTATTATAATTAGGGACTGAAATCATAACGTTTACCATTTTCCAATTCATAACGTTTCTGATTGGCATTAAATGGTGAAGAAATACAATTTACGCTCATCAATAAAAAATGTTACATTTATGTTACATGTTACACGTAGTAACCAACTCACCGTAATATGAAACCTTAATTAAAACCGTTTTATTACTTAACTTAAAAACGAAATAAGGAATTCGGAAACCCGCGCAGTTTACACACGTCTCCTACTCAATGCGTACGGCTGCCGAAGAGGTGCTTGGATTCCAACGCTCACTACGGAACATGTGGTATGACGAAGAGTGTCGCGCAGCCACTGCAAAGAAAGACGCTGCATATAGAGCCACCCTGCAGTCGGTAGTTACGCGAGCCGCGAAGGAGCGATACAGAGAGAAGAGAAAGGAGGAGATACATCTTTTTAGGCGCAAGAAAAGAAAATTAGAAAGAAGCGAGTGTGAAGATATTGAGATGCATGGCGACAGGAACGAGGCTCGAAAATTCTTTCAGAAGATAAGACGCCTGACCGGAAGTTTAAAGACCGGACCCTCTTCCTGTCCGGACGATGACGGGAATCTAGTAACAGATGTCCAGGGTACACTGAGATTATGGAGAGAGAACTTCTCTGATCTTCTAGCAGGCGATGATGACAACTATTCCGCTGATGGAGAAGACAGCTTGACAACCCCAGTTGCTGACGACGGCGTTGACATACCGCCGCCTGACCGTGAAGAGGTCTGCACAGCCATCAAGGGGCTGAAAAACAACAAAGCCGCAGGATCGGATGGTCTGCCTGCTGAGTTGTTTAAGTCCGGAGGCGATGAGCTCATAACGAGCATGCACCAGCTCATCAGCAGTATATGGTCAGAAGAAAGCATGCCTAGCGAATGGAATCTCAGTATACTCTGCCCAATCCTTAAGAAGGGGGAAACCCAAGATACGCGCCAACTACCGTAGGATAAGTCTCCTCAACATCGCGTATAAAGTTCTAACGAGCGTATTATGTGAAAGACTGAAGCTCATCGTCAATAGACTGATTGGATCTAATCAGTGCGGATTCAGACCTGGCAAGTCCACCATAGAACTGATTTTCACATTGCGCCAAATCCTGGAAAAGACCAAAGAGAGGCAGATCGACACCCACCACCTCTTCGTCGACTACAAAGCTGCCTTCGACAGTCCGATAAGAAGTCGCATATACGCCACCAAATCTGAATTCGGTATACCTGCGAAGCTTAAAAGGCTTTGCAGGATGACCATGAGCGACACACGTTGCTGAGTGAGAATTGGGAACAACCTCACCGATACGTTTAATACCGAACGAGGTTTCAGACAAGGCGATTCCCTATCGTGTGACTTCTTCAACCTAATAATGGAGTAAATTGTAAGAGCTGCACAACTCCATCACAATGGCACTATCTTCAACAAGAGTTCCATGCTGCTCGCGTCGAATGGGTCTTACGTTGAATGGAGAAGATTGTAAGAGCTGCACAACTCCATCACAATGGCACTATCTTCAACAAGAGTTCCATGCTGCTCGCGTCGAATGGGTCTTACGGTGAACGTGGACAAGACGAAGTACCTAGTGTCAACAAACAAAGAGTCCCGGCGTCTTGGACAACACGTCACTATTGACAACCACAACTTCGAAGTTGTGAAGGACTTCGTATACCAGCATCAATAAGGAAAACAATGTCAGCCTGGAGATTAGCCGAAGAATAACTCTTGCCAACAGGTGTTACTTTTGGCTCAGTAGGCAATTAAGGAACAGAGCCCTCTCTCGACGGACAAAAATTACGCTCTATAAGTCGCTCATCATGCCAGTCCTCCTCTATGGCGCTGAGGCATGGACGCTTGCCAACACCGATGAGCGAGCTTTAGGAGCGTTCGAGAGAAAGATTCTTCGGAAAATCTATGGCCCGATATGCGTTGAAAACGAGTACAGAATCAGATGGAACGACGAGCTGTATGAGCACTACGCCGAAATTGACATAGTCAGGCGCATTAAGATCCAGCGCCTACGCTGACTTGGACATGTCGAGCGTATGAATGAAAGCGATCATCAAAAATTAATTCCTCGTCATAATTTATAATATAACAAAATCTATTCCACGATATGTGCGCTGAAAATTCAATTACAATTTTGCACCTATTACCGAACGTGTGAGGAGCGGCCGCAAATATTTTTGTGAAATTTTGTCAACTCCAAAAGTTAAAGATTTTCTGGATTTGCTCATATAACAAAAAACAAAAATTGAAAACCGAGTTAAATTAAAAATAATAGAGGCCAAAAGCTATAATATGCCCTCGAATTTCCGATGACTACACCATATCCATTTTCACTTTATAAATTTTTGCCGAATTTTTTTCGAAAACATATATGATTTATTTATTCGTTTACTGGACCAAAAAACGGAATGTTTACGGAATAGTATTCTGAAATTTCAGACGAATTTTTTTCGAAAACACATTTTTTAAATTTATTATCGAAAATATATTTTTTCATTTTTTTTTTATAAAATTTTTTGAAGAATTCAAAAAAATGTTTTTTCGATCAATTTATTTTATTTTGAAATTTTTGCAAAAAAAAATAATTTAATATAAATGAACAAGACCTGATTGACTGACGGACTGATCGATCAACGCCCAGACCAAACTCTTCGACCTAGGAACATGAAATTTGGACAGGGTGTTCATATCCCGACGAAGGCGCACACTAATGCGGGATTTTTTGAAATTCGCCACCTAAGGTACAAAAATGGGCGTGACAAAGCTGAACTTTTAACTGCAAATATAATATATTTGTACTTAAGATAGACACAGTCATGAAATTTGTCCCAGTCATGTATATTGTGTTTTTTTATTGTCCTCCAAAATGTGGGCCGTACTGAAAAAAGAGGAGTGGCTCTTCCCATAGAACCAAAACATTAAAATTGCTTTAACTCCTGACATACTAAGAGTAGAGTTATAAAAATCGAATCAAATGTTCATATTTATAACTACAATCGTCACGTAGAATGTGGGTGGGATTGGACCACGGGGCGTGGCACCTTCCTTATAACCAAAACATTAAAATTGCTATAACTTCTGACCTACTAAGAGCAGAGTTTTAAAAATCGAAACAAAGGATCATATTGAACATTGTAATCTTCAGGTAGAATGTAAACGGAATTGGACAGAGGGAGTGGCACGTAAGAGGGAAAAAATGGCGACGTAGGTATGCACTAAAAAGGGCAAATGGGCCGTAATTTAAAAAGATATAATTTTGCATTTAAAAAAACTGAGCACGGGCTACACTGTGAAAGGGTCCAGCTAGTACATACACAATTATGTAAATGAAGACACATTTTTGTTTTAAATTTGATGTTTAAGAACATCAAATTGAATCATAAAAACATAAAATTTGAATTCAATTAATGAAATCTTCCATATGATTAAATTATAATATTGATGAATAAAATCATCATACTCAATATTTTTTTTTTCTATATATAAAAAAATGCACAAAACGTTGATGCCAAGAAAATTTTATGATTTGTCTGTACTTTAATATTGTGCAATAAGCTCTTTCTACTAATTTTCGATAGACATTGGATCACATTTGAAGAACAATAATCTCTATATACCAAACAACTCGAAATTGTTAACATTTCTTTAATTGTATCAGTTAAAGTCCATTTTTGTTTAATATTATAGAAGATAAAGCGATTAAATCAATTTTTTCGCTCTCCTGAAAAACTGTTTTTCTATATACAATATAAGACCTCGATATAACGAATCCACGTATGGTCAACGTTTAAAAAATTATCACCTACTATTTAGGTACCTACGTCTATCTGTAACATAAGTCAAATCCTTGCGTGGCTGCAATTATATCTATATTATCTTAATATAAAACAAAAACAAGCGATTTTGCGGCGAGAGACCCACGTTTCCTATTTCAATAGATGATGTTGTTATAGCTGATAAGACTATCGCTGAATTTAGGATGATTTTATTATCACCAATCACAAACATTATCACATACATTCTCTTTCATTTCATACTCGGCTTATAGACGGTCGTATCTCGGGTCGTCTCGATGCCTTGCATTGCAAAGCAGACATTCGTAGAATTGCCTTCACACAGTGCGGACGACAAAAACTCTACGGTATCGGAATAGTAAAAAAAACGCCGAAGAAAGGTTTTTAATAGCAGCAGCCTTGAACCGAAAGTATTTAGTATCAGTAGCGAACACGAGGTGTATCGAAGCTCTTAACGAATAACATAACGAGCAAACAAGCGAAAAAGGATAACGTCTGTGTTATTGCCTGTGCGTCGATTAAACATATTACGTGGTAAGCAGTAATAAAAAGAACAACAAAAACCGGAAGTTATTTTAAAAGAGAGCCGTTGTACTCTATGGCGTTAACGTGAAACTTTTCATTGCATTCCAATTTAAATGAAATACGAGTGAACTACACAAAACAAAATTGATTCGTTTGTGAAAAATATACATTTACACCGCGTATTTAGGCAGTGTAACTTAATTGTTGTAGTTTTTGTTACATGCTGAGTTGTCAGGCAGATACAGATATGTGACAGATACAGACACAGTCAAAACGGATAGACAGGCAGCCAAATTTTTTGTGGAATTGCAAAAAATGTTGTCGCAAATGTTGTTGTTTTTTTTAGTTTTGGGTATAATGCAGAAATCAATGTATTTTGTGCATTGAAATGGAATTGATGGAGTAGGGATGTCAAAATGTACACACGAAAAAAATCCAAATGAAACAATTTATAAAATCAAATTTTGTAAATGTCTTATTGATGGATTAAATATTTTTTTTAAACGATTACCATGTTATAAGTATCAGTCATTTTTTTTTAGTATATATTATATTAACAAATATATTAACAAATACACACAGAAAAAAATACTATATAAATAACAGATTTTACTATTAAAAATTGTCAATAGGATAAATTATTATTTTAATCGGAAAATACCATTAAATACTAGAAAATACCATGACATTGCCATTGAGTTTATATGAAAAGATTTATTTTTGTATACTTTTAAATCAATAATTGTCCTATTGACCAATTTTAATAGGATTTGAGGGAATTTTTTCTGGGTATTCGAATCTTACAAATTTTCTCTTATTAAAAAAACAAAATCATTATTATTTAAAATTTTGTTAAAATAACAATATTTCGGCTGCATTTGTTAATAAAATAATTCAGAATAATTTTATGTATGTGATATGTAAATAATAATGGACATTTGTTATATGATTAGAGACATTTGTATTTTTGTAATATAAACACTTGGTTTGTTGCGTGAGCAGATCATTTGTTCATTTTACAATTAAAAAAAATAATGTAAAGAATAAATTTCGGTACATCTTTTATTTTAATCTCTTTATTATCGAGAATGTGGTTTTATTCAACAAAAAGAGCCTTGATAATGAGGAACCTTAAAGTCACGACTTTTAAAAATTGCATCACAAGGATCTTGAGGCGCCCTTTTCACCGTGCCTTTCCTTTCAATAATAAATTCAAAGAAAATAAATTAGTTTATCTAATTAAATAAATTTGTTAATCATATACGGCTATGTTCCGGCTTTCAATCGAATTCAAATCGATTTTCATATAAAATTTGTAAACAAACGTTTTTGAATTCGATGTCACAATACAAAAAAAGTATTTTTCAAACGAATTCAAACCGTTGAAGTCAAATCAAACGGAATTTAATAAAAAAAAACAAATTTTTGTTCTGTGACATGGAATTCAAAATCGTTTGTTTACATTTTTTATATGAAATTCGATCGAAAATCGAATTTTTATTTTTTTTTTATGTAAAAAAAAGTTCATTGTTAAATGAATAAGGAAATTTGTAAAATAATAATGAAAAAAGACAATTGTAAATTTTTGTAAATCTAACAAATATTTTTGTTGATCGTATATTTACAATTATTTTGTTATTTTAACGTAGCATTTTGTTAATATCACAGAAAATACAAATTCCAGAGACATTAAATTTTCAACATATGCAAAGGAAAATGTTTTTTTAGAGTTCGTCGAGGCAACGCAAATTCAAAATGTGTTCACTAAGTAAACAAAGATGATTATCAGAAATATCACAGCCCTAAATATCAAGTTATCTACAAATTATTTAGATCGTCTTTGAGACAACCATCTCTCAAACATCCTTCAAATACGATAAATATTGCTGGCAACCATCTTTTAAATTTACGATTATTTATAGCAACCATCAATTAAACATTTTACATATAGGAATATAGTTGAGGAATATTTGGAAAAGGTACTCCATTATAATTCGCGGTGTAATTTTTATTGAATTAAAATAAAATGAATCAAATATATTTATATTTAACTAGTATTAAAACATTATCTTGGTTATACATCGCCATTGTCTAACGACAACGACTTGAGACTTCTTCTTTGCGGAAGATCCAACCGACCGGCGATGCTGTCATCAAAGTAAACTCTTAAAAGAAATAATTTTCCATCACGTGTTGATAATTTCAATACCAGGGAATTTTATTTTCACTTTTACCATGATAATGTAACATTTGAGTTGACACTTTTTTACACCAATGGATACACTTAATTGTTGTGGATAAATCGAGCGTAAGTACGCCATTTTCCTTTTTTATAGTAGTCAACTGTCAAAATACCTCAAAAGTTTTGCTGCAAATGTCCAAGAAGTCAGGATGTTTGCTATCAGTCAACCGTATATATCTCAATTTTCGTTGCTGTTGTGGCACACATCTCGTAACTATCTGCTTATATGTCATACTTAAAAAATATGTATAGTTTTGCTGCAACTTTATATAAACTTTTGGGATGTTTGAATATTTGCTACAAGGCGTAGTTGCAGCAAGACTTTCATAAATATCTTGTTTTCTTAGTGTTGTTTACAAATTACTTACACTTATCCTGCACATTTATTTGTATTTACTGCATATTGAAATTGTTGTAAAAAGTATTTTTTTCGCGAACTAATTGCAGCAACACTCTCATAAATATTCTGTTTTCTTAGTGTATATTTTCAACTCGATCATAAACATTATCAGCATATTCCCAGTTCGTCGTATTTTAGTTCGTATATATTCGACAATAACACAAAAACGTCAATTTGTTGTTGCATCTCTTATAAAAGTGAAAATCCACAAGTGTTGTATTTGAGAGTTGCCCTGAGACATGTTTTTGGTGTCGTATTTTGTGAAATAAAGATAAAATTTTAAATTAAAGATAAATAATGTGCACAAAATGTTAATTTATTTGTTTTTCTTTTCTAATCGATGTAAATATATATTAAATTTAATAAAAAATCCTCAATTTATAAGAATAATTTTCATATATTTGACGAAACATTAGAACAAGCAAAAAAAAAGTGGTGCTCACAGTTTATTGTTTTATTCGTAAACAATAAACTGTATTCGTATTCGTAAAATGTCGTACCAATACCATGAAACTGTGAATACGGTATATATTTTCTTAGTGTAGTATTCCAAATCAGCATTACTATTTTATGTTAAATTTAAAATAAATAATATTGCGAATATTTTCTTTAGTTTTCTGATGATAGTGAGCGGAAGTTGAGCCGCTTATCAGATATTTTGAACTTTTGTGTGTGAAAGTTCATTGCTGATACTGCAATATTATGATTATTGGTACCGGTTGAAGACTAAATACTAAAGTCATTCTCTTTTTTTTTGTAATGTCTGCTCAGCAGAATAGTATATGTTGTGTTAGCTGATAATTTAATTAATGGTATCGCCATAAATGAATTATGTGCGGAGTTAAAATGTTATTTTTAGATTATATATTATAAAAATTTATATTCTATCTATATAATTTAACTAAATTTTTATACAAAACTGAAAAATATTATGAGACTTTAAATAAATATTATGTTAAATCGACAATAAGTTTACAGCAATGATTTAAAGTCATCTACAATCATTTGGTATATTTTAGATATGTAACACGTTTAAAATATTCGACTCCTCTTATAACGTAAATCAAAATCGTCTGAAATTCGAGTGACATAATTGGCTTGAATTAACTAAAACGAAAACGATGACAAAATTAATCAGTCATAAAATTTGATCACTCGTATATCTGCTGCTTTTTGATGAATTCCTTTTATTTTACGATTTAAGAGGGTTCAAAAAGTTTTTTTAAAATTTTATTTACGATTTGAAATATATGTCTGAAGAGGAAAAATGAAACGAAACATATTGATTACACTAAGAAAACAATATGTTTATAAAAGTCTTGCTGCAATTATGGAAAATATATTTTTCTGAGTTTACTTTGATGACAGCAGCGCCGGGCCAACTTGGTTCTTCCGCGAAGATGTTTCTAGTTGTTGTACAATTTTACTTTCGAAGGATTTATGTATATCAAGGATACTGTTTTAATTGTAGAATAAATAAAAATCATTTGATACCTTTATTTTAAGTTAACAAAAATTTCTCCGCGTATGGATAACATTTTCCAAATATTTTTCAACAATCTTCATATTTGTGAAATGTTTAATTGATGGTTGCTATAAATAATCGTAAATTTGAAAGATGGTTGTTAGCAATATTTATAGTATTTGTCGGTTGTTTGAAATATGTTTATCTCAAAGTCGATCTAAATAATTTGTTAATAAGTTGATATTTAGGGCTGTGATATTTCTGGTAAACATCTTTTTTTTTGTGTACGTTATACTAATATACGAAGTTAATTCAAAAGAATCGTCTGGGCAGTCACACGATTCATTTTATATTATAAGGCCTTTAAATTGTTGTTAAATAAATCTTAAACGCAGAAAAAGTTTAAAATATAGTAGTCATTCGGGGCCAATGAACACCAAAGGGTTAAATAAGCCCCATATATTTGTAGGTATTGTGAACAGGCTAATTCCAAGTTTTTTTGGCTTTTGCCAAAAAATGCAATTTTTGCCATTTTTTAAAATTATTTTGTAAATTTGCCAATATTGATATACTTTGCCTAAAAATACCTTTTTTACACTCTGGCAAACCTTTTTTAAATAATATTTTCGATTTTCTGGTTGTATTAAAAAAATATATGACGTACTTTTCTTGTGAATGAAATTAACGAAATAAATATTAGACCATGTAAAAGAGAAGTCTATGATTGTCAACAAAAATAGTTCATTGAAAAATTTTATAAAGTTTTTTTTTTGCCATTTTTTTTTACTATTTTTGTGCCATTTTTTGACATTTTTTACTATTTTTGTGCCATTTTTTGACATTTTTTACTATTTTTGTGCCATTTTTTGACTATTTTGGTGCTATTCTTTGCCTGCCATTTTTAATTATATTTTGTGCCAAAAAAACTTGCCCTGGTTATAATGAACGTAACGTGACGTACGTTCCGTTCCGGTAACATTTGACAACGTACGTCTATTATAACCAAAGCTTTACGGATCTTTACGTCCCGGGCACGTAAATTTTGTCATGTTCATTCTAACCATTTATATTATGTACGCATTTATCGAAACGTTAGGTCCTGTTTCGATGTCATTTGAGCATGCAACGTCTATTATAACTTCAGCTTTAGTTATAAAGGTGAATTACGAATACAAACTCTTATTATTTTACGAACATTTGTGACTAATAAATTGTGTCCGGACCAAAATCTAAAATTAGATTTTGTATAAGTTTGTCTAAATTTGAAGACTAAACTAAGTTTGTCGGTAATGCAGTGTTTTATATTAAGGGTGTGTGCGAATTCGACTAAATTGCTGACTAAACTAAATTGAACAGCTTTTCATTCGATCGCCATTCGGTAACCGGTAATTGTTAAAAGTCCACAATCGAGCGATTTGCCATCCAATTTAGTCTGCCCGAAAATTAGCTAAATTGAAAAATCCAACACTGCATTACCGACAAAATTTAGTTTAGTCAGCAATTCAGTCGAATTCGCACATACCCTAACATTTTAAAATTTTAGTGCAATCTACATTGAACTAAATAGACAGAGAGGAAACAAACAGATTGTTGAGTTATTAACGATTTTACACATTACCGATTAAAAATCAATAAAAAACCGTCAATTTAGTTAAGTCTAGTCATACCCGTTCGCACATAAATAATATTTCATGTAACAATCTCATATTAATCTATTCAAATTTAAATTTTGCAGTGATATCGCATTTTGTGCAAGAACTTAAGCGTTCCTGTGTGAAGCAGAAATAGCTATATTTTACCACAGCATGGATTAAATGTTTATTAAACGATAGTTTAATATTTTATTTCCGCTGATGATAACTGCATACATTATGAAGGCAGTTAGCTGTGACCGTTCTTTAGGCGTCAATTACCGACACCTAACGATTCTCATCGTAATTTTAGGCTTTCATTTCGCAAGTGCAGCACGTCAAAGTAAGTTTTAAAATGTATAAGAAATAAATATAATGTAACATTTATTCATTTTACTCCATTTAGATCCTTTGAAAGATCCCAACATTTGTGGTCGTCCCCAATGCGATCTAAGCAATACAAAATTTGACTACGGTGATACACTATACAAGTATGACTATACTATTGACTTGCGTAGCGAATTTTCTGGTACCGGCGACAATACCTCGGATTTATTTCTGAAAGCCAGTCTGGATTTATTTTTTCCCAAACCTTGCGAAGGATTTCTACGCATCAATGATGTTAAACTTTGGGATCATGAGCAAACCGCTGCGACGACAGATACATCTTTGACACCGGCGAGTAATGACGATGTTTATGACTATTACGCTGATTCTGGCGAGGCCAAAGAGTCGGAAACCGAAACAAGCGAAGATTTGAGCAATATGCATCCAAAAAGCGCTGACTTAGCAGTGGATCTAACGCGACACCTTTTGCGATTTTCCTTTCACGACGGTCTAATCACAGAAGTTTGTCCCAACGCCGAAGAAACAGCGTGGGTGCTAAACTTTAAAAAGGGCATCTTGTCCGCGTTGCAAAACACAATGATACGTTTCGATGTGGATTATAACACAACGGAGACCGATGTAACTGGCACCTGCAACGTGGCATATGCGCTCGATAGCACTGACGATGTATTTCTCACCATACGTAAAGTCAAAGACATTACTTCGTGCCGAAATCGCTATTCGACACATTCGATTTTGCAGACTACACCCTATACATTCCGCGATGACAAAGCCATATGGCCGATATTAGACTCGCAGAGTTATTGCAATGTATGTTAGACCTTTTAAGTGATGCAGAATAATATATAATTTATATTTCCAGTTGACTATTGACAACAATCTCTACCGTGAAATTAGTTGTATGGAGCGACATCAGCTAATTCCCTTTTCCAATAGCAGCACGGGCGCCGTAACAACCTCTAGATCAAAATTGACGCTAACCAACGAAGAGGCTTACAGCAGTGGCGAATTTCTTGCCGAGAGTAAGAGGCAAAACCGATTTTAAATAAGCAAGCTTAATATATTTTTATTTTAGATAATAACATGATTGACAAGCGTTCATCGCTTATCTTCGATCACACTCCCGCTACTAAACCAACGCACGGCGAAATCAAGGCCTCACGTGAGCTGCTGAAGGAAATGTGCACTTTCGGATTTCCAAATATACAGCGTGAATTTATCGATGCATTCACAAACTTTCTGCAAACTACCAAAAACCTCGATTACAAGGCGTTAACACAGCTTTTAGCGCGATCGGCGAGCATATGCAATAACGGAAAGTAAGTCTAAACATCATAAGACAATTTAGAATAAAATAAATTAGCCGAGATAAAGTATTCGGCAGGTTACTGTGAAAATATAGACATATTTAATACCTAACGAAAGATTTTGGAATATTTCGATCATATTTTCGGCAAACGCAAAGATAAAAAAGGGAAGATTTTGGGAAGTGTATGGTAGATTAGTCTTTGGGTAGATTGTCAAATTTGGTTGAAGTTTAAAGACAGATTCCCGGCATTCCTGAGTATTCCAAGAAATAGGCAGGTTTTGATACAAACTACGCCTTTGTCTGCTTCAAATCGTCCGAAAAACTGTTTATATGTTTATATTTCATATATCTGCCTCTACCTTCCTTAATCTTTATATATCCTGTGTTTTATTCTATGGCAGACAGCAGGCATATTTTGATACAAACTCCGCCGTTGTCTAACGGAAACATGCCGAAAATCAGACGATTTCCAACTTGAAAACTGCTGGGGGGTTACTCTGTAATGCGATTCGAAAGTGATATTACTCGCATTTTAATAAATGGTGCTTTGGTAGTGTGACTTTCGCATTTAAATTTGGAAATTTCGTATTCAAATTCATAAGTGACAACAGGGCTACCTTTTTAATTCCGTTAGATTGTATGAATTTGCCTTCGTAACTCTTTGTTCTTTGATTTAAATTGACTTTCGTATCGCATTGACTTTCGAATCGCGATACATAGTAACCCCCCTGAGTTTGTCTGCTTGCTTCCTGACTGCTTGCTTCGGAAACCTGCCAAAAATCCTACAATCTCGAACTTGAAAACTGCTGAGTTTGCTTTGTTCTATGGCATATCACAGGTATATTTTAATACAAACTCCACCGTTGTCTACCGAAAACCTTCCGAAAATTTGACGGTTTCCAGCTTGAAAACTGCAAAGTTTGTCTGGTTGTTTCCCGACTGTTACTTGCCCCAGATAAAATTTCGGAAATATATTCCTGAAAAGTGCCAGAAATTTTGTCTCGGCTGGCGTATATTTTGTCTGTGGTAATACATAAATTAAATATATATTTTAATTTACAGAAATCATGTGCTAGAATCCTTGCCGTACATTGGCAGCACCGCCTCATACCAGGTGATGCGTGACCAGATTATAGCAAATGCCATACCAAAAACACTCGCGCACAACTGGATGACATCGCTTTCATTTATACAGCGTCCCGATGAGGAGACCCTCAAGACTTTTTTTACCATACTCGAATTTTCGCGCAAGAAAATTGATCCCGAGTACACTCTCAGTTCGTCCGCTGTTATCCATAGCTTTTGTAAATACAATGCCGACTGCGGCTTGAATGTACATGTGAAAAAAATAACAAATCTATTGGAAACTGAATTTCTAAGCCTATTAAACATGTATCACAACGAAAGGCGCACACGTGAACGTATGATTGTTATTATGAAGGGCTTGGGAAATATCGGCGTAATTTCCGAACAATTTGCCGAACAACTACTAGATATAATTTCGGAGGACATTGCACCAGTGGATATACGCTTGCAGGCTGTGCTTGCATTTCGACGGGTGGACTGCATGAAATATCGCAAATCCTTCCTAGACATTTATGGCAACTTTAGTATCAATTCCGAGTTGCGTATTGTTGCGTATTTGCAGGCAATGCGTTGTCCCGACTATCGCTCAATCAATGTTATTAAAACGGTGCTTAATAGCGAGCAGATTAATCAAGTCGGTTCATTTGTATGGTCGCATTTAACAAACTTGGCAAAGTCGTCTTCGCCGGTGCGCATTGAAGCACAGGGATTGTTGCTCAACGATGATTTGCCCGAAAGGTTTAAGATGGATATACGAAAATTTTCGCGCAATTACGAGCACAGCTTATTCTTTGATGAGTACAATTTCGGTTGGTTATAAATAGTTAATTCTTTTAGATTAGTTAATTAATTTATATATTATTTTATGTAGGCAGTACCACAGACATGAATATTGTTTTTGGCACAGACTCCTATTTACCGCGTATGGCTACGCTGAATTTTACTGCTGATCTCTTTGGACAGTCTGTGAATTTCTTCGAATTTTCCGCACGTGCTGAAGGCTTTGAAGAACTTGCTGAGTCGGTATTTGGCCCCAAAGGACCATTGAATCGGGGTGTCTTTCGTAAAAAGCTTTCATTTCTCAATAAATGGCTAGGCACTGAGAGTTCAGAAGATGATGGTAACTATAGATGATGAAGCATATCCATATCTTTTACTCTTATGTGTTTTGATTTCAGATACATTTGAAAACCTCCTTAACATTGATGGTTTTCGTTTAAAGCGTGGTACTGAAGATGAATTACCAGATCTTACTGAGGAAGACTATGAAGATAGTTTGAACCGTGTAAAACGTGATGCACCTGCAACACACAAAGACAGTTTGCAAAAAAATGTTGACGATTTAGGTTACAAACTAAAATATAACTACAACAACCCAAGAGCACAGATTGGCTTTCGTATATTCGGCAATGATCTGCGTTACCATTCATTAGAAGGCATTTTCGAAGTTATGGCTTTAGCCAAGGAATTCGATCCTTTCCAGCAGGCGGCTAAAATACTATCTGGCGATGAGGTCACATTCACAAAATCAGGCGTACTTCTCGATGCCTCCTACAATGTGCCACTAGGAATCGGTCTCCCTCTTTCAATTAACGCTTTTGGTGCGTCTTCTGTGGATTTGCGCATATCCGGTAGTCTAGATCGCATGGAACCAGCAGCGGATTGGCACTTTGATGTAGAGGGCAAATTTAAGCCATCCGTATCAGTTGACGTTATTACAACAATGCAGACGGATATGTTCTACGCTATATCTGGCATTCGTGTGAAAAGCAATCTCTACTCAAATTCGGAAGTTGAAGCTAAACTGAAGGTGCGCGGCAAGAATTTAGTATCATTTTCATTTAATCTGCCGCAAGATAAAAATGAATTATTAAGTGCACGCTCGGAGCTATTAGTTATGAAGGACACCGAAGAAATACCGCAACAGGGTATTGAGAGACGTCGTTCGAATGCGACGTGCACTTGGCCTGTCTTGGATGATGCTATTGGATTGAAAATGTGCTCATACTTTAGTGTACCCGATTTAAGCAACGCCTCGGATGTTGTTTATCCTGGCTTGCTACTCAGTGGCCCATTAAATTTCAGTGTTATCTTGGCAAAGTCAGATTTAACAGCGAAGAACTTTGTTTTCGAATATAAGTGGGACCAGAAAGACTATGACTCCGAATGGTCCTTCATATTCCACACTCCTGGCTCGGCGGTGAAAAGACTTTTAGTCACAAATATTACCACGATACAAGATGCTTTCAATGCTTCAGTGTCGTTTGTTAATGGAGACGGTATCGCAGCAGCCGGATGTAATTACAATGGAAATCCGGATAATCGCAGATTAGATGTTTTCCTGGACACAAATGGCAATCGAAGTTTGGATTTAAATATGGAACTGAAACGTGTGCAAGATCGCACTGCTTGGATATATAAACCTAAAATATTGCTAGCTGTTAAGGGGGTCAACATAACAGGCCTGGCAGGCACCGTACGAATTAACGAAAAGAATGGCATAATACAAAATGATGTAGAATTATCGTTCGAAACGAAAAAACTTCAAGCTATGGTACGCGGTAATATTATACAAAGTGAAATAACTACATCCACTAATATGACGGTCAATTATAGGGTAAGACTGTGAGCACTCTTGTTGTCTCATTATTCTATAACTCTCCTTTAGTTCCAGGCCAATCAAATTGAGACAATCAATTTTGAAGGAAAACTAGTAAATTCCGGTGACAAATCAAAGACTGAATATCGCGGCAATGTTAAGCTGAAAACGACTGCATATCCAAAATTAAATTTCGCATCAAATGCCACCTGGCTGACATTGCAAGGTCATACAGAGGGAATACTTACCTACAACAATGCACTTGACTTTGTTGATCCAAATTATACGAGTTCGGTGCGTTTAGTGTTTGCTCGAGCGTACTCAGACGATGTTATCTGGGAAGGATCGCGAACACGCGCTAGCTTTGAGGTTAAAGTGCCGCGATCAAAGTTAGACTTTAGAGTATTAGTAAAGTAAGTATAAATCTTTAGAATATACAAATTATGATGGTGTTTTGAGGGTTTAAAAACCCTTTCATTTATGAGACTTTTAGTACTTCCTAAAATATTCATATTTGAGCACCTAAATGATCACAAAATGTCCTCCGAAACCTGGGTTTACCTATTTCCAACGTTATATATATATTTTTTTGTTATTAACTACTTGCTAGACATGAGGAACGTAATAAAAATGGAACTGAACACAACGTCGTGCTGGGGCTACGTTACGCACCCGAGAAAGAAGCAACCGGACTTTTTTCAGTACATCTACCACGTCGGAACCTATTTGCCGTAGATGCTTACATGAATGTAACAATTCCGGAATTTAACTCGTGCACAGCACGATTAAGACTTAATGAAAGAACTTCAAAGGATTATCTGGTAAACTACAGCAAATATCTTCTTGTACAATTACTACTGACACTAATACATGAACGCTTTTAGATTAATTTAAATGGCACCTGGTTTACCGGACACTCCTTATCCATCAAGGGTAATTATAAGGATAAGAGTTCGCGTGTACAAGCACTACATAATCTGAAATTGATTGTCGAGAGTCCATCATTTGACGCCACTACGCTTAATATTGTCTATCGACGAAATCAGTTATTAATGCTTGCCGACCTTCAGGCAAAATACGGTAATGATCCTTATGGTCTTAGCGTACAGTATACGGCAAATGTCGACAATAAAAACACAAACGCAGAGGTCAAACTTACCGTCAAAGAGAAAGAGTTTTGGTTGAATGCAAAACTGCTTTCGGAACAGCCAAAGTTACTGCAAATTGAAGTACATCTAGACAAGTGAGTAAAAAATTAGCATATACAATATGGGGTCGAGGAAAAGCAGTTCGTGGCATTTTTTACTCAAAATAAAGTAAAATATTTTTATATATTTTTACTCAAAATTTGAGAACATTTTATTATATATTCAAAATGAACTTTGTTAAACGAAATAAGTTTCGTTTTGATCCTTTTGGTGATTTTTCACAGGCTTCTTTGAAGTCAGTTTTAAACCATTAATAGAATTTTTCTGATGGTAGTCGGGCGTGGCAAGGCTCCGACTGGTGAATGAATCAAAACTTCCCAACTGTGCTCTCTCAATGTTTACCGAGTCATTAAAGTCTTCCTATTGATTATTTGGGTCCGCTTAACCTCATTTGCACGATTTCGCAGTAACTGTTGATAGTAAATAGAATGGCCTGGTTGGAGCAGCTCATGATGCGAGATTCATTTCCAATCCCAACAAGCATATACTTACTTACTTAAATGACCCTTACAACCGTGGGTCGGTTTTGGCCGCTAAGATGAAGCCGCGCCAGTCGGATCTGCTTTGCGCGCGATGACACAACAAAAGTGTCATGCTGCTCGCATATGCCGATGATATTGATATCATTGGCAGGAGCACACGAGCAGTCAGCGCAGCATTCTCCAGATTGGAGAAAGAGTCGCGTCGAAAGGGTCTAGCTGTGAACGAGGACAAGACGAAGTTCCTTGAGTCAACAAGCAAAAAAGAGTCCGTGCGTCTTGGACAAAAAGCTGATTTTGACACTCACAAGTTCGACAATGTGAAGGACTTCGTCTATCTGGGATCCAGCGTAAACAGCAACAACGACGTCAGCCTGGAGATGAAACGGAGAATAACTCTTGCCAACAGGTGCTACTTTGAGCTCAGTAGGCAATTGAGAAGTAGAGCCCTCTCTCGCCGTACAAAAATAACGCTCTACAAGTCACTCATCATGCCCGTCCTACTTTATGGTGCAGAAACATGGACGCTGGCCTCAACCGATGGGAGAGTACTGGGAGCGTTCGAGAGAAAGATTCTCCGTAAAATCTTTGGCCCTATCTGCTTTGCTAACGAGTATCGAATCAGGATGAAACATGAGATGTATGAGCTATTCGACGACATTGACATAGTCAAGCGCATTAAGATCCAGCGGCTTCGCTGGCTAGGTCATGTCGAACGAATGGATGAAAACACTCCAGCCAACAAGCATATAATCTTACCTTAATCCGTGAATTGTCAGTTTGCGTAACTTCAACCTTTTTGGACAAAGATCATTTTCGAATAGTATTGTCGTATCCCGTATTCAATTGTATCACCCGTTTTCACTCTCTTCCAATGTGGCTTTATTTCGTTACGTATCAGCAGTGTTTCGAGATGGAAACAAATTGCTAGTCGTAAGTGGCAAAGTCCGGATTACACGGTGGATGAATCAAAATTTCTCAGTTCAGAACTCCTAATTTTACCGATTCTTTAAATATACTTGTGGTTTGGTATTAGCGCGAAAGATAATACCATTCTTATTGATCAATTCTGGTCTCAATTGTCGACTAAATAAACAAATGTCCTTGCTTTATTTTCTAATGGAATGACTTAATTTTAATTAGCGTTGCCAAAGCTCTTTAATCACAACTGGAAAAAACGCCTCGAACTTTTTACTCGCCCCAATATTATCTCGGCATATTTTTCAATTGTCCATTTAGGTTACGCGATATTCATCTGAAGTTTGGCGTATTGTCACTGGAAAAGCGGAAAGAGCTATCGGTTGAATTAAAATGGGATGCGAATCGAGATCCCTCGCAACGTTTGGGATTGCTTGCCGAATACTATAACCCGTCAACTAAAAAATATGACGGCAATGTAATGATTACATATCCGGATCGTACCATTAGTTGTGGCTTCAATGCTTATACCGGTGGTCCAACGTTTTCCGGTACAGCCAGAGCTTCATGGAGCGTTAATGACGTGATAATCTTCACTTACGAAGCTGGTATTTTGCCAGGTGAAAATTTGCATAACTGGATAAGTGCCGAACTGGAAACACCTTTCGATGGTTGGCGACAGAATAGTTTAAATGCCGGCGTCTACAACGTTGGTAATCTTATATTGGCAAATTCATCATTACTTTGGGCTGACAATCAGAAGCTTGAGCTCGGTTTTAAAAGTGATCATGAAGTTGCTGAGCCATTGTTGCAATTTGACATGAGACTGGGCATCAACAGCACAATTAAAGATATTCCAACCATCAATATTAAATTGAAGCATTGGCAAGACATGAAGAAATTCGATAGTGATTTCGATTTACGTTATAGCGCTGCAAATGAAAGCCTAAATGTGTACAGCATCAAATCCAATTGGGAAATTACGCAAACTGCGCATTTTCAGAATGTCTCCGGTACGGTGTTAATGCAAAGTCCCTTCGAGAGTTATCGTAAAGGTGGCTTAGCAGCTAAATTCAGTCTCAGTGATAAACGTGAAATTCGCGGTGCAGCCGCTTTAAATTTTGACATTCGTGAATTTACACTCGCTATGGATGGATTCGTCAAGAAGATCACGAACAATATGCTGACAATTAACATAACAACACCTTTGGAGAAATTCCGTACAATACATGGTCGGTTTGGTCTGAATGAAAAGGATTATCATGCCGTCGCAGAGGTACGTGCACCAACGGTTGCTCTGGGCGTCGAGGCACTCTGCGACATTAAATCATTAACAAATTTCAATATAAAACTGAGCATTGCCACGCCTATTGAGAGTTTCCAACAAGCAGCCGTATTTGCCAAGATTAAAACGGACAACGTCGACTTGAGGGGTATGTGGAATAATGCTACTCTAGGATTTACCGGTGTTTGGCGCTTAAATAATATCACTGATTTTGAGTACTCGTATAGGGTATTTACACCGCTGCATGGTTTCGAGGAAAACGGTTTTATAGCCAAGTTCATTAAGCATGATATTTTTATATTGGAATTGCACGGTAAATTGTCGCACTATAAATTGGGTGTCAAGGTTAACGGTCATCCGAAATCTAAGCTCTTACAACAACTGGGTGGTAATAAACTTGAGCTAGAGATACTTTATGATGAAGATTTTCAACCACCAAAAATGGAAGAATCCGAAGACTACGACATGGATACAATTGACTACGAAGAATTTTTCTCGTACTTCGTTGACTTTGAATTGGACACGTTGGTATGGCCCACTATAGATGGTGCGCTGGATATTCAGGAAGTGATTGACTTTTACTTTATTGTTGGTAATGTACTACTACCACAAGGACGTGTTGATATCAAAGATCGTCTATACTTCCCTGATTATATTAATGTACTCAATGTTTTGAACTTGAATACGCCTTTCGAAGCCGCCAAGGAAATTAAATCCATTGTCGAGTATCATGTCGATTTAAATTATAATTACTTCTTCGAAAAGGTGCAAATAATAGTCCGCAATGGTTTGGATAGCGCCAAGGAGTTAGGATTCCAATTAAATTATACAAAAGCAGATGATACATTAAAACCCAAGCAACACGATGTCACTTTAATGGTGAAAACTCCGTTTGAAGTGCTCAGTGAAATTTATATCGTTGGTAAACTGGAACTTGAGGAAAACGTGTACAGAGGTAATGTGTCATCTAGAACACCAAATACATTCCTCTCGCTGGCGGCATCCGTTGAGGTAAAAACCCAAAAACGTTTTAAACTAAACAGCGGAATAATGTATATTTTTTTTAGGCTGAAGAAAATTTCCTTGAAACTTCTGTGGGTATATTGCTGAACACAAATATCATGCCTTATTATGCATGCAAGGCATACTTTAAAAAGGATTTCTCAGAGGTTGATAATTTCATTGGCATTCAATTTGAAGTAACCGATAATGACATCATTAATAAGGTATAATAACAATCCTTAATTTAGTTAGTCGCATTTAATACATTTATAAATTTATAGTTACAAATTGAGTCAGGCTGGCAAAAGAACCAGGGAAATCTTTTTAAAGCCAACGGAAAGGTACAAACAACAATGCTACCTCTGAAGTTGGCAGAAAGTTCTGTATTGCTGACGAAAACTCCAAATCCACAACTCAATTTCGACATGGCTTTAGTGAGTAGGAACGGACATCGCATTGAGTACGGTACACGTGCCATTAAAAAGAAGGATATATTTAATGTAGAAATATGGACGCCGATGGCAAACTACAGAAATGTTTCAATGCATGGCACTTTAGTACCTTCTATCAAGAATGCCAATGAATATGCAGTCAGTGGACAACTGTACCGAAATATGGCAACATACTCTATTAATGGTGCTATAAAGATGGCTGACAATTATCCAGTTGATGCTAGAATCCGTATGCAACCCAAGGCCGGCGGTCGGGACGGAGTCCTGGAACTTAGCATTACAGATGCAGAGGGCAGTCAAAAGGGTCTAGATTTTAAATTCAGTGCGATCGAAGATGGTAAAATGTGTCAGATATCTGGAGGTTATCACATTAGCAATGCAACAGGCATGGACTTCTCTGTTTTGGTGCAGTCAACAGAACCTGAAATAGCACGTATAAATATCAACGGCAAGTTGAGCCCTCACGAGACAGGTCGCATGGTAGGAGAGCTATTGATAGAGACACCATGGAAAGAATTGGGTATTGAATCAGTACGCCTGACTTCAGACATTACTGTACGCAAAGAAGGTGGACAAGTGCAAGGGGAATATCAAATTGGTGAAAATGTGGGACGTGGCAGCTGCACATGGGCATGGATCTTAGCGGAAGATATGCAGCTTATACTGGAGAGTTATATAGATCGCCCTGATGCCAAACCAAGAATAGTACATGTGGGTGCAAAGTATTTGAACCCACAGAAAAATTTCCAGCAACTTTTCACAGGCGGAAAGATTAATGTTGACTCTAAATGGAATCTAGAAGTTAATGGTACATTGCATTATCGTTCAACGGATGATATACATGTTGGCTTGCTCACACAATTGCCCGAACCTGTTGGTGATAAGCATAATATAGTTGTGCGTTACCGTGGTAACGTATTCAGTAAGGGAGCACAGCCAAACGTGTTTATGGAAGGCAAATATGAATCTGAAGAAGCGCGACGTCGTTTTTTGACACGCATTTCGTACCGCAATGTGACAGACTTGCAGGGTTTAGGACATGTGGAATGGGGAAAAATTGATGATATTTCCGTCATAGAAGGAGACTTTCAAATGCTACGCAAACCAGAGATTCGACGAGAATTCTATGCCAAACTGATAACGCCCAAATACAAGAATGAAGATACGCTATTTTTAAGTGGCAACTATGATCTTAAAGAAGATTTTCATCATTTGGTGTAAGTTCTTTGATATGCCATACAATTTGAATTTATTTTCAAATCACTTTATTTTAGCTGCTCTTTTGACTGTCCCGCTTCGCGAAAAATAGCAGATTTGGATGTGGCATTTAAAACGTTATCGAATACATATGGCTTTTTAAACAGCTCGACGCCATTTTTAAATGTTAGCTGGTTTAAGACGGACTTTAATTTCAGCACAAATAGGTAATACTTTGTTTTAATACTATTTTTATTAAGTTTAATTTTCAAATTATGCTAGCGGTGAAACGTATCGTTATTGTCGTGGCTCATGGCCAAATGATTCGGCATTTTTCGAGCTCAAGGGTGAATATGACAGTCATGCCAATAATAATGAGATAAAAGGCGCCATTCAAATGGAAGTACCGCTTGCTAGTCGTCATCGCGCTGACATTGCGTATAGTCTGAATGAAAGTGAAAATTCTGATAATGGACACATTAAGGTTATTTACAATGACAAACAAATATTGGATGGTACTTACAAACGCACAGAAGATCACAAACATCCATTGCACACCGATACAACGGACATTACATTGGAAAATGACATGAAACCACTGGGTGTGCGTTATGTAAGTTTCAAGGATTGGAGCAAACCCGAAGCTGTGCTCGACATAAAGCATGCCGAGGTTTTCGAATTGCGCAATACAGATAAATTTAATCTTACGGGCGAGTTACATACACGTTCAACTTTAAGTGGACAAGAACTTAAGATTGTGGCGATACATCCCAATAGAACTGTGATACTGACCACCAACTACGAAGAACCAAATGATCGTCTTACAAAACAGCGTACCAAATTGGAACTATCGCAAACAGCTTGGATTGGTTACAATATCGAAGTAGAAAACAATAGCACGGTAAATAAACTATATAATTTTTTTACATTGTTTTACATATGGGGCATTCAATGATGAAATCATAAAGGTGGAGTAAGCATGGAGACGAATACATATTTTTTTTAAAACCACAATCAAAAATGTTCAATCAGTCGCTTTTAAATGTTTGATGCCAGCAGATATGTTTTTCTTTATTTTAGGAAGAAAAATGTCTCTCAGCATTTTTTGAGCATTTAAAATAAAAATAAGATTTCAAAATTAAAATTTAAGAGCTCCTCCCAATAGCTGTATTGTTTTATCATGGGGCATGTCATGTCAATACGGTCACTTGTGGTTTCAGAATATCAAAGAAATCAGTTTTTCAAGAATGTTTCATTTATTTTGTTGTTAAGGTAGAAAACAAAAAAGTTTTGATATTGGTAGAGATTTCGCCAAGCTTTCAAATCAAAATGCAGATTTTTATTTTATTATGCTATTTCCAATACAATTCTCTTTTAAATTAAATAAAGTTGGATACCGACCACTGGTCAGTCTTAATTTTTATCCAATATATGTGAAAATGTAACTATATTATGTTTTAAATGTCTTTTATCGCATCTGGAGACACCCAGCTATTTGTAAATGAGAGCCTCTTATGTTGGCTTCCGAAGTTATAATGCTTCATACATTTTGTTATGGAATTCTATATTGGGTGAGTGTCACGATACAGTATTTGACAGGTGACGTCTGTAGCTACATTTTGACATAAGTATTATCAAAATTGAGACCGGACTGTGTGTGGTCAGTATCCTATTTTTCAGTTTTTGAAGTATCATATTTTTCAGTTTTCGAAGAAACAAAACATATAGGTTAGTGAATACCACACTACAAAGGACATTTTCATTTAAAAGTTCAACAAATTCTCTACAGATTCTAAACTACTTTTTAGCATAACTATAAAATTAATTAAAAATCGTAGAAATAATGACGTAGAATTAATGACACTCAAAAAGTACGATTTAATTCCGCTTTGGTACTCGGAAACCGAACAAATTCCACGACATTTTAAAAACTAGGTGGCCGTTTATACAAGAATGCCCTATACATATTAAAACTAGTACTCTGCGATTAATCAATTAATAAAAATCTTGATTAATCAAAATCTTGATTAATCAAAATCTTGAATAATCAAAATCTCGATTAATCAAATCTTGATTAATGAAAGTTTTGATTAAACAAAATCTTGATTAATCAAAGTCTTGATTAATCAAAATCTTGATTAATCAAAATCCTGATTAAGTAGAATTTTGATTAATTAAAATTGAATTCACTTTATTCATTGATTAATCAATGAATGACAATTTTGATTAATCAAAAACCTGATTAATTTATTAATCACTGTTCTGATTAATCGGAAATGTTGATTAATCATAAATTGATTATTCAAACAATTTGATTAATCGATTAATAACACTGTCCTAATAAAAACTAATTTTATTTTATTTAATTCACAGCCTGGTAATGATACACAAAATTTTGTGTTAGAGCTCTCATATCCAAAACGCACTTTGGCCACAGAAGGCTGGTACAGTGTCAATGAGCAACGTTTTAACTCGGATATTTCATTCAAGTGGACAGCCGATGCAGATCAAGAAGAAATGAAAATTGTACGCAGCGGATTTTTATGGCAATCAGAGCCACTACAAAATGGCGATCGCGATAACCAAACATTGATTTTAACTATTGGTCATCCGTATCTGGAAAAGGACGTGAAATTCAAAGGCACCTACTATCGTGGCCTAAAAGAATTATTGAAATCTAATTTGATAATTGATTATTCTAATGATCCCATGCATCTGATTGAAATTGGCACATCGCTGAAGGATAACTATCAGGATTTGGGTCACACAAATTACACTTTTAAGTTATATGCGCATCACAAAGCTTCAGCGCTGGATGTGAAGTTCGATGGTACAGCCGCCGCAAAAACATCGTATTACAAAACAGAGTCACATGCACTGTATAAACGCGATTATTATCCCGAAAGACATGGTATGTTCTTGGTTAAATTGGATTTGGCTAACAAAGAAGTGGAGTACATGGTAATTTTATATTTTTGACACTGAATTTGAACAATTAAACATTTTTAATGTTATTATTTTTTAGCGTAATTCTCCATATCGTTCAGTGCGTGTATGGGCAGTTCCAACTGTGCAATATCCTGTTTATGGCATAAATGCGACCGTGTGGGATACGCCGCATACCAATAACACCGGCTATTTTTATGTCAATCTTGACAAGCACTACGTACGCATGGACGTCAACTTGACTGAGGATGCTAGCCAAAATTTGCAAATGGTTGGCACTATTCCAGATACACGCAGTGGCTACTTGGATATATGGCGTAATTATGAAGAGATTCGTGTTATAGATGTGAGCTCTTACATAAAAATGAATCACTCACGCTTAATTACCGGCCGTTTCCATTGGCGACCTGCAATTAGGGAAGAAATTAAGGAGAAAATACATGCAATTGGTGCGTCTTTGTATAACTCCTTCTCCGATGGCATCGATTTCTGGATCAAGTCTTTGTACAGCGAAAGTATAGAGTCACTTGGAGTTGTCTGGGATAACAGCAAAGAATATAACCAACAGTTTTTCAAGGACATCGGTGGATTGAGTGTGCTTGAAGAGGATTTACAAGATCTGCGTATATTTGTTAATCAGTCATTTGAAGCAAATGATTTCTATATCAAGACAGTGGTTAATTTTACTTTAACCATTTTGGATGAGCTCGCAATACGTGATCATATTGAGTCATTACCTAAAATATTCACGGAGCTTTGGCAAGCTATGGGCGACTCTGGCAAGGCTTTACGCAATAGCATTGTTTGGTTAATTGAAACAGTCAAAACGACTTACAACAAAGTGCTAGATGCCATCAGTCGTTTCTTCCACGGTGAATCGTTGCAATATCTTTCGAATCTATTGGAAAAGGGTGTGGGAAAATATGACAAATTCATCAAGGACTTGCATATATCCTTTATTAAGTACGTTGAAAACTTGTGGAATAAATTCTGGAATATGATGTCCAACTATTGGAAGGGAGTACTTAAGCGCATCGAGCCGTATATCTTTAAATTTATGAGCTACATTGAAACAGCCGCTTGGGATCTAAGCAAAGAAGTATTCGACTTTATCTATAAGCGCACCAACGAACTGGCTGAGTCTCCCTACTTCAACAAAGTATCCAGTTTTACGCAGGATGTCGATCGTTTGTACAAGGATATCAAATCGCACGACGCCTTAACGAACGTTAAAAAATACACAATGATTGCATGGAATTTCCTTAAAGAGAAATACTTTAAGCTAGTGCCATTTGGTGCAGAACTCAATGAAATTCTTACGGAAATTTGGGATGAAATTAAAGAATTGCAAAAAATCGAACAAGTACAAATTATTATACAGAAATACAATGAAATAGTTGCAAAATTGGAATGGGTCGCCGAAGAGTTACAACTAGAGACACGTCTGCATCAATTGTACGCGCTGATGCGTAACAAATTCCGGAATTATGCCATGAATGCGCTAGAAACCGCCGACATGTATCGTGAGGCAAAGACAAAATTCTTCTACGATCCTGAGGTTGGTGTAATTGACCTTGAGCAAAAGCTACCGATGTCCTGGCATGCCTTCAACGAGACACCCAAATATGAGGAAATTCCAGAATACAAATTGTTTGCACAAGCACAAAACTTCTTCTCGACGACAAACTCATCTCTGGTGCGATACATCTACAATTTACGCACACATCTGGATCCGAAGACTTGGTTACCACCGTACTATTGTAAGTTATAGCTACATATTACATTGAGTTCGTTTTTCTTATTACATTGTATTATATAGCACGTGGCCTATTAATTGGTTCAAGGCACTACATGACATTTGACAATCGATTCGTGGGTCTGAATCTGCAGGCAAATCCGGTGACAGGACAACGAAACAATCAACAATATTCATACCTGCTGGCGCACGATTTCTCCCAAAGCAATTTTACACTCATGTTGGAACCTTCGGAAATTTTCAGTGAAAATTATTCTGCGAGAAAACTCAGCTTCGTTGCAAAGGGGCATTTAATTGAAATAGATCTAGGCGCAGATGTAAGTATTATTTTTATTATACATTTTTGTTATTATTGGTGAATACTTTCTAAATTTCATAATACAAATGTTGTACACTACATGATTTAAATTGCTCTAGCAATTCCAAAAACTCTCGCTTTTTGTTTTTTAAATACTGCGTCGATTATAAAACTTTCGCTCATTGAATTTTAAATGCAGTACTGATTCCTAAACGCTCGTTCATTGGTTGTTAAATACTGTCTCGATTCGAAAACTCGCATTTTTTGATGCAGCATCGATTGGAAAACTCTCGTTTTTGATATTTAAATTCTTACTCGATTCAAAAACTCGCGCATATTGTTTTTTTAAAGCTCTTGCTCTTTGCTTTTGAAATGCTGTTTCGATTCCAAAGCTCTCGCTCTTTGCTTTCTAAATGCTGCTTCGATTACAAAACTCAATACTTTTCTTGATTTTTAAATGCTGTGTCTATTCTAAAATTCTCGCTCTTTGCTGTTTAAAATTTTAATACTGCCTCGACTCAAAAACTCTTGCTCTTTGTTTTTACATACTGCTGCGGCGATTCTAATATTTTCCCTCTTTTCTTTTTATTTGATCTCACGATTCCAAATTCTCGCTTTTTGCTTTTTAAAAGCTACTTCGATTACATAACTCTTGCTTCATATTTTTTTTAAATGCTGTTTCGATTATGAAACGCTTGCTCTTTGCTTTTTAAATGCTGCTTCTATTACAAAACTCTCGCTTTTGTTATTTTTAAATGATGTGTCTATTGTAAAACTCTCGCTATATTCTGTTGAAAATTTAAATGTTGTCTCGACTCAAAACTCTCCTTCTTTATTTTTTAAATACCGCTGCGATTTAAATACTTTCGCTCTTTACTTTTTAATTCATGTCTCGATTCCAAAACTCTCGCTTTTTGCAAATGGTGTTTCGATTACAAAACTCTCGCTTTATACTTTTTAAATGCTGATTACCAAATTCTTATTTTTTTCTTTTTAAATGCAGCCTCGATTCGAATACTCTCGCTCTTTGCTTTTTGTACTAGTTTTATTTCATTGTTCAAAAATTTTGTTTTCAACAAAAGCATGCGAGAAAAAAAAGTGAAATGACTCCGGATGAGTAAAGAAAGCATTTTAGCATAGCGCAAGGAGCGAAAAATATAAATAATGTGAAGCATTTTAAAAACAAGAAGTGAATGAATTTCAAATCTTTGAGCATTGCACTTTAAATAGCAAAGCTACGATTTGTTATTAACAAAATCATGTGAAAACCAAATAATAAATGACTCTGAAAGAGTAAACAAAGCATTTAGCAAGTCGCAAAGAGCGAAAAATATAAATATTATTAAGCAAGAAGTAAAGCAAGAAGTAAAAGTAATTTAAATCTTAGAGAATTGCTCTTTAAAAAGCAAATTTAAGCTTTGTTTTTAACATAAACAAGCGAAAACAAAATGATTAACGATCCGAAAGAATAAAGAAACCATTTTAGCAAGTCGCAAAGAGCGAAAAATATAAATATTATGAAGCATTTTAAAAGCAATATGTGAAAGTTTTTAATATCTGAGAGCATTGCTCTTTAAATAGCAAAGCTAAGATTTCTTGTTAACGAAAGAGTATGACTACGAAAGAGTAAAGACATTTGCATTTTAGCAAAGAGCAAAATATGAAAATTGTGAAGCATTTTAAAAGCACGAAGTAAAAATATTTAAAATCTGAGAAACAACTTATATTTATTCCGAAGTATTCCTCCGAAATAAATACAAATGTTGCTTCCTTTCAAAGCAGCGCTCTATAATGTAATCAAACTCTTGCTTCCGCTCAACAGCAAAGCAATAAAAGTGAGAGTTTATGCTTTGCTTTCTTTGATTTCAATTCCTGGTATACATACGGGGAGCAATGATGACTCAGAAAGAGTAAAGAAAGCATTTTAGCAAAAGCGAAAAATATAAATATTGTGAAGTATTTTAAAAGCAAGAGGTGCAAGTATTTAAAATCTAAGAGCATTGCCCACAAATGCTTCCGAAGTATCCCTCGAAATAAATACAAATGTTGCTTGCTTTCGAAGCATTGTTCTGTAACGTAATCAAACTGTTGCTTCCGAGTTCTGAGTAAAATACACATTGAAAATTACAAATTATCCACATTTTACTTTTACTAACAACATAATTAATTACAGACTATCACTATCAATGGTAATTCGAAACCGATGCTTCCTCTCCAATTGGATGATATTACAATTTTCCGTGATTTGGACGTGCTGACCATACAATCCGGCACCGAGTTCAGTTTAAATTGCAATGTACAATTTGACCTGTGCTGGTTCGAACTAAGTGGCTGGTATTTCGGCCAGACAGCTGGTCTTTTAGGCACTATGAATAATGAGCATTTCGACGAATTTTTAACATCCAAAAATTATATCACCAGTGATCTTAATGAGTTCACAGAATCGTGGGGAACTTTGACTGGAAAACAGTCAAACTCTTTAGAAAAAACAGCAATGACCACGGATCAAGTACTGGCGACTTGTAACCTATTCTTCAAATCTGGCATGTTGTCAGCATGTAGTGAGACCATTGAAATGAAGCCATTCTATGAAATGTGCCTGGATTTGGGCGACAATTCCAACTCAATTAAGCAGCATCATCCTTCTGTGAAAGGAGCCTGCACCGCTGCCTTGGCGTATATTGAAGCGTGCACTGCTGCAAAGATACCCCTTCGAGTACCAGAGCAATGTGTTTTGTATGTATATTCTGCTTTTTAATAACTTACGAAATTACTAATTGTTAATCATGCCAGCTGTCAACTCGCAAATGGCTCATATGTGCCAGAGGGAACATTTTTGGAGCTGAGTGGCGTTGAAATTCCACGCAGCACTGATGTCGTATTTATTGTCGAAGCAAAGCCTTGTAATGCAAATTTAACTGAGAGCAAAATGATTATGTCTATTACCGCGGCTATTGAGGAGCAATTGCAGCTCGCAAAGATCACTAACAATCGGTGAGTAAAGGATTTTCTTGAAATATTGAACAAATATTGATTGTACTGTTTTATTTTTAAGTTATGCTGTGGTTGCGTTCGGTGGCCAGGCACCATTTGATCGAGCACGCGCCGTAATTCATGATAATCGCGTCTTCGTCTCCGATTTCAATCAACTCAAGCCCTACTTTGAACACATCGAGTCGAGCAATGGCACAAATAACGATATACTGCATGCCATATCGACTGCCTCCAAGCTGAATTTCCGACCCGGTGTATCCAAGACCTTTATTTTACTTACCTGCAGTAATTGTGCAGCACGTAGCATGCGTTTCGATTACACGTCCATCCTACAGTATATGCTAGAAGAGGGCGTTAATCTGCACATTCTGGCCGACACCGAATTCGATTTCGAAAAAACACGCAAGCTACGTCACTTCTTTGGCATCGATCGCGATTTGGTCTACTCAAAGCGTTATCTTGAAGGTGATGTGGAGATGCGCAAGCAGCTACATATTTCCAAGGCGAACTTGGGAATTTGTACACCATTGGCGCTGGAAACGAACGGCTCTGTTTTCAGCGCACGCAAGTTAACACCGGAACGCAAGTATCCAGTTAAACGTGTAGCTGCAATCTTTGCAAAGCGTGTTGCTAAAAGTGCAAAACCGAATGAGAGTCAAACCTGTGAGTGTTCAGGACATAATACGGGCGTCGCATACGTTGCATGTTCTCCGAGCAAATTACCAACGGAAAAGGAGGATCTCAATGATTATGTAAGTTTGTGACAAGCTATGAAAGTAATGAATGTGACTATTGTTTTTATTTTTAGGATCTTCAATTCCAGGACTGGGGATGGGATGATGAAGATGACGATATGTAAACAATGCTATATTTTATATAAAGTTTTATTTTTGTATATTGACATATTTTGTAATTAGTTATTTTAAGAGTTCTTCCATTTTGAAAATAAACGAAAAATATTAACGAAACTGCAAGTATTTCACTAATTTTGGTCATTCAAGAAGTGAGTCATAGAGTAGCTCAAATATTATACTTTTATGCTCCCCGTCGACTTTATAATTCAGTACCAAAATATTAGTAACATTTTTTGTATTCTAATTTCCGAATCGAATTTAAAATACGGAAATACAGAATCACGAAACCGTGTGGAACGGAATTTTAACAGAATTGACATAAAACAGCTGAAGTCACATTTCTGATCTGTACGAATCTAAGCATATCTAAACATTCATATCCGAATCTACGCTACGACGAGACTCAGAATTAGGGTCAATATTGTAAAACACAATTAATATATGTTATGAATTTATTGCAAAATATGTTATTTGCCAACTAGAACAAAATACTTAATGTTATCTTTGTGAGCATCGTTTTCCAGTGAACACAAAGATTATTCCAAAAGTTATATTAAACATCGTTTAGATACTTCAAAAAAGTAACTTTTTATAGTAAAAAATTGGGATAATCCCAAAGTAGTTTTTTATAAAAATAATATTGATAACAAAAAGGTGTATATGAGTTATCTGATCTGTTGTCTAGAGGGCAACTTTCCCGAAATGTCTTATATTGGTTGACTTAAATATAACTTTTTGATTATCGTTTCGTGACCTAAGATACCTAAGATACCTTTTTTTAGATACCTTTTGTATAACTTTTCTGCTGACTTTCGGATATTGCTAACTTTTAAAAGTTAGCAGAAAGTTGTGTTTTGGACTTCGCTTGTCTGGTTAGGTTGGTACTCTTATGCCTTCCCTTTAAATGTTGCATACGCTTAAGCTGTTATTATCTCATCCAAAATAGTACGACAATGCAGATGACGTCCTAATAACGTTAGTATAGTTAGTACACAATAAAAGTGATCTGGACAACGAGTCTTAAAGAGTTTCGAGTAATGAAACATCTTACGAACTACCAAGGGCTGGATTTGAATATATCCAATTGGATCAGCTCTTGGGTCAACTCTGCACACAAGCGCATATTCCAGAACGAGACCAAATGCATATTCTCCAAACTCACTAACCGACGATAACCAAGAGATCAGCTACACTCAGAGGAAAATGTACCATTAAGTACTTTATGGTACGACCATTGATCTTATGGTTCATGTATTAATAGTTTTTTCTTATTAAATCAAAAGTTTTCTAATTAATTCAATAGTATTTGATAAATTCAGTACCATAAATTTAAATATTTCAATATTATTATTTTAATGGTTTCCTCCTATAATAATAAACGTTGTGTAAAAAAATAAAACATAAAAACGAATACAAACATGTTCGTTTTGTACGTCATTCTGCGTGTTTACTCAAAATGGTCGCAAGTATTTTGTAATAATCCACATTATTAAATGCGACATTGGTAAGGACTCAATGTATTTAATGTAAATAAATTATATTTATATTTTTATTTATTACAGAAAATAAATAATACATCGAACTTCTATTATGGCAACGTACTGAAAAATAACTGCAGACTCAAGTACTATAATCAATTAATGGAAACCAAAGCAAACATTAAATGTGTTATAACCTTTTGCAGCAAGAAGTGTTGTAAAAGTGAATATCAATTTCGACATTTAAATATAATAATAATATTTACAATAAATTAATTAAAATACATATTTGTTTTAATAAATTATTAGGAAAATGTAATTCGACTATACCATAAAATTAATAATACGTATCATTAAATTTGTATAGGTCTTTCTTATGGTACAACCACACATTGTATTAACCGTTTCAATATTACTGAACTAATGGGA
The DNA here is from genome assembly GCA_951804985.1 of Dryomyza anilis. Taxonomy (NCBI): domain Eukaryota; kingdom Metazoa; phylum Arthropoda; class Insecta; order Diptera; family Dryomyzidae; genus Dryomyza; species Dryomyza anilis. The sequence continues at coordinate 110,836,964 of OX638131.1, read as the reverse complement.
CGCATCCTATTGACCAATTTTAATGGTATAAATTTTTGTTTTTCTATTGAAATACTATCAATTTACCATGATTTTTTTCGGGGTGTACCTTCCTGCTTTCCTTGAGTAAGGAATTAACGCTACGAAGAAATTTGAACCACATAGCACTATATCTATGCTTGACCAGCTAACTCTAGAATTAGGAAACAGATCTTTCGCACAGACTTGATAAAATAGGATCAGCTTCACTCATCACACCCAGAAAAAAATTCCCTCAAATCCCATTAAAATTGGTCAATAGGACAATTATTGATTTAATAGTATACAAAAAATAAAAAATTTCATATAAACACAATGGTAATGTCATGGTATTTTCTAGTATTTAATGGTATTTTCCGATTAAAATAATAATTTATCCTATTGAATATTTTTAATAGTAAAAAACTATTATTTATATAGTATTTTTTTCTGGGTGCATTCAGTAAACTTCGTAGATTTAATAATAAATAGAATAGATTTTATTTATGTATAAAATAAATAGTTAATTTGCTACATCTGTGTGGAGATCTCCCTTCTACACTGCTCTTTAATTTATAGCCTACCACCATTCCATATAACTGGAATTCCAGATGTAACTACTCTACTCTACCGATATGGGATCCGAATAGATTCAAAGGATCACCAGTATATTTCGTCATTTTGTGGCGAAATGGTTCATTGTACGTTTGTGACGTCTTAGGAACGATTTTAAGTAAATTCCTAATGATGACTTACACTTTTTTGTTACGTAATTAGTAAATTAAAGTTAGGACAATTATTTCTTAATATTAAGCTTTTATATCAGAAATTGTACTTGTTATGGCAGTTAATGGTTTGAAAACGAATATTTTCTCCAAAGACACGATGATACTTTTCTGACTTATACTGGTTATAACTACTTAAATGGGATTTCTTATGAGAGATCCATTAAAAATGGCGGCAAAGCGTTACGATACAAATGTATAGTGTTCAATGGAAATCATCATTAGGAAATTTCCTGTAATCGATCCTTAGACGTCATTAATGCACAATAAACCATTTCGGTACAAAATAACGAAATATATTAGCGTCGATAGCACAGTTAATGGTTAGTGCGCTGGACTGCGAGCCAAATGAACCGTGTCACAGGTTTAAATTGCACAGGTTCTATTGTTAACCCTTTGAATCCTTTTGGAGCCCATAGTACCTAACATAGCCAAGGAGTAATAGTCAATACTACATTTTTGGTCCACTGAACATAGATAACCTGTAAGCTCAAAAACACCTGAGTTTAAATTTAGTGCCGCACAGTGTTATTGTCCTGATTGGCTCAGTGGTTTTAGACATTTTTGGTTATCGCCGGATAAATTTAGAAAATAATTTTTATTAGTGAGTTAAGACAATAATATTCATGTAAAATGTGATAATTATTAAATAAACACACAATAAATAAACACGCATTATTAACACTTAAGTAGTTATTTGTTTAATGATTTGTGAAATTTTCTTTCATATTCTTTAGCTGTGCAACTTTGTTATTGGAGCCACCACCACCACCAGCACTATTTATCTACTTAACACATGGGGTTTATTTTTAATATACCTCAAGCATACACATGATCGCATAGTTTTACAGCCCTTTGTTGTAAGTTTAATGAAGTGGAAATTGTGAAGAGGAAAATTGGAAGCATATATGGCATATATTTAGAAAATAAAATTCAAAGTAATAATTTATTAGAAAAGCGTCAGGTATTTAATACTGGACAGATACAAAATGTTATATTTTCAGGGGAGCATATAAAAAAAGGCAAATTAAATCAAAATTCCAATGAATAAATTTGATTAAATTATTATAAAAATAATTTTTTTATATATTTAACACAATATTTTCTCGACGCACGACGGCATTAAAACTGCGGACAGAAATAGAAAAACTGGCCGCAGAATATTGAATCTCACATAGCAACTGAATTTTTTAATGTACATAATTTGAATATTTTAAAAGATGTTACTGCTAAAATTATTAGTAAATATAGACTAAATTAATAAAAACAAATGTGAGAAATTAATTATGGATATTTCACTTACCACCTTTTAAAATTATATATTTCTAAACATGGCCCATTAAACTTATTCGGTTCTCACCACTGTTCAGTCTTTCTTTCTTAAAGCAAAAACTAAAGGGTTGTACTACAAACTATATTAAAGATTAGCTTAATACCCTTTGAATGCACCCAGAAAATATGGTTTCCGTAGGGCCAGATCCACAGGTGACTTGATGGCGGTACTCTCCGAAAAGTGGTATATTGTATTCCGTACTATTCCCGTCCCTATTTCTGTTATTTATCAATGACCTTCTGTCATTGACCCAGAACTCAATTCATTCCTTTGCAGATGACAGTAACATTTGTCATTCATACTCGTTCAACAAGCGCCCAATTTCTTTGAAGATTGAGAGTAAAAGACGCACACACTCAATAATGACCTTAAATCAATCTCCGAGTGGGGTGTTGAAAAGAGTAGATTTTAATGCAAGTAAGACCCAATGTTGTCTGTTATCTCACAAAAGAATGGATACACCCCTCCCTCCCCTCAATATGGGTGCTGTGGATATTGCGCAGTCAGCTGCTCTTGACGTTCTGGGCATATCAATTCAATGTGATCTCCGTTGGAATGATCACATATTTAATGTGTCGAAAGAAGCGGCCAAGTGCCTCGGTTTTTTAAAACGGTGTAAAACATACTTCACTCCTGCTGACCTACGCACTGTCTACACTACCTATATACGGCCTAAAATGGAATTCAATTCGCACATTTGGGCAGAAGCTTCAAAATCCTCCTTGGAGTTCCTGGACCGAATTCAACAACGTGCGATATATTTAATAGGGGATGAAAATATCTCATCGTCTATTGGTTCTCTTGAGCACCGAAGGACCGTTGGGTGTGTAAGCCTGTTTTATAGGTATTACAACGGTAAGTGTTCGAGTGAAATCCATGGCCTGGTTCCACCAGGTAGTGTGTTTTCTCGTTCTACTCGGGCATCAAACCAAGCCCACCCCTTCGTAGTCCACTCGACTCTCAACAGAACCACGCATTATAGAGAGAATTCGTTCTTCAGTCGCATGGCACGTTTGTGGAACAATCTCCCTGCGTCCGTTTTTCCCGACATTTTTGATATTGGCAAGTTCAAAACAAACATTCACCGAAACTGCTCCATCTTTCCCCCCTCCATTTAACCTATCATCCCTTCTTACGATAAACACTGTGTATTGCATGAATAGGGGGCATCCCCTGAGCGTTGGTTAATTTGTAAAAAAAAAATTAAAGCTACACCCAGAAAAAAATTCCCTCAAATCCCATTAAAATTGCTCAATAGGACAATTTTTGATTTAATAGTTTACAAAAAATAAATCTTTTCCTATAAACTCAATGGCAATGTCATGGTATTTTCTAGTAATTAATGGTATTTTCCGTAGAGTAGAGCATTCCTAAATAATTCGAATTAAATTTAACAAAAGTTTCGTTTTACCAATTTTTAAAACTAAATTTTAAAACTAAATGTAAAAAAATGAAAACAATGTTCATTATTTAGTAAGAAAATTAATTAAAACTATAATTTTATATTTCCTATCAAAAATTTTGTTTTTCATAAAATACATATAATATTTCTATAAATAAATTGTTTGTTTCATTTTAGATAATAAATTCATGTTTCTATTTTTAATTTCATTATTTACGATTGGTATTTACGTTTCGTTTTTCAGCTGTTAAAACATATTTTATTAGATTTTTATATGACATCGTTGTAGAAGTAAAACTAACCAAATTCATTTTGAAACATTTTTATTTAATTTAATTGATAAATATTATAAAAGTCAGTTGATATATCTCAAAAGTTAAAATTCCATGTGATAGATAATAATAAATAAAAATATAATATAATAAAATATAACTTATTTTGTTTTAAATCTATTGTCTGATGTATTCGGATGTTGATTACATGAATTTGTTAAATTTCAGCAAACAACCAAAAACCCACAAATAGAAAAAAAACGAAAATTTCCCTGTGAATTCCGCTACAATCGGTGCTCAGACGTCACACTCAGAAAAAATACTATATAAATAATAGTTATTATTTTTATCGGAAAATACCATTAAATACTACAAAATACCATGATATTTCCATTGAGTTTATATGAAAATATTTATTTTTCCTATACTATTAAATCAATAATTGTCGAATTTTAATGAGATTTGAGGGGATTTTTTTCGGGATGCAGAAACACACAATGCACCATTTCCCTACAAAACAACGACTTTACTGTTAATCCTTTAAATTCTTTTTTAGCAAATAGCGCCTGACCCAGACATGTAGGGGTACATACTATATTTTGAATCCCGCTTACGAAAACTAATATCCACTTTCTGTATTTCGAAACAAACGACGAAACGAAAATTTGTCGTCAATATTTCCTCACAAAAATTTTGATTTCATGTTACTTGACTTTTAAAACTTCGAAATTAATTTAAAATTACTTTACTTTTGTCTAATAGTCTTTCTTTTCGAAATATAGAAAGAGGCAGTAATATTTTTGAAAATTTTAAATGTACATTTTCATATACAAATTTTCAACTAATTTTTTTTCGTGCGAGGCGTCGATTTATTCTATTATTTATCATAGAGTCTATTATCAACAAATCTATTATCGACGTCCAAGTCCTTTTTTCCAAGTGATGTATTTTAGACTTCTAAAGGCAATAAAACAAAAGAAAAAAGTCGCTCTCTTGCGGTTTAGGAGATATAAATAGTTAAAGTTGAAAATATATTACTGACATGACCTAGTCGAGAAATTTGTTTATAATGTATAAACTATTGATAAATGTATTATGATCATATGTTAGACAATTAAATTACCTTTCGAATGGTGTATGAGATCTTCGAACCACATGATTTTCTGCCTTTTTTTAAATGTACGTAAAGTTGAAATTTACAAAAATAAATATACAAATTTTTACATTGTCATTGATTTTTCTTAAAATTTAGTTTCGAAACACCCTTTTTTATTATTTAAAATAATAAACCAGTTCATTTCCAGTATGCTCTTTTTATCACATTGATTTTAACGTAGTAGGTAATGTTGCAGTAATGCATCAGCTGCAGCGATTGTTTCTTGACGTCCTCTAGTTCCTGAAACAAGAAAGATCCTAGAGATTTGTTCCTTCTTTGCGCTAATGCCGGGCAATAGCATATAGACGTCTCATTTATCTGGAGGTCCATTCGTTTCAGTTGTGCTCCTAACGTGATATGCTCTGTTATAAGTTCAATCAATTGTCTAAGTTCTTTCATTTTCTAATATGTCTTTACTACTGCTTTTTTTTGTCCTGGTCGAACCTTTTTTTTTTTTGTCAGACAAGTATTGGATCCATCCCATTTCCTAGCCATGTTTCTTTCAAAATTTTATGCTATTTGTTGGTTGTACTCCGCTATAGGTGGTTCCTCTCTATATTCAGTATTGTCGGATGTTTTTTCCGCTCCCAATTTTGCTAGTTCGTCTACTTGTCATTTCCTAGAATATCTGTATGACCCGGTACCCAGCACAATTTTAATCCTTGTTGTTCGTTGAGACCTTGAAACTCTCTGTGCCAAAGACTGACTACATCTGATCCGATATTTCTATTCTGTAAGGCTTTAATGGTGGCTTGACTGTCAATGAATATGGTAATATCAGTTTTTGATAGTGCCAGTATTGCAATCAATCTTGCCGCTTCCACTGCTTGTAATAAAAGCGGGTGAAAATTTGTATTTTTAATTTTGCAAATTTTCACTTTGCATACATTTTTAAAAAGGAAAAAGTAATCCGTTTCAAAGATGTGATATACCATTGAGAAAGGTACTTTAATTATCTAAACATGAGCATAACATTTAGATACCTTTAACAAGAAAATAAACTTTATAATCAATTTTCTTGACATTTATTAAACGGGGTGTATTTTAAACTGGGTGCAAAATTCGACATTTTTAATTTTATATTTACTTTTTTTAATCATAGAATGAGTTTCTTAATTATTGACATGGTTGAACCAAATATCGAGTGTAAAAATTTATATAAAAGTCACTATATCAAGAAATGAAAGGAAATAAATAAAAATCTAATTCAAAAATTAGTGACGCACAGTGTAAACAGTTCTCACAGTGTAATCAACCACAAGATGAACCTAAAAAACTGCCCAGATTTTCAATAAAATACCAAACTTCAAAAATGATTTTAGTTAGTCTTTAAATTTTATTTTATTAGATTTATGTGATAAATTTTCATTTACTTTTTCTAAATTAAAATTAAATTATAAACAGTTTTTTTTTTGTTTTTGTATTATTTTTGTATTTTTTCACTAATATAAAAATAAAACCACAACAAATAAATTAAAATACAAACAAAAATATAATTTATAAAGAATACATTTTTTCTTTTCTTTGCTTTGAGCTGCTTTTACAGCAGAATAAACCTTTTTTACTTACTGTATTAATATTATTTTTTTAACATTTCATAAACATTTCTTTTTTTTTTGTGGTTGATAATTAAAATAAAAACAACAAATATATTTATTATACGTAAAATGTGATGTAAAAATTACAGTTAACAAAACTAAAATAAACTTAGAATTTCGACATACTACAGATTATTTTAACTGCACATCTTTTTTTGCTCCATTTGCATTGCATTATATTCTAATAATTTTATAATTACACAATAAATTAACAAAAATTAATAATTAGGGATAGATAGAATTGTACAACAAATGTTAGCAGCATTCAATTAATGATTAATATAATATTAATAAAAATAAAAAATAAACTCAAATAAAGGAGGTGGTGTAGGGGAAAAAGAAGCTGAACAACATTTCTTTAAAATTATTTCAAACAATATATTTTGGTACAAGTTGAAGCAGATAATTTTAACTATTTTGCATTTTTTGAAATACAGTAGGATTTTACAACAAAATTCTCAAACTTCAAGAGAAATTATAATGTTTGAAAACAGAAATAATAAAACACCAAATTAAGTTTGGAATCTTTTATTCATTTTGCAAATATAGAATTTACAAATAAATAAATCATTCTCGACTGCTTTTGGAGTAGAGCATAACACCGAATAGGATAATCACTAAATTAGTTATGTACTTAAAAGAGCCTTAGCCGATGTTGGAGAATTGGATTGAATCCAATGGCAGAACGAACAGTTTTCGACGTTCAGCTCTTTGTTAACCGCTCACGGTTAATAACTTATTTTTTTACATGTCAGACAAGCTGTGGAAATCGAGTTGTTAGAATATAAAACATTAATGGTTTGATAATTTAAAAAAATAAATTTTTATTTATCAATTTTCACTGCTAAATGTGTTTCAAAAATCAAGTAAAATAAAAAATTATGAAACTTCAGTTATTTTTAACATAAAATTAAAAAAGAAGCATACATTTCAAAAGATTTCCAAAACTTGTCTGTTTATTAAAAATTTAAATTTGAACCTCTTTCTAGGCCAGTTCCACTTGACAACTTTTGAACATATTTTTTTTTCTTTTTAATCAAATTTCAACTGGTTTACGTTTTGTTTATTAATTTTTAAACATTAATGTTGTAATACAAACTGACTCACTGACTTGACTTAGTGCTGTAATTATTATTTTTTTTTTTGTATAAATCAAATTGCTCTTCAAGCATCGACATTAATAATGTTCAGGTTTTTCATATAATATTTTGTAGTTTTTTTTGTCTGTGATTTTATGTATTATTATTAATTCATAATATGGTGTTAAAGCAATTATAATTTTTGTTTTTTCTACTTGTTCTTTAGCTGAAGTAGTTGTTGTTGTTGGTGTTATTAATTGTGGCTTCATGTTTAAGTTTTATTTTAAGCTATTTTATTCCATAACTTTGAATTTGAATTATTTTAATATTATAATATATTTATTATTATTATTATTATTTGTATTATACTTGTATTCCTTATGTATGTTCTAAACTTGCGTTTTCAATAGAGGGTTTTTTTTCATCTTATTACAATAAATTGCAATTAATTTAATTTGTTGTTGCTCTCGGTTTTATTCAATTTTTTTGTTTGTTTGTTTTATAATAAAATATTTAAATTAATAAAGCGTTATTTTCACATTAAATAATTATTACTTTTTTGTTGTTTTGTTTAACTTTTATTTATGTTTACTTTATTACTTAGTTTTTACATCTAAAAATAGTCTCGTAATATTTTAATTTTTTGTTGTTGTTCTACCATTTTTTTCTTTTGTTTTGTTTTGCTTTGTTTTTTCTTTTATATTAGTATTTTATGTTGTGTTAATGTGTTTTTGTTTAAGGATTTATGGTTGTCGTCGCATTGTTGTTATCTCATTATTGCTAGGCGGCGCTTTCCAAACTGCAAATTTTTGGTGTGCCTGTCACTCTGCTCTTTGAGGAAACGCACATCAAACGATTGGAAGTTATGTTGTCCTTGATAATGTCGATCTAATTGTTTTCATTGTACGTATACTGTAAGAAAAATAAGCAAAGTTAAGCATGTAATGAATTTTATTTATAATTTACTTAGAATAGTTAAATATTTAGTTGAAAAGTTAAAATTTGGCGTACGGTGAAATATATGAGGAGCGTTTCTTTATTTTCTTATTCAACCCAATCAGCTCAACCAATAAACGAAATAACCCAAGAAACATTTATACGGAGCTCAGCATCAAACAGAATCACAATTCCGTCGTTGCCGGTACGTTAACGGCACGTTGAAAATGTATCCGTCGAAGCAGATACTAAAACGGATCGAAATCGTACCGTCAAATTGCACGACTCCGTTTGTATGTCGGCATTTTCTGTATTTCGAAATTAATACGTTTGCACTCCGTTTCGATGGTTCCGTTTTCGTGCCGTTGGATTCGGACTACACCGTTTTCATTCCGTTAATACTCCGTTACGCCGGTAACGATTTTCTTCCTTTATAGCCTGAATGTTGGAAACATAAAACCAAGCAATTTCATTTTGTGAAGCAAGGAAAAGAAGGAAGACGATACACGATTGCAAGACATCAACAGATAAGTTACACAAATATAATAAAAATATAATAATCATATTTTTTAACTTGATCTTAGAAGATTTACAAAATACACAAATTATAATTAAAGGTGGAGTGAAACCAGGACTGCAGTGACTTATTGCAACACAAATAAAAAATCGCTGAATTTCGCAATAAACTGCAAGAAGTGGCGCTCAAACAGGGATGATTTCCAAGCTGATTTTCATGCCATTCTGCATCAAGGCAGTCTCAAATACGTTCAGAAAATACACGAATGTAAAATGTTATTTGTGCACAACATGTGCACAACATTTTCCGCGAGAATTCAGCACAACATAGAAATATACATGAGCAGAGAAGTCTGAACAAAATTATATATATGTTTTTTTTTAATACAATTTTGTGGTTTTTTCACAGAGAAACCGATTACACGACAAGATTCAGCAACCTTTAAGGGTTAATATGTGAAAATATGGACAAGTTGGCAACTCTTGAAGTTCCTGTTTTGATCCGTTTTTCAAGGTGATATGTTATAATTTTGATAAATGAGTCACGTTTGAGCGGTTTTCACGATAATTCACGAACGTGATTTCTCACAGAGAAACCGATTACACGACAAGATTCAGCAACCTTTAAGGGTTAAGATGTGAAAATATGGACATGTTTGCAACTCTGTTGTATGTTGTATTGTTGTATACCACTCCGGTTTGCTTTTTAAAATACGGCACGATATTGGCACGTTTTTGGTACGATTCAAACGTACTACAAATATTTGTACTCCGTTTGAAGTAGGATATATTGACACGTTTACGGCACGTCATAACGGATTTTCAACTGATTCGAATACGTTTTCGATGTTCCTTAAAACCCGCTCACCAATACGTTTCCGGATTCAGAAATCGGCACGTTTCCGGAATATGATTCCGTTTTGCTGTACCGATAACGGCACATAAGCGGAACGAATTGTTTCTTAGGAATGTTGACTCTAAAGTCATTATCAGCTCATGCACCAATTTTCTCTTGTTTTTATTTGTCATAAAGCTGATACTTTGAAGTTTGTAATTGTGTGTCTTCTCTTTGGAATTTCTGGGCAATAAATGATTTTCTAAAAAGTTGATATAGTGGTAACAATGTTAAATTCTAGCTATACATTTATAAAAGACTTTTGTAATGCTAATTTTTAAAATTAAATTGAGGATATCTTTACAACATGAATACAAAAAACAGTGTATGTAAATACAGAGGGTACGTGATGTGAGAGCTGGAAATATAAATTTTATAGGTTTGTCTCATTTTTGTTGTATGTATATCCTCTGATCTAGCGTAACAGCACGAAAACCGTGTCATTGTATTTGCACTTGCATTGTGTTTGCGTATTGTATGCATGTTTTCATAGGTAATGTTTACTTAGTACAAGACTTTTATGCATAACTTCTGAACCCGTTGAGCTACCATTCTATTTAAAGTCTCAAATAATAGATAAAATGTCCACCCCTTCAACATACATTATTTTAATTTTTTCAAAAAAGTTACTTTTTGGTATATGCCTTTTTGAAATAAACATTGTTCAAAACTGACCATTATTAAAACAACATGGTATGCAAATTGTATGCATTAACAATTTTATTATCTTTAAAATGAGAACTTAATATCGTCGTCGTTCAGTGAAAAGTCACTAACTCCAAAAAGTGATTATTAAGATATATGCTTTTAAAGATATAAATTACCGCAACAAATCAGAATATTTTTGGATTCAAATAGTGCTAAGCTTGTAGTATAGACAACACATTCCGCTACAAAATGCAAAAAAAGAATAGTTTGGACAAAACACATGATCGTTATTGGCTTCTTTTCTTTATCGTTTTGTGAAAAATCACTCTATAATTTCGTGAGTGAACACATTTCGTCAGGTTTTCACTCACATGCGTAATAAAATTGTATGCTGTATAATTAGGTATTGGTTCGTCGAGCTTTACGCCACATTCGTCCGCCGTTGCGTAGTCTCTCAATGTTCTCAATTTCGCGTTTGCAATCAATGTATTTGTATTTAGCAAAGACAATGTTCAGTACAATTGTTTACGTTTTTTTGATAATTTGTGTATTTGGCAAATCAAAAAACATATCTTTGACAATCAAAATAAAAATAAAACAAATTTAAAAAAAAAATTGTTTGCAAGATTCCTTGAAAATGTCTATGTTTATTTATCATAACCGCGGCTGTAATTAAAAAAAATAATAATTGCCACGATACTTTAAATGGAAGGCAAATGACCAAAGGAAGAATATTTTTTGCAGAGGGGTTTCGTGTTAACGCCTAAAAATAGAGAACTGAATATAGACCGAAACAGTTTTTCTTTTTTTTTGGAGGAAACCATGAGACCTTTTGGTCAAATTTTTTTTCGATCACACATAGATCATTATTGCGCAGAGTACTGTCTTTTTATTTTTTATTCTTGGTGCATTTTTCGTACTTGTTGAAATGAGTTGCATCGGAAAGTTATTGGCTGCATTCAGCGACTCAGCAGTTGCGAAACTGCTCAGTAACTAATCACTCACTGTTACTGAATGCACCGCAATCTCAGCTGTCAATTTACACATTAATTTATTATTAATATTTTATTTAAGTTACATACAACTCTTTAATTGATTAAAAACATATTTTCAATTTATTTATTTCATTGATTTTTGTGGGGTACTAGAGGTTTAAATTGCAAAAAATATTTTGTTTCGTTACTTTAGAACCATTTAAGAGGGCGTGACAATTTTTAATTTTATTTTTGGACCATGAATAATTACAGATGATAGCTAGGAAGCTATCGTCGATTTTGACGTCGAATTCTTACGTTGTATCGTCAATTTGTGAGACGATGTGCTATACAGCATACAAAAAACATTCTCACACGAAAATCAGATAAATTTTGGACGATTTTCGTTGATCGACGATTTACAGCTAAGGCTGTAAGTCCCATATAAACAGTAACAGTGCTCCAGTATATCCAAATAATTTTATCGGATTTCAGTTTGAATTGGAGATAAAAGAACTGCATAATATCTATCATTTAATCCAAAAATTGTTGAAATCTGACCATTTTTGTGGACTCAGCACGGTTTTATTCAGAGTTCGACGATTGCCAGTGAAAATCATCAAGACCTTTATAAATTTGACTTATTTTTTACGCTGCGATTATGATATTATAGTATTGTTTGATAAGGAATGTCCATGTATATCTTCTTCTATAGTTTAAGTCCAAAATAGATTTGATCGGCCTCTTTTTAAGGGCTATTTGTGGACTTGAGTACTTTTCACGGAACTGAATGTTTAAATATTTGGAGTTAGTGATTTTTCATTTTAATATCTTCGGTTTGGTAAGATGTAGGACTACGAGGACTTTTCCAACGTAAAGATTAGTTCGTTTTTATTATAGTGGCATACTATCTCGATATTTTCGAAGAATGGACACTTGACGACTTTTCACTGAACGACGACGACATGTTAATTCGCTTTACTATTGCTTCAGTTACGTTCAATTTATTAGCACCACTGTTGTGATTTTTTATTTTTAATAAAAAATATTGTATACAGTTATTTCATATAAATTTGCCAATATCATTTATTTTTGTTATTTCACCATGTTTCGAAATTTCATCAAATTCTGTGATGGTGCTGCCAAAATTACACCTATGGCTGTGCGTTTAATCGATTATCAAACTGTTTGATTAATCAATTTCTGTTTGATTGATTAATTTATTAACCAAGATTTTCGATTCTGATAAATCAAAATATTGATTAATAGATTAATCACAGAGCTCTGATTCTATGTGAAAATTAAAATAATAAAACTTTTCAAATTTCTGAATTAAGTATCAAACCAAAAAGGTTCTTGAAGAACAGGTTACCATTATACAATCGATATATAATTTTGATCAACTTAATCTTTCATATAAGTAAACAAAAAAAGGCGGTACGATCGAAGACATTTTTTCCCCAGACAAATAAGAACCAGTCTAATGTCCAGGATTATCATATTGATCGATTCTATTTCAGTGTTATTGTGAAGTGAAAAGTGTTTTCATCAATTCACCACTCATTGTGAAACGAAGTGCTAACATGATATCAGTTTGTAAAGGGTTTTTCAACAGGGATGCTACAAAAGTAGAACGACGGGGACAGCAAACGACACCATATTTCTTGCCGCTCATTTGACATTTGTCTTCAGTAAGGTTTACAATTCTTGGCACTGAAGCCGCTTAATCATCAGAAGCGTCGTATGTTCGTGAATTGGGCTGGGCCGTACTTCTTCCGTGATGATTAAGACCGGCACGTTACTGTGTTACCGTTCAATGATAACCGAATATTTTTGGCCCCAATTGATGATATGGTTGGAGGACATGTGGTTCTAACAGGACGGCGCCACAAGCCACACAGCGAATGCCACATTCAATTTATTCGAAACCAATTTTAGAGAACGTGTTATCTCACGAAATGGTCCAGTCGATTGGCCGCCTCGGTCGTGCGATTTGACGCCGATAGACTATTTCCTGTGGGGCTACTTCAAGTCTATGGTATATGCCAACAAGCCAGCGACGATTGATGAACTTCGTACGAATATCTAACGTGAAATTGCAGCAATATCGGCCGATTTATGCTTGAAAATCGTCGAAAATTGGTTTCAGCGTCTGGACTTCTGCAAGCGTGCCCATGGTGGCCATGCAAAAGAAATCGAGTTCCATACATAATGGTATCGAACGTACTTTTACAGGAATAAAGAATTTCATTGATATCCAAAACCGTTTCTGTTTTATTTTAAAAAAACTTTTGTAACACTCTTATAAAAAAAAACCTTTATATTGACATGAGTTTTCATCTTACCGTTCCCTCAGCTGGTGTCATATATGACGATATTAGATCAAATATGAGATTTTTACAGAATTTTCTAAAAAAAAACTGATCTTTGAAGCAGCGTCGAATAAACAAACGTCGACGTTTTCAGTTGGTGTCTCTGTCAAAATACATACTCTTTGGTAATAACTAGTGTCGTCAAAAGTTTACGAAAAGGAAAATAAAGTAAACAACAAGTTTTTTAAAAATTCATTGCATAAATAACACCCATTTTGGTGCAGTAAAAATAGCAACAAATATTGAATACATTTGTGGCATTGATTCCGTTGATACCATCAGTTTTGTCAAATTTGATCTAGTTACCATCCCATTTTTACAATTTCCCATTATTTTGGTATTATTTTAATTTAAAATTGCAACAAAAGAATATAATGAAATTATCTCTTTGATATTAAACGTAGAAAACATCGCGCTACTATACAAAAATTTGTTTTTATGCGTAAAAAAGTTGTTTGCGAGATATATGCACAGTAAATTCAAATTGTTGAAAAAAAAATATGAATAACAAACGTTATTACTTGATGAAAAAAAATGTTAAAAATGATTTATAAACATTGTCATGTTGCAGCATGTATTTTCTTTAAAACTCCATTTAAGAAAACAAATTTCGGCTCATGGTTAAAAAGTTACAAGTACTAGACAAATATCGAAAAGATAATTTCATTACTTCCTTTTGTTGGAATTTTAAAAATAAAAGAAGACCAATAATTCTAAATTGAAAAATGGGCTATATATCAAAAACTAGAGCCAATTTGACAAAACTGATGGCATTTTCGGAATGAGAGCTACAAATGTATCGAATATTTTCTGTAAGTTTTACTGCATAATGTCAAAATTTGAATTTTGTCGGGCAGTGTAATAAGTGAAAATTAAAATGTTTATATTTTATTAGTATATATTTTTATTTACAGTATTATTTATGTTTTGGATTAAAAGCTTTACATAAAGATATAAAATTATGTTGATCAAACAGTTTTCATAATATGATGAAAATCGCATTTAGATCTGAGTGAAGTGAAATAAAATGATAACGTTTAGTAATGAGGTAAATGATAAGTATCATTATACATTAACGATAACACAAATTCAGAATGTACACCCTATTGTAAATACATCGTCGTTGTAGAACGAAAAGTCACCAAATACATTTTTATGAAAAACTTAATTTTCGAGTTTGTTAATTAATATTTTAAAAAGTAATTGATCCATTTTTAAAGTTCAAAAATCTATTAAAAGATTTACATTTTCTTATCATGTGGTAAACAAAATTGAGATCATCGATTAAAAATTGACAGATTTATAAAGCTTTTTCTAAATGAATATTTTGAAAATGTATTTGGTGACTTTTCGTTCTACAACGACGATATTATTCCAATACATGCATATCAAAAAATAATTCTAATTAAAAAATCCAAATCTAATCTAAAAAAAAAATCCACTACACCGGATATTTTTGGTTTTTATTGTATTTTATAGATATTTTATAAATAAGATAATTTAAAAAGGATTTTTCAGTTTTTAAAGTTATTCCTTCCCACCTTTTCGCTGCTGAGAACTGCTGTAAAACATTTGGTTAAAACAAACAGCGTGGAAAAAATTCAACGCCTTGGATCTGGAAGCCGTTTTCTTCCATATACTGAATTAGTCATTTGGGCTGTAAAATGAAACAACGTAAGAGCCTGATCAAATCTATTTGGAATGTCTTCTTTATAAGAGGATAACTCTTCAGAACTGAACAAAGTCAATCAATATCTACCACTTTAAAAATTGGCTTAGAATTGGCTTGAATTAAATCCGTAGTGTTGGAGACTACATCCAGCTATTTATATCATTAAATGTGTAGATCAATATCAAACGTGCCTAAGTCCAACATAAGCACATTTAGGAAATTGAGTTTTTTACTTTTTTCGCGAAATATTTGATTTTTTGATTGCAAATTTGGTTTATTACAATGTATATTTAATATGTCACCACAGCGCAAGTTTAAAATAACCAAGAAATACGCCGGCCTCAGCAGTCCAGAGGTAGCGCGCTGGACTTGCATTCTGAAGGTCTCGGGTTCGAATCCCGGCTTGGGCATGGGCGCTCGTGGTGATATTAACCACAAAATTGTAGGGAATAGATTTCACAGTACAATGGATATAGTCTGTCTGAGTGCTGTGGATCTTAGTAGATATTCCAAAAAAAAAAAAAAAAAAAAAAAAATATAAATAAATACGTTGAATTTAAAATAAATATGTTTTTATATTGGACTTAGGCTCATTTGATATTTACCCTATGGACTTAGTCACGTTTGAAAAAATTTCATATGGACTTAGGCAGATTTGAAAAAACACAATGACAAAAATGAAATATGAAATACGGGAACCTACTCGGATTTCTGCAACTAGTACAATAAAACATTTAATTTTTTTTTTATTGTAATTAGGAAGAATATATGTTGGCTCGTTTGGTTAGTTCGTTGGACTACTAGCCGAATGGTCCCGGGTTCAATCCCTGTGACTGTCAACATCTTTTTCATAGAAAACATTTTTCTATGCGACGCTACCTCTCGGCAGTCAATCAAACCTACGAGATTTATTCTCACCCTGCCGTCGGATAGGGCATTAAACTGTGTAAGTCCCACCACTTTGATAACACGCACAGCTGAAATGGTGAGAGATCTCGGTCTAAGTTCTCCAAAGTTATACTTTTTTTTATAAATTTTATATATTATTTTATATGTCTTCTGGTGAAAAAGAATACGTCGTTCGATGATAGTGTTTCACAAGTAAAACATATCATCAAATGTTATTAAAAAAATTTTAATTATATATAGGTACACTATTTTTGAAACTATTAAGGCCACAGGGGAAAGATAGAATGCGGCCATGTGTAAAAGTATGAAAAGACAGAGACAGCTAGTGAAAATTGCAGGTTTCTCGTATTTTCGCATTTATTTATGATATTCTGATTTTTTAAAAAATATTTTTTAATTAATTGGGAAGGTAATTGCAATATTGTTGTCCATTTAAACCTTTTTAAAACAGTAAAACATTCTCCTACGGTACAAGTTCTTTGCAAACTTACAGTGATGACAGGGGCCATATCGCCTTGCGATTGGTTGAGAGGGACTTAGGCAAATTTGATTTTTATGAATACATGGACTTAGTCAGATTTGATAAAAACATAAATATTTGAGTAATTTTTTCTCCAAAACTAATCTAGTTGTAGCCACTAAACTTAATACAATATGCTGGTATCATGGATTAAGGTATATATTGCCTAAAACCTCAAAAATTTTAAAAAGTGAACTTAGGCACGTTTGATATTTATCTAAACAAATTATTTTGATCTACATAAATGCCTATTTTGGCTAATATATTATATGAATCATTTCATTATCTATTTATTTATTTTCTCCAGAGATTTCCTCCAGCAGTGAACCAAATAATTTTTTTCGATTTGGTGATTTATATTCAATTCTTCACTTTTCAAAAAATAAATCGTACTCTGAAAATCACAAATATATTTCTTAAGTTATAATTCGAAAAATGTACAAAAATCAATAAAATACAAAAAAAATCCAAACAAAGTCTAAAAAAAGTCCAAAAATCATGGATTTTTTTAAGTGGATAAAAGAGTGAATTGGATAACCCAGCGCTGATTTGTATACTGACCATATGCCAGTGTCAGTTTTAATCAGATATATTTCAATTTAGAACGCACATGTCACACCCCTAGATTTGTTTGTTTATTAAAGAAGTTGTACAAAAATTTATCCAAATACGATGCAGAATGATTTTGACAATCTCAAAACTTTCAGGATTAGAAAAGTAAATCCCGGAATGCCGGAAACAGTCCAAAATTATTAAAATGTATACTGCATTGGTTACAGCAAAGTATTACACATCCCTAAATATTAAATTGTGAAATACATAAAAATCCCCAGAATCTGAAATTTACTCAAAATTTCTGAGTACTTTGGTTAAATGAAGTGAAATATATACTGATCGTAGAAGAGTCAGACGCAGTTCGCACCTTTATTTGAAGGGTTAGGGTGGAATAATGGGTTTAATTTATTTCTTTAGTTTTCCTGGTTATCAATGAAAACTTAAATTTGTGAATATTGCGGTTTATAATGAAAAATTTCGTAACGTATCATAGCGTTAGCAAATGCAAACTGAGACTTAAATGAGAAATGATAATTGTTAACCCTTCTGCACATATTGCAAACATACCCCTTCTATTCAAATTGTTTCAAATTGACTCACTCATTGTCATATAATTGGTTATGAACCATCGTTTTTTTTTTTTTTTAATTAAATTAATTTACATTTAATCATTTGAAACAAAAATGAATAAAAACAAAAACAAAACACCAAAACGGGTATTTTAAAATATCTAAAATCGTGACATTCCATAAAAAGTGGGTCATTTTGACCCAATTTGTGCAGAAGGGTTAAAACTACAATAGAGAAAATAGAATCTGGCATAGAAATTGTTCATAAAAAGTCAGTAAATAGAAATAAATTTGCAGCAAGTAAATTGCAAACATCACAAATTTTCTACTACCTTTGAAATGTTTCCTATAAACTTCACGAAAAATGTGATATTTGTCGTAGATTCACAGCAACTATTAGAGGAATAGGTGGCTTGCTTTTATATATTCCTTAGATATTAATGATTTTGCAGCAAAACTATTAATATGTTCTAAATATCACAAAAGATGTCGCAGATTTGGAGCTGAATAATTGCAACTGCAATGATGTTTAAAGCTCTAATACTTTTTAACCAACTTTGGTTTTCTTAGTTAATGCAGTTTTTACTAATTTAATTTAGCAAATTCTCGAGCAAACTACGTTGAACTAAATTGGTTTAAACATCACTTTAACAATTACCGGTTATCAAACGGATATCGTATGAAAACCCGTACAATTTAGTTTCGTCAGCAATTTATTCGAACCCGTACACACACTTAATACAAAACATTTTAGGATTTTATGTTTGAAACTTTTGTTTTGGCGATTTTGTGTTTGGGGATATCAAGCCGAACTCATTAAAATATAAATAAATTCTAAAAGCGACAAATGTGGAAATTAATAGTTTCATTTTGTTTAACCCAAGTAACACTCTTTTGACATTTCTCTTCAGTAAGGTTTGCCATTTCATGATGGAAAGATATACGAGCCAACAACGACTCGACATTATTAAAATTTACTATCGAAATTCGAATTCATATATCTTTCCATCATGAAATGGCAAACCTTACTGAAGAGAAATGTCAAAAGAGCGACAAGAAATATGGCGCCGTTTGCTGTCCCTGTCGCTCTACTTTTGTAGCGTCCCTGTTGAAAAACCCATTATAAGTATTAAAATATATTTTTCAAAAATAATAATCCTTTGAAACTTTAAAGTCTTTTAAAAAGAAAATAAATGTAATATTTCTAATTTATATATTGTCTAAAAACTACACCAAAGCTTTAACATTTTCATAATATAAGATTCTTATGTATTTTAATAATATTAAAATGAATACTCACTTAAATGTTTTACTGGAGTCGCGCTATGAAGTGTGCTGTATCGCTACATCGATTTTTGTTTCCTCCATACTAATTTACAATGGCAAATCAACTCCATGTGTTTCAATGAACTCCAACTAATACTTATGATGCTTGCTGACGACACAGAAATAGTTGGGAGAAAAAGAAGTACAACAACGACTGGCACCCTAAACAAAAATGAATGCAGGCAGTCTTGAGCACATTCCGTTGCTTCTGCGATGTTGATGTATTGGTGTTGGGTGACAAATTGGGTGAACTGGTTGCTGATGTGAGTGTTGACAACAAAAACACACATCACATCTCTCAAAACACAAAAAGGAACAGCACAAAATAATCAAGAGTAATTTTAAAATTCGGCAAACTCCTTGGCGCACTTTTCGGTACTCGAGATCCGCAGTGCCTCCTCCTCGTAGTCGTCGAAATTACTGGTGTCACCAGGTCCCTTACAACGCGGAATAAAAGGCGCTTCAATTTTTTTCTGGAAGATCGCAATCCAGTCTGTAGAAGCGAACCACTTCTGATTCTTAATATCATTCACGCCTGCCTTAAGATTGCCATAGCGCTTGGTTAGATCGACCTGCAGCAAATTCCTGAGCAGATCCTTCAAGTCTGAGCCAAAGTGTGATGGAAAGCGCACCTTGCCCGACACGATCTTTTCGTAAATCTGTATTGGCTGATCGGCAAAGAATGGTGGATAACCAGCGGCCATTTCGTAGACCAACACGCCCAGTGCCCACCAATCGACAGCCTTGTTGTATCCCTTCGAGAGAATGATCTCTGGCGCCAGATATTCGGGGGTGCCGCACAACGTCCATGTGCGACCCTTAACGCGCTTGGCGAAGCCGAAATCGGTGACCTTGAGGTAACCTTGCGAATCGATCAGCAAATTTTCCGGCTTTAAATCACGATAGATCAGATCCAGGTAGTGGAGATACTCAAACGCAAGCACAATCTGTGCAGCATAGAAACGCGAATGCGGCTCCGAGAAACGACCAACCTTGCGAAGATGCGAAAACATCTCACCACCGGGAACATATTCCAGCACCATGTACAGATTGGAGTTGTCCTTAAAATGGTAGCGCAACGAGACCAAGAACGGAAATTGGATAGCTTGAAGGATCCGCTTTTCGTTCAGCGTATGCTCGACTTGCTTCAGCTTGACAACCTTTTGCTTGTCGAGAATCTTCATGGCATAGTAGTCTTTTGTAGGCTTATGCTGGACGATCATTACGCGACCAAATGAGCCGGTGCCAAGCGTTTTAATGCGTTCAAAGTCTTCTAACGAGGCGGTGTTTGTTGGGTTGCGACGCCATTTCTCCTCAAACTCCTCTTTGGCCTGTTCAAGGAACTCCTTGACCGTTTCAGCGGCATCCACCTTCTTGTTGGAAGTGGTGGCATTATTGCCCATTTTAGAGATGGTGCCTGTTAAGGAGGAGAGACGAAATGTGGCTGTTGCAGATACTTGCGCGGACCCGTTGGAAGAGCCACCAGCTGAATCAGTAGCAGCAGATGCTCCTACTAGTGATGAACCGGAGGTATATTTTTGATCTATAGGCTGTGTTATTTTGTTGCTTTTCTGGGCGGTGGCGGTTGAATCAGCAACGTTGCTTAGAGCGTCCAGCGTGAGCGTGGGTTTGATAACGGAAACTTCGTCCACTGTTGTTGGCGACGACGTGTGCTCTTGCGACGCAGAAGGCGACGACGACGCGTCGTTGCTGCTCAACTGCTGCTGGTTCAACTCCTCCTGCTGCTGCTTGTTGGCGTCACCGATACTGCTGATATGATGAGATTTTTTCTTTTTTAGAAACTGCAAAATGGACTTAGCAATTTTGATAACTTTCTTGTAACCGGGCGCGGTAAATTTTATGCGTTGACGTAAACAACGCGGTGGTGGTTTTGTTTTCTATTTTTTCGCCAGTGATTTAATGTTAATGTACTCAACACTTTTACGTTTATTGCCTATGTTTTATTTTTCACATATATATTATTTTATTATTCTGCAAATTAAAATAACGAAACAAAATTTACCAATTATTCAATCTCAACAGCAAAAAGGTGAATAGAATATTTTCGGAACACGTTGCAAAGCATTCAAGACACCCACAGTTGCATCAGGTGACAACGTTAATTCACAGATTTAAAGCATAGCACAGATTTCAGCTAAATATAGAAATGTATTAAAAATGCAATATCGTGATGAATTTTTATCAATTGTGATTTTTTCACAAATTGTTATAACTACTTTGAAGAAATATCTTTTTAACTACCATTTACATAGTCATGAAATTTGGCTCAGTCTTGTAGATTATCGCGAATAAATTTGCTGGAGCAAATGGGCGTGGCATCTACCATATAACTAAAACTAAAATGCTATAATTCCAGACTTCAAAAGTACAAAAATCAAAGCCCAGGATCATAACATCACTGTCATGTCAAAGGAAACAATGTGAATTTTTTGACATTTTCGTTTTTTAAAGTTTTGAATGTAGTTTTTTATCAAGTATATTGTTCCTGAATCGTGCGTGGTTTTGGTGGATATTTCTAAACTGTTTTGTTTAAAAATAAAATGTATATGAATAAAATGTTAATGAAAGGGTATATTAACTTTCTTTATCCGTCTGTAACACCCAGGAGGAGGCATGTCCGGCATGGAAAATATAAATATATATTCCTGATTAGTCAGGAATCAAATATCGAGGTCATATATGTTTATTTGAAATTCATAAAATATCATATGAAATTCATAACTTCCATTTGAAATTCTCTACATTTTCAATTTATATTTTCTGTTTTTGCCAATTTGAAAGTTATAAGTATCAATAGATGTATTCTGAATATAAAATAGATTTTTGACTTATAATTGATATGTCCTAAATTTCGAATGGCATTTCTTTCTAAATTATAAATGATATATTCTGAATTTCGAATGGAATGTTCGAATATAAATGAATATTTCTTAATTATACTTGGAAATTAATATGTAATGTTTTATAGCATGAAAAATTCGGAATTTATTTTTTATAGAGCCGCTCAAAAAAAAAATATCGAAAAATGAAAATTTTCCTTGTTCACACACTTAGAAATAACCAAAAATAGAAAACCAAACCAGATCAGAACTGATTTTTGCATTGTATCAAAATGGGTGGCAAACAAAATTGTCACGTGGTTTTGAAAATAGTTCTAAAAATTCCAAAGAGAATAAAACTGACCCCAACACGCGATACCCCTTAAAACTGTTTTTCTTTAAACTCAATGTTCTGAAATAGGAGAGTAACAAAATCAAATATTAAAAAAAATTGTAAACTCTTTACATACACGTAGAAAATGCCAAGAATATTTTGATTATCCCAACATAAAAGTATATGTTATAATGGGAATGTTATTTCTTTTTGAATCGCTGAATTTCTTTGAAATTATGTTTTTGCAGTGCAGTGTTTTTTTTTAATATGGCAACACCGGCTAATGTCAACTAATTATCGATTAATTTTCTCATTTGGAACAGCTGATACATAATTATCGAGAATGAAAAAATTTACAAGAAATTACAAAGCGAATTTATAAAAGTATAATGCACGAAATAATAAATATCAGCAATAAATATAGCAACATAAGTGTGTGCGATCATTGTTAAGTGCTACTTTATACAATGAATAATATAAGAAACCTAATAAAATGTAAACCGATGGACATACAAATCAGCACACGAAAAAACACAAAAGTGTGTGTTGAATAGCGTAAAGATTCCATTTCACAATTTTCTCTCAAAAACATTAACAGTTTAAATATAGTTTAACCCATGATACAATAACAAGGTAGTAGTATCCCAGAGCGCCTTCTTATCCTTACAACATTTTCACATAAGCACGGGACGTTTGACAGTATTTGCAGGCGTTTGACAGAAGCACAGTACGTCTAAGAAGTTCTACCTTGAATAATTTTATCATGGTTTAACTCGCCAACATTGGTCCGTTAAACTAAAAGCCCTATTCTGGCATTGTGAGTGCTCAGAAGTCACATCTCAATGAGAGGCGTTTTTCTTGTTAGAATAATTATGATTAAAATCTCAAATTCGTATTCTGCCAAAGATCTAACAAAAAAAGCTCTCAAGAAATACTCCACACTGTGGGGATGAGAGTTTCATGTCACATTTGAAGTTTTTATTTTAATTAATTGTAAGAAAAAAAAAACAAACAATTTTAAAACATTAGAATTGTCTTTAGTTTTCTGTTTTAAAAACAAAAATGCATTTTATTCATTTAAATAGTGCCAATTTATGACCAAAGTTGGAAATTTCAATTTTAGTTGAGAATTTCAATTTAAGTTGATAATTTCAATGCTAAGTGTTGGATGTGTTTTAAGTGTAAAATCAACAACGTCTTCTCATCCAGCTGCATTGTTTTTAATTCTAACCCGCATTTTGAGTTTTTGTTGGGGCAGTTTGTGTAAAAGATAATAGCCAATATAATTAATATTAAAACAAAAAGTTTCGACGCTATTTGTACGTTGTGATCTGCTGCATTGAGCATCACAGATTTCCTAATTCTTGTGACCCTATCAGAGTCTCAATTTTTTTGGCAGAATACAAAAACATCTCAATTTGAGATTCACCCCAATTTTTAGTTGGTTTTTGTCGTAAAATTCTGTTGTGAGAATTTGTGATGCTCATCAGAATAGGGCTATAGGTTTAAACTACGTTTAAAGCTGAAAAACTGGCCCTGCAAAAAACAAGATTTGATTTGTATATAGTATCAGCTGAACTTGAGGTCCCTTTTAACTTTTGTAATTTTTACGTCTATTTTTCACATCACGTGACAATTTTTTACCTATTCTCCAGACGTTCTAGCATGATTAACGTAATGAAGAACCATATTTGTTTCCTTAATGCAACAAATTGAGGGGGTCATTGCGTGGTGCAATAATTCAAGTGTGAATGGAATCGCTACCGTTCAATGATAACCGAATATTTTTGGATCCAATTGGATGATATGGACTTGGAGGACATGTGGTTCCAACAGGACGGCGCCACAAGCCACACAGCAAATGCCACAATCAATTTATTGAAAACCAAGTTTGGAGAACGTGTTATCTCACGAAATGGTCCAGTCGATTGACCGCCTCGGTCGTGCGATTTGACGCCGTTAGACTATTTCCTATGGGACTACGTCAAGGCTACGGTCTATGCCAACAAGCCAGCGACGATTGATGAACTTCGTACGAATATCGAACGTGAAATTGCAGCAGTATCGGCCGATTTATGCTTGAAAACCGTCGAAAATTGGGTTCAGCGTCTGGACTTCTGCAAGCGTGCCCTTGGTGGCTATGCCACAGAAATCGAGTTCCATACATAATGGCATCGAACGTACAAGAATAAAGAATTTCATTTCAACTTTTGTAGCGCTCTTTTTGAAAAACCCCGTAATAATGTCAATATGAATCCAATAACACTACAAGGTCATTTTTGTAGAACGCACCTGTAGGAAATGTTAATTAATATAATATAACATTGTCACTTAGATATCGTCAAGGATAGATTTTGCTTCTCAGCACTGCAGTCAATATGATAACAAAGGTAATTTAAATTTTGTCTACTGTTTCATTTTTAAAAAAGTCTCTTATAGGAAGCTGAATTTAGAAAAGTGAAAAAGGAAGCGAGCGAATTCCTGAAAATTCTGTAATTTGTACACATTTCATAGCTATCGACTTATATTTTTTTTTTTTCATTAACTCGGGTTACAAAATTTTATTTTTAAATGTGTTTTTTTGTATTGATATACCTCGATCTTAATAAAAAATAAGTGACAATTTATATCCTTTTATCCAAATTAGTAAGTCTGTAATATTTCATCTCAAAATTGTAAAAAAAGTCAGCTAAATTCGGGTTAAAAAGTTTAATTCTTTACAACGAAGAAGAGAAACAGAGAAAACGAAAACTTTGTGATTGTAATAAAGTATTTCCGAGAAATATCGATTATTTACATTGTGTACTTGTGCTTCAGATACAAGGAATTAAAATATAAATGTACTCTTCTACACAGCCTGGTGTCACGCACGTTTTTGAATTATTTCTCACGTTGGACCTGAAGTGTCACGCCGTACTTCCACGATTGTGTCAATAAATAAATATTGTCCATATCTACATCTTATATAAGAAAGGAATTACAACTTAAAAGTTAACTACTATTTAGCCCACTAATAACGTATGCCATTTAATTTATAATATGAACTTGACAAGGAGTAGAGGGTAAACTGTCAAATACTGTTGACCGTTTTAATATCCAAATTTATTTTTAAATTTACTCAAGTGAAATTTTTCTGTTGAAAAATTCTGTAGTAGATAAAAGTCAATCGTACCGACGACGACCGACGAACGAACAACTGACACCAGCTACGGACGGACGGGCGGGACGGACAAACACGCACTTGTTATCAATTTTTGTATTGGCGCAACTTTCGTTTACGTTGTCGTCCACCTGCTTTTGATTCGTCTTTATTGTCAATTGCTTTTAATGTCAGCTTCGTGTGTGCGGAGCATTCATTTATGTTTGTGTGTGTTGCTTGCTTTCTGTGTTTCGTGTCTTCTATTTTCGCCATATACACATTTTTCTACGCGATTGATTATTAAAATTTTTATATATCATTTTTATTTTCTGCACTTTGAATATTTAATTTTTATTGTACACAAAGTAAAAAGCGTCCAGATTATGCAAACTAATTTAATATATAAAATTTTAAAAACTTTTTTTTTTTGTTGGAAAATTCCTTCACATGATTTAGTTTCTTTCTGTATGCGATTGAATAATCGATATTTTATCATATTTACAACTTCCAGAAATGTTTAGTTAGAAATCTGGTTCAGTTACGCATATTACAGCTTATTCAAAATTAGCTTTGGCGTATCCATAAAATATATGCATACGAAAATTAATTTGAACAATCGAAATATTTTGTATCCGCATTACTAAATTATGGTCAATTGATGATCATTTAATTTTTTATTTCATTTTGCAATACTTTACTTTTTGATAAGTAAAACTTTTTACACTAAATCTGAGTTTGTTTTAATTATTACAAATCACTTTTGTTATTTTAATGTAAAACACACCCGCAACCGTAGTCAATATTATACGACGACCGAACAACTTTCAACTTTGCAAAATGGCGAATCCCAAAAGCAATCCGAAGCAACCAGGGTTACCAGCTCACACTTTTATTTATTACAAATTTTAGTTTAAATAGTACTTTTTTCATATGAGTATTTCGTATGATGAGTGTTGCCAGTTTTCTATGAAAAATACTTTTTTTTTATTTTTCAATGTTTGTGACAAACATGGTTGAAATGTTCACGTTGGCATCGTCATGTGGACGTTTTTATGACGTATATATAACGTTTTCCACCCAATAAATGAAAATTTTAATAACTTTTTAAATTACCCCTCAAAAATCCTTTAAGCCCGGTTTCACAGAGAACACTTAAGTGTTGATTTTTCCTCAAACTAAGTGTGAAAAATCGTTTCAGAACACAAAATTTAAGTGCCCGATATCCCCCACTTATGTTTTACTTAAGTGTGCTTTCTGTCAACTGAATATTCATGACATCAGAATAGTACAAACTGATACTAACACTGTAGACGCGGTAGCTCAGTGGTTAGTGCGTTGGACTGCGAGCCGAAAGGTCCCTGGTTCAAGCCTGGACTGGGGCTAACAACATCTTTTCATATAAACATTTTTCTATACCGCGCTACCTCTCGTCAGTAAATGGCAAACCTACGAGAGTAAAACCATTGCTTATGAAAAAGCTCTCACCCGCCGTTCGGATTCGGCAAAAAACTGTAGGTCCCACCACTTTGAGTACAAAATATAACACGCACACCTCAAAAATTGTTAGAGAGCTCGGCCGAAGTTCTATAAAGGACTGTAGCGCCAAACTATTATTATTATTATTATACTAACAAATTAAATTCGCCTTATTTTCGCGGAAAATTGTATATTAACCAAAATAAAAGTGACATTTCACAGATATTTTTCGACCACCATTAGCTGCCGTTGAATGCGAAATTCACTTCTTTTTTTCATAATACACAATTCTCTGGATGTTGCGAGAGATGTTTAATATTATAATACACGTGAATGTGGAATAATTTAAGTCATAAAAATTGCATTCACATTTTAATACTTAAATTTTGCATTGCATTTGGAAAAATTTAATTTTGTGTTTATTTAATATTAAAATTTAATGTATTTTAAAGTTTAATTTAAAGTACATTGTTTAATTTGAAGTTTTATTTAAAGCTTAATATAATTTCAATTACTTTTCTGGCATCATTTTTATTTTATTTTTATTTATTATAATCAAGCTTTAAAGGCCATATATGATAACAAAGCATTTAAATCGACGAATCTGCGAAAATGGCTTGGCAACATTGGTGACATGGTTGAAGTTTACAGGGTGTCTCAAGAAAAATAATTTATTCACTGATTCAGTGAAGCATTTTACTAAAATTAAAGTGTATTAAAAATAGTGTAAATATGGGTTAAAGTGGGTAATTATTTATTTTATTAATTGAGTACTTATCCGAATCTGGCAGTGCCAAAGCAAATGATTCAAGTTTAGCCGGTCATAAATGCCGAAATTTATCACCTTTTAGTTTTAAAATTATCCATTCGTGAGCAAACATTTTTGTCTTAAGTCTTTTCTTCTCCTAAATAAGTTTTAAAGAAACATGGAAGTAAAATTGAAACGATCGTGTATTATGGGAATTTGTTTTCCAAAGGTCAATAAAAATAACACAAATGGGAATTGTTATAATAAACAGGCAACAATGGGAAATCAAATTATACATGTTTTGTGGCATCACTGTTCTATAAAAAGCCATCGCTCTTTTCATCACACGTTTACTTTAAAACGTGTGTTTTGTTTTTCTGTATATTTTTAAAAATATACCAGGGAAACTAAATATACCTAGGAATTAAAGTTTTTTGTGAAATCCAAGATTCCTAAACATGCGTCGTCCTAAGAAGGTAAGTGTCTGGCAAAATATTTGTTTATTAATAAAACTCGAAAAGTATGTATTGTAAAAGTGAGGTTATATTTACAATTTTTATCCACAAAAAATTAATATTTTTATATTTCAGTACGAATCTGGCGAGGCCACCCAATACATTACACGCCGTGCAGCACTACGCAAATTGCAACTGTCATTGAACGATTTCCGTCGTCTGTGCATTGTCAAAGGTGTCTATCCACGTGAGCCTAAGCATCGCAGGCGCGCACAAAAGGGCTCCTCGGAAATAAAGATTCTCTATCATGCAAAGGACATACGATTCTTATTGCATGAACCCATTGTGTGGACATTGCGCGACTATAAGGTAAAGTGTGCTTTTCCACAATATTTGTATTCTAATACTAATAATTTTATTTATGCAGATATTTGCTAAGAAAACTGGTCGTGATCGTGCTATTAAAGATTTTCGTAATTTGAAACGACGCATGGCACTTTTCCCAGAGCTTAAGCTTGATCACATTGTAAAGGAACGCTATCCCACATTCATCGATGCTGTCAAAGATCTGGATGATTGCCTCACGTTGCTTTTCCTCTTCAGCACCTTTCCTTCATTGCGACTGATTCCACGTGAACAGTCTGCGCTTTGCCGGCGTCTAACAATTGAGTTTCTTCATTATGTTATAGCGTCCAAGTCTTTGCGCAAAGTGTTTATTTCGATCAAGGGCTACTATTTCCAGGCGGAGATTAAGGGCCAGAAGGTTACATGGATTGTGCCCCACTACTATCCCTTTAAGCCACACTCCAAGGCTGAGGTGGACTTTAAGGTGATGTCCATATTTGTGGAGTTTTATACCATCATGTTGGGATTCGTCAACTTCCGTCTCTACAACAGCATAAATTTGGCTTATCCACCGCAATTTCCTGTCGGCGTCCTCAGCGACACTGACGATACTTTTAAGGACGAGTCCTCCTTTGTTTCGGATCGTATTGCGGCGCTGAATTTTGAGCTAATGCGCACTGACAAATTGCAAGAAGACGAGGAGGATCAGGAAATGGACCTGGAGTTGCTCGAACAAGACGGCGACTCAAAGCGCATTTTAAAGATGAAACAAGAGTCTCAAGAACTGGCGCGTTTGCGTACATTGTTCAAGGGGCTGAAATTCTTTATAAGCCGCGAGGTGCCACGTGAGCCACTGGTTATTTTGATTCGTTCCTTTGGGGGCAAAGTTTCCTGGGATTCCACTGTATTTAGTGGTGCATCATATGATGAGTCCGACGAGACGATTACACATCAAATCGTGGACAGGCCAACACTTGGCCAACAATACATCTCCCGTGACTATATTCAACCGCAGTGGGTGTTCGACTGTACCAATCAACGCTCTTTACTGCCGACCAGCAAATATTTCATGGGCGTAGTGTTGCCACCACATCTGTCGCCGTTCGTGGATGCTAAACGTGAGGCGTATATTCCGCCAGAGGAGAAGGCGTTACACGATCCTTCGTTAATCGAAACACATGGTAGGTTATAACATGGTTTTTGATGCTGTAAAAAATAATAAATCTTTTGTAATTCTAGAACAAAGTGATGCCGAGTCTTCAGAAAATGAAGAGGAGGAGGAAGAGGATGAAGCCAATCAAAATATGATCGATGCACAGCTTCAGTTGGCATACCTAGAGGAGAAGGATGAGGGTGAGCAGTATGGCGCCGATGGTGTCAATGAAGATGAAGTAGAAAATGAGGATGCAACACAATCGGAAGACGACGATGAAATGCAACAACTCGATGATAAAGAACAGCGCAGAGCTCAAGAGGTAAGTTTAAGCAGCAACCTAAAAAATAACAAAAAAGCAGACCAGAGTTTACTCAAATGCGTCTAATTTATTAAAAAAACAGTTTTTGTTATTATTTTGGATTAATTAACTTCTGCTTTATTTACAGAAAAAGAACATGGCGGTGCAATCTGGCAAAACACACAAGGAGAACAAGCGTCTGCTGCATAAAAGCGAAGTCGACGAACATCGTCTACAAGCTCGCATGGTTAAGCCACGTCATCGCAATTTGTTCCGCAAGTTAATCCGTGAAAAGCAGGACAAGGAAAAGGAGGAATGGCTATTGAAAAAGAAGAGACGCGTCATCGATGCAGAGGAGAAGATTGCGAGAAAGACGTCCAAAAAGGCAGCAAAACAAAAAACACAATTAGCTGCCAAAAAGTAGACGTGTGATCGTAGTTTAAAATATAGAGTCTTATCCTTTGGTTTCTTTAGTCAGTAATCGTACATAATTTGGAAGTTTAAACTGCTGCTAAATTAGATAACTATAGTTATATTTATCATTTTGTCATGCCTTTTTATTCTAAGACATTCAAAATAAATATATTAAACATAAACACAAATTAATAAATTTTTATTTAAATAGAAAATATTTGATTTCAGCAAATTCTTTTGATAGGTGTCTGGAATCGAGAAACCAGTGTTTTCGATAATGCGGTTACAATAAAAATTTAAAAAAGAACCATAATTTAAAATTGGCAGTAAAATTAGCAAGTGTTTTGTGTTTTCGCTTTTACTTTTGGTATACTTTTGTTGTTGGTTTTAATTTTTGTATTTATTTTATATTTTTTCTTGTTTTTATTGATTTTGGAGTTTTATTTTATTTTCGTCTGGTTTTTTTATTTTTTCTATAGTGTTTTTGCCTTTGTTTTTGCGTTTTACTTTGAGTTTTCCTTTTATTTTTTCTCTTTTCTTTTGATTTTGGATATTTGTGTTTGTTTTTGATATTTTTTATCGCTTTTGTTTTACAACGGTTTTTCTTCTCCTTTTTTTATGTTATTGGTTTTGTATTTTGTTGTTTTTGGTTCGTATATGCTTTTGGAAAGACATACCTTTTTAACCCTTTGTACTTCCATATAAGTTTTCCTTCTTTTATTTAAATTTCCCTTCTATGTTCCTTTTTCTCATAAAAATAAAATGATCACCATATTTTAATGTTTTCTTTTTCTACATCACTATGTAAAATCCACACATTCAGCTCTATAGTTAAAGCAAATTCCCAACGAATATGATTCATTTATTCTCATATAAAATACTCCTTTAGCGGCAATGATTTCGAAACTTGGAAAAAGAATGTTCGGAAAAATCTAGCGATCAGCATGGGAATTTTATTCCACATCCCTCAAAAATATTCCATGGAATTTAGTTGGAGAATTAAAAAACGCAAATATGAAAGCACGAGTTTGTCCATTTAGTGACCATTATATATTACTAGAAATATTTTTTACACTCAAAGTTAAAAACAACCACTAATTAGAAATTATACATAATGGTCCATTCAATGCAATTGCTAACTGATACTGCTCGATGATTTTAAACAAAAAGCAGGTTATGGTACATCGGACATTTTCTAAACCGACTTCGAATTCTCTACAAATATGTACTAATTTGCGGTCTGGTCATTTGGTTTACAATTAAAGAATATAATTGCATATCGTGAGATCATTTTCTTTCATTTGATGTACGTTATACGTATATGTTTTAAAGTGAAGGGCCTGCAGTAAAAGTGTCTCGGCAAATCTGAATGGTCACATATCATACGGGATTGAACTCCAAACAGCGAACAATCTAAGCCCTCGGAAGTTCAGATATTTGTTTAATAGACGGACATTGTTATCACTGATCAAAAATATTGTCCACGACGCTTTCTGAGTGTCACATTCGGATCTCCTAAGTGAAATGTGAAAAGGTCATTTGTGTTAAATGGAATTCAAACTTAATTCGGGGGAATTTTAATTCGTGAGAATTTCACAGTAGGAGGATTTGATTACCGAGAGTTAATAAATTTGAGGGTCACACATATTCTCCCGAGTTATAATGAGTAACAAACAAATAAAAAACAAGGAAGGTTTACTCTACTACGGTATAAGTTCAAAAATTTAACCGGCTCGTCTTTCTGGTACATATCACACAAAATAGCAAAGGGTTTTTCAAATGTATTTGAAATGTTTTTTGCTTTTTCGTTTTATGATTTTGTTATTAAATTTTTACTTTTGTTTTTGTATTTTTGCTTTTTTCTTGTGTATTTTGCATTTGTTTTTCTTTTGATTGTGTTTTTGCCTTTAATTTTTTTTTTGTATTTTTGCTTTTGTTTTTATTTTTGTGTTTGCTTTTGATTTTTTGTGATTTTGTGTTTGCTTTTGTATTTTGCTTTTGATTGAGTTTTTACGTTTTTCATTTTATTTTTGTCTTGCTTTTTTGCGTTTTTGTTTTTTTTAACATTTGTTTCTGTGGTTTTGGTTTTCTTATATTTTTGTTTGTTTTTATTTAGTTGTGTTGTTTTGCTTTTATTTTTAATTTTGCTTTTGTAATATTCTATTTGTATTTAACTTTTTTGTTTTATGTTCATAGCTGGTGAATGTGCAGAGTTATATCATTTTGAAAGTTAAGAATGTAAGGACGCACCCTTTTCCAATCTCGCTCATATATAGCCCTCCAGACGCCATAGTATCCACGTGTAAAATTTCAGTCAAATCGATTCACAGTTTTAGACGTGATGCTGGCACAAACAGACAGACGGACAAAGAGTTTTATATATCAATTTCATTTCGATTTATTTACATTTTGAATTCGAAGCAGAAAAAAACTAGTACGCCATAAATAAAATAACAAGTTCTCATTTTATGATTGTAAAGTTTAATTAATTTGAATATTTTCTAAAATGTACATTTATTTTATTCTTTATTAAAAAAAATATATTTGAAATTTAGATAATAAACCGATCAACAACTGAAATCTAAAATTAAAAGTTATATTTTCTTCGAAGTGCTTCGTTGGAAATAGCACAATTGGAATATAATATTAACTACGACAAAAGCATGACTTAACTTTACTAATTCTATTATATTACATTGAAATTTATATTATGTTGCTAAATATCAATCGGAATCCGATAAACTGTCCGCGTTTGATTCGTCTTCGCTGTCATCTAATTCGGGCATGGGGAAACGTAAAATAGCTGCAATGCCAGTCAGTTGAGATAGTTCTAAAATTAATTACAGCGTTCATAAAATCAAGTACGTTTTTATGAATACTTATGTTTTTAAAAATAACAATACTTACGTTCTCCCGAAATATGCATACTTGAGAATATTTTCACTTCACCACCAGCGTCGCGTACCGATTCAACAATGTTTACATATTCCTTTCTCTGACTAACATCTTGACTTCTGCAATTAAAAAACCATTATAAAATTATTATATAGGTCGCCAATAATAATTTCAAATACCGCTTATTTGCATTTCAAATTTACCTAAATAGATTATCCGATATTAGCAACGTTTCGACAGCCACCGCTTCAACTGCTTTCAATATGTGTTTCTTGCCGTAGAATGCCTTTGCCGGCTCACATTGCAACATCGTGTAAAACTGTTCCAAAGCTTTCACTTCACCAGCTGCCTTTGTGTCTGACATTTTCGCAATGACGGCGGGTTCCTGCATAACCTCTGAAATTTTGGAATATTATAAACTTGAAAAATGCAACATATATGCGCCACGCACCTCTTAACGAGTGCTTGAATCCTGATGAAGCATGTACCAACATAAATTTGCTCTTATTCTCTAGCAGTATTTTGATATCCAACTTTACAGCCTGTTGGAACATATATTCAAAAAACTGATCACGCACAAATCCCGGCGAAGCAATCAATACACATTTCACTATGTCAAAGTTTACATGCCGTAAAATGCCCTGCATTACAGATTCGTAAAATCTCACCAGACCCTTTTCGTGTTGTTGTACATAGCCTTTACGTTTACGCGGTATTGATACTTCGATTTTGCTACGCACCAACGTCATGCTGGATGTGATGAGGCAGACGTGCGCCAAACCGTCCTGCATCACAACAGCCGCTACATCAGCGGACTGGGTTGGATCACAAGCTAAATCGATACGTTCTAAAGCTATCGAGTCCCATTCGGGTTTTCGTAATTCAAATTTGCGATTTAGTTCGAGATCGAGTGTATGATAGGCACCCATCTAAAATGATGCATAAAATATATGGAATTTGAAGATTGTTTTACAATTTACACGAACCTTAACATATTGGTTTTCCTCGATATTTCGTCCCTTCAGACGAAGCACACAAGCCTGTGTATCAAAATCTATGGACTCAACTGTGATGGTTAATGTTGTGCGTATGCGACTGCTGGTCGATGAGCCGGTGGCAGTTTCATTTTGCACCTGAAAGCACAAATTATATGAATTCGGTTCTATTGGCCTATCAAATGATAACTCACCTTGCGAATTGTAGTGCTGCGTACGTTGTCACCCTCCGCTATTAAATTATATGCATGCCACATATCCTCTGGCTCATCCGGTACTAATACCACGGTGCTTTAAAAGAAAATAAAGAATTCCATTTATATTCATTTTAAACCTGGACATTATGTAAATTGATTCGTTTCATTTTCTTATAAAATTTATGGTCATTTATCAAGCTGGACTCTCTTAACGTATAATTATTCCCAAACTTTCTATGGTAAACACTATAGGCCACACTTACCCCTGCAACGCTTTGTCAACATATTTACTTATTAACTTCATTTTGTAGCTTCTTATTTTGCTGCTTGTTACGTTTACACAATTTAATTATCACATTTAATTAGTTTTTGCATGACAATATTCAAAAGATGTTTTCCATTTTTTATGAAACAATAATTGTTCCAAGTTAAAATAAATGAATTTCAATAAGGCATGTCTCGCGATTTCTAATTTGGGTACCCATTTTAGTGTATTTTGTTGTAACTACGTCGGTGTTGCCGTATGTGTGGATTTTTTACTTTTTGCTACTTTTATGGGATGCAAAATAGGTAGCAGGTTTAATTTTTAGAAGAAAAGTAAAGTATTTTATTGAGTCTTTTTGAACTTTTAAAATGTACAATTTAGGTTAAACAATTGTTTCTAAAAATTAGAAGTATACTTAAAATTATATTATATTGTTTTCATTCCTTTACATTGGTTATATTTAAAGCAACTTGCTTCGTATTTCTGCCTCGTGTTAAAATAATTGTTGATTATGTGTTTAAATTGTTAAGTGCCTGCTCCCGACACTAAATATTTTTTGGGGATTTATTTTCCCACATTTTTTTGGTCTTAAAACTAAAATAAAAACTCAGAACTACGCATAAAAATAACTTAAACTAATAATAATTTAGTATATAATTAATTTATAACATAATTGGATTAAATGAACAACATTAGAACAAAATTATTTGTAATATGATATTTTTATACGTGCAGTATTATTTATTATCAAAAATGATGTCAGTTAATTTAAATGTCCATAAACTACTTTCCCTACCAGACCACCTTCGTTTCGATTTATATAACTCTAATCTTAGTAAGTCGTAGCCGCGGTAGCTCTGTGGTTAGTGCGTTGGACTGCGAGCCGAAAGGTCCCCGGTTCAAGCCTGGACTGGGCCTAACAATATCTTTCCATAAAAACATTTTTCTATGCCGCGCTACCTCTCGGCAGTAATTGGCAAACCTACGAGAGTAAAACATTGCCTATGAAAAGCTCTCACCCGCCGTTCGGATTCGGCAATAAACTGCAGGTCCCACCACTTTGAGTACAAATATAACACGCACAGCTTAAATGGTGAGAGAGCTCGGCCGAAGTCCTATACAGGACTGTAGCGCCAAACTATTATTATTATAATCTTAGTAAGTCAGGTTACAACATTTTTATAGTTTTAGTCATATGGAAAGGGACACGCCCTTTTGTGCAATTCCACCCACATTTGTAAAAAAGATAAAGAACTATAATATACGTCACTTAACCAAATTTCCTGACTGTTCTTATCTTAATTACACCGATATTTTTAATTAAAATTTCAATTTTGCCACGCCTGTTTGTGTTCTTTAGGACACATGTCGATGGCATGTAATTATTGAATAATACTTTGCATACAAAAGTATTTGTTGTTGCAGATCTTTTGAAAATATACTTTATTATATTAAAAGAGCAGCACAAAATAATTAATTGAACATCGACAGTATTAATCATTCAGTTCCTTAGAGTTTAAGTGTTTTGTAAGATAAACAGTGCTTTATTTTTCATCCTCTGAATATTTCTTCAAAAAGCAACAACAAAATCGTTTTAATTAATTTGTACCATCCAAAAGTAATGTTCCAAACCAACTATCTCTAATATTTCTTATATCCCTTTCGATACAAAAATTGAAATTCTCATATTTAATTTTTTATCTTGTAATTTATTTTGTAAACAATACTTATACAAAAATATTCTGTAAAATGTATTTTTGGTTTATAACAATTTTGTTGTCTTAAACTAAAAGCCTTTCGATTTCCTGTTGAATTGTGGTTATTTGCGATTTTAATTGAGATCCCTCATTGGTGGTTACACTGCAAGCCACAATCGGTCGCGAAACACCACATGCGCGTCCCAAAGCTTGCTTGGAACGCACAAACACGTACGGCACATTCTTGTCCTCGCACAACAGTGGCAAATGCATCAAAATCTCAATAGGTTCAGCATCAGCTGCCATGACGATAATATCGGCAAGACCACGATTTAAGGTTTTGGTCGCCTCATTGGCACCCTTGCGCAGTTGGTTGTAGTTCAAAGCCTGCTGCAAAAGATTCATGATTTTAGCCGTCAGTTGGGCATCAGCCAACGGGAATGCTTTAGGATTAACTTCTTCAGTCTGCAAAATAGTTAAAATTTAGTCTCAATATATGCAATATTCAGTATTATTGTTCTTACCATTTTGCTTGAATAATATTTTGAAGTATGTAATTAAAAAAATTTCAATGCAACCTCTCGGCTTGTTGCTTCACTGAGGGCAGAAATGAAAAGAATAATAATGACCACGCGTTGTTCAAAATGTCAAACACACGTGTGTACACAAATTAGTGAAGGCTTTTATAGGGGTACCCAATACTATATACTGGATACTTGGTATTTTTTTTGTTTCATGGGTAATGTTAAAATAATCTTTAAATTTAGTACACAAAATTTTGAAATAAACTAGATATAATAGTATATTATGGAATATTGTTAATTTTATTTCATCATTTGCTTCAGTATACACGTACAGGTCAAAAATATCATTAGATATACAAAAATTGATATGAAAATAAAGGTAAGAAAATAATGATCATTTAATTGATGAAAAAACTATTATATATAATATTGTATGCAATTTAGTCGAACTCGAACACACTCTTAGTATTATTTCATTTTATATAAGAAATGCATATATTTTAAAATTTAAATATCTATATAAAATTATTGTTTACTTGACGAATAGTATTGGGTACCTACGATTAGTATCGAAATGATGATAACACTAATGAAATACAGTTCAGTGGAATCAGTGTTGCATTTTGAGAATAAATTATTTTAGTTAATTTTTCCTCTACACTCTGATAAGGGCATATTTTTCAGTGATGAATTTGTGGGTTAAACTTTGTTTGGACTCAAAATCGAGTATTTCATTGAAATTTAAATATAGTTTAAAAATCGTTGTGTAAATATATTGCAAATTAAATCCATTCTACATCATTTTATTAAAACAAATTATGTGCTTTAGACTCTATTTCAATTAATCAGATTTATGATTAGTCGATTAATCATAAATATATTTAACCAATTAATATGATAGTAACCACTTTGTGGCAACATAAGTGGTAGCCACACAGTTGCCATTAAAGTATTTGTTCTAAATCATGCGAAATATACTTATTTGCCACCCAATTGCCAGTCAAAAAGCCCCGGGGCGAGGCTAAGTTGCCACAAATTTTGATCCATTTAAGTTTCGGTTCACCTATTTGGAACTTGAACTGTAATTTTAACTTGAACTGTAATTTATGTGTAGATTAAAAATAAAAATAATAAAGATCCTCGCAGTACTATTAACGTGAATGTTTGTCCTGTAATAAAAAATAAATTATATACATGGCATAATAATAGAAGTCTTTACGAACAGAGTTTTCGACAAACTACAACTCTAATTTAACAAACGGTTCAAGTTTTCGGGTTAAAGCTTATATTCTACCCCTTCTAATTTTTACGCGCACACAAAAAAAATGCAATTTTTGACAATACACGACAAACTGTGAATGCGCTAAATATGTTTTATAAAAAGCTAAAATTCTATTTCAATTGAGTAAATAAATTCCAATTCAAAGAAAGTACAAGTGGAACGTAGCATGAAGGTTTGTCAGATAATGGATGCAATAGAGTTTAGGCTCGTTTTCGTACTATTTTACCAAACTCGTATAAACCCTTATGCACATATTGGATGAAAATGATAACATTTTTGTGGAAACCACGATTTTAGGTATTTCAAATTATTCGTATTGTGTAGAAAATTGTTGTTTTTTTATGCTTGTTTATATTTTTTTTTTCTAAATAATAGAAGAAAATTAATTTTATTAAAAAACAGATGATTTTATATCGTATTTTAAATGTATATCCAATTTTAATATAAGTTTTTAATTTGTGTAGAAGGGTTAATAAATTGCGAAAAACATTTAAGACACAATAGTTTGGGTAAAATTGAGTACTTTGTTTAGTTTTTTTAATTGGATCCCGGATCGAATAATGCATTCGAAAAAGATTTTAAATGCAATTTTTTGATATATTACTGAGTAGATTTTTTTTTTTACAAAAATAAAATTGGTAAAATTGACTGGAAGTTAAAGTGGTTACGAAACTACCCCATATATCCGCAAAATACTGAAAATACCCAAAATCACTGACATCGATTACACAGTGCAACAAAAATCTATCTCTGAATTTTATAATGGTTTAGGTTTATATAAGGTTGGTGATCTCGAATCTGTTATGCTCCACCATGTCTGGGGTCCTTGCAATTTGTAGTCATATATGAAACAAAGTAAGGGTGTAGTACGAAGAAATTTTAGTTTCAAATGATGCAAATTTATGGTTTTTAGTAAGTTTATCATAAACAGACGCTTTGTCTCTACTTTGGTTTAAAGATAATACCTCCCAATACTTTTCTAAAAACCGTCAATTTAGAGAATTTTAATCATACTTGTTACAATTTTTGACAGATGGAAAAAAGATGGAAAATTGTTGCACAGTGTTATAAACACGTGCTGTCAAAACTGTTCTCTGTTGTCAAAACGAGAGTGCATATCAAAACAATTCAGAATTAAAAATATCAGAATAGATTCAATTGTTTAAAATATTTAAAAAACATATTAATAATGCAACGTAATAAAAAAAATGTGAAAACGATATCGGATAAATATACGGACATAATTTTAAAAGCAAACGCAGATGACTATTCCAGTGATGAGTCGGCGGAGGCAACGGCGCCAAAAGTTGTCGACTTTTCGGAAGATGATTATGAATTACCAGATGCCCGAACCACGGACATCAGAAAGAGAAATGTAAAGCTGTTGTCCGATCAAAGCACACGTTACCATGGTAAAACAGCTTCCCGGAAAGATTTTGAAGAATCACTCAGCGAAGATGAATCTCAAGATGAAGATTCAAATAGTCCAGTCCGCGAGTTTAGTATGAGGTTGAAGAATAATTCAAATTCTGATGAGGGATCGGAGCAATCGGTCGATGAAAGCGATGAAGAGAGCGATAATGCGGATACTGCCGATCAAAGTGATACAGAAGATATTGATCGAAATGATACGACCAATGATATATTCTCTAAGCACAATACGAACACAGATGTGCAAAAAGGAGTGTGTGTCCAGAATCAATTGGCTATTTGGGAAAAGATGTTAGAAATACGGATACATTCTCAGAAACTATTAAATAAAGCAAACCAACTGCCAAACACAGCTGCATTCAAAAGAGCACGAAACGAAAACAAACAACTGCACACTTTATCCGAACAGTCAAGTCTTGGCATCACTAATCTACTTCAAAATCTATTAAAACTACAACATACACTTTTTGGACAGTTTTCGGAAATCAAAAAATCTTTGAAAAAAGCGTCTAAGCGACCTGCACCCAATGTAGAAACGAATTCGGATGCCTCGCGCACAAAGCGTTTTGCAGAACATTTGGAAAATAACTTTAACGAGTTTAAGCCAT
This sequence comes from Dryomyza anilis, assembly GCA_951804985.1. NCBI lineage: Eukaryota > Metazoa > Arthropoda > Insecta > Diptera > Dryomyzidae > Dryomyza > Dryomyza anilis. The sequence continues at coordinate 110,796,351 of OX638131.1, read as the reverse complement.
ATCGCAATGAAGTACTGCTAAAATGGGATGATCGAACCAAGTTATTAACATTGGGCACAGGTTTGAAACAGAAAAACTTAAATGAGGATTATGGTATCATGCAAAAAATAAACAATACAATGATCAATCGAAGCGCTCTGATAGGAAAATCGCAGATGCTAAAAGGAAATGCTGCCACCGAGGATATTGAAAATACAGCAACGCAGCAAAATGCAAATGTTTATGATGACACTGATTTCTATCTGCAACAATTGCGTGAATTGATAGAATTCAAGGCAAACTCAACATCAAATGCTGCGTTGGTTACAAATCAGCTTATTGAATTGCAAAAGTTGCGACAGAAAATGAAGAAAAAAGTTGATACGCGCGCAAGCAAAGGCAGAAAGATACGGTAAACGAAATTATTTTATTTTTTTATATAATATTAAATTTTGTTTTTCTGCAGTTATACAGTACACAACAAGCTGATCAATTTTATGGCGCCCAATGATGATACAAACTGGACAGAAGAATCAACGAATGAATTGTGCAAATCGCTGTTTGCCTCATAGGTTTTATTGAGTTTCCCATGCGTAATAGCGAAAATTATAAAGTTTATTGTTTTAATATTAATATAAGACATTCAACAAATAAACTTTGTGTTTGTAAATTAATTTTTATTTGTATTAACACCAATAATTTATCAATTGTGTGTGTGTGTGTTTAAATCAAACATTTATGTTAGGACTGAAATGACACATGTTTATAAGAATACTTTATATTTGTTGTGTTAAATTATTAAATATTTTAACATTTTCAATCATATCGGTCGGATGTGAGTGTAAAAAACACATAGATCTGCTCAATAATCGCATAGATTTGTATACTATTATTTTTTTTTACTACAATTTCAATTGACTTAATTTGTCATTACCTAAAAAAAATAAATTGCACAAATTATAGTTAATAAATATATGGAAATATTAGGTTCGAAAAAACATTTGGTATTATAGATTACAAAATTTTATATTTAAACAATATTCTTAGAAATATTTAAATATTTTTTATATTTTTTGCATATTAATTAAATATTTAATTTAATGTCGTCTTGATTATTGAATTTCAATGCTACACAAATAAATAAGTGCACATTATAAGACATGTTTTTAATAAAATAGAGTGTTTTGAAAATATCGAACTTTTAGCTACGCGTCGAATCTTGAAATTGAGATTTTTTGTTTGAAATTCGAAAAAAATTCAATTGGAATTGAGATTTTTACATTTAAAATTGGAAAATTTTCCAAGGAAATTCAAATTTTGTTTATTTGAAATTTCGAAAATCTCGATTTTTAAATTTTCAAAAAGCAAATATATATAAATGTCATATTTAGTTTTTTTTTAAATAATACATTTGAGGTTTTTGTCAATTTTTAGTACACTCTGCCCCACTGTGCGACGGAGATAATAGGCTTTAACAATGCAATGTAACCATTGGAGGTTTTCCATTGTCTACCGACAGGGCAGACCTATAGCGGGAGTGTGGGATTGTGACACCCCCTACCTGATCCAGTTAGAATTATTCGAAAAAACACGAGTCAAAAGTCACGATATTGTCCCAAGAAATTTGAGTAAATTTCTGTTTACGAAAGAAAATCATTTGATATTAAAATTTGTACCTTTCTATAAAAAAAAATATTAACAAGAATATTATTCTCAAGGAAAATCTCATTTTCTACTTTTCAATTTTAAATGAAAAAAAAAACCGTCAATTTTATTTGGAATTTTCTCGATTTCAAATGGAAACATTGAATTTCATTTGAAATTTTGACAATTATAATACAACATTTATAACAATTATAATACAACTATCATGCCAAAGGGGTGAATGTGCAATTTTTGACATTTGCGTTTTTTTACATTTTTGAATGCAGTTTATCCTCAAGTATGCTGTGCCAAAATTGCGTATCATTTTGTAGGATATTTCTAGCCACAAAAGACAAAACCAAAAGGACGAATTCGAAAAATTGAAATTCTTGTCATGCCAAAAGGGCGAATCTTTACGTTTTTTCGCCATAACTTTTTATTGGTATAAGATAAAATATTGTTTGTTTTCAAAGCACGTATCGATCTGCATCATATTTTGCCAAACATTAATTTGGCATTTATTTGCAGGAATTTTTTTTTGGATCGCAGATCGATAGGTGCTTTGAAAACAAGCAATAATTGCCTTTACATCACTATTTTATCTAGTACCATTAAAGAGTTATATCAAAAAACGAAAAGATTCGCACTTTCGGCATGACAAGATTTTCAATTTCTTCGTTTTTTTGCTATAATTTTTTATTGGTGCAAGATAAAATAGTGGTGTAAAGGTATTTATTGTTTGTTTTTAAAGTACCTATCGATTGGCATCATTATTAAAAAATATTTTACCAAACTTTTTTTCCTGCAAATAACAAATGGCAAATTAATGTTTGACATAATATTTTTAATTAATGATGCAGATCGATAGGTGCTTTGAAAACCAACAATAATTGCCTAAACATCACTAATTTATTTTGCACCCTTAAAGAGTTATAGCAAAAAAACTAAAAAATTTGACAAAATGTTTTTAATTAATGATGTCAATAGATAGGTGCTTTAAAATCAAACAATTAATGCCTTTACATAACTATTTTATCTTGCGCTAATAAAAAGTTATAGCATAAAAAAAAATATTTGCGTTTTTATCAGGATATAGTCTCACACAATCCGTTTTTATAATTCAGTAGGTTGTCCAAATCTAAATATATTTCATATTCTTTATAACAACTGTCGAACAAACCAAAATAACAGAAAAAAAATATAAATTTTGCTAATTTTTAAAGCACTTCAAACTTTAAAATTTGATTTCCCAACATTTTTAAAAATACACATTCGCCCCTTTGGTATGACAGTGACGATATCAATTTCATATGCAAATTTCGCAATTTTAAATGGAAATTCCCAAATTCATTTGAAATTTTGCCAATTATAATGGAAAAATATCGATTTCATATGAAATTCTCGCAAATTTGAAATGTTCGCCATTAAAATAGAAAATATCAATTTCTATGAAAATTTCAAATGGAGAATCTTAAATTCATTTGGAATTTTCTCAATTTCAAATGGAAAAAATCTTAATTTCATTTAGAATTATCTTAATTTCATTTAGAATTATTTCAATTTCAAAAGGAAAATCTCAATTTCATTTGGAATTTTCTCAATTTCAATTGGAAATGTTTCAAAAAGACGACACCGCGTAGCAAAATAAATCTTCTACATAATTTATCAAACAATCTATTATACAAAGTAATTAAAAATTATTTCTTATGTACTAAACAAAGCTTATCCTCAAACTAGTGAGCTGCGTTGTATTCTTCTTAAGTGAAATTAATATAAAATTAGATTATTACTTTAAATTTACGTACGTACTGTGAGATTAATATATATTTGTATTAAGTTAATGCTAATACAGTAAGTTATAATATTCATAGTTTTTCTTGCTGTTATTATTGTTTTTTTTTCTCATCAATATGACATTTCCACATTGTTTACAATTTAAACATTATCATCTATAGCTCTATTTATAAAGACAAAAACGGGAATTCCAAAAAACGTGTGTTACATTACACTTTTTTGTGAATGTTTAATACTTTTAATAATCATTTAATTTAATACTCAAACGTGTATATAAAAAAATTTCATGTTTGATTTGCAGACTCAATTTAAATATATATTTATAAATTAATACACAATAGAAGAAAATAACTTGTTTCATTCTTAATTAACACATACTGCAGAGAATAGATAAACGTAGACTAACAAATAAATAAAATATATATATACTATATGAATAAATATGTAAACGATAAAATATAGCAGAAATACGTTTGAATAAATACAAATATTATACAGATTGCAATTGTAAAGCGGATGCAATTGTAAAACTTATAAAAATCAAGCAGTAATTATGTAGTAATTAGTATGTTGATATTCGAGTCGAGTGGTTTTGGAAAAACAAAAATATAATACGCCGTTAACTCAGCGGAGTTTGAAATGCCACTTGAAAAAATTCAAAAAGTCCTACCTTGTCTAACGTATTCGATACTAATCTCTAGGTTATCCCCCCATTTTAGCACAAATAAAATTGTTCAAATAAATGCAAGAAATCATCAAATGTATGCATTTACATATCGACTCATCTTGGCAAAATCTACACGTTTGCAATTTGCAACGATAAAAAGCATAATTTCATTTTATCAACAAGTACAATAAGATTTTTATTTTATTCAAGAAAATAAGCATATAATTATTTTAGCCACTAAACATAGCACATTATTATTTCCTCCACAAAACAAAGCATAATTTTATTGTAGCCAAGAAAAGAAACATTTTTATATTTAGCTACGATAAACAGCACATTTATCGTTTCGCCACGAATAAAAGCATATAGAATAAAAGCATGAGAACTGTTTTGTATACACGAGCATAGTTTGTGGTACAAATTAGTTTCTCTGGAGTTTTCTAGAATCCAATTGCGTCAATAGACAATATGGTTCTTTTGGGAATTGGCCAGTCCCCAACTGCGTCATTAGATATTTTTATACGATAAAAAGCACATTAATCGTTTCGCCAAGAATAAAAACACATATAGGTTTCAAAAGAAGCTATCCCAGTAGACTGTTTTGTACATAAGAGCAAATTTTGTTGGACAAATTAGTTTCTTTGATATTTGTACATTATTATTTGCTCCACAAAACGAAGCATCATTATATTTTAGCCAAGAAAAGACACATTTTTATTTTTCGCTAAGATAAAAAGCACAATTATCGTTTCGCCACGAATAAAAGCATATATATTAAACATTCACAAGAGAGTTTTGTATATAAGAGCAAATTTTGTTGTACAAATTAGCTACTCTGGGATTTGCCTGGAATTAAATTACGTCATTAGACAATTTGGTTATTTTTGGAATTTGGCCAGACCCCAACTGCGTCATTAGAAATATTTTTGCAATTTTTTTACCATTGGGATTTGGTCAAAACCCAACTGCGTTATTAGAAATATTTTTCGGAACAATTTGTTCAGAACACTATTGCGCCAATTGAATTTTTATTTGTTGGAAAAATTGAAACAGTTTCATACAAAAATGTTAATATGACGTATCTGGATGTAAATCTTGCCCATTGGAATATTTTCATTAAATAAAACGTCGCTGGAAATCATGTCATAAATGAAAAATTAACAAATTTGATAAAAAAAAGGCTCTTCCTTCCATAAGCAACATTTTCTTAGTTACAAAACTGTATATTGAGCTATATGTATCGAAAATAGATATATGTTTCTATTCGTGGAAAAATTAAAAATGTGCTCTTGTTCGTAGTTAAAATATAAATGTGTTTCTATACGTGGGAAAAATATAGTTCTTTGTTTTGTTTGTGGTGAAAATGAGATTCTTTTTATGATAAAATACATAAATGCTTTACTTCGTGTATAGAATGATAGAATGATGCTGTTTGTAGCTAAATTAAACTTATGCTTGTTTTAATGAAACATATGTTTCAATGAAAAATCAACAAATTTAATCAAAAAACGGTCTCACCACCATCATCAATATTTTGTTAGTTACAAAACTGTCTATTGAGTTATCTGTATTAAAAATACATATATGTTTCTATTCGTGAAAAATTTAAAATGTGCTTTTCTTCGTGGATAATATATAAATGTGTTTCAACACGTTCGAAAAATATAGTTATTTGTTCTGTTCGTGGTGAAAATGAGATTCTTATTGTGACAAACTAATTAAATGCTTTTCTTCGTGTATAAAATAAATATATGATGCTGTTTGTAGCTAAATTAAAGTTATGCTGGTTTTAATGAAACATATTTTTCAATGAAAAATCAACAAATTTGATCAAAAAACGGTCTCACCGCCATCATGAATATTTTGTTAGTTACAAAACAGTCTATTGAGCTATCTGTATCAAAAATACATATATGTTTCTATTCGTGAAAAATTAAAAATGTGCTTTTGTTCGTGGATAACATATAAATGTGTTTCTGTACGTTCGAAAAATATAGTTATTTGTTCTGTTCGTGGTGAAAATGAGATTCTTTATGTGACAAACTAATTAAATGCTTTTCTTCGTTTATAGAATAAATATATGATGCTGTTTGTAGCTAAATTAAAGTTATGCTTGTTTTAATGAAACATATTTTTCAATGAAAAATCAACAAATTTGATCAAAAAACGGTCTCACCGCCATCATGAATATTTTGTTAGTTACAAAACAGTCTATTGAGCTATCTGTATCGAAAATACATATATGTTTCTATTCGTGAAAAAATTAAAAATGTGCTTTTGTTCGTGGATATAATATAAATGTGTTTCTATACGTGGGAAAAATATAGTACTTTGTTCTGTTTGTGGTGAAAATGAGATTCTTTTTGTGACAAAATAATTAAATGCTTATCTTGGAGTATAGAATGCTGCTGTTTGTAGCTAAAATAAACTTATGATTGTTTTAATAAAATATATTATTTTTTGAATGTGCCATTTTTCTTAAGAAAACCAAAATGTGTAGATTTTCGTAAGATGCATCGATATATTCATCGCCAGCAGTCTACAAATCTAGTTGTTAATTGAATTTTTTAACAATAATGGCAAACCAGTTTTGGTTTTTGATTTGGAAACAAGTATTGTTGCAGTTTTTCCACTTATAGCGCCGCTTGTGTTTAGATTCGAACCTTTAGTTGGTGAACCAACAGCAGCAGCGTCTCTTGTGGGAGACAATGATTTGTTGCTACTGATCATACCTGTTGAGACTGCAGCCATATGCGTAATTTTTTGTGTTTGTATTTTATTGAGTTCTTGCATGAGCAACGAATGCTTGTCATTTGATTTGAGATAATTGCAATCGTTCTTGTCGTTGCTCGTTTGTTGTATGCGCGTCATTTTTTCGTTAGTTTGTTTAATATTTATATTGTTGTAGTTATTTAATTTATCATACACTTTCACAGTGTCGTCGCATGTTTCATACAATGATTGTAATTTGGATTGGATAGATGAAATATTGGAGAGTGTATTTTCGGCTGGTTCCTTGATGCTGCTGGTGGCAAAACACTTTTGAATTTGCATTTCCATTGCTGCCATTTGCTCAGTATCCGAAACCTAAATACGAAACATTTTTATGCAAAAAACGTATAAAACAAAATTTGAAATTTACCATTTTAAGAAAATTTAACTTTGTGTCTCAAGTGCTCTTCGTTGGATGTACAATATTTTCCATATCCTTTTGAACAACAAACAATTCGGATACAAGTTTTGCAAATACATCATTCAATTCATTTAGTTGAATCATCTAAAACACAAAAGTTTGAATATTAACATCAGTTGTTGGGTATCTCACAAATTAAATACATTTTGGTCATTGCTTTTATCGTGTAGACTTTTGTTTGCTGCATTCAGTTCTTTCTCCTGATTCATCAACTCCTTCTCCAGCGATTCAATACGTGACTTAAGCAGTCCAATTTCTCTGCGCAGCTCCTCGGTAATTTCGCCACTTCCTGCAGCCATTGCACCACCATTTGCACGCAACGAGTCCATATCCCTTTTTAAGCGTATGTTTTCCTCTTTGTAGGTGTGCAGCTGGCGCTTCCACTCATCGACGTTTGCAGTTGACTCCTATAAATCAAATATTAAAATTATAATAGTTAACCGATGTTGTTAGATTTACCTGCAGCGCACTAGTAAGACGAACGTTGTTGTTTTTAAGTGTTGCCAATTCGATTTCCCACTTTTTGGCATTGGCACAACTATGCAACAATAAATGATTAGTAAAAGCGCATAAAAAAGGGCATAACATTCACAAGGCCGGGTCACAAAGAACAAAAAAAATGATGGAAAGTCCCCCCCTAAATGAAAGCTTACCTCATGAAAAAATATATATTTTTAAACTAGCAAAATCGTTTCTTCGTTATAGCTTCATTATTCGATGTCCGATCATCAAGTTTTATAAATCATTGGAAAGGTCTCGGTGGTTGGTACTTTTCTTCCATAGATAAGTACGTCATTTATTTGATTTTTTTCAAACGTTTTTTCCTCATAGCTTCTTTATTAGATGTCCCATTATCAAGTTTTGTACATCTTTGGCAAGGTTCGGTAGTTAGTACATTTCTATCATAGGGAAGTAGGTCATTTATTTCATTTTTTGAACTTGCAAAAACGTTTTTTTTTCATATCTTCTTTAAACGTTGTCTGATCATCAAGTTTTATAAATTATTGGAAATGACACAAGAACGTCATTTATTTTAGACTTCTAATCCATAGGGCGAAAACACGATTTTGGCGATATATTTTTGACACTCACGAGGTAAGCATTTATTTTTTTTTTAATGGAGACTATGGGTTCCAATCCTGAAGCATTTTGTCCATCTGGGGACTTTCGGGATTATGAAAAGAAATCTTCAGATACCGGGATTAGTTCTGAATTATAAAAATGTGTATTACAGATAACAAAAACGGGATCTTTATACAAACAGCTTTGTGAAAAATAATAGCAACAGTGTTACGAAACATTTATCAACAAGGTCTATAAAAAATAATGATACTTTTCATTTTATCTGCAAGTTATTGTTATTGGCAATTCCGGCATTTCATTTTGGGATTTTCGGTACTTATTTTCTTTAGAATCCCAGTATTGAAAGCCCTAATGAAGCCCGACCCGGCCTACAATACACCTACCTTTGAGCCAGCGCCATCTTTAAACGTTCGTTTTCATACTTTAGCTGTTGTTCTCCACTTGGTGGCGGACCACTGGTAGATAGCGCTCCTATATTGGAAGCCACTGTGACGGAACTTATGAGATCCGCTTTGACATCAGCAGCAGCAGGCAAAAGTTTGTGTGAAGGACTGTCCGGATTAGCAGTTTGTGTAATTGTATTCGACATATTGGGTGGTTCAACAGTATGTGGATCCATTACGGTGTTATCGTTTTGCTGCATGGCACCAGTTCGAGATGATATAGGCGATGTGTTAGCAGAAGTGGTTGGAGTTGCGGCTGTTGAACCTATTTTATAAATCAATATAATTAAAAAAACATTAAAATAATGCAAAATCCTTACCATTCGCTGATTTCATTGCATTCTTAGTAGCTTCTTTAACCTCTTGAAATTTTTCTACAAACTAAAGCGAAATTATTATTACAAATTATTTTTAACTTTCGATACACGTACTTTGGTCAACTCTGCTTCCGAAGCAAATCCAAGCCCATAGACAGTGTTGGCACGCACATCACTCCACTGGCCAAATTTTTGCGAAGTCTGCGTAAAGGTCATGTTGGGCGTAATCGTAGAATTGATGACAGCTTTAGTACCTTCTACACTAATAATGCGATACAAATTGCGCGACGAATCGTAGAAAAAACTAACGCCAACCGCCTTCATACTGGCCGTTATCCACGTTCGTTTTGTCTTTGGATCGATATGGAATACATGAGCCTGACATGTAAAAATTGGTTGCTCACTAAAACAAGAATTAAATATCAATTATTTTTTGTTGTCTTTAATATATTTGTTTTTACATATGAATAAAAAAAGAAAGTCACAAGGTCGAACCCGTTTTAAGCTTAACACACAAGGAAAACAACTAGTCCGACACCGCAGTTTCTTGTACTAAGCAAAGTTTTTTTAATTATTTAGTATGATATAATACAAAATTATATGTTAAACATAGTTACGCCTTAAATTTCACTATCTAAACACTATGTTTTTTCAGAATCACATAGCTTTTGCTTCTTTTAATAATTTAATAAGGCAATGCAAAATTTAGTTATTACTACTACTATCGCCTCTTGCCGCAATCACCGCTTACGTTAAAAGGCAGACACCTAAACTTGATTAAATTACATAGCTTTAATTAATTTCCTACTGAAATATCTATAGTAATATCACACACATTACCCCATTTTTATTAGCACAAGGTTTTTGATAAAATTCTGAACGTTAGTATTGTTTGCAAAGAATTGTTTGCAAATTCGATTTTTCACAAAATTTTCGTCAAACAAAATCACACTGCAACTTGTGACAGGGATGACATGAATAAATGATACGTATCGAGAGACATGTTTGTCAGACTTCGTCGTACAACAATTCAACGCACAATTTACCGTACATTAATTTTCCGTATAGAATCATGACAAAGGGTGTATTTCTTTATTCATTCAGAATAGAAAGAACATAATATGTAGTTTGATATTTTATCCGGAATATCCAGAATGATGTGAATAAAGTAACAGTATTAGAATAAAAAAAATTATAACCATAAGTTATATATCATATCGTCACCCAAGTAACCACTTTGTGGCCACTTAAGTGGTAGCCACACAGTTGCCATTAAAGTGTTTGTTCTAAATCATGCGAAATATACTTATTTGCCACCCAATTGCCAGTCAAAAAGCCCCGGGGCGAGGCTTAGTTGCCACAAATTTTGATCCATTAAAGTTTCGGTTCATCCATTTGGGACTTGAACTGTAATTTTAGCTTGAACTGTAATTTATGTGTAGATTAAAAATAAAAATAACAAAGATCCTACGCAGTGCCATTAATGTGAATGTTTGTCCTGTAAAAAAAAATAAAAAATATATTTGGCATAATAATGGAAGTCTTTAGAATTTAACAAACGGTTCAAGTTTTCGGGTTAAAGCTCATATTCTACCCCCTCTAATTTTTACGCGCACACAAAAAATGCAATTTGTGAAAATTTATTAAAATTGTGATTTTATTTATTTTTTAAATTATGCTTATGTAGTGGATGTTATGAATATGTCGTATATAATAATATACATTTATTAAATTTTAAAGTTAATTAGCTACATTATATATAAATATGTTCCTATTAGGTTCTTCATTCTATACTTGCCACATATATGGAACATAATACATTTTTTAATTTGCCACAATTTTACCACTTCATAACAACAAAGTTAGCGTATGTTCCATACATGTTATTAGTCACCTCTTTGGGACTAAACATTATTAGTTTGCAACACTGTTGTCGGAGGTAACTTAAAAGGTACACATATGTATGCCACAATACTTTGTGGCAATTGTCGAGCCGTGGTTGCTTGGGGAGAGTAGGGCATTTATAGTCGACTTATACCGACTATAACTTTCATAAATTTTACTAACTTCATCACACTAACTATCAAAATATCCCTAATTCTAAATTTCCCATGTGACCGAACCTTCCTTACTAGTTTGTTCTGCCATTTACTCATGTATCAAGTAGCATTTTTTTTCGATATTTACTCTACTCAACATAACGAGAAAAATAGTTTGCCATGGACATCCCATACATTTATTCTATATAATTCGTGGTTGCTGATTTTGACTGTATACGCAGTTTTTCTCTATAACGTTTTTAAGAAAATTGCTATCGATGTACATGGCTAAAATCGAGTTATTAAATCCATTAATTTCTTGATTTATATTTTAGAATGTTCTTCAACAAAAAAAAATAAATTTAATCAAAATAGCAAAAAAAGAATTCCAATTAAAACTAAAGATTCAAGATATGTGGAATGTGGATATGAAACAGCTTGTGGAATATGGCCTATAGGATTGTTGGATTTGTAGAATATGTGGAAGCTTGTGGAATATAAACTATTGGATTTTGTGGAATTTAGGTTTCTGAAATTACAAAAGGAATTTGTAAAAGGATGTTGTCAACTCTAAGAAAATGCTGAATATCACATAGTCCCAACCACAACCATATCCTTGTGGAAATTATGAATATGTCTACATTCAGCGGTGGACTCTAAGGTTTGTGTCAAATATTAAAAATTTGCAGACGATTTTTCAATCATATACATTATACACAACCCGGGTGCGTGCATAAATAGTAAATGTAATCCAAATTCAGCAATTAAGCACTTTGGTTTGTGTATAATATAAATAGTATTGCCATACTCAAATGTTAAAATTCAAAATTGCAAACAGAATATTGATTGCTTAATTAAATTAAATATTTCAATATAATTTTCAAGAATACAATACATTTTCATAAGAGATTTTTCTATATTTAAATATTTATAATAATTTTTACTTTTATATTTTGTAACATATTATTTTAAATATATGTATAAAATATATTTTTAAAAAATAACGTCTAAAAGGATCGTTCTATAGGCGTAAAAGCGTGTTTACACCCAGAAAAAAATAGAATATAAATAATTGTTTTTTACTATTAAAAATAGTCAATAGGATAAATCATTATTTTAATCAGAAAATACCATTAAATACTAGAAAATACCAATACATTGCTATTGAGTTTGTATGAAAAGATTTATTTTTTATATTCTATTAAATCAATTATTGTAAAGGGTTTTTCAATAAGAGCGGTACAAAAGTTTTTTTCAAGGGTTTTTCAACAGGGACGCTACAAAAGTAGAGCGACAGGGACAGCAAACGACGCCATATATCAAACTTCGGTAGTAAATTTGAATAATTTGGACTTGTTGTTGGTTCGTATATCTTTCCATCATGAAATTGTAAATCTTACTGAAGAGAAATGTCAAAAGAGCGGCAAGTAATATGGCGTCGTTTGTTGTCCCTGTCGCTCTACTTTTGTAGCGCCCCTGTTGAAAAACCCTTGACTACTGACCAATTTTAATGGGATTTGAGTTTGTCCTAATTTTTTTTGAACCAAATGAATCAGTTTTTCTAATAAACCTTCATTACTTCGGACTATTCTAGAGGGGTTAAAGTGTGCCTAGTTTAGATTTGATGCATACATCATTAATAATCTTTTATTAATACATATTATTTTAGGCGTTGATTTATTATATTGCAGATTAATAAAAAGTTCAACGTCAATACAAAAAAACAAATATAAATTCAAACTTAAGCTTGTAAATTTAGGTACAATTTCATGCTTTATATAATTAATTATAAGATATTGAAATAGTAACGCACGTCGAAATCTATATATGTTTAAACATAATTTTAAAAGCAAAACTTTATAACAAATCAGATATAAACCGTAATAAAAAGGTTTTGGCTTTTTACTGGTTTTAAAACGATTTTTAAAATATCGAAGTATAAAATGAAATATGGAGTATTAGCTTTTAGAATTTGTGGAATATAGGAGTTTCTGAATTTACAAAAGGATTTTATGAAAGGATGTTGTCACCTCTAAAAAAAATGCTGAGTATCACATAGTTCCGACCGCAACCATATCCTTGTGGAAATTATGTGTATGTCCACATTCAGCTGAGGACTCTAAGGTTTGTGTAAAACATTAACAATATGCAGGCAATTTTTCAACCATATACATAATACACAAACCGGGTGCGTATATAAATAGTAAATGCCATCCAAATTCAGCAAGTAAGCACTATGGTTTGTGTATAAAATAAATAGTATTGTCATATTCCAATTTTTTTATTTATATATTTCAATAGGTATATTTCAAGAATAAAAAGAACAGGAAAACATTTTTATTAAAAAAAATATATTTTGAAATATCTATGTTATTATTTTTTTAATATTTTTTATATATTTATTATATTAAAAAATACTTAATTTGCCAAATTAAGTGCAATACAGTTCACACTTTTCACCAATGCAAATCGAGTAGGTCTGTAATATTTGGGGAGTAGAAATGAGTAAAAAAATGAAATTAATACATAATGGAGTAGATTTGATGTAAAAGTTGTAGATAATTAAATAAAGGATTAAATTAGATGCAAATGGGGTAGAAATATGCATTCAAATATTGGATTTCAAATACATTAATAGATATATCAAATTTTAAAATTTTTATTTTTTATATTATAAATTCTCAAAAAATAATGGCGTAATCTTTTACCACAGTAATCTTTGTGAATATTATCAAAAAAGTTGACTTTAATTTTTATTTACATATATAAAGTGTCCAAATCATAATTTTCATAATAACTATAATCAATTATCTGGAAAATGAATGTAATATTTTTGTTCTAGGCTGTAAATTGCAGAAATTATAATTAAATACCATCTTTTCTAAAGATACATCCCAACTCTAACAATTTATTTTTTGAAATGAACCAAATCAGGGCATAAATAATTTGCACCCTGAAGCGGACTGTCCATTATACAAAAAAACATAAAATCAAGAATCAAATATAAGAAATGTTTGCAAAGGTGGTAGATTTCAGTAAAAGGGGGTAGAAATTTATGTGAAGGGAGTAGAAAATGCTACAATCATAGTAGAGAAGTAGATTTTAACAAATGGAGTAGATCTACTGCGATTGGTGTGGAATGACAACACGGCTGCTATAACTATATTGTGTACATCAACCAAATGTGGACTTCAATTAAATGTGGATATTAACCAAGTGTAACGGTAAATATTGAGCAAATTTCATTTACAATCAAAAAGTGGAATTTATCAACAAAATGTGGACTTTAAACAAATGTGGATATCGACGAAATATGGATCTAACGGTAGATTTAGCAAATTTCATTTACAATCCAAAAGTGGAATTTATCAACAAAATGTTGACTTCAAACAAATGTGGATATGAATAAAATATGGACATGAACCCAACGGTATATTGAGCAAATTTCATTTACAATCCAAAACTGGAATATATCAGCTAAATGTGGAATTTACACTTACGGTATCTTAGCAAAATCCATTTACATTTAAAATTGGAATTTATTTTCTTCCAGTAAAAAATTCGAATTCAGACTGAGAAGAGTTTCTTATAAAACTGGAGACAGTAGCTATATTTTGTAAATTTATTTATTTACTATAAATATTATGATATTATATATAATTTGAACTATAATTATTTATAAACTGCATAAAATGGTACAGAATTAAAAGACTTTAAATAAAATATGTAATAAAATTTGTATTTAAAATTATATTATATTAAAGAAAATAAACATATAATAATCCTATTAATATAATAAATCAGAATGTTTGTTGGTTTGTTCTGCATCTCCGTCTAAACGGCTGATCCGATTTTCTTCAAATTTTTACCACAGATGTGGTATGGTCTGAAAGGAATGATAGGCTATAGGCGGGGTTGGACAAAGAGGCGTGGCACCTCCCCATACAACCTAAATTTTCAAAATGATATAACTCGAAAAAACAAAAGCAAAAATACAAAAACAAAAGCAATAACATAAAACAAAAATCCAAACTTAAGGAAATACAAAAAAATAAAGGAAAAAGAAAACAAAAACAAAAAAAAACCAAAAACAAAAGCAAAAACAATTTTTCTTTCAAAATTGTTTTTGGCAAATATTTTTTTTAAAATTTTTGCATTGTTTTTGTCGTCCAAAAATTTTTTTTAACAATTTATTTTTTCGAAATTTTTTGAACATTGTTGTTTTAGTCGATTTTTTTTTCAAATAATGATTTCGACCATTGCGTACCAAAAATTTTTTTAACAACATTTTTTTTTCGAAAATTTTCAAACAATGTTGTTTTTGTCGAATATATATATTTCTAAAAATCCCCACATTAAAACTCATCACGCTAAAACTCTCCATACAAAAACTCACCATACAAAAACTCACCACACTAAAATTCACCACACTAAAATTCATCACACTAATACTCACCACACTAAAACTCACCACAATAAAATTCACCACACTAATACTCACCACACTAATACTCACCACACTAAAACTCACCAAACCCACACTCACCACACCGAAACTAAAAATAAAACATCTACTGTGAAAAACTCTACGGGGAAAAATTCTACGGGAAATAATTCTACAGGGAACAATTCTACCGGGATAAATTCTATGGGAAGAATTCTACTGGGAAGAATTCTGAGAAAGAATTGTCTTTGAGAAAAGTTGTTTTGGCAGAGAATTATTACTTGATTACTACATTTATAAAACGAATAAAAAACTTGAACAGCTAAGCACGGGCCGCTCATATAAATAATAAAAATATTTTTTATATTAATAAAATCGGTGCATATCTTTGAATTCACAAAATCTTGGCACGAGTCGTGCACGGGTCCAGCTAGTAATAAATACAAGGTTTCCAATTCCGAAGCTTATTGACAATCCCGGGACTTTAAAGATTAAAAAAAAATTCCGGGATTGGTCTTGAATTATTAAAAATTGTAATACAGGCAGGAAATAAAACCCTTTGGTTTCTAAAATTTTTAAAATGCAGTTCACCGATTCCGTTTCGAACCAAAAAAAAAATATATATATGGATTCCGATTCCGGTTTCAAAAAGCGAAACGATTCCGATTCCGGTCACTGAGAGGGCCCGAAACCCTTTTGAATATCGGTTCCGGATCTGTGTACAAGATTTAAAAAAAAGCGGTTCCGATCCTAACTATATAACTATATGGGTTTCAAATTCCGGTTCCACAGAAACAGTTCCGTTTCCTTTCCTGGTTCTGATTCGGATTCCTATTCCGGTTCCGATTCGGGTTCCGATTCCGATTTTGTATAGACATCAAAAACTTTTTTTATTGAATTTCTTAAAAACTGAAAAAGGTATATTTAATTTAGTTGTCGCAACATATAGAAACAACTGAGCATCGCAACAAAAAGCACTATTTTTATTGGTTTTATATAATTAATGAAATTGTACAATAAAATGGCTAAAATAGTTATGCAGTCTGTGTGTGTGGTCAGCAACAAATCACGTTTACACGCACGAGCTTCAAAAATTCAAAAATCAATTTAATAATAAAATTACATATATGCAAATAAAATACGAATATTTGGCAAAATTTGGAGCAGAATGATACGCTGTTGCATTTTCGGTTTATTTTTAGTATATACTATTTTAAATGGTAATAAATGCAAAAATAAAATAACTTGTACCTTTTTGCATACTTTACACAAATTTATAAAATAAATTATAAAATAAATGTAAAATAAATATGAAACTAGTAAAAAACATGCTAAATATTAATAACAACAAATAGAAAATATTATTAAAATGTTTTAATAAATAATAACATACAATGAAAACCAAATATAAATAAATGAGCTGCATAAATTTTCAATGTTGCAGAATTAAATTTGAGCGCAGCAGCAAAATATTTATTGTTTTTATTTCATTTATTAATTATTTTTTATATATTTATTATGTTACTATTTAGCTTTACTTGTTTTTGTTATTGTACTAAATTTGTTGCGGTTGTTTATGTGCGAAAATATCGAGCAACCACTGCAATTTGGCACTATTTGGGGTTACTTTGCAACCGCTTTTATTTTGGCAGTAAATGGTTTGTAAATATTTTATAATTATTATTCAAAAATACTACATGCTATGGGCTATTCTATGGCATTTAAAATTCAATGCTAGTGTTTTGTGAGCAGCGTCAGAAAACGTTGAAATGTCAACACTTTATAAATGTTGTTCATACGTCATGGGAACCAAATATTTTGTTTATCTTATTTTCTTATGTTTCAATGTGGTTGTAATATTTTTTAAATCATTTAAATAAATTGTTTAAATGCCTAAAAGCATACAGCAGCTAATTTTGACAATTTACCAAAAAATCAGCTACTTGCACAAGGAGCAAAGGCTGTTGCAATGCAATGAAACGTAATACAAACATACAAAATATTAACTACAAATAGCAAATACTATAATTATTTTATTATAGTTAATAACTACTAATAAAAACCAAATATAACTAAATAAACTGCATAAATTCTACAATACGTTTCAGTGTTACAAAATATAATTTGTGCGCGACAGCTAAATTTTGTTTTGTTTTCCAATTTTGTTTTTATTATTCTTTTATTTTATTTTTTATTAAAGCTTTTATTATTCTTGTATTTAATTTTTTTTTATTAAAGCTTTTATGATTTTGGTCTTTTTTTAGTTATTGCTTATTTGCAATCATATCGAGCCACCACTGCAATTTGGCACTATTTTGGGTTACTTTGCTACCGCTTTTATTTTGGCAGTAACTAGTTTGAAAATATTGAACAATAATTTTTCAGAAATACTACATACTTTAGGCTATTTTATGGCATTTAAAATTTAACGCTAGCGTTTTGTGCGCCGCGTCTATAAAACGTTGAAATGTCAACACTTTATAAATGTTGCTCATACGTCATGCAGTACCAACTAATTTTATTTGCCACAATTTTAGTTTCAATGTGGTTGCAACTTTTATTAAAGCATTTAAATAACTTGTTTACATGCCCAAAAGCATGCAACGGCTAATTTTGTCAATTGCCAACAAAAAAAAGGAGCCGCTTTAACAGGGCGCAAAGGATGTTGCGTTGCATATACGTCGAACACTTGTAGTTGGCAACAGTGGCACATGTCCAACAAACAACAGCCGAAGGTGGATAATAAAAATGTATTTTTTTTTGTATCATTTTTCTCTGTTGTTGTCAACGAGGTTGTGAAGTATAGCACAACTTGAATGGCGTTTAATTTTTGAAATAAACACAAAACGGCAGTAAATTCAATCAGCGTTTGGCCAACGTCCATATGCTGCTGATGCTACTGCGCCCTGGAGAACTAAATGCCAGCTAGAAAAATATAAGATGTTCGAGTGAAAAAAAAAAACCAACAGACCGTAAGGTAAATAAAATGCGAAGGTAGTAGAATAGAAAAATTGTTGGATTGTTAAATGAACACAAAAGAAAAATAAGTTTTATTACCGCAGCAACAGTAGTAGGAGCAGCAAATGATAAAATAAAAACAAATCTTAAAGAAAAAAGTGTAGCTAACATAAAAGATTTATAGAATAAAATGATTTAGCTACAAAAAATACATTAGAAGTTAACTAGTGAAATATGAATGATATATATAAATTTGCACAACAACTAAAGTAACTTTGTGACAATAACTAACTTAACTGATAAAAGACACCTTCACCAAAGAGGTCTTTTATCAGTTGTTGTCGCAAAGATGCTGTGCTCTAAAGGACATAAGTCCAGGTCAAGTCACCTACTCTAAACTGCAGCACAATAATGCAGTTGAATGGCATAGAAAGCAGCTACAAGCATTATAAAGTGTAGACGAATAACAAACACCTACATGAATTGTTAGAAAATTGCGCAAAGTTGCAATAAAAACTAAAAATAAAAACAAACAAAAAATCATATTTTATATGTCATGCAATCATACGCCACAGTGCGCAGTTTAAGAAAAATAAACTCAAATATAGCTGTCTGACAAATACGACTAACAAAGCAAGCAAATAATATATATGAGCTTAGAACAGGTAAATATTAGACTTAAAAATAATAAACTTAAATCTCTCAAAGATATATTTAAAGAAAAATATAATAATAAAATAATTTTTAAAACCTTTCATTTACTTTTATAAATATACTAAAAAAATATTTATTAGTAAATTTAACATTTTTCGGTATTTAAAAATAAATAAAATAAAATAAGAACACGAAAGATACATAGTTTTTTCCATGTCATATCGGGCATTTATATTTTTCTATTTTGTTAAAACTTAGTACACTCAGAAAAAAAACTATAAAATTTATACTGAAATTTTACTGAAATTACTTTTTTTTTAAATTCCATTTTTCACTAAAAATTCAATTTTTCTCTAAAATTCACTTTTTTCACTCAAAATTCCATCTTTATAAAAATAGTTTTTTTTTACTAAAAATATGATTTTTTTTTACTGAAAATTTAATTTTTACTTAAAACTTATCACTAGAAATTAAAAAAATAACATTTTTTTTATTTAGGATACAGTTTTAGTTCTTTTAAAGTTCTTTTAATTACAGAATTTCAATTTTTTGATAAAACAAAAAAAAAAAACTATTTAATTTTTATAATTTTCAAACAATAGTTATTTTCAATAATAAAGGCACCTTCAGTAATCGCTTGATCGTTGCAAAATAAGCCAATGAAATCCTGCTCCGAACGTTCCCGCTAAACTTCGATTTAATCTTTTTGTTGGCTCTTGCGTCAAAGTTTGCGCCATGGCGGCGGATCATTTTTCATTACCTGCTGTTGCAAAAGTTTCAATTACAATTTTATTTTTTGTTTTCTTCACCACATAACCCAAACAATTTTTATACATTCTATCGAATACTGAAATAAAAAATAAAACCTCTCAGGATAATCAAAAGAAAATTGAAAAGCACAACAAGATGCAAGGATGGGAATAGATGTTGCAAGAAAATATAAAATAAAAATTATGCAATAACAGCATCAGCAGCAACAAACGCAAAACTTTTACGAAAAACGTGAATTTCTGTTTCCGCTTCCGTTGCAAGGCGGCAGCACGTAAATAAATCAGTTGAGTGCAATAGAAATAAATAATAATAAATAAAAATTACTAAAAACTACGAAAGAGTTGGCGGCAACACTCACTACCCCCGTGAGTTGCTCGTAGTTGGCAACGCCTACCACACTCAATGGGCAGCTGTCAACGAACTCACCGTCCGGATGACGTTTAATGAAGCGCGCTACTTTGCAGACCTCATTTTTGTGCACAACTGTACAAGCCAGCTACTTAATGAGGAAACAATTATAAAAATAATACAAAAAATTTGAAAAATAAAAATATGTTTACTAATAAAAATAAAATTCATTGCTTTGCTGCAATTATTGCGCGTGCATTGAACCGGAAGCGACTGTGTTAGTTGTATGAAAACTTCTTAATTATGCACTTCTTCTTAAATGTGCAACATAAAGGGCTCAAATGGGTTAATTATGTTGCCCTACTTTGGCACAAAGTTACGAGCCTTTGCGATGATGGATACAGAAAGGGTTGATGCTCAACTTTGGACTTATTTAATGCAATTATTGTGATTTATGTTAGGTTGATAAAAATAAAATTAAAATAAAAATATTGTAACAAAATATATATATTTTTTCGATAAAAAGGCAAGATATTAGAAAAATAATAAACAAAAAAGAGTATTATTTAAAATAATTACGGACCTTGAACTCACTACAACAGTTTTTAAAGGATTTATATTTAAAATTTTGACATTTTTTTACATTACAAATTATATTTCATTAATTTACAGTCGTTTTGCGCTGCTGATTTCAATATAATTTTCAAATGGCCCCTGATTTTGAAGATAGTTTTCCATGTAGAAATTTTCGAAAAATTGACAAATCCGTTAAGAAAACTAAATTTTTCATATATGTATGTCTATCGATTACATATTTTTGCTTCCAATGATATACCCTTTCAACCAGTTTGATTATATCAAAAAAAGTTATATTCAGAATTAAGTTTTGTACCGTTTTGCGAATGTTTCTTACGACTTTCTACAGATTTTCCCATTTTTAGACCACATTTGTGAAATATCAGGTGTGAAATATCATAAGATCACTACAAAGATCACTATAATATCTGTTGAAATACACCATCTGGAAAATGTACCTTCTATGGGGGGTGCCACGCCCAGTGGTCTAATACCGTCCACATTCCGCGAGACCGTTTAGAATGGTTATATATAACGCTGACCAGAATTTCATTAAATTTGCTATGCTAATTGCTGACATAATTTTTGGGTTATATGGGAGGTGCCACGCCCAGTCCACCAATCTCACCGAGATATAGCCTATACTCTGCCCAGACCCAACATACATGTTGTGTCAAAATTTGATTCAATTCGGTTCAGCCGTTTTGACGCCTATTCGGAACATACAGACATACAGACATACATACTTACATTCGCAAATATATAGTAGACACCGGAATATTTGCAATTAAATTTTGTACTGTTTTGGAAAATAAGTAAGGAATGTATCTGTCGTTATATCGCAAACCTTTTTATATACACACTTTTAGATCTGAAGAATCATAATCAATAGCCCATTTTATATCACCTATTTTACTAAATGGCTATAAGAAAATCAAAATGTTGTAAGTCATATCTGTTCAACCTATTGCTTCATTTCAGATTATAGAAATATGTTTGTTTATGTTTCAACTTTCACGATAAATAACATTTTCCCAAAAAACAGAATAAATCGTCTTTTAAGAAATAAACCATTCAATTATTATAACCACTTAACGTATCATATTTATATAGTTTCTCCACGAAACGAAGCATTATTTTATTTAAGCCAAGAACAGAAACGCGTTTTTATTATGCTACAAAAAAACGTATTTGGCACATTTTCTATTCATGGATATATTAAAGACTAATATTTCGACACCCCGGCTGCACAATGGTGTTTTATGTGGTTTTTATACCCTACACCTATGAGGTACAGGGTATATTAACTTTGTGCATATATTGTAACGCCCCTTAGGAGGCGTGTCCGGTATGGAAAAGTATATATATTCTTGATCAGCATCACTACCCGAGTCCGTTTAGCCATGTCCGTCTGTCTGTCTGTCTGTCTGTCTGTCTGTCTGTCTGTCTGTCTGTCTGTCTGTCTGTCTGTCTGTCCGTCTTGCTGTCTTGCTGTCTTGCTGTCCGAATACAGAATAACTTGAGAAATACTGATCAGAATGCGATGAAATTTCGTCTCAATATATTTTAGCCAAAAGTAGGAACTGAGTTTGAAAATGAGCAAAATCGGTCAACGGACACGCCCACCTCCCATACAAGTCACTTTTATATAACTCTTTCGAAACTAATATTTCAAAAAGTATTCAAGGTATAGTTATAAAATTTAAAACGTATTGTTAGAATTTACCTAAAAATATGTGGTCCAAAAATGGGCGTGATCCGCCCACTTTTTTTTTTCATTGTATCCCGGGTTTTCATAGTAAAAATATGATCCGTAAATTATTAAAATCAAATCTATGAAATATTAGCCTTTCAAAATTTTAAATATAGGCGTGGTCCGCCCAATTATATTTTTCAATTTTTTTAATACCCTACACCTATGAGGTACAGGGTATATTAACTTTGTGCATATATTTTTTTTTAGTTTTTTATACTTTATATAATTTTTTTTAATTTATGGGGATATAAGACGTAAATTTCTGATATATGAATAATATTCTGAGGTTCAGCATAATTAAAAATTTAAAATTAAGGTATACAATTAAATATTTCTCATTAATATCTCCACCAAAGGTGTAGGGTATTCCATAGTCGGGCCCGACCGACTATAAAAATCCGCCCCATGTGACCGAACTTACCCATGTGACCTAACTTTCCCAACTCGTTTTTTTTTGTTTTCTTTAACCCATTTTTTAAGCATAGCTTCATTTTGTTTTAGTTTTTTTGGTTTTGGTTTTGTTATTGTTTAAATTTTTATTTATGTTTTATCATTTTGTGTTTTTTTTTGCGTTTTAGTTTTTCTTTTGTTTTGATATTCTTTTTATTTGGTTTTACCCTTTTTCTTTTTTAGGTATGTTTTTCCTTTTCTTTATTTGTTTTTGTTTTTATTTTAATTGACTTAGTGTTTTTAACTGTTTTTTTTTGTTATTCCATTATTGCTTTTGTTTTTGCTTTCAGATTTTTGAGTTTTTGGCATTTGTGTTTTTCTTTTTGCTTTGTGGTTTTTCTTTTGTGTTTTTGATTTTCTTGCGTTTGAATGTTGTGTTGCCTTAATGTTTGATTTTGTTTTTGATATGTGTTTGTGTTTTCACTTTAACTTTTGTTTTCTCTTACGTCTTTTTTAGCGTTTTTGCTTTTGAATTTTGTGTTTGCTTTTGTTTTTGAGTTTTGTAGTTGCTTTTGCTTTGTTTTTATTTTTGTTTTTGATTAGTGTTTTTGTTTTTGATTAGTGTTTTTGTTTTGGTAATATTTTTTCTGAGTTTTTGCTTTTATGTTTTTGATTTTGTATTTGTGTTTTTGATTTTAGTTTTTGTTTGTGTGTTTAATGTTTTTGCTTTTGAATTTTGAGTGTTTTAATTTTTGTGTTTGTTTTTGTGTTTTTGTTTTTGCCGTTTTTTCTTCGGTAATTTTTTTTCTGAATTTGTATTTTTTTTATGTTCGTATCTAGTGTAAGTGCCGAGTTATATCGTAACTTGTAAAATTTCAGTCAAATCGGTTTAGTGGTTTAGACTTTTGTTTACAAATTTTATCTGAAATTCAACCGAAAATTGGAACATGTCCCTTATAAGATTCTGTTACCCCAATACAAAATATTTGGTAGTTTACTGACAGTATATCGATAGATTTCTGACAAAACTGCAGTTTTCTGCCAGATTTAAAGCAGGGTATATTATAAGGTTTCTTTTTCAGAACAAACAACAAACTTTCTGAAGTTGATTTAACACAGGCAATTGGCATGCTTCAAAATGTCTACGTACCATTGAAGATTTTGGATTTCTATTTGAAATATACTGCGGAAATATACTGCGGAAATATACTGCGAAAATATACTCGAAAAGCAGTTCAAAACGATTTTGACACAAATTTCGCCTTCTTCTTCCATAAACTGACGAAAAAAGGTAGAATTTAAGCTTAAAATCTACTTTGTTTGCTTAACTGTTGTGCACCAGTTATCTGACGTATTTTTTCATGTCTTCACATTCCTTAATTCTGCCGTTGGGCTACCGAGAACTGTTTTGATCTAAAGTATACAACAGATGATTTTGATACAAACTCCGTTTTCATCTGTCGGAAATCTACCGAAAATCGCTTGAATATCAGCTTAAAATCTGCTGTGTTTGACTGCCTGTTATCCGCCAGTTACGTATATTTATTTTTGCATTCCTTCACATTTCTATAATTTGCCGTTAGACTACCGTCGTCTGTTTTAATCTGGGGCAGACAACAAGAAGATTTTGATACAAATTCCGCCTTCGTCTCCCGTAAGTCTACCGAAAATCGATTTAATTTCAGCTGCTGTGTTTGCCTGAATGTTGTGCGCCAGTTACCTGTCATATTTTTTTTCATGCATTCACATTTCTATAATCTGCCGTTAGATTGCCTTCAGCTGTTTTGGTCTAGGGCAGACAATAGGAACATTTTGGTAGATTCTGCAGAACATTTGTTGAGCTCAAAAGATGCTGTGTTTGTCTGCATTTTGTCCGCCAGTTATCTGCCATATTTTTTATCTGGGAAGCTAAAATTTGTAATGATTGATTTTGTGGAGAAAATAAAAATTTTATTGTATTCATAGCAAAAATTAACTTATGCATATTTCATTTCTGTGATCGATATAAAAAATAGTAATACAAATAAATAAATATTCATTTTAGAACATGAAAAATTTATCAGCATTGTAAAATTTAACTATTAATCACTTGGAGCACATTCATTTCATAGACATTATTAACTAATCCACAAAATATTGTCGACCCGCCAAGCCTGACATGCGGCGCATAATCCCATTTAAGTCCTTGCAAGGACTAAATAAATGTAAGAAGCAGGCAACGCAATTATTAAGTTGTAAAACGCAATGAAAACATGAGTTGAACCGCAGGCTACAGAGATACGCGGGGGCACAGGACGCAGGATGCAGAACAATATCAAGTGAATAAGTGCTTAAAAAGAGAGAGAGAGTGGGATTACCAGTGCGACAGACAAACAGCCACAAGGAGTAACAAAGAGCGACAGACGTAGGAACAATAACCACAAAAGCCAGCGCACAGCTAAGACTGACTACGCGGCTAACAGGCCAAAGGATACCAAATGATGGCGCATTTCGTGGCTCCGCGCTGTTGGCTGTTTGTTGGCTAATAAAAAATGCAATGAAAATACAAACAAGCGAGAATTAATTGTTGTCATAAGTTGAAAAACAATAAAAATCATAAAACAAGGATAATGATGATGCCGATGCCAGCGCCAAAAGTAAAAGACAAATTGCTGCATAGCACTTGTGCGACACCACTATATGCGGCCATAGCAATTTGGCTATAAAAAATATGAAATATTAAAATAATTGAAAAGTATGTTGTAAAAATATGTTGTAAAAAAAACCAAATAGTTTTGCAGTGCAGCATTTGTTGTGTTTACAAAAACATTAAAAATTAAAAAAAAAGAAAAATAATTGTAATTTTTGTGATTGCCGCCAACATGACGTCAATAAAAAGGATTGTCGCAGCGGAAAGAACACTTAATTTTATGAGCAACCAGAAACAGATTTCAAAGTAGGCAAAGATAGCAGCAAAGGCAATGCTGTGGAGTGTCCTTTTTTTGCTTGCAGCACTGAGTTTTTAATGATTTCAACGAAAAAATGAGGCAAATTACAATTAATACAAAAATAAACCTTTGTGGAAGCTAGTGAAAGCTTACTGGGTGCTTGCGACAGGATGCGCTTACAGGATACTCGCAGGATATTTAAAGAATTGCCGCATAATATGCGCATCCGATTTTTTGTTTTTCTTCGTTGTAAAAAATGACTTTTTTCGGCGCCACACGTTGCTCACGCTCGGCTCATTGACGCTGCGCTCTTCTAGTTGTGTCCTGCTTATAGTTTAAAAAAAGGATACAAGGCTGGCGCAGCAAACTTTTGCAATTTCATATGCATTGTGTGATCACCATAACGCTAAGGATGATGTTGGACTTTATGTTGACGCTGACACTGACTATAATGATGCTGATAGTTCTTGTAAAGAGGCTGCTAAGGATAACGGTGTGACTGATGGTGTGGCCAAAGTTTGGTGTGACAGAGTTGGACTACATAGATTCAGTCTCACCTACCGAATGCTACTTTAATACATAGTTGCTCTAGTTAGCACAGAAAATCCAAACCATATCTTTGCGTCGAATAATAAAAAATTAAAATGGGTCTGTGTGATTTTGTGCTAAGCAAGAGGCTACCTGTGTTTTTTATGTTTTTATTATTTTTTAGTTCTATGCAGCCAGTACAGCTTGGTGTAACAAATGAGCATCTTGGGCTGCAAAGTTTTAGCGCATGCTGCATAAATTCCGCGTCCCCCCAACTTTTGCTTTGTTTTATTTTTTAAATTATAATGCATTGTATTAATTAAAGCGGGGGGTTTTTTGCAAGCACTAACCACAATATTGTAATTGCAAAGTTTTAGCGGAATGTTTGTCATAAATTATGCACAGCATAATTAAAAGCCTGCATTGTAATATTTTTGATTACTGGCAAATTAAAGTGGGTTAATAAAATATCGCTGGTTTGTGTTAGGGTTCAATACCTTTTAAAGTGCATAAAGTATTAATTTCTTTGAGTACTGATTTTCTGGTTAGGCTACAAAAACAAAATTTGTAGAATAAAAATTATTAGGCACATAAAATACAAAACTCATTAAAAGAAAAATTTTTCATATGCCATATATTTTGTTAATAAAAATTAAAATTTTAAACAGCATTAAAAATTTAACAAAAAATATATTTTTTTTACTCTAAATTTACTTTTTCAACATAAAATTAAATTTTCACTAATTTCAAAATTAAAATTTTTACTAAAATTTTAAAATTTAACTCAATATTATATTTTTCTTTCAAAATGCAAATTTTCACTTTATATTAAATTTTTCACTCAAAATAAAATTTTTCACTAAAAATTCACTTTCATTCATAATCCAAATTTTCACTCAAAATTATATTTTTCACTCAAAATTGAAATATTCACTCAAAATTGAAATTTCACTCAAAATTGAAATTTTCACTCAAAATTAAAATTTTTACTCAAAATTGAAATTTTCACTCAAAATTGAAATTTTCACTCAAAATTATATTTTTCACTCAAAATTGATATTTTCACTCAAAATTAAATTTTTCTCTTTAAAAATTTAATTTTTCACTCAAAATTTAATTTTTCACTCAAAATTTACTTTTCACTCAAAATTATAATTTTCACTCAAAATTGATATTTTCACTCAAAATTAAATTTTTCTCTCAAAATTAAATTTTTCACTCAAAATTAAATTTTTCACTCAAAATTTACTTTTCACTCAAAATTACATTTTTCTCACAAAAATAATTTTTTCACTCAAAATTTATGTTTTCATTTAAAATTAAAATTGTCACCCAATATTTACTTTTTCACTCAAAATTGAGTTTTTCATTAAAAGTTGGATTTTTTTTTATCTTAAATTCAAATTTTTTCATTTAAATTATATTTGTCATCAAAATTCACTTTTCATTCATAATAGAATTTTTACCTCAAAATTGATATTTTCACTCAAAATTAAATTTTTCACTCAAAACTCACTTTTTCACTCAAAATTAAGTTTTTCATTCATAACTGATTTTTTTTTTAATCAAAGTTGAATTTTTAACTCAATATTAAAGTTTTCACTCAATATTTAATTTTATACTCAAAACTTAATTTTGAGTGAAAATTCCAAATATCAAAGTTTACTTTTCACTCAAAATTATATTTTTTACTCAAAATTGATATTTTCACTCAAAATTAAATTTTTCTCTCAAAATTAAATTTTTCACTCAAAATTAAATTTTTCACTCAAAATTGCATTTTTCTCACAAAAATTATTTTTTCACTCAAAATTTATGTTTTCATTTAAAATTAAAATTGTCACCCAATATTTACTTTTTCACTCAAAATTGAGTTTTTCATTAAAAGTTGGATTTTTTTTTATCTTAAATTCAAATGTTTTCATTTTATTTATATTTGTCATCAAAATTCACTTTTCCTTCATAATAGAATTTTTAACTCAAAATTGATATTTTCACTCAAAATTAAATTTTTCACTCAAAAATTTAATTTTTACTCAAAATTAAGTTTTTCATTCATAACTGATTTTTTTTTAATCAAAGTTGAATTCTTAACTCAAAATTAAAGTTTTCACTCAATATTTAATTTTATACTCAAAATTTAATTTTGAGTGAAAATTCAATATATCACTCAACATTATTTTTTTCATTCAAAATTCAATTTTTGTTTTTCCTTAAAATTGATTTATTTTTCCTCGAAAAAGAATTCATCACTCAAAATAGAATATTTTATTCAAAATAGAATTTTTAAACTAAAATTTCAAATTTTCAATCAATATTAATTTATTCACTCAAAATTAAAATTCACAAAAAAATTCATTAAAATTCAGATTTTCAATCTAAATTATTTTTTTTTTTTACTCAAATTGAGTTTTTCACTCTAAATCTATTTTTCACTTAAAATTATATTTAAATTTTAAATATAAAACATAAATTTGAATTTTACACACACAAAATGTTAATGTTCAATTATGAAAATAAAATGTTCCAATAACAATTAATTTTTTTTACTCAAAATAGAATTTTCATTGAAAATAAAAATGTTCACTCAAACTTGAGTTTTTCACTCAAATTTCACTAGAAACTCAAAATGAAATTTTGCATTCAAATTTTAATTTTTCTCTAATGGTTCAACTTTTTCTAAAAATTTGGTTTTATATTCTCTCAAACATCTGTCTCCATTTTTTCGTATATTATTCGTTTTATTTCCCTCATCATTCCGAAAATGAGCAGTGGCGCTTGCAGCATAATTCGCCGCTTATCGCGATTCTATTTGCAATTTTTCGATTAAACCGCCAAGTGTTGCCAACCTTGGCTGAAACCGCAAAATGCGCAAAAGGACAAAAATAGAGACAGACAGACGGACAAATAGCGACTCGCACGTTAACGACTCCAAGCAATTTGTAATTCAGCGCTGTTTGTTGTTGTAAAACAAGCACAAACAGCAACAACAACAGAAGCAGCAGCAGCAGCGCACACTGAACTTCGTTAAAAGTTAAGCTGCCAAAGAACGAAGACGCGCGACACGCCGCACTACATTCCATGCGGATGCTGCTGATGAAGACGAAGCTCCAGCTGCTCCTGCTGCTGCTGATACCGCCGCCGGGCGTCAATTTGCGCGCAGCTCGCTTAGCAACTATGCGTAGTTATTTGATTTTGCGCTCGTGCGATAAGGATAAGAAATCCTTTTAACCTCAATTTAGCGAATTTGCACAGCGCGCAGACGAGGGACTGCTTTAATTAATTGGAGAGTAGGCGACGGCAAAAGGTGCAGCAGTCGTAGTTGTCACTGATGCAGTCAGCTACTAGTTGCAGAGTGGAGTGTAGGAAGGGAGTAGAAAGGGAGTATTAGAAGACATTATTAATTGTAGTAAAAAAGTAGGTTTTTTTAATGTAATAAATAGATTAAATTGTAGTAAAAAAGTTAAGAAAAGTGAAAAAAATATATTAGAAAAATGTTAAGTAAAAATAGTAGTCAAAAAGGTAGTAAAAAGTAGTCAACTGATTATAAAACAAAGTATTTAAAATAGTGGTAAAAATAGTAGTAAACATATTATTAAAATAGTAGTAAAAATAGTAGTAAAAATAGTAGTAAAAATATTAGTAAAAATAGTACTAAAAATGGTAATAAAAATAGCAGTAAAATAGTAGTAAAAATAGTACCTAATAATAGAAAAATAGCATTAAAATTAGTAGTAAAAAAAGTAGTAAATAGTTTTAAAATTAGTAATAAAAAAAGTTTTGAAAAAAGTAAAAATAGTAGTAACAATAGTAGTAACAATAGTAGTAAAAATAGTAGAAAAATAGCACTAAATAGTTTTAAAATTAGTAGTAAAAAAGTATTGAAAAAAAAGTAGAAATAGTTTTAAAATTAGTAGTAAAAAAGTATTGAAAAAAAGTACTAAAAATAGTAATTATTATTATTATTATTGTATTGGGTTAATGCACTGCGACCTAATAAGATCTATTGTGCCCCGCTTGGAGTTGACAGAGTTATCAACTGTGGCCCCGCCCTAGTTCATTCAGTGTTGTCCTGAATTGCTGGGGATTTTGATGGTTGTACTATATCCTTCTAGAGGACATCAGCCAAGCCTATCTCAGTAAGAAACCTAATTATTTCGATTGGCTTCATTTTCCTGATATCAGTATAGCTTGGTTGAGTGAATCCAAGAATTTTCTTTCTTGTGCTCAAAAGGGCTGGACAAGTTTCCAGAATATGATCTGGGTTTTCGTCCTCCTCCAGACAGTATCTACATGTACTGACGGATTGTATACCCATTCTTGTGAGATGCTCTCCCAGTCTGCAGTGACCTGTGAGAAAACCAGTCAAGATTCTTAAGTTGTTCTTTGTTAACTTAATACATTCTTTGAATCTTTTGAGGCAATATGACCCAATAAGTTTCTTTGATTGTCGTAGCTTTGGTAGCCCCAACCATAATTCTTCTCTTGTTGATTTTCCTTCTCGCAGTATCTTTTTGATCATACTGTCGCGAATCCCACAGAAAGGTTCAAGGCCTATGAGCTTTGTCGCGACTCCTTTCCTGGCTAGCTGATCAGCTTCTTCATTACCATCTATTCCTGGCTAGCTGATCAGCTTCTTCATTACCATCTATTCCCTTGTGGCCAGGGACCCAAAATATGGTGACCTTGTTTGTCATTCCTAGTTTGTTTATTTTACCTAAGCATTTCCATACTAGTTCAGAGGTAATCTCATATGATTCTAATGCCATAATGGCGGCCTGGCTATCTGATAGGACTGCTATTTTCTTATTGTGGAAATTTCTGTCGAGATTGAACTGAAGGCATCTGTCAATAGCGTATATTTCCGCTTGAAAGATGCTGGTCATTTTCCCATGGATTCGAAGTATTTGGTTCGGGGCCCGAATACTCCTGCTCCAGTTCCTTCAACAGTTATTGACCCATCTGTAAACCATGTGATCATATGCTTTTTTATGTCATATGTATCAGATATGTTCTTAAATCACTTTTTATTGCTGAGTTTCTTCGTGAATTTCTTCACGAAATTGAATCTTTTAATCCTGTGGTCCTTCAAGGTTGGGATTGAGAGAGGTTTGGCTAGAAGACTAGCATCCCTGACTCCCATACCTCTTTCATTGTCTTCGTTTCCCATGCGATACAGTGCTCCTTTTACAACCCCCTGTAAGATCAGGTAAAGTGGTTATAGTTCCAGGAGTACCTCCAGTGCCACAGTGGGACATGTTCTCATGGCTCCTGTTATACACACACAGGCCAGTCTTTGTACTTTCTCTAAAGATTTCTTTGTCGTACTGAGATCTATTCTCTTTGACCATATTACCACTCCGTACATTATGATAGCTCGAATCATCATCGTGTACATCCATCGCATTATCTTGGGTGTACATCCCCAATTTTTCCCAGCAGTGGATCTACTTATCATAATAGCACGGGTTGCTTTCCGTATAACTTCTTGTTCCTGTTTCTTCCACAAGAGTTTCCTGTCTAGAATTAATACTTCTTCTTTCCGATCTATTTTAGTTCCTTCTAATCTGATTGGTTTTAGATTTATGTTTCTCTTTCTGGTAAAGGGTAATTATGGTAGTCTTTGCAGGATTAATATTTAGTCCTACGGAGACACACCACTCCTTTGTCATTCTCAGACCCAGCTTTATTCTATCGCACAGAGTATCTTCAAATTTTTCTCTGCATATAATTACAATGTCATCGGCGTACCCCTGACAGTCTAATCCTGTGTTCGTGAGTTTCCACAGGAGCTCATCTACAACTAGGCTTCACATTAGTGGTGATAGTACTCCACCTTGTGGACAACCTCTTTGTATTTTTGTCTGACCCACATTGACTTCTGCTGTTCTGCAATTAAGCATTTCACTCATCCATTTTGCCATGGTATGATTTACTCCTTTTATTTCCAGTGAGTATATATATATATATTATATATATATATATATTATATATATATATATTATACCCTCATGAGAGGTATTATCAAAGGCCCCTTCTATGTCTAGGAATGAGCGGTTCTAGTAATACAAATAATACAAATAGTAGTAAAAATAGCACTAAATAGTTTTAAAATTAGTAGTAAAAAAGTATAGAAAAAAAGTAGTCAAAATAGTAAATAAGATTATTAAAAAAGAGCAATTATCGAAAAATTCATATTATACAAATTACAAAATATTATTCATACTTCATATTTCATTACTACTACGTTTTCTGCAAAATTTTAATCGCAAAACTTACTCTGCCGCGAGCACTCAATTTCCTCAGCCACTTGACGTGCCCAAATATGTACAGCCCGCCGGCTGCGGGCGCACATTAACTACAGCATTCATGACATTCATTAAGCATGTTCGCGAGTGTTGCTCGTGAGTGAGAGCACCTTAAGAAAATACGCAGTAGGAAAGAACCAAACACTGCGAAGTAAATTAAAAGTGACTGAGTTCAAAAAGGGAAAAGAAAGTGACCGAGCGGTGCGGTGTCCTGCGAAGGTCATTTATTAGCTGCAAGCTAAAACGCAGCTTATGACACTAATGCCATTAGGAGATGTTTGATTAGAGCCAAAATAAATTATGCGAAAAAGTTAAGTGAACTTTTCGCAAGCGAAACTTGGCGAAATTGTGCGATAAATCTGTTTGTGGAATGCGACAAATTATTGCAACTTGTTTTAGCTTGTTTTTAATAATGAAATGTACACTGAGTAAAAAGGCATTAAAATAATTTATTTGTTGTGTACTAAATTTTATAAAAATGTAATTGTTTTTGAATACATAAAAAATGAAAAGTGTGAAAAATGAAAACTGAATTTTGGGTGAAAATCTGAATTTTCGGTGTAAATTCTAATTTTTAGAAGACATTTAATAATGAATGGAAAAACAAAATTTTCAAAATTTCATTTTGAGTCAACAATTTTATTTAGTGTGAAAAATTTAATTTTGGATGAAACATTTTTTGAGTGAAAAAAATAATTTTTAGTGAAAAAAAAGAGTTTTAAGTATAAACATTTATTTGGAGTGTAAAATTGAATCAGGAGTAAAAAAAATGTATTTTCAATTTTTGAGTGAAAATTTGATTTTTTTTAGTGAAAATTTGTTTTTCTTTAGTGAGAAAATTTATTTTGAGTGAAAAAAAAATAATATTTTCATGGCAACATTCATTTTTGTGTAAAAAATTTAATATAAACTGGAAAATTGTACTTAAAGTGCACAACTTTGGAGTAAAAACTTTGAGTGAAAAATTAAATTTTAATGGAGAATTTTACTTTTAGTTAAAAATTTAATTTGAGTTCAAAAATTAAATTTTAGTGAACATTTTTTTGTTAGTTATTATGAGTAAAAACTTAGTTTTTAGTTGGAGGTAAAAAATTATGTTTTTAGTGAAAATTTCAAATTTGAGTAAATAAATCGAACTTTTATTGATAATTAAAAAAAAAAAACAATTTTTGTTGAAAAATTCATTTATGGAGGTTTTGAGTAAAAAAATAATTTTTGAGTCAAAAAACGAACTTTTAATGTAAAATGGAATTTCGATTAAAAACAATAAATATTTAGTAAAAAATCCAATTTTCATTGAAAAATTCAATTTTGGGTGAAAACTGGAATTTGAATTGTAAAATTGAATTTAAATAGAAATATAGGAATTACTAGCTGAAGCCGTACACGACTCGTGCAAATATTTTGTGAATGCAAGAATATGGAGTGATTTTATTAATATAAAAAAACATTTTTATTATTTATTTTCGATAGTCTAATTGAGTTTGTTTGGTTGGTTCTACTATATATTTCAAATTTTAAGTATATTTCGTGCATAGGTTTTTTGTTTTTGACTTTGTGTTTGTACTTTATTGTGTTTTTGCTTTTTGGTATGCTTTTGTATTTATGCTTTTGATTTGTGTCATTGCTTTTATTTTTGTTTTTTCTTATGTTTTTGTGTTTGTCTATTTGTGTATTTGCTTTTGGTTTTGTGTTTTGCTTTTGTGGTTTGTGTTTTGATTTTTGCTTTCATTTTCCTTTTCCTTTTGTTTTTGTATTTTTGTTTACTTTTGTTTTTGAGTTTGTGTATTCGTTTTTGTTCTTATGTTTCTGCTTTTGAATTGTGATTTTGGGTTTTTAATTTTGTCTTTTTCTTTTGTTATGATTTTGTTTTTGAGTTTTTGTTGTTGTGTTTTTTATGTTGTGGTTTTTCCTCTGTTTTTGTGTTTTTACTTTATGTTTTGTTTCTGTTTTTGCTTTTTTTTTTTTGTTTTTATTTTTGGGTTTTTGTTTTTGCATTTTACTTTTGTGTTTTTCTTTTGATTTTGATTTTGTTTTTGATTTCGTTTTTGTGTTTTTGCTTGTTTTATCTTTGGTTTTTGTTCAGTGTTTTTGCTTTTGTGTTATGCTTTTGTGTTTTTGCATTTGTTTTTGCTTTTGCTTTTGATTTTGTATTTTTGCTTTTGTTTTTGTGTTTTTACGTTTTTGCTTATGTTTTTTTGTGCTTTGCTTTTATTTTTGTGATTTGGCTTTGTATGTGTCTTTGCTTTTGATTTTGTGTTTTCTTTTGTATTTAATTTTTTGGTTTTTGTTTTGTTTTGTTTTCTTTTTGTTTTTGCTGTTGTTTTATTTGTATTTGCTTTTGTTTTTTTCTTACCATATTTTGTTTTGTTTTTATTTTGCTTTTGATTTTGTGTGATTGCTTTAGTTCCTGCTTTTGTGTTTGATTTTCGCTTTTGTGTTTTTGGCTTTTGTATATTTTTGTTTTTTATTTGATTTTTTTATATCATTTTCTTATCTGGTATAAGTGCCGTGTTATATCGTTTTGAAAGTTTAGGTTGTATGGGAGGTGCCACGCCATTTTGTTCAATCACGCCCATATATAGCCTATGACACCCTATGGACTCCATAGTATTCTGGTGCAAAATTTCAATCAAATCGGTGGAGCGGTTTAGACGTGATGCTGGAACAAACAAACAGACTGACAGGCACACAGACTGACAGTCAGATGGACCAAGAGTTATATATAAGTACTAGCTGGACCCGTGCACGACTCGTGCCAAGATTTTGTAAATGCAAGGATATGGAGTGATTTTATTAATATAAAGAACATTTTTATTATTTATATCTTCTCCGTAAAACGCTTTCCCGTAGAATTCTTCCCGGTAGAATTCTTTCCCGGTAGAATTCTTTCCCGTAGAATTATTTCCCGTAGAGTTTTTCCCAGTAGAATTTTTAGTGTGGTGAATTTTATTGTGGTGAGTTTTAGTGTGGTGAATTTTATTGTGGTGAGTTTTAGTGTGGTGAGTTTTAGTGTGGTGAGTTTTAGTGTGGTGAGTTTTAGTGTGGTGAGTTTCATTGTGGTGAGTTTTAATGTGGTGTGGTTGCTTTTGTATATTTTTTTTTGTATTTGAGTTTTTTGTTTCATCTTCTTAGCTTGTGAATGTGCCGAGTTATGTCGTTTTGAAAGTTTAGGTTGTATGGGAGGTGCTACGCCCCTTTGTCCAATCCCGCCCATATATAGCCTATGACACCCTCCGGACTCCATAGTATCCTGGTGCAAAATTTCAATCAAATCGGTTGAGCGGTTTAGACAGAAATCGAATGTTGAATGAAAACTGAAATTCTGAAAATTTTGGTTTTTAAAGCAATATTAAATAAAAAAAAATGTATTAAAATATTTCTATTTCCATTTTTTACGCAAACATAAAATTCCCCTGAAACTGACAAAGTTATTTCTATGCGCTTGTTTGTGACGCTTTACTGAACCGGAAATGAAATTTTTGTCGTGTGAAATATATTGGAAATAGCAGAGAAATATCAAAATAAATAATACAAAATATAACTAATAAACATGAAAAATATACAAATTTAATATGATCCAAATAAATTTGAACGTAAATCTTTGCTTTAGAAACTTAATTCAATTGCCACAAAGTATTGCTAAATACTTGGCAAGTTCAAAAAGGACACTAAAGCTTGACTCTAAATTCCATAGTGCTGCTGTTAGGTATGCCTTGCACGTTTGGCACTCCAGCGACGCCAAAGTATGCACGTCTTTAAGTTATTATTGGACTTTGTTTTTTGTGCTTCCTTTGCAGTCAGCTGCTTAACTTTCAACACTTTGTTGGCTTTGTTTAGATCCTTGCATGCATTATGAGCTTCGCACACTCGGACACTATTTTAGTATTGCGTCCACGGTATGCAATGGGCAAACGAACAAATGGACAAACCAACGAAAGGCTAATAAAAATCGCATAAATATTGACAAAGGAATTTTTATATTTGAAAAGGACATTTGCTGCTGTGACAAGCAATCAATTTTCAATTTTTTTTCGTAGCCTAAATTTCAACACTTTCAATGTCAGTGAAAAATGAAAATCCTGCTTCGTCCTTTGGCTTTAAATTTGCATAACTGTTGACTGCGCCGCATATGTTGCGTGCTGCTTCATTTTATTCAATAAACAAATTCATATATTTTATGGTTTGTGCGGCAACCTCAAAATAAATCTCACACTTGCTGCAGTTGTCCTGTGAGATTTAAATACCAACAAAAAAATTCATAATGCCGCAACAGTTTGTACTACTTTTTTTGTGATTTTGCATAGTCTTTGTTTTTTTATAAAAATTAAAAAAGCTTGAAAATTAAAAAAGGATTTTGTTAGAAAACTAAAAAAAATAAAGTATTTATTATGCATGTTGGTGTTGGTTGGTGCAAAACTGCTTTTGTATTTTGACATTTTGCTTCCAATAAATCTGCAATCATTGCTCATGCGAATATTTGGGTCAGCAGCATCAACAGCAGGAGCAGCCAGAGCCAGCCCACAAAATTCCACGCAACTTTTAACAGATTTTCCGGCATAACTTTGTAAAAATTCACATTGAAAAAATAATATATAAGGTTTGTGCGAAATATTTGTGGGTGTTAAAAAGGCAAAATAAATAGAAAAAATGACAGTTATAAAATAAAAAATACAACAGACGTTGAAATTTACAATTTAATCAAAATTAAATTAAAATTTGTGTCTGCAAAAAAATAAGTTGAACAGATTTCAATTAGAATTATGCCATGAATTGAATGATTTAACGTTATTGAGTTGGCATAAAAGTTATGCCTGATGTTTCGTAGTCACAATTGCAATAATCAGAAGTAGGTATTGATTAAAAGTTTTACGTGGAAATTGTTGTATATACGGCGTAAGCAATCGATGGCAAATTGAAGGATGTTAAACAAAATAAATTAAACATGAAAATTTAATATAAAATATTTTAAAATTATTGATTTTTGATCAATTTTTCATATAAAAGATTCTTGAATTATTGCAAAGTATGAACAAAAATTAAAATAGAATTTTGTGATAAATTTATATTATATAATTGAGTGTAAAAAAATATTTGAAATCTTAATTTGTTTTTTGAGTGGGAAATAGAAATTTGAGGGAAATATTTTGTTTTGAGTAAACAATTTTATTTTGAGTGAAATTTTAAATTTTAAGTGAAAAATTTAATTTTAATGAAAAAATTATTTTGAGTGTGAAGTGGAATTTTTAGTGAAAAATTGCATTTTTAACGATAAATCGTATTTTTAGTAAAATTTGAATTTTTAGTGAAAAATTGATTTTTTAGTGATAAATTGAATTTTAATGAAAAATTAAATTTTTAGTGAAAATTTTGATTTTTTAGTGAAAAATTGAATTTTTTTTAGTGAAAAATTGAATTTTTTAGTGAAAATTTGAATTTTTAGTGTAAAATTGAATTTTTAGTAAAAAATTGAATTTTTAGTGAAAAATTGAATTTTTAGTGAAAAATTGAATTTTTTAATGAAACATTGAATTTTTATTGAAAAATTAAATTTTTAGTGAAAATTGAATTTTTAGTGAAAAATTGAATTTTTAATGAAACATTGAATTTTTATTAAAAAATAAAAAAAAAAATTGAATTTTTTGTGAAAAATTGAATTTTTAGTGAAAAATTGAATTTTTATTGAAACATTAAATTTTTAGTGAAAAATTAACTTTTTAGTGAAAAATTGAATTTTTAGTGAAAAATAGAATTTTTAGTGAAAAATTGAATTTTTAGCGAAAAATTGAATTTTTAGTGAAAAATTGAATTTTTAGTGAAAAATTGAATTTTTAGTGAAAAATTGAATTTTTAGTGAAAAGTTGAATTTTTAGTGAAAAATTGAATTTTAAGTAAAAAAATTAATTTTTAGTTAAAAATTGAATTTTTAGTGAAAAATGTAATTTTTAGTGAAAAATTGAATTTTTAGTGAAAAATGGAATTTTTAGTGAAAATTTGAATTTTAAGTGAAAAATTTAATTTTTAGTGAAAAATTGCATTTTTAGTGAGAAATTGAATTTTTAGTGAAACATTAAATTTTTAGTGAAAAATTTAATTTTTAGTGAAAAATTGAATTTTTAGTGAAAAATTGAATTTTTAGTGAAAAATTGAATTTTTAGTGAAAAATTGAATTTTTAGTGAAAAATTAAAATTTTAGTGAAAATTGAATTTTTAGTGAATTTTTAGAAAAATTAAATTTTTAGTGAAAAATTGAATTTTTAGTGAAAAATTGGATTTTTAGTGAAAAATTGAATTTTTAGTGAATATTTAATTTTTAGTGAAAAATTTAATTTTTAGAGAAAATTTTAATTTTTAGTGAAAAATTTAATTTTTAGTGAACAACTGAATTTTTAGTGAAAAATTTAAAAATTGAATTTTTAGTGAAAAATTTAAATTTGAGTTTTAATTTTGATTGAAATATTGAATTAAGTGAAATTTTAAATTAATTTTTTAATTAAGTTAAAATTTCTTAATGACTACATAAAAAAAATATAATTTCCTGTAAACACTTTCTCAAACAAACACTAAAGTGTTGTGAGCACATTTGTAGGAAATAATCGAAGTGTTTCTCACAAATAATGAGTAGTGTTTCCCACAAATAATTGTAGTGTTTCCCACAAACACGAAAAGTGTTACCCACAAATACGAAAAGTGTTTTCCACAAACATTAAAAGTGTTTCCCACAAATATTTGAAGTGTTACCTACAAATATTTCAGAATTTGGTAGTATTTGCCAAAAATACTTGAAGTGTTTCAGCAAATATTTGTAGTGTTCGGCAAATTCAGTCAAAGCAAAAGGTTTTTTTATTGCGGCAGCCCACTAATTTACGCGACATTTCGAATAATGCAGAATTCCAGGGTAGATTATTCGACAAGTCGCGTAAACGAGCGACTGCCGAAAATAAACCTTTTGTTTCGACTGATATTGATGGAGACTAAGGAAACACTACAACGCATCGATGCATTATGCCTGGGACAGGTGTCTCATACATTGGACGCGTCTTAAAAAGTCGTCTAAACTGACTGGATGATGATTTGCACAGAATTTCGCCAGTGTTTCTGCAGTCATCTATTTTGGATGATGTGAAGACCGATTATGATGAATTGATGGCAGCGGCTATAGATGATAATAATTAGATTTAGATATCGCACAATAAGAAAATTTATCTTCTTATTCGAAAAAAGAAGCTTATCCACGTTTATTCGTGCAAGTGTTGCATGCCACGGATAAGTTTAATTGTTCAAGTGATGCATCTTTTGTGACAAGCTGTATGATTTTTGGGGCAAACACTTTCAATGTAGCATTTTTTCCGAGAAGCTATTAGTATTTAGGGCAAACACTTTTAAAATAGATTACGTTCTGGGAAACACTTATTGTTTG
Organism: Dryomyza anilis; assembly: GCA_951804985.1. Classification (NCBI taxonomy): domain Eukaryota; kingdom Metazoa; phylum Arthropoda; class Insecta; order Diptera; family Dryomyzidae; genus Dryomyza; species Dryomyza anilis. The sequence goes on along the minus strand of OX638131.1, from coordinate 110,756,112 downwards.
TCACAAAAAAATATCATGTATTTATTACTTATTTTAAACACTTTCATTATTTACTGGTAACAAATGAGTGTTTGGGAGTAATAATTGAAGTGACTTTTATAAAGTGTAAACATTTTAAATGTTTTTAAGAAATTAGATATTGTTTTGTTCAAACACTAGAATTGTGTAATTGTAATTGCAATAAGCCATTATTATTTACGACTAACAATAAGTATTTACGGCAGCCAATATGTATTTACCAGAAGTATCCGATAGCTTCCCACAAGTATTTTATAAACATTCCTTTTTTTAGAGTGTATGCTAAGTTATGAAATTTAAATAAAAATTAAAATTATTTTTATTTATTTATTGAAATGATGTGTTCACAATTAAATACTGTGTAAACAATTTAAATTTAATTGAAAATTTTAAAATGAAGTGAAAATTATTTTTTTGACTAAAATTAATTTTTATGCTATTTTAGTATGAATAATTGAAAAGATTTGTAAAATACCTAAATACCAATTAAAACATCTTTATTAATATGAAATCAACGAATTATTATTTTTCTATTAAACCCATCCTTCATGTTACTTATAACAAATTTTAATATGTCACACAAAATGCAATTATTATCCATCAACTATCTTGAGTTACATCTCCAACTTATCACATGTGCTCTACGTCAAGTTCTTGCGCAGACAACACTTTTTCCACATTCATTACTATCCACAGTCTTTAAATGCTCACTGACGTTTAAAATACTCAAACATCAAAAAATTTAATAGACTCGAACAGAGTTCCTGGGGAATAATGCTGAAGTAAATTCAAATAATATTAATTTAAAGACAAGCACTTGCAAAATATGCTTGGCACAGTTTTAAATAAACATAAAAAAGCCCTCTAATTAAATCACAAATTACGCCGAATGTTAATTGTAATTTACTTTTTTACTAAAATGTCACCAAGTTAATGATGCTGATTAGCGCAATGTTGACCTGTGTCTACGATGCGCCTTCTATTTTAAACGTTATCAATAAATCACGTACAATATGCCCTACTAATTAGCGGCTTCTTTTGTGCTTTTACAATTTCTTAATTTGTAGCAACTGCTGCTTAAGTTTTATGTGATTACAAAAGTTTTAAAGAACTTATTAGATTTTTTGGTAATTTTTATTTTGAGATTTTTTATTTATTTTACTAATTTTTATGATTATCTATTATTTCTGCAAGAGTTTATTGAACTCTGATTTCTTTTTTACATATTTACTGTAAAAACTCTCTATGTGTGTAAGTTCTTTGAGAAATGTAAATCACTGTTAAATGTTAATAACAGGATAAAATGTTCAATGTTATGTGATTTTCTAGCAGCTGTTAAAAAAGTCCCCTACTTTTGACAGCATAACAGAGAGCCAAACAGTTGCTCTTTATCGCTGTTTACGTTGTTTGACAGATAATGCACTCTTTCTAATTGTGTGCTCTGTAAAGTTTTGCTAACATTAAGAGCAATGTGAATGAGAAGCAATGTTAACTGTTAGCAGCAGTTAACATTAACTGGTAAGAGCAGGAATCTGTTGTAGGACGATTAATGTTATGTTTATGTAAATATATTTGTACGTCTGGCCGTAAATCCATTGAGTTTCCAGAATACAAAAATTTATTTTAATAAATAGTTCTACAAATAAACAAAATAATATTTATATACAGATCTAGATTTTCTCTTGCATTTTCAAATTAAACTATATATTATATTGACATGTCATCATGTCATAAATATTTAAAATGTCATATTAACAGATTACTAATTGTTTTTCTGTCTGAAAATTTTAAAGACATTAAGCCGTTAAAAAGTTTAAGAGTTTAACTAATTCTAAACTTGCACTGAAAAACTGGACCTAAGTCTGTGGCAATATGAATAGGTTTATGTTTTAACTTTTCAGGAGATCATTTTTAACCTTTACAAGTAATTCAGAAAATTATCTTTAAAAATATTTATAAAAATATTTTTACAAATTAAAGAAAAACCTAAAAAGATTTTTTTTACGTTTTTGAATAAATATAAATATTTAGTAAAAATTAGATATACTTCAACGTTTTGTGCTTATATCTTAGAACCTACAGGACGATCGTTATTACACTCAGAAAAAATCCTATGAAAATTAGTCCATAGGACAGTTTTTGATTCAATAGTATACAAAAAATAAATATTTTCATATATACACAAATACAATGTAAAAGTATTTGGTAGTATTTAATGCACTCAAACTAAAATCTGCCTAAAATACACGATGAATTTTACGAAAAAATTCGTGAAATTTATCCGCGAAATATTTCGTAAAATACACGAATGAACTTTCGTAAATTTATGATAAAATTACGAATAGTAATTGTTTATTTTACGAAACTATCGTAGATTTTATCTACAAAAGCCATTCGTACAGAATACGAAAGATTTATAATTTATTGAATATTTGTGGGAATCTATCGTGAAATTTACGAATATCTTGTTAAAGAAAAAACTGACGATGAAAATGACGATTCATAAAAATATGAAAAATAAGCAATGTGATACTTTTGAACTATAGACACTAACTGAACTAACACAGAACACATTTTAAACCTTTTTTTTTATTTATAAATAAAAATAAATAAAATATTTTGTTTAAAAAAAACTCTTGATGAAAATGATGATTCATTCAAGAAAATATGAAACATTATGCACTTTTAGCACAAACAGAACTCACACAGAACACATTTTAAAACTGTATTTTATAACTTTCTGCTTGTGACCAATTAAAATAAAATGCAGCTCTAAGTTGCTTTTTGACGCAAATGATTTCTATTTTTACTAATGATTCGTAAAAACACGAATGTTTCTACATATAGCCTAAAAATTTACGAAAGTTTTGTAATTTTTTCGTAAAATCTAAAGCTCATTCGTAAAATATGTTATTCTTTCGTAAAAAAAAATTGTAATAAAAAATAATATAACAAAAGTTTCGTAATTTAAACGAAATATTCGTAATTTTGTTGTTTTAATTTTACGAATACTGATTCGTAATATATACGAATCGTTCATAAAAATAGAAATTCCATATGTTTCGTGTTCTCTACGATTTATTCGTGTATTTTACGAAATTAAAAATTACGAAAAATATATTGTAAAATGTCCTAGAAATTATTTTGAGTGTGGGATTTACTTAAAATAATAATAATATATTAATAATAGCAAAAAACTATTGATTTTATAGTATTTTTCCTAGTGCATTAAATTGATAGGGATGGATTATTATTCGTAGATTCTAATATATCATATTTGGTTGAATTAATAATAATAGTTTGGCACTACAGTCCTATAAGAACTTAGGCCGAGCTCTCTCTCATTAAGTGCTGGGACCTACAGTTTATTGCCGAATCCGAACGAGGGTTGAGAGCTTTTCATAGGCAATGTTTTACTCTCGTAGGTTTGCCATTTACTGCCGAGAGGTAGCGCGGTATAGAAAAATGTTTCTAGGAAAAGATGTTGTTAGCCCCAGTCCAGGCTTGAACCGGGGACTTTTCGGTTCGCAGTCCAACGCACTAACCACTGAGCTACCGCGGCTACTATTTAATTTAATTAATAGAGTTTAATTGTGGAGTTTTGTATTAACACTATGATATAAATCCAATATTTTGTTTGTTATTTTAATTTTTATAGTTTAATTAACTGTTTGTAACATCTATAAGGAGGCGTGTTCGGAGGAGCAAATGTATATATATTAATGATCAGAGTGGTCTCCTGAGTCGTTTTGGCATTTTGGACTGTCTGTGTCTCTGTATGTTGAAATCACATAAACTAGAAGAACTAGATCAATAAAACTTCGAAGTTAGTTAACTTATGGGCGTAATCACTCGCTCATTGATTGGTGTATGATCCGCCCATTTTTAGCACTTAACATTTAACACTTAACATTTACAAAACACACTGGTACCGCTACGAACCAACCAACTAAAATCAAAAATTCATTTAACGAATTTTATTTAAACTTTCCGCTGCGACTATAAAAATTTGTCTTGATCCAAGTGCCACCCTTTGCCTTGATTACCGCTTGAACCCAACATCATTTGACATCGTTGTGATCAGTATACATAAAAAAATGTACTTAAATATAGCAACTTAGAATAATTGATTCAAAATAATTAATTTTATTAATATAATTAACGAACTATTTAATACAATAAATCAAATCCTATCTGGATTTGGTATATATGCTAAAATATAAACATTTATACCATATCACCATACATAATCCGACAGTTTTACAGGCAATACACAGTTTTATATCCATTACACAGTTTTAAATTCACAACACAGTATTACAGGTACTGTTGTACCGATCTTATTTTATATTGGTTCATCGCAACGATTGCTTGCCTATTCGGTTCGTCGAGTCGTTCTTCCGTACTTCGTGCGTATATCATGACTTTGATATTCTTCTTTTATTTGTGTTTACAATTTACCTTTTATTATTTATTGGTGACGTGAACGTATGTCAAACAACAAGAAAAGTAGTAAATATTTAAATTAAAGGAACATATACTATTTTTTTTCTTCTAGGTGTTAATTTCATTTAATTTTTATTTAATTAATTTATTAATTAATATTATTAAATATTTAATCAATCGGCTTAGACCGACTATAACTTTCATAATTCTTACTAACTTCATCACACCAACTATCGAAATTTCCTTACTTCCAAATTACTCTTGTGACCTAATTTTTCTTACTGGTTTTAATATTTATTTGATGAGGTGTTATTTCATTAATTAATTATTTCTTTATTTTATTAAGTGGTTATATCAGAGGAGGCCTACATTTTAACTTTATAAATTTATGCACTATTTTTCGAATGACTAAATCAAAAATCATCCCTGCCCATTTCCATTTTTCTACTACTTATGCAAATAACCCAAAATTTCAACACCGAAATTCAGCATCAATTTCAGCTGAAAATCAGCCCAAATCCAAAGCTTTATAAATCGCATCAAACAATATATGGCATACGAACTAGAACGAATTATCAAACGTTAACGATATGGTTGATGTCCGTGCAGTTGTTGTTGTTGCTGCTGCTTGACTTGTTGTAATTGTTTATAATGTTGTTGCTGCTCTATGTTGTTGCTTGAACAGTAACAACAATGAACAAAACTGAGAGATGAACAAAAAAACAAAAACAAAAAAAAGAATCCTTTGAGTGAATTTAATTTGCTGTCATTAGCAGAAATCCTGTTATTTGCTCTGCTCAGCTCCGCGCGCTTTAATTAAATTCAGCAGCTTAACAGTTAGTTGGACTCTGTAGGGTGGGGGGTTGGTGTAAACAGTTGCGGGGGGAGGGAGAAGGCACAATAATGGACGCCGGCCAACACAAGGATGCTGTGTGTGTGGCGTTGATCCTTGGAACGGCGCAGGTCAGCTGCTACTGAGATGAGTGTCAACAGTGATTTTCAATAAAGAGCGGTACAGAACAAAATTAAAAGCAACAAGAATAACAACAACAACACTAACAACGTAATAAACGGTTTGACAGAACCGTTGACTTTAGGCGATGGCTGCACTGCGATGGCACAAGGACATAGTATCCATTACTATGACAAAAAGTGTACAAAACAAAAACGAATTAAAAAACAATAAAAACTAAAACAACAACCAGAGCAAAAGCAACAATGGCCAGTGCCAAAGAGTTAACGACAAAACACGTCATGTGAAATTAAACAGTTTTGCGTTGAGATTTCGAGGCGGGCAGCACTAGCAGCAGCAGCAGCTGCACCAATTCATTTCAGGTTAATGTTATTTGCATAGTCACTGTTACCAGATTCAGATTCCGATTCAGTACCAGTTCCACATACTCAACGACATGGTCACCGACACAGGAGCAGCAACACAAAAAACCATTTGAACGCGAAAAAGGATTTTCGCGCAAAGTAGCAACAAACAGAAACAATTCGTTTGGCTTTGTATTTTTGGCGCTATTTATAACGGGTTCAATTTCAGTAGCTATTTTCGTAAAGTTCTACGAAATAGCCACCAAATGAAATAAGCTTTAAAAATTAAATAAACCAAAAATGTTCCAAATGATTTTGGATGGTATTTAGTGGTTTGTTTCATTTTTTTGGTGTATTTTATAATGAATTCACCATGAAATAAAGCAAAAAAATATTAATAAATTTTATATTAGGTGTTATTTCACACTTTGGAGGGTAATATCTATAAAACAAGACAAAATTTTGCCATAGACATATACCAATACTATATAATTCATGGTTGCTGATTTTGACTGCATACTCAGTTTTTTTTATTACGTAAAGTTTTTATGAAAATTGCTCTCGAAATTTTATACCCTCTTCAATCAGTTTTTAGAATTAGAAAAATACCGTCCCTTAGAGAAATAATTTTTCAAAAAACTTCCCCAGACAAAATTTTAAGCAGGCAAGTGGTTCGAAACACGCAGGCAAACAAGTTACCTGTACGCATTGAAATCACATTTCATATGAAGCTTTGTGGTAGGCAAAGGTGGGAATGTGGACAAAAGCTGCTAGTTCCCTGCTATAGCATGAAAACAAAATTGGTAGGGAAATAGCAGGCATAGGAGGGTATGGTACTCAAACATGTGTAAGCAAAATGGTAGGCACAAGCAGGGTAAAGTAGGCAATGTGCTAGAAGCAAAATGGTAGGAAAAGATAGGGAACATAAACATATAACATAATTCATCAGTTCCCATCCATCCCACAGTACCAAAAACTTCTTGTTGTACAATAACACCGACGAATTTTGTTTGTTAAATTTTCGCGAAAAACTCAAACGCTTCGATTCTCTATTGCTGGATTCGCATATGTTTTCTGAAGGAACTCCGAATTGTTTGTTATTGTGTTTGCAATTTTGCCAAAAAAAAAAGTGATTGCAGAAAGCAATAACAAAACACGTGTGTATTAAAAGCAACAAGTGTTTGTTTTTGTACAGCAAGAAGTTTTTGTTTCAGGCGTCATGACGGTTAAAACTATTTGCTGTGCACTTTTGATGATTATGTTGATATCAGCAATAATCTTCTACAATACGCAAATCCACGTCAATACGGCACATTTTCACGTTTTAATTAAAACAATTCGCGTTGCAAACCGACGAAAGTAAACACCGATGTTTACAAATGACAAAAATGTTCAATACTGAAAAATTTTGAAGGAAAAATTGATATTTGCAAACAAAAATTCAGTCGACAACTTGTTGATCAATCATTTAAAACTTCAAAACAAAAACTTGTTGATCAAGCTTTAAAAATTTCAAAACAGAAATTCATACACAATGTGTTTGCCTGCTACTCGCAGGCTACCTTTCCCTTTCAGTTTCCTACTATGACGAAGCTTTTTAAAATTTCAAAACAGAAATTCCTATACAATGTGTTTGCCTGCTACTCGCAAGCTACCTTTCCCTTTCAGTTTCCTACTATGACGAAGCTTTTTAAAATTTCAAAACAGAAATTCCTATACAATGTGTTTGCCTGCTACTCGCAGGCTACCTTTCCCTTTCAGGTTCATACTATGAAGAAGCTTTTTAAAATTTCAAAACAAAAATTCCTTTACAATGTGTTTACATGCTACTCGCAGGCTACCTTACCCTTCCATTTTCTAGCTATAAAGATACCTTTCAAAACTTCAAAACCAAAACTTACAGAAAAATGCTTTTGCCTGCTAGGGGTAGGCTTGCGGCGTTAATGCTGCTATAGGGATGAAGATTACAAACTTTTTTTGTCGGTTCTCATTTTCAAAATATACCCTATCAACACTGTTTCTGTCAAATACTGTTTACTGTAATAAAAAATAGTCGTTTGTACCGGAATTTTTCTCAAAAACGCTACGTAATAGGAAAAAAACTGAGTATGCAATAAGAATAAACATACTTTAAAATAAATCAATGACATTTTCAGATTACTTACATAAGTTTTTTTTTTTATAGAAAATTGATTATATAAAACAGTACCAAATACAGTTTAGTTTCAATTTTATTTTTTTATTTTGAGATTTTCATTTTCTTTTCTCTTTGTGTTTTTGCTTTTTCTATTTATTTTGCCTTTGCCTTTGTTTTTGTTTTTATTATATTTTTTTAATTTGTGCTTTTTCTTTTTCGCTTTTGTTCTTCGTTTTGCGTTTTTGATTTTGTTGTTGCATTTTTGCTTTGTATTTTTGCTTTTGTATTTTTGTTTTTGTGTAATGTATTTTTTTTTGTATTTGTGTATTTTGTTTCATATTGTTTTGTTTTTTTTTATTTTGTTTTTCTTTTGATTTGCCAGCCTTAGTTTTATTATGTTTGTCATTTGATTTTGGGCCTTTGTTTTTATTTTTGCTTTTGATTTTTATAATGTCTTTTTCTTTTGTTTTTGTTTTTTTTTTATTTTGAGTTTTTTTTTTATTTTTTATTTTGAGTTTTTTATTTTGTGTTAAACTCACACACCCCCTAATTTATTTTTGAATAAATTATTATTTTTAATTCATTTGGTGTTTTTTCAGTTGTTGTGCCTATTTTCAACACACTCACAGCAACAACAACATCCGTAGCAGCAACATCAACAATAACGTGCAACATTTCCTCTGACTGTAGTACTTAACATGGTAGTAATTGTGTTAATGCTGGCGGCTAAAATGCGCTCTTGTGTGGGTCAAACCGCATACAGGATGAAGCAGCAGCAATAGCAACAACAACAGTGGCAGCAACAACAACAGAAACAACAACAGCAATTTTATGCTGCTGTTCGTAGCGACGCGTTAAAAACTAAAAGCATTTTAGATTAATTTATGCCATGTAGTATAAAAGCAATGTTTGAAATTTAATTTTTGAATTTTGAGTAAAAAATTGAATTTTGACTCATTCAAAATAATGTGTTGTGAGTAAAATATGTGAGTAATATCTCTTAAAAATATTTCAATTTTAAGTAATAATTTAAAATTTTTGGTAAATAATTTGAAATTTTAGCAAAACTTAAAAAAGTTTAAAAATTTGGCAAACATTTAAAATTTTTTAGGCTAATTTCGTGAATTGATGAAATATCAAACTTCAATATTGATTTGATTTTGTGCTTTGTTTTTGTTTTTACTTTTGAATTTAATATTGTTTTTTTTTTTCTTTTTTTGTGTTTTATTTTTTTTTTTATTTTTAGTTTTTCTTTATGTATTTTTGTTTTTGCCTTTGTTTTTGTGTTTTTTGTTTCTTAACTTTATGCTTTCTCTTTTTTTTATTTGCTTTTTTCGTTTTTGATTTGATTTTGTTTTCACTTTGGTTTCACATTTGGTTTTTGTTTGTGTTTATATAATGAATTTAGTTTTGTTTTTAATTTTGTTTTTCTTTTGATTTTTGTAGCTTTTGATTTTATTATGTTTGTCTTTTGATTTTATTTTTACTTTTGAATTTTATATTGTTTTCATTTATTTTTTTGTTGTTTTTTTATTTTTTCTTTTCTTTTCTTTTGTTTTTTATTATTAGTTTTTCTTTTTGTGTTTGTGTTTTTGTTTTTGCCTTTGTTTGTGTGTTTTTTTGTTTCTTAACATTTTGCTTTCGGTTTTATTTGCTGTTTTTGATTTGATTTTGTTTTCACTTTGGTTTTGATTTGGTTTTGATTTGGTTTTGTTTGTGTTTATATAATGGATATTGTTTTGTTTTTATTTTGATTTTTGTAGCTTTTGATTTTATTATGTTTGTCTTTTGAACTTGTGCCTTTGTTTTTATTTTTACTTTTGATTTTATTGTTTTTTTTTAATTTGTATTTGTGTTTTTTATTTTGAGTTTTTCTTTTTTGTTTTAGTGTTTATTTATTTCTTTACTTTGTACTTTTGATTTTTTTGCATTTGTTCATGAGTTTTTGCTTTTGTTTTTCGTATTGTGTTTTGTGATTTTGTTGTTGCATTTTTTGTATTTTTTCTTTGGTGTATTTGTATTTGTTTTTGTGTAATTACTTTTGTGTTTGCTGCTGTTTTATGTATTTTTTTTTGTATTTGTGTTTTTTGTTTCATATTTGTAGCTGGTGTAAGTGCCGAGTTATATGGTTTTCTAGTTTTAGTTATATGGGAGGTGCCATGCCCCGTTGACCCCCGTTACCCTTCGGACTCCATAGTATCCTGGTTAAAAATAATATTCTGGTCAAATCGGTTCACCGGTTAGACGTGATGTTGCAACGACAGACCGACAAACTCAAAATAAAATCTGCTTAAAATGCGCGAAATCGTTCTTGTATTTTACGAAAAAGTTCGAGAAATTTATCTACACAATATTTTGTAAAACACACGAAAGAACTTTCGTAAATTTATGATAAATTTACGAATATTATATTTGTATTTTACGAAACTATTCGTAGATTATATCTACGAAAGTCATTCGTACATTATTAGCGTATATGGAATGGAATTCGTACCATGTAGTATACATACGTTACAATAACACAGTAACGTCAATTTGTTCTTGCATCCCTTATAAAAGTGAAATACCACTAGTCTTGAATTTGAGAGTAGCCCTGAGGCATGTTTTTTGATATCGTATTTCGTGAAATGAAGATAAATGTGAAATTGAAGACAAATATTGCACATAAAATGTTAATTTATTTGTTTTTCTATTCAAATCGATGAATATTTATGATATTTTCAAAAAATCCTTATTTTATAAGAATCAGCTGCATTTATTTGACGAAATATTTGAACAAGTAGGAATGTTGTGCTCACAGTTCAATTGCTGTACTGTCGTATTCGTACAATGTCGTACCAATACCATAAAACTGTGAATACGCTAAATACGATTGTTATTTTTATACGTAATTTATTGTACGTTTTGTAGGAATTTTACGAATCTTTCGTAAAATATACGAATATTGTGTTTAAAAAAACTAACGACGAAAATGATTTGATACTTTTGTACTTTTGACACAAACTAAACTTACACAGAAAAAAACTTTTTGTACTTTTTAAATATCTGCTTGCGACTACGATACCAATGAAAACAAAATGTTGCAAAGTTTAGTAATAATATGTTATTCTTTCGTAAAGGGTTTTTCAATAAGAGCGCTACAAAAGTTTTTTTCAAGGGTCGCTACAACAGGGACGCTATAAAAGTAGAGCGACAGGGGCAGCAAACGACGCCACATTTCTTCCCGCTCTTTTGACATTTCTCTTCAGTAAGGTTTGCCATTTCATGATGAAAAGATATACGAGCCAACAAAGATATAGGAGCCAAATTCGAATTCGTATATCTTTCCATCATGAAATGGCAAACCTTACTGAAGAGAAATGTCTAAAGAGCGGCAAGAAATATGGCGTCGTTTGCTGTTCCTGTCGCTCTACTTTTGTAGCGTCCTTGTTGAAAAAGCCTTTAAAACAAAATTGTAATTTAATCGAAAGTTTCGTAATTTAAACGAAATATTCGTAATTTTGTTGTTTTAATTTTACGAATATTGATTTGTAATATTTACGAATGGTTCGTAATAAATATTTTGTAAAAAAAAATATAAATTACAAATTACGAGATTAAAAATTACGAAAAAATATTTCGTAAATGTCCTAGAAAATGAGTAGTAAATCATATATTAAATATTTTGTTTTTAAATTAAAATATTATTTTTTTATAATACGATACTTTTTGTGAATATGACAATAAAATCAGTGATCGCAAAATCATTTCATTTTATTTCGATCGTTACTTGCAATAAATTGAGTTTAGATTTATTTTATTTTGAAGCGTCACAAAATGTGTTGTTTGTGTTATAAATTCAAAATATCGTTTTTTTTTTGTGTTGGCTCTAAAAATATTTCATCTATTTTTCCAAGTCCTGCACTCTGTGCGACTTAATAGACATGCGATGACGGCGCCGCGCACGCTTAATAAAATCGCGCAAAAGTTTGTATTTTTACGGTATGTTATTTCCGTTTCCGCCGCTACCTTTTCAAAGCAGAACAACTTGTGTGAAAAATTGCTACAAAAATAATAAATAACCGAAAATAGATTTAAGGGAAAAACGCAAAAAAAAGTAACGCAGGAATTTAGTCGAAAAATCACACTTTATGCGATGTGAAACTTTCCGCGAGTGCATAAATAAAAAAATTAAAAACATCGAACGTAGAAAATAAAAAAAAAATATTATTTTGCACAACTTACGCTAGCGTAAATTTACACTGTACAACCAGCTCCCATGTGTGTGTGAAAAGTTGCAAAGTTAAATGTGCAATGAACACAAAAAATAAAATAATAAAAATTTGAAAATTTTATTTGCAGTTTTAAATCGGTCAAAACATCCGTTATTTTCGTACGTTTCGCAGCCATTACGTAGTTTTGATTTTAAGTTTTTTCTTTTTTTTTGATTTTTTCTTTTTTTTTTGTACAGTGTGTCTCTGTTTTTGTTGCAGTTCTTCTGCGACGCTTGTTTTGATTGGCGCTGCTGACGTTTCTCACATGCGACTCTCATGTGTTTGTGTGCTCGGGTTGCAATCAAAACAAACGAATTTCAACGCAAAGTTTTACCTTATTTTTCGATCGGCTTCTCTACTTTCCATCTGCATTTTTTCAAATTTACCCAGTTTACCACATAACATGAAATCCCTGCCCTACGCCGATGTGTAATGTGCTTCTTCGAATGTTCATCAATATGTTAAAAAGTTCCAAAAGCATATAAAATCTTTTCTCTTTTTTATTATTTTTAATTAAAATTTATGCGCAGTGAATACGTTGTAATTTTCAACTTCATAGAATTTATGACGCCGCAGTTAAAGTTTCGTTTTAACGAAAAAAAATAATGTTTATAAAAAAATTAAGTTTTGAGTGAGTTTTGATTTTGACAGAATTTTTAGTGATAAATTGAATATTTAGTGAAAAAATGCATATTTAGTGAAAAATGGAAATTTTGTGATTATTTGAATTTTTAGTGAAAATGGATTTTCTACTGAAAAATTGAATTTATAGTAAAAACTTTAATTTTTTTTAGTTAAAAATTTATTTTTTTAGTGAAAAACTGAATTTTTAGTTAAAAACTGAATTTTTAGTTAAAAATTGAATTTTTAGTTAAAAATTGAATTTTTAGTTAAAAATTGAATTTTTAGTTAAAAATTGAATTTTTAGTTAAAAATTGAATTTTTAGTTAAAAATTGAATTTTTAGTTAAAAATTGAATTTTTAGTTAAAAATTGAATTTTTAGTTAAAAATTGAATTTTTAGTTAAAAATGGAATTTTTAGTTAAAAATTGAATTTTTAGTTAAAAATTGAATTTGTAGTTAAAAATTGAATTTTTAGTTAAAAATTGAATTTTTAGTTAAAAATTGAATTTTTAGTTAAAAATTGAATTTTTAGTTAAAAATTGAATTTGTAGTTAAAAATTGAATTTTTAGTTAAAAATTGAATTTTTAGTTCAAAATTGAATTTTTAGTTAAAAATTATATTTTTAGTTAAAAATTGAATTTTTAGTTAAAAATTTAATTTTTAGTTAAAAATTGAATTTTTAGTTAAAAATTGATTTTTAGTTAAAAATGGAATTTTTAGTTAAAAATTGAATTTTTAGTTAAAAATTTAATTTTTAGTTAAAAATTTAATTTTTAGTTAAAAATTGAATTTTTAGTTAAAAATTGATTTTTAGTTAAAAATGGAATTTTTAGTTAAAAATTGAATTTTTAGTTAAAAATTGAACTTTTAGTTTAAAATTGAATTTGAGTTAAAAATTGAATTTATAGTGAATAATTGAATTTTTAGTTAAAAATTGATTTTTTAGCTAAAAATTTAAGTTTTACTTTAAAATTATATTTTTAGTTCAAAATTTTATTTTTAGTTAAAAATTTAATTTTTAGTTAAAAATTTTATTTTTAGTTAAAAAATGAATTTATAGTGAATAATTGAATTTATAGTTAAAAATTGAATTTTTAGTAAAAAAATGAATTTTTAGTAAAAAATTGAATTTTTAGTAAAAAATTGAATTTTTAGTAAAAAAATAATTTTTAGTAAAAAAATAATTTTTAGTTAAAAATTGAATTTTTAGTTAAAATTGATTTATTGTTAAAAATTGATTTTTTAGTTTGAAATTGAATTTTTTTGTTAAAAGTTTAAATTGTGTTTTTAGTGAAAAATTGTTTTTTTTTATTAAAATTTGAGTTGTTTATTAAAAAAATTGAATATTTAGTGAACAATTTTTAGTGAAACAAAATTTATTTATTTATCTGATATAAATATTAATATTACTAGCTTTATTAAATTCATGATTTGATGTTGTATATTACAATAGCATTCCCGTATGTTCTAGTATCACCTACACCTTTGTTTTTCCCTCTCTCTCTCTCTCTGTCTTACACCATGCTCTGTTGATGATGCTGATGGATGAACATGTCAATAAAATGTGATGAACACAACGAGTAGGTGCAATGTGTAGGTACTGCCGACTGTGCTGATCAACGAACGAGGCCACCATCGCCACCGCCATCGACAACATTTTCAATCATTTAACGAGTTGGCAGAGTGAGCAAATGAGTGAATTGTTCGTGGTAACTGAGAACAGTGTAGAAACAGAGACAGGGACAGAGACAGTGCCTGAGAGTGACTGAATGCATGACTAGGTGAATGACTGAGATGGATGCTTGTCATTGTCTATGTTTTAATTTTTGTTGCAATTAGAAAATTACAAAATGTTATTCCGTCGTTTTTCGATTTGCAGCAGCTAAAAATGAAATGAAAACTTATGCCGCTGTAACGTTATTTCCCTAATCCCACGTTTCTATTGTCAGTTTTAGTCAGTTTCACTTCGTCGGCGCTCAGTTGTTCTGCAACGTCCTTGCCTGGCAACCTGGCAACTAATAACAATGGCTGTCGCTTTCTCTGTCGAATAATATTGCGGCAGCATAATTTGAATGTTCGACATTTTCCGGTCGCCAAATGTTTTGTTTGGTATTTTGTCTGAGTGCATCAAATAACTGGAGAAATACAAATCGCGAATCTGTCATGTGGAAGAACATTTTAACTTAATGGAAAATTTAGAATATTTTAAAGTTAATTCTTTATTACACAAAATCAATATATATTTACTTAAGTACAACAATTTTAATGCAATTTAAAATTTCCACTTTATCGCTTACTGCACTAAAATAACAAAGATTCAAATATTTGCTTTATAATTCATAGGTACTTTTTTGAATTATCTCCAGCTAGAATTGAGACAGTTTAAAAACAGGCTAATAAGCAGATAAGGCAGGATTTGTATCAAAAGCAGTCTTTTTCTTCCCACACCCAAAACATCCCGGGAATCAATATTTAAAATGTCACAAAATTTGATAATTTGCTGTACGCTTCTTAAAATATTTTATTTGTCTGTGAGTTTGACATATATATGCTCTAAATATTCCTGAAAAAACATAGAAATATTAAAAATTTTCAATATTTCCAAAAGTAAAAAAGCAAAAGCACAAAACAAAAACATAAAACTACAATCCAAACTAAAGGAAAAACTAAATAAAAGGAAAGAAAAAGAAAAACAAACTTACCACACTAAAACTCACCACAATAAAATTGACCACACTAAAATTCTCCACACTAAAACTCACCACACTAAAACTCACCACACTAAAATTCACCACACTAAAATTTACCACAGTAAAATTCACCACACTAAAATTCACCAGACAAAAACTCACCACACTAAAACTCACCACAGCA
This sequence comes from Dryomyza anilis, assembly GCA_951804985.1. Classification (NCBI taxonomy): domain Eukaryota; kingdom Metazoa; phylum Arthropoda; class Insecta; order Diptera; family Dryomyzidae; genus Dryomyza; species Dryomyza anilis. The sequence continues at coordinate 110,740,442 of OX638131.1, read as the reverse complement.
AACCTCACCACACTAAAACTCACCACACTAAAACCCACCACACTAAAATTCACCACACTAAAATTCACCACATTAAAACTCACCACACTAAAACTCACAACACTAAAACTCACCACACTAAAACTCACCACATTTAAACTCACCACACTAAAACCACATCTAAACTCACCACACCTAAACTCACCACACTGAAACTCACCACCTACAAACCCACCGCACTAAAACTTCTACTGGGAAAAACTCTATGAGAAAGAATTCTACCGGGATGAATTCTACTGGAAAAATTCTACGGGAAAGCGTTCTATGGGGAAGAATTTTACGGGGAAGATTTCTACTGGGAATAATTATACGGGGAAGCGCAGTCTGAGAAGGAATTGTCTTTGAGAAATGTTGTTTTGGCGGAGAATTATTATTTGGTTACCACATTTATAAAACCAATAAAAAAAACTTCAACAGCTAAGCACAGACCCCTTATATAAATAATAAACATGTTTTTTATATTAATAAAATCGCTCCATATCTTTGAATTCACAAAACCTTGGTACTAGTCGTGCACGGGTCCAGCTATAAATAATAAAAATGTTTTTTATATTAATTAAATCGCTCCATATCTTTGAATTCACAAAATCTTGGCACGAGTCGTGCACGGGTCCAGCTAGTATATAATATCATGACTCATTGTTAATCCGGTAAACATAGGCGAATAATGTTTTCGAATTTCACCAACTGTTATCTCTGTATCATATTAGTCAAAATTTTATACATATACTGTCTTAAATATGAACATACTATTTATAAGAAATTCGTTTAAAAGGGGAAATATTAAGAGAAAGAAGATAACGCAGATGAAGGAGAAGTTGATAAAGAAGACATTGGTGAAGAATACATAGAGTTTCAATCATTATTATCGTCCCTCTCCCATGCATTTCTATTTTATATTAATAATCCAATTTTTTTTTAAATAAAGTTAATTTTTTTCGCAAAATAAATTATTTGTAAAATTTAAAAACTGACTTGAAATGCTCCTACATTTGGCAACTAAACTGCATTAAAAGTTTATGCTAACAATTCGGAGCACTTTAACATTTTTAACTTTAAACAATTTACTTCTTGTTTGTACTTTTTAAATGGTATGTCTACCATAGCAGTAATCTTAAAATCAAAACACACTAAAACATCTTTTTAATGAAAAAGAGTATTTTTTTCGAATAAAATTCTAGGACGCATTTATGGCCTGGAATATTAATAAGTGAATTACAATACTATTTGCTTGTATTCTATTAAAAAAAATATATTGAATTTGGACCAGCATTTTTCACTTTTGGACCAGTGGGGTGGGAGAAAAATGCTTTTCTATGAATATATGTTGATAAGCCTAAGTACAGATTTGAACCTGTGCTACGGAATCTTTCGACTCGCAGTCCAACACACTAACGGCTGAGCTACCGACTCTTCTGCATCATATTTCACTTTACACTTATGTGTCCGTATCCGAAGTAGAAATTTACCCCATTAGGAAAGATATTTGAATGGCTTGACGAGGTTATGACAAGATAAAATTAAATTGATTGATTCCCGATAATTACCCCATTAAAATTTGTACTTGGATTATATAAATTTTGTAATTACAAATTGTTCTTAATTTTCGGATGGGTATGTTAAGGTATACTCACGGAAAAATCATGTAAATTTAAATACATATTAAACATTTCAGGTGATTTGTGTTATACTAAATTTTAATAGTTGAAAATGTACACTCACAAAAAAAAAATTGTAAAATAAAAATGTAGATTTTTAAAAGATTCTTATGCCCAATTTACATGGTATCTTCTGTGAGTCTCACTGTATCTCCTAGGGTTGCATTTTTTTAAATTTTCATATAAAAATGGCAGTTTTTTGAAAAAATGCAACCCTAGGAGATACAGTGAGACTCACAGAAGATACAATGTAAATCGGGCATTCGAATAAATTGTTATTTCAAGAATGTATTTTTACCCCAAACACGATTAATCTTAAATTGAGTATTTAATTACAATCATGCTTAACATAACCATTTAACAATTTTATTCAATAATCATAAATATCTCTATTCCTGACTTAAGTACGTCGCGTTGTTGGGAACGTTTTAACCCACATAAATTCTTGAATCGCCGCGGTAGCTCAGTGGTTAGTGCGATGGACTGCGAGCAGAAATATCCACGGTTCAAGCTTGGACTGGGGCTAACAACATCTTTTCATAGAAACATTTTTCTACCTCTCTTCAGTAAATGGCAAACCTACGAGAGTAAAACCATTGCCTATGAAAAGCTCTCACCCGCCGTTCGGATTCGGCAATAAACTGTAGGTCCCACCACTTTGAGTACAAATATAACACGCACAGCTCAAAATGATGAGAGAGCTCGGCCGAACGTCTATACAGGACTGTAGCGCCAAAATATTATTATTATAAATTCTTGAATCAAAGTATAAATTGTAGGCATTACCATTTTTTTTCTGTGTGTAAAGTTAACATGAATATCTGCTTAATTTTTAGAACTGTTGTTGTTTTCCATAGTTAGAAGTATCACGTAGAATTAAGATTAGTCTGTTTACCAAATTAACTGTCAAAATTCTCTGAGTGCTGTCATATTTATTGTGAATTTTGTGTATTAACATTTAGCGTATTCACAGTTCATTGTATTTTGGTATGGTATTCGTACCATGTAATATATATACGATACAATAACACAGAAACGTCAAATTGTTGTTGCATCCCTTATAAAAGTGAAATACCACTAGTGTTGAATTTGAGAGTAGCCCTGAGGCATGTTTTTTGATATCGTATTTCGTGAAATGAAGATAAATGTGAAATTGAAGACAAATATTGCACATAAAATGTTAATTTATTTGTTTTTCTGTTCAAATCGATGAATATTTATGATAATTTCAAAAAATCCTAATTTTATAAGAATCAGCTGCATTTATTTGACGAAATATTTTAACAAGACGAAATATTTAACAGTTCAATTGCTGTACTGTCGTATTCGTACAATGTCGTACCAATACCATGAAACTCAGAATACGCTAATTATTTTTATATATTTGACCATGTAAGAAAAAGGGGTTTTAGAAAAAAGTCGACATTCCACGACAAAGTAAACTTCTTTCGAAGATTTTAGAGTTATATGAGGTATGTGAACCAAAAAAGGACAGATTACAAATCGAGCGAGCACAATTCTTAAAACAAGAGTTCCATTATTTAATTTTAGTTTGTTGAATCGTATACATTTTTAAATTGAAATATCATTTAAAAAACAAAACAATAACTCATACATAAAATGTCACTTTTTAGTTTCAGTTTGAATTGCTAAACTTCAAATAAACAGAAATATTAAATAGAATTTGTGCATTGAAGTCGAAATACCATAAAAATGAAATTGCTGGCGAGGAACGGTTGTTACTGGTTCAGACTCAATTTCAGTTGCATCTTAATTGGCTTCAGTCAGGTGTTGATACTAGCAGTAGGTGCCTTGATTACACCTGGTTGTAAGTTAATTAAATATAATATGAATGTTTGTTATTATTAACGATTATTACTAATATTTGTTGTCTCTTGTCAAACAAAAGTGTTGAGGAAAAATACGTTTGTTTTTAGTTTCGGACTGATGATAGCGGTAAATGTGATAATGGTGCTGGCCGTAATATGCGTAGGTTAAACCCTATCTTAGTTTGTACAAAATATTTTGAAACATTTTTTATTTTAGGAATATAAATATGGACTGTTGTTATGGTACGTACATGCGATACTGCTGCTGATTGGAATGCCGTGTGGTATTGAAGTTGTGGTCGGATATTATCGAAAACTGTACTGGGAAATAATTTCAAAACGCTGGATCACATTTAGCATTGAGTACACTGTGTTATTAGGTATAGGGGAATCATTTTTTTAAGAGATATAGAACTTAAAAATGATATGAAACGTATACAATTTTGATAATGACGAAGGTATTGAGTTATCCAAGACAACTTTCAACTATTTTTTGCTCTGGGGGAAATATGTACACCGATAAAGCAGATACGATGGGAAATTTGGAAGTCAACAGTGGCAGTTATTGCTGATGTACAGAAGCAGGTTCGAACAAATTCTAAAAATAAGATTATATTGCGTTTTATTCGAGCGAAATACCGCTGACAAGAAATCAAATTCATGCATTAATGACATAAAAATATTCCTCTAAAACCAATATCTTGTCTTAAACATTATATTTGAGAGGGCTTATGGAATTTCGAAACAATATTCGAATGACTTTAAGCAGACAAAGATGAAATTGTATCAAAAGCTGTCTGTTTGCTTCCTCGTCCCTACAAATGTTATGACTGTCATATGTTTTCCCACAAACTTTCAGAAGTTTGGTATCCAGTGGCCATTACCTCTATTTGTATATGTTTTATTCCTTTAAAAGTTCTATACCTTCTTTAGTAGAAAGGTTTTTGTTTGGATATTTTAATATATATTTTTTTTACATATATTTCTAGTTGTTTACTTGTATTTTCTACGCATAATCCTGTCATATTATGTGTATCTACGCGATAGGACCGAGCCTGATCCGGAGGATCTATAATCAATTGAGACGCACATATTGTTCAGTTATTTATATTTATATATATCATTGTTGTAAAAGTAAACTGTCCTAATACATTTTTTAATATACATTATGTGTGTCTTTCTGTATTTCGAAAAGAATGACTATTAGAAGGAAGTGATATAGCTTTAACTAAATATCTTAAATACGAAAAAACCTTTGGAACTGCTTGAAAAAAATGAAGGGGCTTAAAACAGCGTTTTTATGTAACTATATTTGAAAGGTCAAAGATTAACAAATTAAAATAATAATGAAATTACCATCTCTAGCAGAAAAGGAAGCTTTATACTTTAGCTCACAAAAATTTTCTTAATAATAAATTTACTTTTATAAAAACTTTGTTTTACAAAAATGAGTATGACAAAAAATTAAAAACGATTATACCACGCCCTTCTCTATTAATGCAGCTGTGGCTGCAGCCATTCAAAAATATGGTCGTCAGTGCCTCCATAACCCATGAAAACACCTTGTATATCAGTGTGTGTTGCAGATACTCCCTAACCGTACAACAATTATTCAAGGAATCGGATCATTAAATTTTAATATTTCGATTTTTGCAATTTTTCGCATATTAAAAGAGGAGATCTCTGAGGGATTTAAGAAAATGCTGTCGGTATTAAAAAAACGATGTTTTTTTTTTTTTTTGCATAAAATATTAATCAGAACTGCATGAACAGAATTTTATTTTTGTTCTATCGAAACAGTAAAAACTACTACACTCAAATTTTGATGTTCTGCCCTGCTCAAAATAACTATCCAAAGACATGCCTCAAGATACCATCTTCAAACTAAGAAGGAAATTGGAGATTTTTTTTTTTCACTTGGGATGAAATTTCCCCATATGTGCATCCTTCTTCTAGATAGAATTAGAAGCTGATGACACCTACTTGTTCTTTTTTTTAATGGTTATTTAAATTTTAAAATTGGTTGGGTCACACATTCGACGGTTTATTTGTCGGTAATGTGGCCCTTCGCACCTTATTTCTAGATTGAATTAGGGGCTATTGGATCATACGGTTTATGTTTAAGGGTATTTTTGCATGGCTGTATCCATTAGCCATTTTAGGGAGGTCATCTTTTTGCTGTCATATATAGACGCGAACTGGTTTTGAAAACATATAATTTTTATGGGTTCAGGTTTTGGTGGTCATGTGTGATTGGTTTTTGAAATTGTATTTGTAATTTAAAGGTACGTGGCAACTCTTTTTTGTGTTGGCCGGGAAAATGCACTTTAGTCAGTTTTCATCATCTGATGTGAACCGCATTATACCAACATAGGGCGAATAATTAGAACGGTTGGCAACTCTGCTCAAAAAGTCACCAACGCATGACAGGTACACGCATACACTCGCATAGATGAGCGAAAGAACAAAAGTCATAGGTGACATTTCCTCGTGATGCGATGGGGACACTCACTTCACTTTTAACATATACAGCAGCACAACGTTCACTTTTGAACGACGTAAAATTACTTAAAACTAAGAACTTGATTTAGAAATAAATATTATAACGTTTGTACTTAAACCTTAAAACAACCACGGGTTTATACTGAACTTTTACATTGTCTCAAAAAAGACAAAGTAGTGTCTCAAGGAATGAAATCATTTTTACATTGTGTCATCGGTGTCCATTGGAAACAACAACTGCAAAGCGTAGCAGCCACCTACGAAAGAGGCTCCAGTCACACAACTAGTGTTTTAAAAAACTGTAAACGCAATTTGTCTCCAAATTGTCAAGACGAATTAGAATATACCGACAAATACTATTATTCCTATACCTTTTTAAGATATTTGAATCTAAAATCGAAAAATATTGATTTTATAGACTATTTTTGTAACATTTTTTTTTGTATTTTGGATCTTATGATATATAAGAAAATGATTTATGGTTATGTATTACATTATTCTAGCTAACGATGAAAAATACTAACATTTTTAAAGATTCTCATTTTTAAAATATGCTCTATGTAAACAGTTTCCGTCAAAAACTGTTTAAATTTAAAATGCTTGTATATTTTACATACAAATTACTGAAAAATAGCCATTTTTACACGAATTTTTCTCATAACCTCTACGTAATAGGAAAAAACCGAGTATGCAATAATATTTTAAATATAAAGTAATGCTATTATAAGATTACAGGCATTACTCTTTTATTTGAAAATTGATTATAAAAAAAGCATACCAAAATTAAGAATACCAAAATTTAAGTTTTGTTGTTAAACAATTTTTCCACAGAACTATAAGTTTTTATTTTAAGTCGTGGGTGGGAATGGATTAAAACAATTTTTTAACATAACTTTATTTTTTATTCTAAGTAAGCAATTTTCTCAAAAACGTTACGTAAAAGAAAAAACTGAGAAACAGTCTCAGCACCATCGAGTTATATGGAATTGATCTATGGGATGTCCATGGCCATGTTATTAATATCAGGGACTAAAACCCTTTGGAGTATGGGTTCCGGATCTGTTTCCAAGATTTTTGTAATTAGCTGTTCCATTTCCAATTCCGGTTCGAACAAACATTTTTTAAAGTCCCTCTTTGGAATATCGAATTCTGTTCTTATTCCAATATTTTTGTTCCGATTCCAGTTCGAAAAAAATTATATGGGTTTCGATTCCGTTTACACACACTTTTTTTTAAATAACGGTTCAGATTCAGGTTACGGTTTCAAAAATCGAAGCGGTTCCAGAACCGATTCCAATTCCGGTTCATTGCGGTCCCCGATTAATGTATTCACTATTCTGAAAAACTCTGAAAGAATAGGCTTTACTTATTTAAAATAAATTGTGTATTTCATTTACAACATAAAAAAAATCATAAACTAAATAGAAAACGTATAGTTTTTATGCCGTTTCAACGACATTTTCCACATCGTACTGCCGTTTATTGTTCCGATATGGATACAGCGCCAGACACATCACAAATATCAAGTATACCATGGATAAAATCATAATAGGCCAGGGATAGAACTCATTGTGATCGTCCGCATTTTCTGGCGAAAATATTGTACCGGCATATGCGGTCAACATCATCACCTGTATGGCATAGTTCCAGACTAACAACGCAATAGTAGAGAGACCCAGCACATGGTGTATGTGCAAATATAGTGTTTTCTGTATATCGTCGAGTCCCGGTCGTATGTAGAACAGCACAAATGCGAGCAAACACTGCGCAATACTTATTAACAAAATCATTGAATTTAAATAAAATGGGGACTCACGCACTTGGACGCTATATACGAATATCAGCACGTACGTCTGTAGTTCCATTATATCATTGTAGGTGCAAACAACGCAATCGACAAATTCTGAGACGCGTTTTGTCATTGCCAGTAGCACCGCCAGTTGGACCACAGCGTGCAAAATAAGCGTGAAGACATTTTTGCCCAGAAGCCGTAATACAATCATGGCTGTTTAAAAAAAAAAAAACAAATTTAGATTACAAATTGGAATACTTTTAATTGTTATCAGACCTGAGGTTCCATTGAAGAATATAAAGAAACAATTCGCCAAATCATCGTAGAAGACCAAGTGAAACTCATCGGGCTTGTATGTCAGCGAATGGAAAGACACATAAATCTGATGGTTATATATATAGGAGTCCTTACTCGGCTCGTAGGTGACATCAACTCCATATGAAATGTCGGTAATATATGAACAGGTGAGATTGACTACAAAGTTGACAATTATCCAAAAAACCAAACAACTATTATGAATCGTCATTACGACGACAAGCAGCAGTTCCAGATTGTAAACAAAATTCAATAATTATTATGGCATTGAAGTCGAATTGAATAGTTTTTTTTTAATTTCTTGAAATATTTCTGACATCATACAAAAAAAAAACTTTGTAAACTTGAATAAAAACAAAATTAGGGTGCCCGCTATAAAATGTCTGGCATTTTTCGGACATTTTTCGGCAAACAGACAACAGATAACCCTACGGGGAAACGAACTTTGAAAAGTAACCCTAGGGTTTGAAACTCTGATTTAAACATAAATAATATGGTTTGTGTCAAAGCTAGTAATAAAGCAACAGTCTTCAGAAAGCTTTAAATACATTATATGTATCAGTCCCAAAAGTTCAATATTCATGCTTAAAGCTTACCAAAGCTACTGCTAATGTAAATGTTCTCAACATTACGTAAAGTAAAACGAATTTAACAGTATACGTCATTTTATGTGGTGGTGACTATTTCTAAATTTAATAATTTTGCTTCTGTTATTCTAAAGTCATATTACATTTATGTTAGAAAGCTTTTGTCTGTCTATGTAGTCTTGAAAAGTGCTTTTTACAATGTTAAAGCTGGTAGTTTGAAAACTCACACAAAGAGGGTTTCTGTTAATTAACATACCAAACAAATGGATTCTGTAATTTAACGTATGATATATGGCTACACTATTTACAAATGTAATACAAAAAAATCAATTGAAATTCAGAAATTTCATTTAAAATTTAGAAAATTTCAATCAATATTTATAACTTTATATTTTAGATTCACAAAATTTCATTTGATATTCTGAACTTTCCATTTGTTATACAAAAAATATTCCCAATTAATATTTTCTGAATTGTGGAGAGTGGAGAGAACTGAATTTTAATTGATATTTTCTGAATTCGAAATGGAAAGTTGTGAATATCAAACGAAATTATGAATATAGATTATGAATAGATTATATATTATGAAAATGGAAATTTTAAAGAGAAAGTGACTTTATAGTGAAAAATTGAATTTCTATTGAAAATTTTAAATCGCAGTGAAAAATTGAATTTTTAGTGAAAAATTGAATTTTTGAATTTTTAGTGAAAAATTGTTTTTTTACGGAAAAATTGAATTATTAGTGAAAATTTGAATTTTTAGTGAAAAATTGAATTCTGTAGTGATAAATTGAATTATTGGTGAAAAATGGAAATATAAGTGAAAAATTGATTTTTTGGTGAAAAATTGAATTTTTATAGAAAAATTGAATTTTTATAGAAAAATTGAATTTTTAGTGAAAAATTTAATTTTTAGTGAAAAATTGAATTTTTAGTGAAAAATTGAATTTTTAGTGAACTTTTGAATTTTCAGTGAAAAATTGAATTTTTAGTGAAAAATTGAATTTTTAGTGAAAATTTGAATTTTTAGTGAAAAATTGAATTTTTTAGTGAAAAATTGAATTTTTAGTGAAAAATTGAATTTTTAGTGAAAAATTGAATTCTGTAGTGAAAAATTGAATTATTGGTGAAAAATGGAAATATAAGTGAAAAATTGAATTTTTAGTGAAAAATTGAATTTTTAGTGAAAATTTAAATTTTTAGTGAAAAATTGAGTGAAAAATTGAATTTTTAGTGAAAAATTTAAATTTTTTTTGAATTTTTAGTGAAAAATTGAATTTTTAGTGAAAATTTAAATTTTTAGTGAAAAATTGAGTGAAAAATTGAATTTTTAGTGAAAAATTGAATTCTGTAGTGAAAAATTGAATTATTGGTGAAAAATGGAAATATAAGTGAAAAATTGAATTTTTAGTGAAAATTTGAATTTTTAGTGAAAAATTGAATTCTGTAGTGAAAAATTGAATTATTGGTGAAAAATGGAAATATAAGTGAAAAATTGAATTTTTAGTGAAAAATTGAATTTTTAGTGAAAAAATTGAAGTTTTAGTGAAAAATTGAATTTTTAGTGAAAAATTGAATTTTTAGTGAAAACTTGAATTTTTAGTGAAAAATTGAATTTTTAGTGAAAAATTGAATTTTTGGGTGAAAAATTGAATTTTTAGTGAAAAATTGAATTTTTAGTGAAAAATTGAATTTTTAGTGAAAAATTGAATTTTTAGTGAAAAATTGAATTTTTAGTGAAAAAATGATTTTTAGTGAAAAAAATTTTTTTTTTCAGTGAAAAATTTAATGTTTATTAAATTAAAACATTGAATTTTTAGTGCAAAATTGAATTTTTAATGAAAAGTTGATTTTTTTCAGTGAAAAATTAAATTTTTAGTAAGAATTGAGTTTTCAGCGAAAAATTAAATTTTCAGTGAAAATTTGAATTTTCAGTGAAAAGTTGAATTTTTATTAAAAACTGAATTTTTTTAGTGAACAATTGAATTTTTAGTGAAAAATTGAATTTTTAATGAAAAATTGAATATTCCGTGAAAAATTGAATTTTCAATGAAAAATTATATTTTTAGTGAAAAATTGAGTTTTTAGTGAAAAATTGTTTTTTTTTAGTGACAAATTTAATTTTTAGTATAAATTGAATTTTCAGCAAAAATTTAATTTTCAGTGAAAATTTAATTTTCAGTGAAAATTTGAATTTTCAGTGAAAAATTAAATTTTTAGTAAGAATTGAATTTTCAGCGAAAAATTTAATTTTCAGTAAAAACTTGAATTTTCAGTGAAATTTTGAATTGAATTTTTAGTGAAAAATTTAATTTTTAGTGAAAAATTTAATTTTTAGTGAAAAATTGAATTTTTAGTGAAAAATTTAATTTTTAGTGAAAAATTTTATGTTTTTTTGTGATAAATTGATTATTTAATGAAATTAATGAATTATTTTAGTGAAAATTTGTTTTTTTTTTTTTTTGTAGGGAAAAATTGTTTTTTTAGCGAAAAATTTAAATTTTAATGAATATCATTCCCATTCTCTTTTCATTTCCACAATCTCAATCCATGTCATATTCAACTTTAATATATAAAATTCATCATCAGTTGCCGCTTCACTCTTTTCACATTTTTATTGTCTTTCTGATCATGAAAAACTAAATAAATCCTTTCGTTGTTTGCAAAAACTTTTCAACTGCTTGCTGTAAACGTGGTTTTCCATGGTCTGCACCTGAAATGGTTGACAATGAAAATTGTTTCAACTATGTGCGATTTAAAAACACAATCAAAAACTTTTCTCCGCAATGTTTGTATCACATTTTTAAGTGCAACTCAATGTCAAAACAGCAGCAGTACAAATATTTTCATATATGCACATTATACATTGTCAGTGGAGTCGTTTGAATGAATAATGGTTTCCGTCACGTGCTGTGGTCTGTAAAGTGCCATCTCAGCCAACAAGTCAGAAACATATCTATGACGTTGAATTAGAGACAAAGCAACAGAACTTTTGCTTTTCCTTAAAAAAATAATAATAATAGATACAGAATTAAATTTCAAAATCTTGAAGTAGTTGTAATGGTTATTTAATTTTCTGTAGGTAATAGCGATTTCGAATAGAACAAATCGGCCAAAAAACAGTAATTTCTATTTTACCTAATAAATTAGTAAAAGAATTGTATAATGTTTATAAATTTCTTTATATAAAACACGGCACAATTTAGATTATCGCAAAAGAGATAACGAATTAATGGTTATTTTGCTATATTAATTAAATTTTGAAATATACGGACATGTTCGGAAATTCACTTTCCATCGAAATTCAAATATTTGATAACAAAACTCGAATTGATTTAGTATGACAAAAATTAAGCGTATTGAATTCCATTGAAATCTGTATATTTTGTGTTGAAAAAATAAATTCTGGGACAGCAAAAAAGAAATTAGTTTGAATTTAAAATTTGAAGGCAATTTCGATCGGAAACTTATCGGATATTTTTATGTAAAATCAACGGGTATTGGTTAAAATAATATCCCAAAACCATGATATGACTAATTGGTTTTCTATGACATATATTTTATATTTTCAAGATCAGAACTTTTGGTGGTATTAGCGGCTCAAAAGTAGGTAAATTTACAAACACCGAAAAATGTAAAATTCCAGAAAATCTCAAAACACTATTGGTGTTTAATTGTTTAATATTTAACTGTATTTTGGTTAACATAAATCCTAAAATTATGGAAATAAGATTCAACCGAAAATCTTTAAAAAGTAGTTTCGGGTCAAAAGAAGTCAAATTTTCAAATTCCTAATAATGACAAATTCCAGAAAATCGGTGTCTAATAGCATTTGGTGTACTCTATCTTACAAAAAATATTTAACTGTTTTTAGTCAAAGGAAACAAAAATTGGACGAACTCTTGAACCCTTAAATTATAGAAAAAAATTCGAAAATCGAAAATCTCTAAAAATAGTTTCGATATAAGAACAAGATGAATATTTATATCGAAGCCACTTTGAAAGACAACTAAAGATTTCGAGTCGTGGTATGTATAGTTTAATACTTTTGTTTAATACATATTTTTAAATAATAGATTTATGAGTTAATTTAAATAAATATAAATGCTCACCATTCACCATCATTATGCTGCACATTTAGAATCCATTAGCTTGAAATATTGCTGATTTTCAAATTTGAATTTAATTCTGAATTTAATTTTCAGTTCTATACGAAAATCTACAAAGCTTCTTGTATTTCATCCTGCCTGAACCTCTCAATTAACTGCTGCCTTTACCTTTTCCTTTTCCCCGTCCAACAAGAAATCCGTGTTTTACCACATTTGCATCTTCATTTGTTCTGTGCTGCTGTTGCTCTCTGGTAGAACGCATTTTCCATCTGCGCTGCATTAATTATCACTTAAACGCTTCGAAGGCTCTTGAGGAACTCATCTAAAGTATCTACCCAAGACAAGAATGCGTCTTTTGTGCCTGGTCTTCTGACATCTCTGCAGAATCCTGCCAAATGGTATTTTGGAGTAATTAGTGGCAAATTGTGTGAGCGTCTTAAATTGCTTTTAATTAGAGTCTTCGTTGTTGAGCTCAAGAGTATTGTGCATGACGTACACATCCGATGAGCGTCATCATTCTTGGGTGTATATTCAATATATCTATATAGAAAAGGTGGTATATGCTAGAAGAATATGCAAATGTAATAGAAATATCGTCACTTTATTGTGGCATTTAAATTGAAGGAGAATGTTGTTTGATTACCACCGGATGATTGTTTGCACATTTATGTGTATTTTAAAACCCTGTAGTTATTTATGATTATTGCTTTATTTAGTATTCATCAATGAGGATATATTTTTAACTCTTTTATGATATAAAATCATTAATATTTTGATAATATTTGATTATTCATTTTATACAGCATATCTTCAATCATCAATTCATGACATATACCCTCATATATGAGCACTTAAAAGAGCACAAAAAGTTCCCTACCTCTGAGTAGAAGGCGGTATTTTATGAGCCCAAAAATCCTAATATTAACTAGACTTTTAATACTCACAAACAATTCATATTTAAATACTAAAAACAGCACAAAAAATTGCTCCCTACTCCTAGTTAGAGGGCACCATTTTAAGGGCCAAAAACACTCATATTTATGAACCTTTTATTAATCCTAAAACACTCATATATGAGCATTTAAAAAGTCCAGAATGAATTCCAACCCCTTGGTAGAGGATACGATTTTATAAGCCCAAGAATCCTCATATTTATAGGATTTTTAATGCTTCTAAAACAATCATATATGAGAATTTAAAAGAGATTAAAAAATACCTATCAACTCTTGGGTAGAGGACACGATTTTATGCGCCCGAAAATACTTAAAACACACCGAAAACACGTATTATATGAGCACTTAAAAGAACTTTAATGACTTCTATTACTCACATAAAAGAGCTTTAATTACTTTAATTACGACTAAAATACTCATATATGAGCACTTAAAAGAGCCTTGGGTAGAAGACACTATTTTATGAGCCCAAAAAAATATTCCTTAAACATTTATATTATTAAGACATTTTAGACACCCCAATTACTTCATTTTCGGAGGTTTCCTCTCTTCAAAAATGTATAAAGTGTCTTAAATGAATACAAAATCGTACATGGTACATATTTTTCTTAGTTCAGACATTCGAGAAAAAATGCACCCATTTCACAAATTCAAAGTGCATATAGTATATCATTTTTATTAAACAGTAGGATCCTAAAGCCAGCATAAATACGATACTTTTGTGACCCACTTTTCTGGGCGCTTCTAAAACACAAATTTGATGTTTTATGAGTTTCTTTTGAGGAGTTCCTAAAGCGCTTAAAAATTAGAATTTTTTAAATTTTGGAGCGCTACCATCAAAAATAATTAAATTTTATGTTCGTAGCGCTAAGAAACAATTTTAAATTTGATGATTTTAGGAGTGTAATTTATGACTCTTTTATGAGTATTATTTTGGAGAGCTCCGAAATCTCATAAAAGCGAAACATTTATGAGTATTCGTATGTGAGGCTCAAAAAATGAGGGCTTATAAAACACTCAAAATTTGGACTGATTTATAACTCCTAAATTGATGAATGAACTTTTTACACCAAACCCTTTAATTGTCTTTCATCAAATTTAATATGAACTAATGGTAAACGAATGAGTTCCGATCATACATCAAATGCAATTCTGCACAAATCATACATTATTTTTATACATCAATGTTATTTCATCAGTCATAATCATCACCGCCTCCATTTTCTGCATCATTTATGTAATTTCTTTGTGGGTCTCTTTGCGTGTACAAATTTATTTGATTTATGTACGTATTTTGCTGCACACGATGCATCTCGTGTTATGCATAACAAAATAATGTAAATTTACAAAATTCACCATTTGGTGCACAACAAATGCCAAGACATTCACTTGGCACACAAATATGTTTATGCAAATATTTCATCAGTCACAAGTGCAAATTATTTATTTACTTAATTAAATTAAAATTTTGAATTATTCGTTTCAACGTCAACGTGTTTGGCATTTCATTAATTTAAATGGGGGAAGGTATTTGTTAAAATTCTTCATATTTCATTTGCTGCTAATTGCCTAGTTTACATATTTCCCCATCATTTAATTAATTGGCATTGTCACACTTTTCCTGTGACTATTTTGCTGTTTTATCACTGCTGTTAATTTTGCATAAACAGCGCATTTAAATGCGAACTCGAGGAAGAGTTCTTGCGTGGTGTCGTCCTGCTAAATGTTAAATGAATCAGCAATTAATTGGTTTTTAAGTGCGTTAATGCCAGTTGGTAATTCTATAATTGTTATTCGTATTGTTACTGATATTCTTATCATTAATATACGTTCATTAAAAATTTGATAATTCAATAAAAATTTTAATTTTTTATCGAAAAATTCAAAATTTCAGTAAAAATTCAAATTTTTAAGGTAAAATTCAAATGTTAACTAAAAATTCAATTTTTCACCAAATATTAAATTTTTCACTAAAAATTCAATTTTTCACTCAAAATTCAATTTTTCACTAAAAATTCAATTTTTCACTAAAAATTCAATTTTTCACTAAAAATTCATTTAATTAAAAAGCAATTTTTCACTAAAAATTCAATTTTCACTAAAAATTCAATTTTCACTAAAAATTCAATTTTCAGGAAAAATTTTATTTTCACTAAAAATTCAAATTTTCATTAAAAATTCAATTTTTCACTAAAAATTCAAATATTCACTAAAATTCAATTTTTCATTAAAAATTCAATTTTTAACTAAAAATTAACTTTTTAACTAAAAATTAAATTTTTAATTAAAAATTCCATTATTTACTAAAATTCACATTTTCACTAAAAATTCAATTTTTCACTAAAAATTCAAATTTTCACTAAAAATTCAAATTTTCACTAAAAATTCAATTTTTCACTATAAATTCAATATATCACTATAAATTTAATATTTCACTAAAAAATTCAATTTTCCACTAAAAATTCAATTTTTCACTAAAAATTCATTTTTCACTAAAAATTCAAATTTTCACAAAATATTTAATTTTCCACTAAAAAATCAAATTTTCACTAAACATTCAATTTTTCACTAAAAATCCAATTTTTCACTAAAAGTTTTATTTTTCATTAAAAATTCAATTTTTCAAAAAGATGTATTTTTCACTAAAAATCCAATTTTTCACTAAAAATTCAATTTTCACTAAATATTCAATTTTTCACTCAAAATTCAATTTTCATTAAAAATTTTATTTTCACTAAAAATTCAAATTTTCATTAAAAATTCAATTTTTCTCTAAGAATTGAATTTTTCACTAAAATTCAATTTTTCACTAAAAATTAAATTTTTAATTAAAAATTCAATTTGTCACTAAAAATTCAATTTTTCACTGAAAATTCAAATTTTCACTAAAAATTTAATATTTCACTAAAAAATTCAATTTTCCACTAAAAATTCGAATTTTCACTAAAAATTCAATTTTTCACTAAAAATTCAAATTTTCACTAAAAATTCAAATTTTCACTAAAAATTCAAATTTTCACTAAAAATTCAATTTTCCACTAAAAAATCCAATTTTCACTAAAAATTAAAATTTTCACTAAAAATTCAAATTTTCTTCAAAAATTAAAATTTTCACTAAAAATTTAATATTTCACTAACAAATTCAATTTTCCACTAAAAATTTTATTTTCACTAAAAATTCTTTTTTTCACTAAAAAATTCAATTTTTCACTAAAAATTCAATTTTTCACTAAAAATTCAAATTTTCACTAAAAATTCAATTTGTCACAAAAAATTCAAATTTTCACTAAAAATTCTTTTTTCACTAAAAAATTCAATTTTTCACTAAAAATTCAATTTTTCACTAAAAATTCAATTTTTCACTAAAAATTCAATTTTTCACTAAAAATTCAAATTTTCACTAAAAATTCAAATTTTCACTAAAAATTCAAATTTTCACTAAAAATTCAAATTTTCACTAAAAATTAAATTTTTCAATAAAAATTCAAATTTTCACTAAAAATTCAATATCACTAAAAATTAAATTTTTCACTAAAAATTCAATTTTTCACTAAAAATTCAATTTTTAACTAAAAATTCAATTTTTTACAAAAAATTCAATTTTTCACTAAAATTCAATTTTAAACAAAAAATTAAATTTTACACTAAAAACTCAATTTTTTACTTAAAAATCAATTGAACATTAAAAATTTTATTTTTCAATGTAATTTCTATTTTTCAATGTAAATTTTAACTCAAAATGTAAATTTTCACTTAAAATGTAAATTTCAACTAAAACTGTAAATTTTCACAAAAAATTATAGTATAACTAATTTTTCACTAAAATTCAATTTTTCATTGAAATTCAATTGTTTACAAAAAATTTAAATTTTCACTTATAGATAAATTTTTCATTAAAAATTCAATTTTTAACTAAATAATAAAATTTTTCACTAAAAATTAAATTTGGAAAGAAATATATTTTTTCTACAAAAAATTCAATATTTCTTTTTGATTTGTTACTATTTTAATTTAAATCTTATTTTCTTAAATTATTAAAAGATGTGTGTCTATTAATTTCCACTATATATCACATTATAGTCTAGACATGCAAAACAAAGATTGTGCTAAGACATTCTTCAAATTTTTTAGTATTGCCATCACAAAAATGATGTTGCTTTAGACAGTATCTAATGTCACAAGATAAATGTAAAATTAATGCTGCTTTCAAGGTAAGTTAAACTTGGTTGCATACGCTGAATTTCAGTTGTTTCGAGGACAGGTTCAAATCGCAAAAGGATAACGTCAACCAAATCTTTTATAAAAAAAAAAAACAAACAATGCAACGTAATCAAAGTTCAGTGCTACATGATATTTAGCCATTTTTTGTTTTATGTATTTTGTTCGTATTTACTTAAATGGCATCTTGAATCATATAGTTGGCCATAAATATGTCTTCAAAGTCATATTTTCCGCAGACTCGCCTGAGAGTGGCAGAAATCAGTGCAACAATGGCAAAAATAATACGTTGCATGATGAAATTGAATGTGTGCTGCAACTAAAGAGGATTTCAAAAAGTGCGGTGCTGTTTCTCAGACACTGAGTGGGCGCCCATCCAAGATGTGTGCTTCTTGAAATGCAATTTAAATAACAATGTAATTTTTCATTTCTCTGCCTGGAAGGCGTGCTAAATAAAGCACAAGAGAGGCATTTTCCTAAAGAAAACGAAACGGCTGTTGCATCTGCATCTACGGTAGGATGCAAAATGCTTATGTCCTTCGCCATCGAAATAAGCCATTCTTCAAGGATATGTTTAAGAAAAATGGCTGCGTCCGATGTTGCCATCGCATGCATTTTTCATGCTGCCGTATGAGTAACATTTGCATTTTATTGTCCTTGCATATCCTGGGCGCGCATTTGATCAACAGAGTTTTCCATATAAATTTAAGTCATGTACTTTGCGACGACGTTGCTAGTTTATCTTGTGTCCACTTTTGAGAGCGCACAAAATAATGTATTTCTGGATTTATTCAACGTCTGCTATAAGTTGATATTTAATGGGGGTAATTTTCTCAAAGACATATTCAATGTGGTCTTCATTTTATGCGAATTATATTTTTCAATTGCAATATTTTTTACTTTCTACAATTTTCAAGTACAAACAAAATGTATAAAAAATACGCAAATAGATATTAAATTTACGATATGATTTCAAAGTAGAGCTCCAATTTTGGTTTTTGATAGGGATGTCTTATAGTATTCTGATCAGGGAGAGATATGAAATATGCCATACCATAGCAAATTTCTACTTGGAATATTGAAAATGAAAATTATTTGAAAATACAATTATGATTTATTAATTGAAATCTTCTATATCATGAAAATGGTATTTCGTGTAAAAATTCACCATATTAATGTTCAAATTCATGTCACTTTAAACTATAACCTGTCAGTGAATTTTGCGTATACTTTATATTTTTGAATTATTAAAAAAAAAAAATGCTGAGATAGTGTATTTTATTCGTATATTTACACTTTGTTCTTACAATTTATAGTTTTTTAATAATAAATCACAAAACAATTCAGGACGAGGCAAAAATTCTCACTGTGATTTTCTAAATAATATCTGAAAATAATAATAATCATTATTATGAAATGAAAAGTTATGTATGAAATATTAATATGATATTCCCTAATATTTTATAATTCTTGAGTTTTTTTTTATATTTTATGCTTTCACATATAGGCATTTCCATGGGATTTCGGACGGGACATTCGTACGCTTAAAACTTTAATATCTCGAAGGAAAATAATTAAATAATTAATGTAGTATTTAAATAGAATTAAACATATGCAAAAAAATATGGAATTCTATACGGTAGATCAAAAAATATAAATAAAATAGTGTTCCGGACGGGACAAACACAGAAATAAATATCGAAGTTCATATGGATATCCCAAAAAGTCGGCGAATTTTGCGTACAAATGATTTTTTTGAAATATTTTAAAAAATAGTTGAAATCATGTGCTTTCTTTGTATATTTACACTTTGTTGCTAAAGTTTATAGTTTTTTTCATAATAAATCACAGAAAAATTCTGGACGTTCAGTATGGATATTGGTACTTCACAAAAAATAATCGTAATAAATACAGCAATCAATATTAATTGTACACCATTCAATGTCATTTTTTCCATTTTCATGTATTCCACTTAATTGTGAGCGAGTACACGCACACACACCACGCACTGCTATAACATCAACGTTGTAAGCAAAGACTCATAGCTGTTGTCAGCAAATGCGATTGCTAATATGAAGAATTTGTATGCTAATACAATTAATTATTTAGTCGGCACAGTTTTAGCAAAATATGTACATCAACACTATGTACATATTTGGCTATATTTACGACTTTTTTTCTTTGTTCCTTTTTTTTTAAATAATTTTATGTCTGCCAAAATTAACAATCATTATTACGAAATGAACAGTGATGTATGATTCGAATTTTAACATGCTTTTTTTAAGTTTTTTTATTTTGATTTTTTTTTTTTGATATTTTTAGTACTGTGGTTTTACACTTTCGGTACTCTAATTCCAGGCGGGACAGATTTCAATTAGTTCTCAAAAAATGTCTAGAATTACAAGGAAATCGATATCTACATTTTTGAAAATGCTGAGGAAATTCAGATTTAGGAACAGAGGTTTCAACTCTTTCAAAAAAAATTGTTAGTTTAATATTATAATAAATGTATCTTTTTGGTTCTGGATAGGACCAAAATCTAATTTTGTCCATTATTTTAAGTATATTTTAGCATTTTGTATGTATTGCAAATGTATTTGTTTTTATTGTATTGATTAGTAATATTTTAATTTGACTACATATTGTATACATTTATATATCCTAAAATAAGTATATAAATTACTACAACTGCATTTATTTTTACTACATACTGCAAAAAAAAAATGTATTAGTTTGTGCTTGCACACATACGCAGTACATTCGTCGTGAGTATATTGAGTATATAAATGCAGAAAACACATAAAATGTTTCAACTTCTGCAATATGTAGAAAATTAATTTCAAATACATTGTATAATCAAATGAATACAAATGTATTTTAAAAATAAAAATTGCAGTAAAATTATATTTTTTCAAAACAAATAGTACAAATAATAGTTTGGCGCTACAGTCCTGTATACAACTTCGGCAGAGCTCTCTCACCATTTTGAGCTGTGCGTGTTATATTTGTACTCAAAGTGGTGGTACCTACAGTTTATTGCCAAATCCGAACGGCGGGTGAGAGCTTTTCATATGCAATGGTTTTACTCTCGTAGGTTTGCCATTTACTGCCGAGAGTTAGCGCGTTAAGAAAAATGCTTCTACATGCTGCAAAAAAATGGCTCTCTCAAACATAATTTGCAGGCATTAACATGTATGTTTGGAATTTTATGTAAACATAATATATAATTGCCTGATAAAACATTTGTAAACAGTCTTGAGACTTGAACAGTGTTGTAATGAGCTCTGATTTACATTCTGATATCACGGAAACATTTTGATGTTGCCCCCTTAAAATAGTATATGTTGTAATTGAAACATAATAATTACTACATCCAAACAAAATAAATATTTGAACCGAAACATAAATATAATTAAAATATAACATGATTTAGAACGAGCTGAATATAACTATGTTTCCAAAGAAACAAATCAGTTGTTTCAGTTCATAAAAGTAGTATGTTTGCATAAAAACATGTCTATTATTTTTTATATTTATTTTTGGAAAGGAATCCTGAAAATAAAATAAAAATAAAATATTGTTTTTTTTTTATTAATTTTTATTAAAAATCATTAAACATGCACAGTGGGAATTAATAATATTTGAATTTATATACAAATTTTTAAATGCATAAATAAATAATTGAATTAAAACTGCAAGTACAAATCTCAGTGCAGTACATAGCGTTGGCAAGGAATTCGCGGAGCAAGTTGTAAAAAAACATGCCGAATTCTGTTTGAAAATAGATGCACTGATTTTCCAGTTGTGGTTTTTTTGATCAAATATCCGTGTCGGCTTATCACAATATTTTTAGAAAAACATTCAGGAACAATTAAATTAAATTTAATAGTGCAGTAATTAAATGATATTTTTTGTTACTATTTGTACTTTTTGTACCACAATTTGTATATTTTTTAAAATTACAAATTACATCTTATTACCGATACGAATACGTTTTCTCAACAAACATCAAAAGACACGTATGCAGAAAATGGTGGTCACCGAGTGCAAACTTCGTATACAAGAAGAATATTGCAAGAATACTTGATTCTTTTCAAACATCAGTATGTTTAAAAGGACCAATACATACTTCAAACGATGACAAAAGAGACGTAGATAGGAAATTCTGCTCAACGAGTGCCAACTTCGTATACAAGAAGAATGTTGGAAGAATACATTTATTTAAATCAATTTCTTTTTGGTTTTTAAACATCAATATGTTCGATGCCAAAAATTTTAATCCATTAATTTTCTCGACAAAGTATTCCCTTAAAAAAACACTATCTGTTTATTAAATTTTTAATATTTTACATACAAATTTTCTTTTTTACTTCTCAATCTTTATACGATATCAAAGTTAATATACGTAATACTCTAAAATTTAAAATTGTTTAACTTTCTATATTACTCCATTATATCATATTTTTTTTAATTTTTAATAATTTCCATTTTATATCCCCAGAATTTTCTATTTTTGCGGTTTTATTTAATATACAACTGTTTTTTTGATAATCCTCAATATGCTCTTTATTATTTTATGTATTTTCTGGTATTGGTTTAATTTTTTCAATATTATATATATTTTTTTCATTATACAACCACTTCCCGCTTTACTAGCAGTTGTGTCAACCAACATCAAAGACCAACTTCATCAAATAAATCTCATATAAATCCCCAAATCGCTGGCGGCAATGGCTACGAAAAAAATACAAATCCTGCCACTTCAATGGTCGCATTACATGCACTCTTAAATATCTGCCCAAACAAACAGTAGGCAACATTATTACTGTATGTATCTTGACAATGACAATTGAATTTAACCTCCACCAAAAAAAGGTCCCCCACAAGCACTTCCGTTTTTTACTTTTTTTGTATTATTTTATATCAAAAGTAGTTATTGCGGTTTTGCAGTTCTTTTAACTCACTACAAAATCCGCAGACAGAAAAATATGCAAAAAAAAAAACAAAAAACATAATATAGAAATATATTTCCTAGCAAGGTTAAGGGCGCCCGTCACATTTGCTCAAATAGCATTTGTCAGGCACCAGTAGAGGCCACACATATTTTGCGCATATGCCAGTCTAGCTGCCTGTCTGTCTGCTCGTTGACAGCACACTGCGATATATATATATATTTTAGATGTCAACCTGTCTATGCGCCACAAAGTATGCAGTAATATTTTGATTTGCCGTAATGTCATAAATCATGCGTCGCTCTTCTAGACAACTTGGTTTCGTGGTACGGAGGGACAATATAGTCTTTTTTTTTCGTTGTGGATCCTTTTTTTTTTCTAGTTTTGACTTTACTCCTCGCAGTAATAAGCTTATTATAACCTTAACCCCCAAAGTGTTTATGCAAGTAGGTTGCATAATTTTAGGCATTTATGCTGTGTATTTAATTTATTTGATTATTTTGCTTTTCATATGTTTTGTTTTCAGGTTCACTGAGCCAAAATAATTGGATATGTTTTTTTGTTCATGCTGTGGGATTTTCTTGTTCTCATTTTTTATGTCTGCGTAATATTAGGCTTTTTATGCCGACAGCACGTGGCATTCAGGGGTGGAGAGTTTTTTTAGGGCGGTACTGCATTTTGTTGCCTTTTTTTTCTAATCGTGTATACCTTATCAACTGTTTCGGGATTTTCTGCACAGTCACCTTATTACTAAAAATTTACAGATTTTCGAGTATTTCTTTAAAATTGTTATTCAATTTTCATATTTAAAAAATTTTATATTTTTCATTATATTGCAAATAATAATATTGAAAGAAAATGTTATGAAAAAATAAATAAAAATAGATATATTATGTTTACCTTTTTAAAAGTAGAAGAAAAGTAGACAATGGTTTCTGGAAAAAATGTTTTGAGGAATAATTATGCGTGGAAGTATTGCCGAACAAAGAAATGATTCTGGGCAGAATTATCTCGGGAAAGAATTGTATCTGGAAAAATTCTCTCGTAGAAGAATTATCCGGTGAAGAAAAGTTTGAAAGAAGAATTATCTTAGGGAAAATTGTTTTGGGAAATAATTATTCCATTTTTTACTACAAAAAGAACACCATATCAAAGTTATGTTCCCTAGTTATACATATTTGGTACAAGTGCAACGAAACACGTAAATGCTTCTGATATCTTTCACTCGTTATGTCATCTTTTTCAAGTATTTAAACAATATTTTTTGAGAGATATCATTATACCCTACACCTATGAGGTACAGGGTATATTAATTTTGTGCATATATTGTAACGCCCCTTAGGAGGCGTGTCCGGTATGGAAAAGTATATATATTCTTGATCAGCATCACTACCCGAGTCCGTTTAGCCATGTCCGTCTGTCTGTCTGTCTGTCTGTCTGTCTGTCTGTCTGTCTGTCCGTCTTGCTGTCTTGCTGTCCGAATACAGAATAACTTGAGAAATACTGATCAGAATGCGATGAAACTTCGTCTCAATATATTTTAGCCAAAAGTAGGAATTGAGTTTGAAAATGAGCCAAATCGGTCAACGGACACGCCCACCTCCCATACAAGTCACTTTTATATAACTCTTTCGGAACTAATAACTCGAAAAGTATTGAAGGTATAGTTATAAAATTTAAAAGGTATTGTTAGAATTCACCTATAAATATGTGGTCCAAAAATGGGCGTGACCCGCTCACTTTTTTTTTTCATTATTTCCCGGGTTTTCATAGTGGAAATTTGATACGTAAATAAATTATTAAAATCAAATCTATAAAATGTTAGCCTTTCAAAATTTAGTTGTTTATACTTTTATATAAATTTTTTAATTTATGGGGATATAAGACGTAAATTTCTGATATATGAATAATATTCTGATGGTGGGGAGGTTCAGCATAATTAAAAACTTTAAAATTAATGCAAATAAATATCCCACATTAATATCCCCACCAAAGGTGTAGGGTATTCCATAGTCGGGCCCGACCGACTATAAAAATCCGCCCCATGTGACCGAACTTACCCAAAGTGACCTAACTTTCCCAACTCGTTATTATTAATAATAAATGCAAATGTAATAAAATAGTAATAAATGCAAATGTAGTCGTCAATAAAAAATGTGAATTTTCTTAAAATAATTCCGCACATTCCGTATCGAAATTAAAGCAATTTTATATTTAACAATATGAATAATCATTATTACGGAATGAATAGTGATGTACCATTTGAATTTTCAGATTTTTAATTTTTTTTTTTCATACATTGTATACTATGGTTTTATACTTTTGGTACTCTCAGATACGACTGGACAGATTTCAGTTAGCTGTCAAAAAACTAAACATGAAAAAGAAACATGAAAGCAATTTGGTAAATATATTGAAGTAGCCGCGGTAGCTCAGTGGTTAGTGCGTTGGACTGCGAGCCGAAAGGTCCCCGGTTCAAGCCTGGACTGGGGCTAACAAAATCTTTTCATAGAAACATTTTTCTATACCGCGCTACCTCACGGCAGTAAATGGCAAACCTCCGAGAGTAAAAACATTGCCTATGAAAAGCTCTCACCCGCCGTTCGGATTTGGCAATAAACTGTAGGTACCACCACTTTGAGTAGAAATATAACACGCACAGCTCAAAATGGTGAGAGAGCTCGGCCTAAGTTATTATAGAACTGTAGTGCCAAACTATTATTATTAAATATATTGAAGTTTCTCACTTTACCCCAACATTTTTCAACAAGTCCGAAATTGAGCTCTTTTGGACTTGTTGAAAAATGTTGGGATAAAGTGGGAAACTTCATATAAATGGTATTCTGTTAATGCAAAAAGTTAGATCATGAACCAGTCTATGGATAAGTACCTTCAAAATAATGTTTAAAAAATGTTTGAAATGTAGATTTTTGAAGGGATTTCCAAACGTGTTCCATTTTACCCCAGGCTCTCCATTTAAAAAAGCTGTTTTCAAAAAAACTTAAAAACTCAATTTTTGTTCTATTTTTTTATAATAATGAATAGAAATGTTGAATAGAAATTGAATAGAAAATTGAAATTTATATTTATTTAGACACAAAGAAAAAAAACCTAAAAAAATTAATTTATTTAGTTGGAGAAATTGTTTTCACTCAAAGTGTACACAAAATACTTTTGCAACAAATGCATATAATATTTATATTAAACGTAACGTAATTATATATATGAGAAACGAAAAACTTTAAATATTTATTATATAAAATCTTGCATACTTTTCTGGTCGACATTTTCATGTATGTTCAAACTTTAAGATTCTCAAACTGTTGTATTCAAACTGTACATTTAAAAATTTAACACTCAAACGAATGCTCTTAATATAAAAAATATAAAAAATATATTATATATGAAAAAAACTAAATATTTTTTTTTTTTACTTAAAAAAGAAAACGAAAAACTCGTTTGGTACAAATAATTACCCACAAAAGAAATCCACAAACGAAGTTTTCTCTAATTTTTCGTTTGTGAGAAACTTTTTTTTTCTTTGCGTATATCTATTATGAAATAGAAATTCCTCAATGACACTACAGACTAGAGATGGGCACGTGAGTGAGTTTTGACTCACACTCACTCACGCTCACGAAAGAATATTTCTAATCACGCACACTCACTCATGGCCTGTTTTGCTCTACTCACACTCACTCACAATTACGTGAGTAAAATTAAGATTCAATCATAATCACGCGTGATCACGCGTGATTCACGTGAATCACACTGAATCACGTTTTTTTTGCTATTCTTTGTTGGTGAGATTGTTCGACCGATCGTGGCACCTCCAATACAACCTACATCTTTAAAACTCAATAATAATGTTATGATGTTAGGGATTTTGATAAAATATATCTCAATTATTAACGGAGATGGAAATGTGAAAGACCTTTGATGTGCTGTTCATATAAAAAAGTAAAAATTGCCTCAAAGAATAATTCTCCGTTAAAGAATTCGTGTAAAATCTTTGAGAATAGTCTCTGGAAAAGAATCTACTATATATTTGTGAATGTAAGTATGTATGTCTGAATTGAATCAAATTTTGACACAATATGTATGTTGGGTCTGGGCAGAGTATAGGCTATATATCGGTGGGATTGGTGGACTGGGCGTGGCACCTACCATATATCCGAAAAATTAAAAACACATTATATCAGCAATTAGGATAGCAAATTTAATGAAATTTTGGTCAACGTTATATATAACCATTTTAAACGGCTTCGCGGAATGTGGACGGGATTAGACCACTGGGCGTGGGACCCCCAATATTAGGTATATTTTCCACATGGTGTATGTCAACAGTTATTATAATGATATCAAGATATTTCGCACCAGGATATCAACCACCACAATTTTTTTAAACTTACCACACCGAAATTCACCACACTAAAATTCACCACAACGAAACTCACCACTCTAAAATTCACCACACTGAAACTTACGACATCAAAATTCACCAAACAAAAATTTACCAAACTAAAATTCACCAAACTAAAACTCACCACACCAAAATTCACCACACTAAAACTTCTACTGGGAAAAACTCTACAGGGAAGAATTCTACGGGAAAGAATTCAACCGAGAAAAATTCAAGGGGAAAGAATTCAACCGGGAAGAATTATACAGGGAAACGTTCTACGGGGAAGATATTAATAATAAAAAGGCAGTCGCCTTCCCGAAGCCTTCTGAGTTCTGAGCCTTGTTCTGTAGTTCAACAAAAATATATAAAATCGCAAAAAATTAAAACTGAGATTTTTTTATTTTGTGATATATTCGACTCACGCACACTCACTCACGAAAAATTTGTAATCACCCATACTCACTCACGGTATTTTTTGATCTACTCACACTCACTCACAATCACGTGAGCAAAATTAGGATTCAATCACAATCACGCGTGATTCACGTGAATCACGCTGAATCACGCCCACATGCCCATTTCTACTACAGACCATAGATCTATCTTAGAATAAAAAAACTTATTTATTTTGTATCGGTTCAAATACTTTTTTTTTAAATCAACTTTTATTTAACAAAGTTCATTAAATTTTTATCATCACTTCATTTATTAAAGTAAATTCTGCATACCAAAAATATTTTTTCGTTTCACTATAGTTTCGATAAGCTCTACAGTCCACACAAAAAAAAAATTCACCAACTACCAGTATTCATCATATTGATGATGTTTCAGTGTTTTTCATTTTTAATATTTTTTATATAAACAAATTTCAAACATAAATTGGTCTCCATTTACACATTTACGTATTTATAATTCTAATGAGGTTTATGATATTTAAAATAATATGGTTTGATGACCAAAATTCATCAATATGATGTCCACTTTTTCATTAATATGATGAAATGGAGGCTTCGAATAATTAGCAATTATATATTATACATCATTTAAGAATTATAAATACATAAATGTGTAAATGGAGATAAATTTGTTTTTGAAATTTGATGTTAAAAAAATATTGAAAATGAAAAACATTTTAAAAATACGATTTTAATTCAATGAATTAATTCATCAATATGATGAATCCTGGTAGTTGGTGAAATTTTTGGTAAATTTTTTTGTGTGCATAAATATATTTTTTTGCTAAGTTCAAGTAAAAATTCTCTATTGCTATAGTAAAAACTGTATAATATCTCAAGTTTGGTTTCATTAACAATGCGTTGTACTTTCCCAATTTTGACACTTAATTAAAACTTTTCACGGCGTCGCTGTGTGAAGCTGAAAAAAATACAGACAATTCGATTTTTTGTTCGTAACTTTATTCAAGCTTAAAAATTGGCACGAAAACTGGCTACAAAATGGCCAGTCATAAGCGGCAGAATATGGCAACATAAATCGCGGGAAACAGCGTAAAATGTAAAATTTTCCAAACATTCTGAACTTACAAATTTTGCACTTTGTTTGCAAATAATTATTATGTTACAACGAAGCGGAAAAAAAAAATAATTCAACAAAAAATTGGAAACTTTCGAAAATCAGTGATCCTGCAAGTCTGGCAATGCCATGTTTACCATGTTGTTGAGCCTGCAAATGCAAAAAACCACTAATTGTTATGACCTCCTAGAAAATACTTTGAGGTAAATGTGGTAACAACACAACACAACGACAAAAGCAAAAACACGTTATTGCCAACATTTGTTAATGTCGTCGTCGGCGTCGTCGTGGTTGGTGTCGTTCGATGTTGTTTGCTTGTTGCAATTATTGTTGTTGTCGTTGCTGCTGCTGCTGTTAGAGTGTTTCATGTGCATTTGTTGCAAATTTGCAAACAAGCGGAAAGTGCTTCTGGGTCATTTGTATGCAACACTTCCGCTTAAAAATGTGGCAGACCTTTTTGGCTAAAGTCACAACAACAGCACACATGCATTTAAATGGAGCAGAGCAAATGACTGGGTGCCGTGTGCCCGGGAGTTAAAATTTTAATTTGGTGATACAATATTTAAAGCGAATTTTTTGAATAAGTTATTTAATTTGGAGTCAAAATTTAAAATTAGATCGCAAATTTGAGTTTTGAGTGAAAGTTTTAATTTTCAGTGATAGTTCAAATTTTTGTAGAAATTTGAATTTTGAAATACAAAAAAAAAAAAATTTAGTTAAAATTTAAATTTTAAGTAAAAATTTTAATTTTGAGTGAAAATTTTAATTTTGAGTGAAACTTTTAATTATGAGAGAGAATTTAATTTTTTAGTGATAATTTTAAATTTTAGTGAAAAATTTAATTTTGGGTGAACATTTCAATTTGGAGTAAAAATTTTAATTTTGAGTGAAAGTATTAATTTTTGGTTTTAATTTTGAGTGATAATTTTATTTTAAAAAAATTTAAATTTTGAGTGATAATTTTACTTTGAGTAATAATTTTATTTTGATTGAAAATTTTAATTTCGTGTGAAAATTTATTTTTTAGTGAATATTTGGACAATTTTTCAATTTTGAATGAACATTTTATTTTTGAGTGAAGATTTTATTTTTGAGTGACCATTTCAATTTCGAGTGAACTTTTATTTTTTGAAACACATATTTAGGAAAAATTTTCAATTTTGAGGAACATTTTATTTTTGAGTAAAAATTTTAATTTTCAGTGAAAATTGTAATTTTGAGTGAAAAA
Organism: Dryomyza anilis; assembly: GCA_951804985.1. Taxonomy (NCBI): domain Eukaryota; kingdom Metazoa; phylum Arthropoda; class Insecta; order Diptera; family Dryomyzidae; genus Dryomyza; species Dryomyza anilis. The sequence goes on along the minus strand of OX638131.1, from coordinate 110,710,325 downwards.
TTGTAATTTTGAGTGAACATTTTTAATTTTGAGTATTAATTTTGGGTTTTCGAGTGCAAATTGCTTCTATCTGCTTCTATTTTTTGCGATCTCTGCTTCTGTCAAATTTTTACAAAATCCTAAATAAGATTTTTTTTGTAAGTTTTCAATTTTTAAAACTTTTATGTTCAGACTTTTATGTTCAAACCTCGATTTTATGTTCAAACCTCGATTGTAGTTGGATATTCGCAAAATCTCAAAAGAGTCCAATTTGACAAAAAAAAATTCAATAACGCAGATCCCAGTTGAACTTTAAAGAAATCAATATGCTCAATAAAAGATTTATATTAAAAATATATAAATTAATATTTTATAAATTTTATATTCATGAAAATATATCTACCATTCCATAACATGCTAATTCAATTAAGACTATTTTTAATGTTGTTCCATATTTGGATTCTTCATATCCTGTTAAATTTTGGTGCGGATCGGTCGATCCTATCCCAAATTATAATCAAAGAGGTTCTTAGCATAAATGACTTATTATACATGAACTTAATATACTCACTTTGAAGTTTTTGAATTTTATAATTTCGTAGTAGACTGGACTGGGACTAACAACATCTTTTCATAGAAACAATTTTCTATACCGCGCTACCTCTCGGCAGTAAATGGCAAACCTACGGATTCGGTATTAAACTATAGCTCCCACCACGTTGAGTACAAATATAACACGCACAGCTCAAAGTGGTGAGAGCCTAAATTCTTATAGGACTGTAGCACCAAACTATTATTATTATTAGTGGACTTACCAATTTTTGTTTTTTTTTTTAATATGATCTATATCATTCATCCTTTTGAAAAAAAAAACGTTTTCTTTCCATATTAGTTAGTAAAAATATTGAATTATTTCGTTTTTTCAAATCGAAATAATTGAATTTTAAATAGATACCCAGTTAGACATTCGTTAGATATCGTTATGAGATCATTGCGAAATGCACGAAAATTCACTAGATATCGGCAACTTTATCCTAAGATAATGAGCTTCAATTTGGACCTACCCAGTCTGCTAAGTCTCACAGATGTCTCGAAGTTTTCTCGAATTAACTTCGATAAAAAAGTTCGATTTCATTTCTTTATCACTACCCAGTCTGTCATGTCTCGGAAACCTTCGATACCTCGAAGCTTTCTCGAATAACTTCGATAAAAAAGTTCGATATCGTTTCTTTCTCGATTCTAATTTTTAAAAATTTTCGTATATTTAAATTCTTTGATAAGATAAGAGATTTAAACATTTATCAAATCGATATCGCAATATTTTTCGCATCAATCTCGAACTTTGATCATTTTTTTCTTCGATATCGTTCTGATTTCGAAAAATTTCTTCGAGATAACTGCGACAGAACGTTCCGATATCTACCTACCATCTATGTCCAATTTGACGCTCGATATCGTTACGAGAACGAGTCCGATATTTGAATGTACGAGAAATTTTAAAAATCAGAAGCGAAAAGCAACGAACTGTTTTTACGATATAATAGTTTGGCTCTACAGTCCTATAAGAACTTAGGCCGAGCTCTCTCACCATTTTGAGTTGTGCATGTTATATTTGTACTCAAAGTGGTGGGACCTACAGTGTATTGCCGAATCCGAACGGCGGGTGAGAGCTTTTCATAGAAAAATGTTTCTATGAAAAGATGTTGTTAGCCCCAGTCCAGGCTTGAACCCGGAGACCTTTCGGCTCGCAGTCCAACGCACTAACCACTGAGCAACCGCGGCTAGTTAGTTCGAGAAAACTACGATCATCGCAGAGCTTCGAAAACTGGCACTGCCCCATATTTATTGTATGATGTTTTGCTTAAAGTGATACTAACTCATAGAGCCCGAGTATTCCATTTTGAACATAAAAATACAAAAATATGTTGCTCAAACAAGTTTTTAACCATTTTCATTTTTGTGCATTGTTATTTTTTTCGACCAAACATTTTTTTTGATAATTTTATTTTGTATTTAAAAACCTCAAAATATGCTGTACCACATTCGGATGATATTGCATTGTAGATAACACACTCTACATTTAGCTGTCACATATAAATTCGAGTTTACAACTAATATGGCGACCACATAATCATCTGCTGCTGCATGTCAGTTAATAAAAATACAAAAATTGGCAACAATTTGCATTTTTAATTACATTCAAGTTGTCTCTGACTGACCCAAGGCTGAATTCCCGTTAGCCTCATATGAGCGACTGTTGGACTAACCGAATATTTGGTTGTCAACCGACCTATCGAAGGAGAGACCACCGATAGACTGACAGTCTGACGACCTGACGAACCAAATGTCCATTCGTTCGGTCGTTCGGTTGGCCGACATAAACGTAAATCAATTTACCGGAAATATTTGAAGTCATATGTTGGGCGGTGCTGGTATCCAACTAATGACTCCATGGGCCCCATGTGCGCCACGCTGGATTATGTATGAATAAATTGCTTGGATTGTCATGTGTTGATTAGGTTGGAGCACATGTTGTGGAGCATATCCAAAGTGATAGGAGGTGGCTGGATTTGTGACTGCATGACGCAGTCAAGTTTCCTTTGTAAACACAATTTGTAGTTTTAATTAAATTTCAAGTGACATCACAAAATTGACAAAACTAATTTGTTGCCTAATGAGGTAATTGTTTCGGGTACTAAATGAGGGTATAGATTTGAGATATGTTTTTAAATTTTAAAATACAAATTATATATTATCAGACATAACATAATGTATAACTTTTATTTTAATGATTATATAAATCATATTTTATTTACCTGCTTAATATGCAAAAAATTAAATAACTACTAAAATTTTGATACTATATAATGATACTGTATAATGTTAATACCGCTGCAAATATTATAAAATAAATTGCGTGTCATAACATATACGAATTAAACAATTTGTCAAACTTACAAATTGCTGTCATGCAAAAGAATCAGGCAGTTGGTAACATTTTTCATGAAACAATTTTTTTTGTTTAAGATTTGGTATACGCCCCATATGTTCATGTCAAAGTATATGTGATATGTGTGTAAGAAAGCGGAATTAAGTATGTTTGTTACTTCTAGAACTTTGTATAATTAGACCAACATGATGTCAAGAAAAATAGGTTACATTTGACAGTGCATTAAATTGATTATAACACGCAAGCTGTTAGAAAGTTTGCCGAAATATTCAGAACTATAAAACTTTGTATTCTTGCACACTATTGGCTTATTATAAAACTGAAACATATATGAATTCTACCAGCAGAAAATTAATTTTATCACAAACCACCATCACAAAATCCTGAATTCTAAAAATCTATACAAAACGAAGTCTCAACAAATGGAGTAAATATTTTGTAACATTTCTACGTATAAAATTTACACATTTTGGTTCAACCCAGATAGCAAAATGCTTTCATTGTGCCCGCACTGTGAGCGCACGCCTGATAAAAAAAGTCGCAAACGTGCGCCCACAGAGTAGCAATCGTGTGTCCGCAATTGAGACGCAAAAAGCTCGCACTAGTGCGAGGCAATTGTGAGTCGCATTTGATCATCAGTATAGTCGCACGAGTGCATACAAATTTTTAAAAATCAGTAGTATGAGACGCATATACGCCTCAATATAATAGCACAAGTGAGAGTAAATGTGTGAGGTGCATATGAGCCTCATATAGCTCGTACGAATGCTGAGAAAAATATTATGCGTCGCATATGAGACTCAATATGTTCGCACGAGTGCGAGCAAAATGTGTAAGGCGCATATGAGCCTCATATAGCCCGCTCACATGCTGAAAAATATAGTTTGCCAGATTTGTGACATCATAAAAGGCTCATATAGATCGCGCGACCAAATCAAAATAAAATTGTATGACATTTTTAATATTTAAAAAAATGTAAATAAAACATGACAATATATTTGAATATAATTTCCTTCATTGCTGCAGAAAGATTTTGAAAGACCTTCGAATGAGTTTTTCAGGACATATGCATTTAACTCCGTTAATTGGTAGGGTTTCAAAAAAAAAAAACATATCATGAGAGAATTACCATGAAACAATTATGGTGAGATAATTACCTTAATTTTTATATATACATGGCAATATTGTATGGCTTGACATCGACCGGTGATTTGCTATGCATGGAAAGTGGATAGCGTGATGCTGATTTCCATAGCATTATCCTATGTAAGTCGCTGATTTTTTACAACTCGAGTTAACACAGAAAATCACACCATGTTTAAACGTTTTATAACACAATATATTAAAAATTATTTATATAATTGTTTGAAAAAGCAAGGATAATTTGAAAAACGTTTGAAATATGTACGACAGTACTCGCACTCTTGCGACTTATGAGATTGTTGCATGCTCGCACTGTGCTCGCATTACTCGACATTCGTGCGCCTGATTTTATTATTGTTTTTTATTTTTGAGTGTTCGCACTGTGATCTCACTACGCACTCATGTCGTGCGCTCGCAATAATGCAATTTTTGTGATTTTTGTGTGCTCGCACACTGCGCTCACTACGCACTCATGTCGTGCGACCGCACATTGTGTGTTTATTTTCTTCGCATATAGCACGCACTTGGTGAGACATGATGTTTTGTGCGACGCACGTTTTCTATCTGGGAATTAATATACAAAAATACATGCTATAAATAACTTTAAATATAACTTTTTTAATTGGTTGAATTCAGTTTCAATAATAAAAGTATAGGACATGTCTATTTATTTAGTTTTGGTGTTGCAGTCACTTAGGTATCAACCCGCGACCATGCCGCTTGTAATCCGATGCACTTACCTACTGAGCCACCGACTGTACAAATTTTGTAATCTAAATAAAATCGATGCAGTGTAGAATTTTTTGCAGATAGTTTCTACACAGAAAAACAAAATGTACATCATATTGATGAATTCCGATCTTCAAACCATGATTCATTGTATTGAAGAACCATTCATAATATTAATGACTAATGCCATTATTGTTATGAATGCTATCAGAAATATGAAGAACGCTTGGTACCTGTCGAAAAAGTGTTCTTCAATATGATGTACTGTATGTGATGAATACGTTTTATCATATTAATGAACCAAAATATAAAATACAACATATATGTTCATCATATTGAAGAACGCTGTTCATTAAACCAAATTTCTATAAAAAATATTTTTTTTTCGTTCATTTTTTGCCGTACCTCTCAGTTCTCAAGTAGTTCTTGTGCACCCAGAAAAAAATACTATATAAATAATAGTTTTTTACTATTAAAAATAGTCAATAGGATAAATTATTATTTTAATTGGAAAATACCATTAAATACTAGAAAATACCATGACATTGCCATTGAGTTTATATGAGAAGATTTTTCTTTTGTATACTGTTAAATCAATTATTGTCCTATTGACCAATTTTAATGGGATTTGAGGGAATTTTTTTCCGGGTGTGTGTTATTTCTTATATAATGCTTGCGACATGCATAAATTAGTAAAATGTTTTGAAATATATTTATTATAATTACAACTTTTTATTAATAAAAGTTATATTTATATAAAATATATTTTTTATAAAAACATTTTTTTTCAAAATATATATTTTTTTTTTAATTTTTCGAACACATTTTTTTTTTCGAAGAAACATTTTTTTTCGAACAACTTATTTCTATTTTTTCTTGAAATTTTTGTTTTCCTAAAAAAAAATTTTCGGGACAATTTTTTTTTGTCCGAAAATTTTTTTTTCCGATAATTTTTTACTGTTATTTTTTAAATAAATTCTTGCTTGACATGCATAAAATAGTAAAATGTTTTATAATATATTTAATATAATTACAAATTTTATTAATAAAAAGTTATATTTATAAAAAATATTTCGTTTTTTTTTTGAAGGACTTTTTTTTTTCGAATAAAATTTTTTTCGAACAAATTTTTTTTTTCAAAATTTTTTTTTTCGAAGAATTTTTTTGTCTAACATTTTTTTTCAACATTTTTTTTTTTACAATTTTTTTTTTTAATTTTTTTTTGTCCGAATTTTTTTTTTCGGATAATTTTTTTACTGTTATTGTTAAAATAAACTTTTAACAACACTTTTTTTTCGAATTATTTTATACAATTTTTTTTTTAAATATTTTGAACAAATTCATCAATATGACAATTCAAATTCATTGTATAAAATATTTTGTTCATATATATAATGAATGCATTCATTAATATGTCATTTAATGAATGATCAATCAATATGATGAAACTGGAAGTTGGTGAAAAAATTCATAATATTTATGAATAAATTCATCATATTGAATATTTTTTTTTCTGTGTGTGCATAAAACATTAATTATCTCTAGAGAGAAAATTTATGAATTTACTTGAACACGTAGTATTTAAACAGAGCTTAAAATCTGTAAAATACTAGAAATTTTATAAGGTACATCAAAAGAAATAAATAAAATAGTAGTCGGGACAGAAGGCGGTAGTGCAAGTTGAGGTGCATATGGATATTCTAAAAAGTTTTTTTTTTTTGCGTACAAATTATTATTTTGAATAATTTTAAAAAAATAGCTGAAATAATGCGCTTTATTTGTAAATAAACATTTTTTTCTAAATTTTATAATTTTTTTATAATAAATCACAGAAAAATTTCAGACGTGAAAATTTAGTCATTTTTAATGCCAAACGTCAATGTCTGTAATTTCAAATTCAACCTTTCAAAGACGTTTGATTTGACTGCTCAAATATCAACTCAATTGCATGCTAAGTAAAATTATTATTTTTCTTCAAAAAAAAAAAAAAAACATATTTCATAGCACATAAAATAAATAATTCAGCCATTAACATCTTCTCGCAGCAATGATTTTATTCATAAAGCAAAATACGAGTGTCACTCTCTATGCTACCACATAATAAAAACTGTCATAATTTTGGGTTTGCTCCCCCCCCCCCATTTTTTATACACTGCCATACACCCTACAATTTTGTTAACTTCTACCTTGGCTCGGTTTACCTTTTATGCTTGATATTCTTTTTTTATTTTCTTATAATGCTTCGTGCTACTTTACCGAAAAAATGTGATTTTTCAACGGCAACTTGATATGAATTTTTAATACGTTTTTGCTTTGGCGCAGGCTACGTACGGTATTAGATATCGTTGCGAAGTAAAAATAAAAATATCCCCTACTACTATAACTACTAATAAAAAAAAGGTAGCTAAATGCGGCAAAAATTCTAGAGTGACTGCCACGTTTATTAGAATTCAAAACGTCTGCCAAAGATAATGGAGGCAAAATCGTTAGCTGCGCACGATTTGCAATTGAAATCAATGAGACGAAAATTGAATAAAATCAGAAATAGCTAGGAGTTGAAATTGATTGTTGAGGTTTATTGAGGCTTTAGGTTTTGGGTAATATTTAGGATTAATACTAATAAAATTCGGTAATTCGAAAATTTTGTATTAACGGAAATTGTAATTCAATAAAAATTGATTTTTTTTATATATAAAATATAAGATATATTGATATATTTAATATATAAGAAACTACAAATCAAGTACTTTAAATAAACGTCTAAGTTTTAGTTATATCGACAAACTTTTAACACTTTTAAAAACCTTTTAAAAGTTTTAAAAACATTTATTTCACTTATTTTTGAGGTAGTTGGAAGTGATGTTTACTACATTTTGGCTGTCTCATGTTCAACATGTCAACTTAAAAGTTACACATACTACATTGGCTTTTTCTGGTTCTTCTTCTTCGCCTGTGACATGCTGCCAGTTTCAATTGGTACCCTCAGTACCCTCGAGAAGTATTTGGTTTGACTGCCATCACGTGTGCATCACTGATGATGGTTTTGGACTTGTTGTTGGGTTGTGGCTCAAATCAGTGCTGTTACAAAAATGGTTTTTAGTTTTTATATTAAAAAATAAGTTATTCTCTAACTTAAAATTCACAACACTCAATAGAACCAATTTTAGATATTTATCTCGAGATTTTGGGGCATATTTACGGTTTATACAATTTGTACACTTGCAGATACAAAAACAATTTGTAGAATTTAGAACAATTTGTAGAATATAGAAGTGAAATTCCCGGTATATTTTGGAGGCTCGACTAAATAAGGCATACGATTTTTTTTTGACAATTTTGTGTACAATTTTAAACATTTTTAAGAAAATGAGAGTGGATTTATTATTGGCAATTTATATAATTTGGTAGAATTTAGAAGTCATGATTCACGATATCCCTAGTAGAAATTTACCCGATGCGCCATCGGGAAATGATCGGGTTTACGTTGGGTAAGCCCTATTAGAGAAAATATGATCATTGCCTTTTCATGCCCTTATCATGCTTACCATAGCAAGGTTTACATTATCTAAACAGTCAATGTTCCCGATCATAGCTACATTAATTGTTCCTCATAACGAAATTAGCATCAGACAATGATCGAGATTAATGAGAGAAACCCAATTATGCTCGGGCTCAGACAAGGCAATTGTCGGGTAAATATTAAAATGGGGAATTGCCCGATCAGTACATAATCATGGCCTGAGGTCAATACATGATCAGGACACTGCGTTACAAGGACATTATGGGCCTCGTCATATCCCGATCATCTCAAAAAATTACATGATCACTTCATGATCATGGCCCTACCAAAATTTCTACTAGTGATATTTTGTTTGATATTTTTCTCTAAAATTTGGGGTATATTTACGAAAAAAGGTTTAGAAATTGACATTTATTTACTTTTTAAAAATTTGTAGTATTTCGAAGGCAGATTCCCGGAATATTTTATAGATTTTGTAGACACTCAGAAAATACATAGACGGCTAGGCTTTTCTCTGCAAAGAATTTGATATTGGTATTTTTGTTATTTTTTATGGAAATTTTGGGACATATTTAGGAAAATTAAAGTTTTTGCTTTTTATACAATTTAGAATAAGATTTCCTGTTATTGTAATAACTGGAGGAAATAAAGCTTCTGAGTATTTGGTATTTATCTGAAAAATTTATGAAAACGGGAATGGAATTGAGCATATTTATGAAAATGTTTTTTTGTTGTCAGGAATTGGGCATATTTATAGAAATGGATTTTTTTTCGGTCAGTTTATAAAATTATGTGGAATTTAGAAGACACATTTCCAAAAAAGTTGGGGACTACTTTTAATATAAACTACGTATATATTAAAAGTGCATATAACTGTTTGGTATTATTCTCAAAATTTTGGGGTATATTTACAAAAAAAGGTTTAGAAATGGACAGTGTAGAACATGGAATTTGATTTAGTTTTTGAAATTTTGTAGTATTTTGAAAACAGATTCCCGGAATATTTTGTAGACAGTAAAAAATCACAGAAACAGCTAGTTTTTTGTCAGAAAACAATTTTTGGTATTTTTATGGAAAATGTTGGGATTTGCTTATTTCGGAAATTAAAGTTTTTGCAGTGTATACGATTTTGTGGAATTTAGAAATGATATTCCCGATTATTTTGGTGACTGGAAAAAATAAAGCTTTTGATTTTTTAGTATTTATATGGAAAATTTAGGGCTTTTTTATGAAAACGGGAATGGAATTGGGCATATTTATGGAAATGGATATTTTTGTCAGTTCATGAAATTTTGTAGAATTTAGAAGTCACATTCCCGATAATATTTGAGGACTGCTTTTAATATAAACTACGTCTTTTTCTACGTGTTTGTTTGTTTGATATTTTTATGAAATATTTGGGGTATATTTACGAAAAAGAGTTTAGAAATGAAAGTAGTTACAAAAATGGAAGGGCATGTGTCGTGCTTTTAACGTGTCACGCCCGAAAATATGAGTTCGTGCGTGCAAATCTCCGTGCGTGCTAGTTGCTTACGTGCCCGTGCGTGTGTGCCTCCAATATAAGGTTCGCGCCCATTAAACATTTTTTTTTAAGTTTCTACCCCATTTTTAAAAAACCCTTACGTGGTATTTTAACCTTTTCTTGAAAATCTGTTGTTTTAGTTTTACTTATGGATTTAAGAGAACAAAACAGTATCAAACTTAATTTTTGAATTATTTATTACAGGGCCTAAAACCCTTTGGAATATCGGTTCTGGTTCGGGTTCCAAGATTTTTAAAATTGTGGTTCCGGTTTCGATTCCGGATCCAACCAAAAAACTAAATGGGTTTCGATTCCGGTTCCATACATTTTTTAATAACGGTTCCGATTCCGGTTTTTTGCGGTCCCTGACAGTGACTATAATACTTGTCCTGGCTCCAAGATTTTTAAAATAGCGGTTCCGATTCCAACCAGAAAACAATATATGGGTTCCAGTTTTAGTTCCGGTTTCACACATTTTTAATAACTATTCCGGTTCCGAAAATCTAAACGGTTCCGGTATTATTTTTCACGTTTCGCCTGTTTTTCATGTTTTCCGTGCTTTATTCGTGTTTTGTCGTGTTTTTCCGTGTTTCTTCGTGTCTTTTAAAATCCCGTGCTTTATCGTGCTTCTCGTGCGTGTGTGTAAATTTAGTCGTCGGTCTCGTGCTCGTGCGTGTCACCTATCGGCGTGACCGTGCGTGTCCATCTCACAATTTTATAGTGTTTTGAACAGGGATTCCGGATTTATATGATACGGTTTGAAAAAACGCAAACTTCGTTAAATCTCCAAAGCATTCAAAAAATATATCTAAACATTCTTGAGCCTGCTAAAAATTTAGTATTTTTTATATATTTAAAAATTTTAACAATTCTTAAATACGTACAATATGTAAGTGATTCTGTTTCTAGACCGAAATTTAATTTTCAGTATGTTTTGTCATCTACAATGTTTCTATTGCTCCCAAGAAAACCCTAGATAAGTTTGTCAAAAGGTTAATTGAGACATGTTCCCTTCCATTAGCACTTAATATGCAGACAGTAAATTCAAGATCTAAAACTTCCCCAAGGTGCGCTCAACACTGAGAGCCACTGAGACCTATGAGTTGCCACTGATTAACTGTGGCTGTCACTTAAGAGTCTGTCCGCCTATCTGCAGTTTGTTTGAAATTGCACGGTAGACGTTTTGTGCACTGGGTGTTGCCATGCCGTAAAAATCTGGTCTCTTACGTGTGGAAATGAAAAATTGTCTATTTGTCAAGAAGTAAGGGTGAGTGACAAAACATTGAAATGAGTGCAAATGTCATTAAGTTCTAGGTATTTATCTAAGTCTCAGTCAGCTTCTAATGAACATTATCTTAATTTTGATCTTCAGTTTATTTAAAAGTTGTTCTTTATTCAACCTTATTTAACTATTCCTAGACGCAATGATAAAATACAATTTTAATAGTTTTTAAAGTTTTTTTTTTATTAGATGCCCTAAAATATTACCAAATCCGTATGACATATTCTTTATGAAATCAAATACGTCAAATACGGAACACAGAATAAAAAATTCTTCAATGAATAATTATTCCATCAACCACCATTTTCATCATATGGAAGATTTCATTCGTTGAATTAAAATCAAATTTTTTAATGATATTTTTAAATATTTAAAAAAGAAAAATTGTTTTGAAAACTAGACATTTAAGAAATATATATTTTAGTTTTAAACTTGTTCCATGAGTACCCTACATGTAATTGAAAGACAGAGTTGACTGATTTATTAATATGAAAAATATATATAAAAAAAATAGAAATTCCTCGTTTTTCAACAAAATGTCATTGAATTATATTAATTTATATACTTCTCATATTTCTGGCATAATCAGTTACATTTTTGTTCATTAATTAAGAAATTATTGAACAAAATGTGAAATACGACTAAAATTTTCACTATAGAAAACCTGGAAACAATGTGTAAAAAATGATGGCGGTTCACGCCCATTTTTGGAACAAATAATTTTGGGTAAATTCTAACAATAAGTTTCAAATTTTGTAATTGTATCTTCAGTACTTTTCGAGGTATAGGTTTCTAAAGAGTAAAATAAAAGTATCTTGTATGGCAGGTGGGATTCCGACTAGTATTTTTCAAGTAACCGTGTAACAGATAGACATACATACTGACATGGCTAAACGGACTCGGGTCGTGATGCTGATCAAGAATATATACACTTTTCCATAAAGGCCATGCATCATCTGGAGCTTTACCATATCCGCACAAACTTAATATACCCTGTACCTCATAGGTGTATGGTATATTTAAAGTATAAATTTGTCTATTTTTTTTAAAAGAACATGAAATGAATAATAACAAGTTTTTATACTAGCATATGGCTAAATATCTGTAGTTATTGATACTAGTATTTTTTTAGCATCCTATTTACAAACAAGTAGTTTTCGAAATATTTAATTATTTGCTACTTGTCGCCGAATGTTGGAATTAAAAATTTAAATTTTTAATAATTTTTTAAATTGAATAAGTAATACATGATTTTAGCTATAATATGTGAAAATTTCAATGTAAGGACTGAATAAAATTGTCCGTTACATATCTTCCCATAATGTGCTATTGCAAGATTCATATTAAAAAAATTTGATCATAGTAGCTCTGATTTAAGTGGCAGAAAATAATGTGTGTCAGTTATAGTCAATACAAAATTTATTTAACGCGAAAATGGCAAACGAAGTGGCCAAGGAGGTAGGGTCTAACCCTAAGACCATTTCTCGCGTTATCAACCGCTTTAAGGAAGACCTGAGTATTGATCGGAAGAAAGGCCCACATGATCGTGAAAAGTCGAAGAAGGTTGTGAATATTTTAAAGAAAGATCCAAGAATATCTGGAAGGAAATTGGCGAGAAAGGCGGATTCCTCAGAATCTTTCGTGCGCAGGACTAAGAAAGAAGCTGGGCTGAAGACGTACAAGGTCCAAAAAGTTCCGGATAGAAATGCCGTCAAGAATGAAACCGCAAAACAACGAGCTAAAAAGCTGAACCAAGATTTTTTTAAAAAATTCGATTGCTGCATAATGGACGACTAAACTTATGTTTTAGCGGACTTTTCTCAGCTACCTGGGCAGGAATTTTATACAGCCGATTCTCGAGGAAATGTCGCTGAAAAATTCAAATAAAAAAAAAATGAAAAAATTCCCAAAGAAATTCCTTGTTTGGCAGGCAATTTGCAGTTGTGGAAAAAGGAGCAGCTCATTCGTGACATCGGGTACAATTAATAGCGAAATATATGTGAAGGAATGATTGCAAAAGAGATTGCTTCCATTTTAACGCCAACATGAAGTGTCCAGTTTTGGCCTGACCTCGTTTCATGTCACTACAGCAAAACGGCCTTAGAGTGGATCCAACAAAATGCAGTGATTTTGGTGCCTAGAGAAAGAAGCCAATCTACCAAACTGTCCAGAACTCAGGCCGATTGAGAGATACTGGGCTTTAGTAAAAAGGGAGATGAAGACAACAAAAAAAAAAAAATGTGGCCAAAGACCTTCAAGACTTTAAAAGAATGTGGTCTTTAGCAGCTGTGAGGGTGTCGGACACTACCATTCCAACAGTAATGGAAGGGGTTCCGGAAAAATTAAAACTTTTTATTAAAAAATATTAATTTCTGGTTTTTTATATTTTTTTTAAAATCTAAAAATAATTTGCAAAATAAAATATTTTATTCTATAAAAATTCGATTACTAGATTTCTAGATTTTTTCATTTTTGTAGCGGACAATTTTATTCGACGCAGTCCTTAATAGCTTAACAAGAAGTAATTTAAATTAAATTTTTAAAAAATTATTAAAAAAAATATTAAAATTAACCAACCAAAAAAAACAAAAAATAGCCCACCTTGGACTGATATCCTGTTGAAAATAATACATATAAAACAATTAATTTAATGGTTTTCTATTCACTAGGATGTCTATTTTATGATCAAATTGATGAAATTTTTGTTACGGCCCAAATGCGCGCCTTCGATCCACTGTGCGTCAGTGGTTCGTTTGGTTAGTGCGTTGGACTACGAGCCGAAAGGTCTCGGGTTCAATCCCCGTGACTATCAACATCCTTTTCATAGAAAATATAACACGCACAGCTCTAATGGCTCGGTGTAAGTTCTGCACAGGACTGTAGCGCGAAATTATTATTATTATTCATATTAAATAATATTTCCTTGTTATTTTTACCAATTGTTTAACTTTATTTTATCATTATGTCGTGTGTTTTTAATTCTAATTTTAGTACACTTCTTCACGTATTTATCATAGTTTTTTTACAATTCAACAGAGTATTAAGCCTATTTGAAATATTAAAATTAAAAATATTAAAATTGAAATATTAAAAGTAATATTATATCTGTTAATTTTAATTTCTGTCTATGTTAACTCTATTTCGATGATATTTCAATTTTGTTTCAACTAAGTTTCAATTGTACTGCCCTACATAATTTTGCCATTGGACACCCAATACACCAAAGCTATAATATTTGATGGAGATGTTTCGACTGCTTACTCAGTTTTTTCCCTAATACGTAACGTTTATAAGAAAATTGATACAGTAATTGTAGTACTCAAGTTTAAATTCATTAATTGCGCTTGAAATCCCCAAACATACAAATTCTCAAACACAAAAGCCCCAAATACAAAATACCAAACATAAAAGCTTCAAATATAAAATCTCCAAACACAAAATCCCATTTTATTGACAAAATAAATATATAAAAATGTACACTTTTTGTACCAAACCCTTCAATTATAGGTCCGAACAGCCGTCTAACTTATTTTACGTTCAAGTGTCAAAATCACTTCGACCAATAAATGAAATTTAACCAAGAAATTTCGATTTAAATTTTGTTTTTGGGAACGTATGTACAAATTTAGATTATATTACATATTTTTGGGATTCTTGGGGATTTTTGTGTATTTAATATTTGGGGTTTCTGTATTTGGGGCTTTTCAAAATCTTAGGTTGATGTTTTTGGGTATTTGGTGATTTTGTTTTTGGGGTTTCGAGCCGATCCCATACATATCTTAAAAACGGAATATGAGTTGGTATATTGTAATTTGTCCTGAAAATTAAAACAAAAATTGTAGTAAAAAAAACAGAGTATGCAGTCAAAATCAGTAACCACAAATATTTTATAAATGATGTATGGAATGTCCATGGAAATTTTTTCTCATTTTGTTGAGTAGTGTTATTATTCATTTCATATTCAACTATAATTCAACTCTTATTCAACTGTAAATCAAGTCTTATTCAACCATATCCAATATAATTCAAATTTTTGAACTATATTTTATTTTTAATTCAAATCTAATTCATCGCTAATTCAACTCAAATTCAACTCAATATCCACTCTTCATCACCAAAATTCAATTCTAATTCTAAATCAACTCTAATTCAACTATAAAGCAAGTCTTATTCAACCCTAAGTCAAACTATATTTCAATTTCATCTCTAATTCAACTCTAATTGAAAACTTTATGTTAACTATATTTACACTATAAATCGACTATTTTTCCATTCCATGTTAATTCTAAAAAAAACTTGATTTTAAGTTGTATAGAATAAACCACTTTATTTCAACATGATTGAAATCCTTATCTGTTCTAACTCTATTTCCCCAAATTCCCACACTATTAAAACTGAAATCCTACATAATTTCAACTCCTTTTCCACTCTATTTTGTCTCTATAGCATTTATTTAACTTTGTGATTTCCTTATATTGCCCTATATTTTTTCTAATTCTTTCATTTTCGATCGTCTTTAATTTGCTTTCATTTGCTGATGTTTTAGTTTCGTCGGCTGCCACAGGTTGTGCTCCATATGCTGTCGCCCTGCATGGACCATCAGCCGTTCAGCGTTGCCATTAATTACGAAATGTCCTTGATTGTGCTGTTGTGCCGCCAGGATACGATTCGAAATGCCAAACTTCTGTGTGGACTTCACTGCGATGATATCCGGCGTACGTTGGCGCCATTGCTGTTTGAGTTTGTCAATCACAAATGTTGGTATCTCAATTAGTGCGAAGTAAGCCAGTTCCATGCCGCTAATTAAAGAGCAGCCCAGAAAGAGACCGGCGATGCCACCGAAGGCAACTGTCGAAGTAGAAAATTCGAAAACTTTACAAAACCTTTCAAATGGCTTTCGAAATGAGATTGTGAAATAGTTTTAGTGCTTAAAACAAAACTCATGCAAATACCACTTCCCTTCCGATGCACTCACCCATTAAGTCCACCCAACCGAAAATCAAACTCGTGCGGTAAACCATCAACGTCTCGAAACGGAAATGCACATCCAAGTCAACGTATGACACATTGCCACGTACTTCCGCTGGCAGGAACGATGGTCGCACATCCGTAACATAATTCAGTGAATAACAATTGCGAAAGCATTTGCATTCCATGCCATCAAAATTATTCCGCACGTACTGCTCTTCGCCCGGCTGGTGTGAATACAGGAAATATTCTGTCCAAGTATAAAAAAAACTGCATAGTCGAGTCGAAATGCAAATAAACCACAGACAAACCATTATTTTTCGAGAGGCATAGCAAATCCTTGGCCTGGCAGGCGGGAAACTGACCTATGACCATATACAACAAAAAAAAAAAGAGTTTCTTTTTTGATCTGGCTGTTGGGAAAACGTGACAAAGTGCTAATCTTGGGTACCTGGTGGGAAAAGCAAGTCCATGCTGCAATTACAGTAACGCATCAGGTACTCTTGATGACACTCCGACTGACAGTTCTCGATCATGTAAATGTAGCCATGCAGTGATTTAAAGTCCCCACTATTACGTTCATCCTGTGAAATTTTATGATTACTAATGGTTATACCTAAGTGGCACAGGACGGCCTCTTACATCAAAGACACATTGACGCTGCTCGGAAGGTATGCTGCGTGTATTGTTGTCATAGAAATAGATGACGGGTTCAATCTCGAGCATTGTCTGTGTATTCTCGGGTACATCGAAAGCATCGTGATGCCAAACATTGGGTTCGGTAACCATGACCTATATATACAGTGCAGAAAATAATACATCTTATGATCTAGTAACGATTATGGATAAAACGGGGATGCTGTTTTCAATTATGGAGTTCACTTAGTGGTACCACGTCTGAAATTTGTATAAATCTGGGCTGATTATCTCAAATCTGGAGCCCGTTTTGTGTTATCACGTCTGAAATACTTGCAATATGAGGTCAAAAATAGACAATTCTGAGATTTCAAACCGCTTTTCTATTAAATGGGTGAATTTAGTGTGGTTATGTTGTTGAGGACCCCAACTAATTATTCATGGACAATTATTTTTCTTACAACCCAGTATGACATTCGTATCGATATCGTTACGAGATCAATGCGAGTAGATGGAGAAATCCCACGATATCTAACCCGTTCTCGCAACCATATCGCGCGTCAATTTGGACCTAGATGGTAGGTATATATCGAAACATTCAGCCACAGATTTCGCGATACGAGAAATTTTTCGAAATCGGAACGATATCGAAGAAAGAAATGATCAAAATTCGAGATTACTCCGAAAAATATTACGATATCGATTTGATAAATGTTTAAATATCGTTTTATGTCAAAGAATTTGAAAGTACGAGCAGTTTTAAAAATTAGAATCGAGAATGCAACGAGATCGAACTTTTTTATCGAAGTTATTCGAGAAAGCTTCGAGGCATCGAAGGTCTCCGAGACTTGGCAGACCTGGAATATGTAGTTTTCTCATGTGTTTACTATAACGACAAATTATAAAATGGTCGCGTTAAAATATATTTAAATAATGCTGATATAGATGGAGGGTGGATAATGTCAACATAAAAAAGGAACGTAACACAGTCTGCTATAACTCGGAGACCTTCGAAGCCTTGAAGCTTTCTGGAATAACTTCGATAAAAAAGTTCGATCTCGTTGCACTCTCGATTCCAATTTTTAAAAATGTTCGTACATTCAAATACTTTGACAAGTAACGATAATTAAACATTTATCAAATCGATATCGCAATATTTCTCGCAGCAATCTCGAACTTTTATCATGTTTGTCTTCGATTTCGTTCCGATTTCGAAACATTTCTCGTATCGAGAAAACTCCGACAGAACATTTCGATATCTACCTACCATCTAGGTCCAATTTGACGCTCGATATCGTTACGAGATATCGCACAGTCAAATGTTTGTTGCACTGTGTCAATGTCAATACTTACAATCAACCCCTTATCATTTGTACGATTCGGAAAATGTTTTTCCGGATTTATCAGCACCTTTGCGGTTAACGCACTTGACGGACCTGCACTTCCCGTACGCCACGGCCACTTTGGATCGAGCCGCTGCATGCGACGACCTTCCTCCGTTTCGAGTGTATTAAATGCCCAACATAAACCATTTTTACTGCGTCTTTTTGAGAAAATCTCACAGCAATTCATGGGAAAATGTCGCCACACACAATCGGTGAAAAACTCCTCACAACGCCAGGTCATAAAATCAAATACTAAACTAAAATTGACACCATTCAACAGCTCGAGTGGTTCATTTTTGAGTACGCCAAATTTATCGAAATTGCCAAATTTGATATCGTCATAGGTGCTCACGACACGTGCGAAGAGCTCGTGCTCAAGTGCAGTTGCATTCTTTGGTAAGTAACGCGCTTGAGCCTGTTCCAAGCGCTCCCAGTTCAGACGATTCATATTGCAAATGGTGATGACGGGAAAATAGATGCGATAGACGGGCATGCGTGTGCTGTCGACGATGGTCTCGAAATTTCCCTCCGTAAAACGTTTCGAGAGTATGAGGCAGACGTAAATGGAGCCCAGCAAGGCGGAAACAACGGTAAGTAGCCATATAAATCTATTAAATAAATGGATTAATAAAGGAATAACTAGAAAATACAAAAGAAAACGTTAATCAATACAGTTTTTAATTACCTTTCATATGGTCCAATACCATCGCCCAGCAATCGATTGACTCCATGAATAGTAGTGCGACTTCCGAACTTTTGAGCCAACTCCCATGCAAAACCCAGCCATTTTCGTCGCCCCTTGCTACGCTCCTGTTCCATATAACGTTTATTTAGCGTTTTGATAGCATTTGCTTGCGCGGGTTTGAACTCTGGATAGGCCATATTTTGGAATTTCAATTCGTTAGAGCACAATGTTAATGTGCAGCTAGTTCACAATTGAATGAGCTCCTAACGTGCTTGCACTATAAGCTGTGAATATTTTTTTTTTGTAGATAGTATTTAGTATTAATTACAATTATGCTAATTATACGTCTAAGGTAAATGATTTGTTTGCCATGCTATTTATGCGGTTTTTTGTAAATCCGGACATGATTCGAATAAAAACGTCTGGGTTGATTTGATTTAACTACATGACTCGCATTTAATTGTGTTTGCAAAATATTAAGGTCAATGTCAGATTTAATTATAAGCACGGTAGTCTCCTGAGATTTGGTGTAAATATGGGATATTTATTGATTTAGAAATTGGAGAATTATTAGTGTGCATCACCGGGAATTCAAGGTGAGTTTGCTATATTAAATGATGGTCTAATAGTCTTTATATCCTTCTTCTTCTTCAGTTAATCGGATCCCTAGCGGGACATAGAACATCCATTTATATTCTGGATGATTTATATTTCACCACACGATACTTAATTCTTCGATTACAGGAAAAAAAGTGATGAGGTTTCCTTCTTTCTTCTCACAAATCGAAGAGTTAACAACGACCGTCTAAATTATTATTTCACCACACGATTCTTCATCCTTCGATTACAGGGACAAAAAGTGATTAGGTTTTCTTCCTCCCTTCTCACAAATCGAACAGTTAACAACGACCGTCTATATCTTTATTCAAAAACAAAAAACGGTTTATTTTATGATACTTTAAATTCCAAAATATATATCTCATTTTAATTCATTCACTGACTTCAAGTTTTAAACCCCTAATGCTTTCTTTATTCAGCACAACAGTAATGATACTTCCTTCCTATTTGAACCTATACTGAGTTTTAGAGGAATATAAAGCTCGTTGTCTCTAAGAATAATACCCAATAATCCTTCGTTTAGTGGCAGTTCAAGCGTCAAACAGTGATAAGGTCGTACCTCTCACAAATCGAAGGGTATATAAGTTATCTGTAAAACAACAGTCTCAAGTTTTTTCGTTTTCTAAGGAAATGCAGATACATTGTATGATAACTCTTTATAATTACTTCTTTAAAGTAATACAGAGGAATAAATACCAAACTAATTCTCCGTTTTGTGCCAATTCTGGCATCAAAAAAATGATAGTATCGAAACGTTTCCCACGGACTTTCTCACTAATCGAATGTTTAATGAGTTAACCGTAAATAGACAGTTCAAGTTTTTTTGGTTTACTGAAGAAATCCAGATATAATGGATGATAACTTATAACATATAAGTTCTTCTTTGACTTGTACAGCTCAAAAAATTAAATTATCCAGCACTACAGTCATGATACCTCCTTCCTATTTTAAGCTACACTGAATTTGAAAGGAATTTGAAACTCTCCTTCTCCAAGTACAATCCCCAAAGTACTAATATTCGTGTAGCATACACTTTGTTAAACAAACACGCAACTGATTTATAACGTCCACTAAATTCTCTTGATTTTTCCATGTAGTTTTATGAGCAGCTATAATGGAAAACAAATACGCATTACTTAGCAAATATACAAATGTTTATTACAGTCAATCAACACTCCGAAAGGACTTTATATCTTTTTTCCGAGACATTTCAATTGCATAGGTGCTGTGTGTCAGAACATGTTGTGGAACGAAATTTATAAAAATAACAAGTATCTGATTTTCAAACCAAAAAGTCAGCTACTTATTTTTGCAACACCAGAAAAAATCAAAAAAACCGAACGAGATGAATTGCCAAGCGGAGTGCAGAATTGGAAAATTGCACTCCGGGAAATAGCTGATATATTCTCCAAACAAAGCTCAATACATGGACTCGATAAAGTGTTTTGTAAAAAATTAGAACCCCGAAAAAGGTAGCTCTACATATTTTATATTTATATAATTATATTCGAAAGACCTCATTCTTATGCTTTTAGAACCCTCTGGCTTATTGCATTTCTGGCCGCACTGACAACCTGTTGTTATGTCTGCACCATTTTGGCCGATCGTTATAATGATCGCACATTTGTCACCGTTATCGACAATACGCAATACCCCGTCTATAAGATACCATTTCCAGAGGTGACAATTTGCAATCGAAATCGCTTGAATTGGCAACGTTTGAATGCGGCGCAAATCAAATTCCTGCACGCACAGGATCTGCACTCCTTGGAATTGCGTGCATTATTCGCACGTATTCTGGCGCTCTATGATGATATGGTTTATGCCAATTTCGAGTCCTTTCAGACACTGTCTAAGGAATCGCTGCTGCCACAACTCAACTATATCAATTTCACCAATGTCGTCGACTTTATGTCGTGGCGTTGCGATGAAATATTTCATAATTGTACCTGGCGCAATAGTGACATCGACTGTTGTGCCATATTTCTGAAACGTCGCAGTCAGTTGGGTCAGTGTTTGGCCTTTAATACGGTGGAGGCCGAAGAGGGTGCGAGAATGTTGCGCTTGGATGAATTGTGGCCTTGGCACAATGGCCAGGCGGGTCCCAAAAGTGGTTTGACACTGAGAGTGGAACTAAATGAGGCGTCGCATTATGGCAACAGTACCACCGATAAAGGCATTACGGTCAGTTATATTACTAAAAGGTTGTCTTAGTGATGTCTAAATATTAATTACAGATAATGCTTGGTGAACCCTATGTTTACAACAGTTTCCCGATGGATGTATCCAAAAATACAAGAACCACAATCGGTATTAATGCTGTTATGCATTTCTATGATGACTATACCAGACGTCTCTCCTCCAGTCTGCGAGAATGTGTTTTTGCGGTGAGTTATACTAAATTTTCAAAATCCCTAGTTCAAAAACTACTCAATTCTCCTAAGGATGAACAAAATAGCATTGATTTCAAGACACTACGCGGTCACAAATACATGTTCGAAAATTGTCAGTCGGAGTGTCAACAGGAATATTTGATAAAGTATTGCAATTGCACGCTGGATTTACTGTTTCCACCGGGTAAATATACCATCTCAAAGTTAAACCACTTACTTTAGTATGAAACGATTTTTATTTCCAGCGCAATATCGTGTTTGCAAACTCGTCGATATGCCCTGCTTAGCCAAGTACAATTGTAAGTATATCGATTGATATTGTTTCGGGTACTTATTGTACTGTTTTTTAAGCATATCTACTGTATATCGAACAAATTGGTGAAAGTGAATATGTTTTTGCGAATACCACCGGCATAGTTTGCAAGTGTTTTCTGAATTGCTATTCACTGACGTACATCAACGATCTACGTTCCATGATGTTGAATCCGTCTATTATGTCGGAGACTACTTCGATTGTGGATTTGGATATATATTACATGGCCGACTATATACTTGTGTATAGAACCAACTTAATATATACATGGGCTGATTTAATGGGTAAGTATTGGGTGTACTCGCAGAATATTTGAACTCCTGTCGACGATATAAGGACTTCTTAAGCATTTTTGGAGTTCTAAATAATTTAAATAAATGTGTAGTGATTAAGATATTCGGGAGTTTTTTACAAAACTTGGAATTATTCTTGAGAAACTCCTGAGTAAATAGAAAATGCTTTGTTTCTTAGAAATTGATGTATTTGAGAGTTCTAAGATGCTTGTTATATATTCGTGAATTTCCCATAATCTAAAGAGTACTGTAGAATTTTGAGTTTTTTTAAAACATAATGGGAATTCGGACACATGAAAGTTGATAAGTTACCTGGAATAACTAAAAACCTTTGGCATAAACTCTGGATAAATTCAAGATATCTTCAAAAACTCGGAAATTGAAGAGAATACTGAGTGCACTACGGAGAGAAGAAACTGATTCTAAACTAGGTACGTAACTCGTTCTTCGGAGATAGTGAACCGGTTCTAGTTCTGCCACTTCATATGAAACCAACTGGCAACTTTTACATGATATTATCCTAGGAAGAGGAGCAGATTCATGATTTTTGACAAAACTCTGGAGATCTCAAGAAAATGAAATACCCATTCTTAAGAAACTCTGGAGTTCCTTTGGTTTTTCGAAATTTCAAAATGTTTGTAAAAAGTCGTTGACTCCTCGATTTTTCTTAAGAAACTCGAGAATTACAGATACTCGAGAGAATTTCGGAAATTCTATAATACCTTTCAGCTCAGAGTTCTTTACAGTTTCGAGATTTAAAAAAAAATCTGGAGATCTTTATAAACTATGAAGTCCTTCAGGAATTTTGTATTTTCTCTTATATATATTTTTTTTTCAGTATCCTTTGGTGGCATCGTTGGACTGTTTTTGGGTTGTTCTTTAATTAGTGCTGTAGAATTGACATATTTCTTAATGTTCGATATGCCAGAATGGATGCTGCAAAATCATAAGAATACAAAGAAAATAAATGCTATAAAAAGCAAAAATAAACGGCAGAATATTATAAAAGTGTTGCCAGCAAAATAATGCAATCATAATAAACAATAATAAAGTTATAAGAAAATAAAAATACAACTCTTTGAATATTATAGAACAATTAAAAGACAACTATAAGTCAACTATTAGCAATTTTAAGACAACATTAAATAAAACAGCTATTAGACAACTATTAGACATATATAAGACAACTATAAAACAACTATAAAACAACTATAAGACAACTATATAAACAAGTACAAGCTAACAATAATACAACTATATGTCTACTTAAAGACAATTATAAGATAACTTTAAGACAACTATAAAATAAGTATAAGACAATTTTAAGACAACTTTAAAAACTCTAAAACAACAATTATAAGACAATTATTTGGCAACTATAAAACCACTTTTAGACAAATATAAGACAACTGTAAGACAACTATAAGACAACTACAAGACAAATATAAGACAACTATAAGACAGTTATAAGACAAATATAAGCCATCTATAAGAAAACTATAAGACAACTGTAATACAACTATAAGACATATATAAGACAAGTATAAGACAACTTTAATAGAACTGTAAGACAACTATAAGACCACTATAACAGAAATATAAGTCATCTATAAGACAGCTATAAGACAAATATAAGACATATATAAGACATCGATAAGACAACTACAAGACAAATATAAGACAACTGTAAGACAACTACAAGACAAATATAAGACAACTGTAAGACAACTGTATTAGAACTGTAAGACAACTGTAAGATAACTATAAGACCACTATAAGACAATTATAACTCATCTATAAGACAACTATAACACAACTATAAGACAACTATAAGACAACTACATAACAACTATAAGACGACTATAAGAAAACTATTAGAAAACTATAAACCAACTATTAGGCAATTATAAGACAAATATAAAACTATACCACAACTATAGTCAACCAACTATACGACAACTGTAGACATATTTAAGACAACTATAAGTAAACTGTAAGTAAATTATTAGACTAGTTTTACAACAATATCGAACAAAATATTATTAAAATGTTGCAGGAAAAATAATGATAATTTTCATATATTTTTTTATATATTAATGATAAAAATTCATTAATACATTATTTAAAAAAAATTTAATTTAAAAAATATAATTTTAAAAAACTCCAAATAAATGTCTACGAAGTGGTGTCAAGCACAATTACTCATTTTAGCAAGAACTAAAAGGAAGCAAATTCTATTTCAAGTGCAAACAAACGCCTCAAGTGGCTCGAAGGACCATTTTGCTGTCATTTTCACGGTCTGGTGCAACATAAAGTGGCCTGAAGAAGGCGTATTTCTTGTAGCTATTGTTCGCAGGCGACAAAGTCTAGTGATAGTCTTTATACCATTTTTGATTAGGGTTTTTTTTTTACATCCAAAGTTTTTAGTATTTTTGTAAAATTTAAAATTTTCTATAGTATATTTTTGTTAAATTTGAATGTAATTATCATGTACTAATATTTCAAGTTATACCTCACCTTTAATACAAACACAAGTCAATTAATTAAAGTCAACTTTCGAAATGCATTTCATTTGTACTTCAATTAATATGCATTTCATTCCACTTCAAATGAGCAGCAGAACAGAATAGCTCTATGGCTTATTACTAAAATATTTACTGAAGTATTTCCGAACAAATAACTCTGTAATTAAGTCAAGCAACTAAACCCCTCGATGCACTCATTCAGTCTGTTTCAACATGGCTTAAGACAGACGTAACTCGAATCTCGAGAAGACAATTGAAAATTGTTGAAATTCCGTAAAATTATTGATGAGAGTTTTGTATACTATGGTAGGTACCTACTACAAACCGAAAACACTGCTTATTTCGCAGTTCGACTTATAGCAAAAGCATTGCATACTTTCAGGCATCAATCACTTATAACGAATTTAGCATCCAGCCAACGCCCAGCTAAACCACATACACAAATCATTGTCGTCGACTTCCTAATTGAATAAATCATTTCAATATTAGCAGAATTTGCGCCAAATGCTATATAGCATTTACACAAATATAAATAAATTAAGCGCCAAAAAGTATGCAAGCTTTTAGCTGTTTTCACCTTAAAGTATGCTTTGCAAGGTAATATTTTTTTCGTAAAAGTGTCACCAAAAGCACATAAATAATGTAAACGTAGTAAAATTAACTCAACGTGCTACCAGCTACAGACTTAATTCACCCTACTTTCTGTGGCTTCTTTTGCTGCTTTTTTTGTATTAGGTGGTTGCATATTTTTTTTCTTATAATGCCCCAAGCTGCTGCTTTACGAATGCCAGTCACATTGGCACCTTACGTTTTTTTTTTGTACTATGAATACTATTAACGTTTACCGCATGGCCTTGCAGAAAAATCCCAAAAAGAGCAACCCGTACTTGTCGCGCAATAGGGAAGTAAAATGAAAAGCGTCGCAAATTTAAAGCTAACCCTGAAAATCCGCAACGCGTGTTAAAAAAAAAATTATTTTCACTAAAATCTCAGCTATGTTGACAGCCGCAAAATCATAAATTTTATAAAATATGCGTCTTGGCGGTGGCGACAACTAAAAGCAGAAAAAAAATTGGGGAAATCCGTGGCGCCAACACGACCTGGTCTCTATCGTTGACATTTTTAAATTTGAATTATTCAAGAGCAGAGGTCGGCACATGGTTTTATTATTTTATTTTTTTATATATTTTTTTTCAATATTTTTTATTAGAGAACATATAGCACCGAGTGTTAAATAAGAGCCTGTCGTGAATATGGTGGACTACCTTTATAAGGTATGCTGCGAAAATCTTAAGGGTATTCATACCAAAAACACTAAATTAAATTAAGTTTGTAAACTTACAAAAATTTATGCTGTAACTGTGGTAAGTATAAAATTGAAAAACTTTTCTAATAATTTTTGGCATACAAAAATTATTTATTTTATTATAAACCCAACATATTGCCACTTAATTTCGCCATTTTTATGTATTTTATGTTTTATATACTCTTTTTTTTTTTGGTACTTTATCGTACTTTGCATTGTCGTAAATAAATTTTACTTCTTAAGTTATTGGCAAAGGATTTGCATGTCCTCAGTTTTAAGGAGTACCTAAACCATTCCATTACGGTAGGCCTTACCATTTTACGTAGCACTTAAAACTCAAATATTAAAAAAAAAAAAAAAATTCTTTTAAATTGCCCAACAATTATTTGTATTCTTTGAATTTGTTTTCAATTTAGAATTTATTTTATTTTAGATTTTATACTGCATTTTTTATTTTGGTTATATAAATATAAATTTAAACAGAATAAACATTCTGCCACTTTGTGCTCAATTAATTTAAGAGTTAGGTTTGCTAAAAAGTTAAGAGTTAGAAATTATTTAGATGTACTTTTAATTGGCAACAGACATTTGTCTATCTTTGAAGAGTAATTGTAAAGATTTTTCGAATTACTTTAACGATAGTGTCAGTTTCTGTGTGCATCCTTTTGTCAGCATTATTGGGAAATTGTTTAAATTACACAACAAATTGGCATCTTAGACAATGGCAGACAGTGGTATAAATTAGGAAAAATTTGGTAAAATTTCCAATAAGTTTTATTTTGGGTAAAATTACCTATTATTTATATAAAAAAAAGTCGACAACTATAAGGCAACTATAACACTATTTTAAGACAACTATAAGACAAGTATAAGACGAGTATAAGATGACTATAATACAACTGTAAGACAACTGTAAGACAACTATAAGACAACTATAAGACAACTATAAGACAAGTATAAGACAAATATAAGACAACTATAAGACAACTATAAGAGAACTGTAAGACAACTATAACATGAATTCACAATTTCAATTTGGGCAGGAGCTTCAAAATCCTTTTTGGAGTAGGAACCGAATTCAGCAACATGCGTATATTTGATAGGATATGAAAATATTGCATCCGGTTCTCTTGAGCTCCGAGAAACCGTGGGGTAAGTCCATATTATAGGTATTACAATGGAAAGTGTTTGAGAGGAATAGAAGGCGTGATGCCAGTAGGTCTTGTGTTCTCTCGTTCAACTCGGACGTCGAACCAAGTTCAACAGAACCGCGTATTAAAGACATAATTCTTTTTTTAGTCACAGATACATTTGTGGAACAATCTATCTGAGTATGTTTTCCCCGACATTTTCGATATTGGCAAATTTAAAACAAACATCCACCGACACTAGTCCATCTTTAATCCTTTCTTTTAACCTATCATCCTTTCATATTATCAAAACTGTGCATTGCATAAATAGGGGGCATACCCTGATCGTTGGTTAATTTGTAAAAATAAGACAACTGTAAGAAAGAAAATAAGACAAATTTACAACAACTGCAAGACAACTATCATAAAAATATAAGAAAACTGTGAAGCAAATGTAAGACAACTGTAAGACAACTGTAAGACAAATGTAGGACAACAGTAAGACAACTGTAAGACAACTGTAAGACAACTGTAATACAACTGCAAGACAACTGTAAGACACCTGTAAGACAACTGTAAGATATCTGTAAGACAACTGTAAGGCAACCGTAAGACAACTATAAGACAACTGTAAGATAACTGTAATACAAATGCAAGACAACTATAAGACAAATAGAAGACAACTATAAGACAACTATAAGACAACTAAAAGCAACTATAAGACAACTGTAAGACAACTGTAATACAAATGCAAGACAACTATAAGACAAATAGAAGACAAATAGATGACAACTATAAGACAACTATAAGACAACTAAAAGACAACTATAAGACAACTGTAAGAGAACTATAAGACAACCGTAAGGCAACTATAATAACTAGGAGACAATTATAAAACCATTTTTTGACTAATCGTCCCCTGAAAATTTCTTTGGTTCAAACTTTCTTATTCTGTTAAACATTTTTGGTTATCGCGCATCAAATCTACGATATTCAGCATTGAATATGTTCCAAATCATAAATTTCATCCTATTTTAATGCAAATTCAAATCTTCTTTATCGTTTTTCTCGAAATCGCCTCAATGGCGTTTGAGGCAAATAAATTCTCAGGTGACGTTATTGCAAAATTGCAAAATTTTTATTGAAATATTTCTGAAAAATTGAGGAAGTGGAAAATCGTCTATGCTAAGGGAAAGGTAATCCGGAAAATCAAACAAAAAAAAATTGAGGAAGTGGAAAAAATTGAGGAAGTGGAAAATCGTCTATGCTAAGGGAAAGGTAATCCGGAAAATCAAAAAAATGATAAAATTAATAGTTTTTACTATTAAATTTAGTCAATAGCATAAACTATTTCAATCGGTAAATACCATTAAACACTACAAAATTATTTATGAGTTTATATGAAAATATTGATTTATGTATACTATTAAATCAATTAACTGTCCCATTGACAAATTTTAATGGGATTTTAGGAGTTTTTTTTCTGAGTGCATGGATGGGATAAATGATAGTTAAACTGGTCTACAGTTATGATTTATGGCATACCAATTTAATTACTCTAATCTCTGCTAAACGTACACTCAGAAAAATATACTATAGAATCAATCGTTTTTTTTGCTAATAAAATTATTCAGTTGGATAAATTATTATTTTAATAGGTAAATCCCATTTAATACTACAAAATACTATTAAATTTTTTTTTTGTTTATATGAAAATATTTATTTTTTGTATACTATTGAATCAATAACTATCCTATTGAACAAATTTTAAATATGGTAAATACACATACAACAATTTTATTAGAAAAATAAAGAGATCAATGGTAGCTTTTTTGATATTCATCATTTTTGTCATGTTAGAAAATCATTTTTTTAAATTTATTGTATGTGTGAAATTTCAGCATTAGACGAAGGAATCGGGGAAGGATTCAGTCCTTACTGGGTTAATGAAGTAACTTATGAGAAGCATGTAAATCATACTAATTTACTAGTATCTTATGCCTCATGTAAAATTTAAGTTAAAACTTTAATATTAATTTTAAAATAAATATATAATAGAAAAAATGTTTCAACTTGAATAAAACTCGAAATAAGGACCAAAAAGTTTAAAAATGTTTGTAAACTTTTCAAATACTAAAAAAGCAATTCTACCCTATTACTGTATGGTGTGTTCTCATGTAGTATTTATTTATTTATTTTAAATCAAACAAAGCAAATGTGTAATGTTATCTCAAATCTCTGAAAGCCAAAGCATATTAAGTGTCGCTCCTTCGAAGACAATTTAAAAGGACTCTTACATAATTATTGTTATTGTTGTTGTTTTTATTGCTATTGTTCGCTGCCTGCCTGGCTGCAACAAAGCCATAGATAAACAATTTTATTAACTACTCTTCGAGTGAACAAATAAATCCTTGTTTGGCTAGAAAATTGCAGTCGAGTCAATTTTACGCACACACACACATACGGACACAGACGGACACTTGTTAGTGCAGGAAGGATATTTATTGATTTTCGAATTTTTGTTCGTTTTATGTGCTGCAGTACTACGAATGGGGGTCTATTATATCCACCGTGTCGTGTGAGGCGTCGTGTGTGAAGTTGGGACTTGCGTGGGCGACCGGAAATAGCAAGCGGAAGTTTATTTTGCGCAGAGAGCTTAAACTTCCGCTCTTATTCAATTTTAAACTTTGCTTAACTGTTGGCTAAAACACGTGTGGAGCGTCGAAGAGAAGGCACAGTGTGCGTAGCTTGTTGCGTCTTTTGAAGTAGTTTTTGTATTTAATTTGAGGGGGTTTTAAGAGGTTTCTATTAGTTAAATTTAGTACTGAAAACTCAAATTAAGTTATATGTGTTATATTCTTTTTTTTTATATTTTGTAACTTATTTAAATTTAAAAAATATAAAAAATTATTTAAAATATTTTTTTTATTTACAATTTTTGATATTATTACTGTTGAACATAAATAATAATAAATAATGAATAACTGTTGAACATAAAAAGTTAAATTTAGAGTGCAAATTCTACTTTAGAGTGAACATTCTAATTTTGAATGAAATTTTGAATTTTATGGAAATTCGAGTTTGAGAGTGAAAAATTCGAATTTTGAGTGAAAATTCGAATTTTGAGTGAAAATTAGAATTTTGAGTGAAAATACGAATTTCGAGTGAAAATTCGAATTTTAAGTGATAATTCGAATTTTGATTAAAAATTCGAATTTTGAATGAAAATTCGATTTAAAATTTGATTTATGAGTGAAAATCGTATTTTGAGTGATAATTCGAATTTTGAGTAAAAATTCAAATTTTGAGTAAAAATCGAATTTTGAGTCAAATTTCGAATTTTTAGTGATACATTTTTTGTGATAAATCGATTTTTTTAGAGAAGAATTTTTAGTTTAAAATGGAATTTTTAGTAAAATTTAAAATTTTGAGTGAAAACTCGAATTTTGAGTGAAAAGTCGAATGTTAAGTAAAAATTAGAATTTTGAGTGAAAAGTCGAATGTTGAGTAAAAATTCGAATTTTGAGTAACAATTCGAATTCTGAGTAACAATTCGAATTTTGAGTGAAGATTAGAATTTAGAGTGAAATTTTAAAATTTGTGTTAAAATTCGAAATTTAAGTGAATGTTTGAAGCGATTTCGAATTTTTAGTAAATTTTTGAAATCAAATTTATAGTGAAAACTCGGATTTAGAGTGGAAATTTGAATTTTGAATGAAAATTCGTATTTTAGTACAAATTCATATTTTGAGTGATAATTTAAATTTTGAGTAAAAAAAAAATTCGAATTTTAAGTGCAAATTCGAATTTTGAGTGAAAATTCGAATTTTGAGTGAAATTTCGAATTTTAAGTAAAAAATTAAATTTTTGCTGATATTTCGTTTTTTTTTAGAAATGTTGAGTGTAGATTCGAATTTTAAGGGAAATTTTTTTAGTGAAATTTCGAATTTTTATTAAAAGTTCGAGTTTTTAGTATTTCCAATATTTAGTTAAATTCGAATTTTCAGTTAACATTGGAATTTTAAGTGAAAATTCGAATTTTAAAAAATTTAAATATTGAGTCAACATTCGAATTTCGAGTGGAAATTCAAATTTTTTAAAAATTTTGAATTTTTATTGAAATTTCGAATTTTTAGTAAACATTGAAGTTTTTTCTGATATTTCGTTTTGTTTTAGTAGCGATTCGAATTTTAAGGTAAATTTCGAATTTTTAAGGTAAATTTCGAAATAACTTTCTAATTTTAAGTGAATTTTCCTCATATTATAAGTAAAAATTCGGATTTTGATTGAACATTTGAATTTAAGTAAAAATTTGAATTTTTATTGTAACTCGAATTTTTAATGTTTTAGTGTAATTTTGATTATATAGTTTAAATTCTAATTTTCAGTTATAATACGAATAATGAGTGAAATTACGATTTTTTTTTAGTACAAATTTAAATTTTTAGTTAAATTTCGAATTTTGATTGAAATTTCAAATTTTGATTGAAATTTCAAATTTTAAGTGAAATTTCGAATTTTAATTGAAATTTACAATTTTTAGTGAAATTTCAAACTTTTAGAAATATTTCAGATTTTTAATGAAATTTTGAATTTCTAGTGAAATTTCGAGTTTTTGATTGAAATTTCATATTTTGAGTGAATTTTCGAATTATCTAGTGAAATTTCGAATTTTGATTGAAATTTACAATTTTTAGTGAAATTTCGAACTCTTAGTAATATTTCAAATTTTTAATGACATTTTGATTTTGTAGTGAAATTTTTAATTTCTGGTGAAATTTCGAATTTTTAAAGAAATTTCGAATTTTTAGTGAAATTTCGACTTTTCTAGTG
Organism: Dryomyza anilis; assembly: GCA_951804985.1. Taxonomy (NCBI): domain Eukaryota; kingdom Metazoa; phylum Arthropoda; class Insecta; order Diptera; family Dryomyzidae; genus Dryomyza; species Dryomyza anilis. The sequence continues at coordinate 110,678,115 of OX638131.1, read as the reverse complement.
AAATTTCGAATTTTAATTGAAATTTACAATTTTGAGTGAAATTTCGAACTTTTAGTAATATTTCAAATTTTGAATGAAATTTTGATTTTGTAGTGAAATTTTGAATTTTTAGTGAAATTTCGAGTTTTTAGTGATATTTCGAATTTTTAAAGAAATTTCGAATTTTTAGTGAAATTTCGAATTTTCTAGTGAAATTTCGAATTTTGATTGAAATTTTCAATTTTGAGTGCAATTTCGAACTTTTGGTAATATTTCAAATTTTTAATGAAATTTGGATTTTGTAGTGAAATTTTGAATTTGTAGTGAAATTTCGAATTTTTAGTGAAAATTCGAATTTTTAGTGAAATTTCGAATTTGTAGTGAAATTTCGAATTTTGAGTAAAATTACGAATTTGTAGTGAAATTTGTTATTTTGCGTGAAATTTCGAATTTTGAGTAAAAAATCGAAAAGTTAATTTATAATGAAATTTTGAATTTTTATTGAAATTTTAATTTTATAATGATATTTCGAATTTTTAATACAATTTCGATTTTTTTGTGAAATTTCGAATTTTCAATTCAATTCGAATTTTTTTAGTTGAATTCAATTTTTTAGTGAAATTTTGAATTTTGAGTAATAATTCAAAATTATTTGTGTTATTTTAAATTTATATTGATTTTATAGTGAAAATTTAAATTTTAGTAAAAACTCTATTTGATTATTAAATATGTTTCTTTAAATTCGAAACACTATAAAATTTATGGATTTTCTGATGATACTCTCGCAAACCTTTCAAGTAACTTGTTACATCTCTGCAAATATCCCATCAATTACTTGGCTATTTGAAAAATCTCACCTCAGCAAATAAATCGTTTTTATTGCTTCATTTCCAGAGCCATCGACGGGTGTGCGATCCTTATGAATTCGCAATAAAATAAACAGAAAACACATTCACACCTACTACGAATGCGTTGACATGCTTTTAAATAAATTGAATTTAGTCGAGAGTCCTTCTCGAACAAATTGCTACACAAACTCTCAAGCACTTGCAGAAGATTTACGCCGTTCTACACGGTTTTTTCAATTTTTTCCACTAACCGTAGCAGTTTTTGTGTGCATTGATTCAGCTACTTCTATTTTATACTTTTTGCTACGCGCTCGTCAGGCGCTGACTCGTTCACATTAAGCCCGAAACTGCAAATGGCTTGCGAATCACTTACCTGTTAAATTTTATTGCATACTTTATGGCGTGCGACGATGGATGTTTTTTTTTTACTTCTGTGCGTTACAGAAACCCATTGTGTTGGAGTTTGGAGTAGCGCAGTGAAGTATGGACTCTGTGTGTTTTCAAAAATATGTTCAGAATGTCTGTAATGAGTTGTAATTGTCAACAGTCGACAAGATTTGCTGCCTTGCTGCCATTTTATGACAATTTTGTGCGAACACAATTTACATTAAATTGTCGTTTATGTCCTTCTATTGTATGCTTTATGTGTCTGTCTGTCCGTCCGTCTGTCTATCTGTTATTCACATGAATGTGACTCTTGTGGCATGTCATCAAGTTAATTGAATTCTGTGGCACATGTTCTCGAGCAGGACTTTTGCGTTTTTAATTTTATCAAATGTAATGCATTTCTCTTGAATTTCTGCAAAATATTACATTTTATTTTATTTATGAGTAACAATTTAAATTAAAATTGTATATATGCTAATTTAATATTTTTGTGACATAAATTTACTTTTAGAAAGTAACTTTTGTACGCATTTTGTTATTTTTCAGGATTTTAAATAATTTATTCTATTTGAAGTTGGAAAAGAAATTTCATTGGATTTTAATGGTACGTTGGACCAAACATTATTTAAATTTCCACAAAACAAAGAGTATAGTCAACTTCTTGCATTTGAATTGATAATTTATCATCAATCAAATCATTCAATTACATGACATCACAGAATTTTGTCATTTTAAAAATTATTTTTAAAAATTAACATTGAGACCTTACCTCAAATTGAGAAACTTACAAACAAAATTGAGTTATTACATTTAAAATTATGAAAATTTAGAAAAAAATTAAATGAAATTCAGATTTTTAATTTTAAATGACAAAATTATAATAATTCGAATGTTTCAGTATTAATATTGCGAAAATTACAAATGATGTAGCATTAAAATGAAAAAACTCAAATTTATTTTTAATTTTATCAAGTGAAAATGAAAAATATAAAAATGAATTTTGAAATGGAAACCTTTTAATTTTATTTGAAATATTCGCAATATTACAAAACATTTTACTAATTTATGTATGTCGAGTAAGCATTATATCCTTCCTATTAATATAATAAATCTGTTTGTTCGTTTGTACGTTTGTACGTTTGTACGTTTGTACGTTTGTACGTTTGTACGTTTGTTCCGCTTCTCCGTCTAAACGGCTGATCCGATTTCCTTGAAATTTTGACCACAGATGCGGTATGGTCTGGAAGGAATGATAGGCTATATATGGGCGGGATTGGACAAAGAGGCGTGGCACCTCCCATACAACCTAAACTTTCAATACGATATAACTCGGCACTTTCACCAGCTACGAACATGAAACAAAAAACTCAAATACACAAAAAAAATTAAAAACAAAAAACCAAAAGCACAAAACAAAACAAAAGCAAAAATACAAAAACAAAAGCAATCACGTTTGTTCCGCTTCTCCGTCTAAACGGCTGATCCGATTGTCTTGAAATTTTTACCACAGATGCGGTATGGTCTGGAAGGAATGATAGGCTATATATGGGCGGGATTGGGCAAAGAGGCGTGGCACTTCCCATACAACCTAAACTTACAATACGATATAACTCGGCACTTTCACCAGCTACGAACATGAAACAAAAAACTCAAATACAAAAAAAAAATTAAAAACAAAAAAGCAAAAGCACAAAACAAAACAAAAGCAAAAATACAAAAACAAAAGCAATCACGTTTGTTCCGCTTCTCCGTCTAAACGGCTGATCCGATTGTCTTGAAATTTTTACCACAGATGCGGTATGGTCTGGAAGGAATGATAGGCTATATATGGGCGGGATTGGACAAAGAGGCGTGGCACCTCCCATGCAACCTAAACACGATATAACTCGGCACTTTCACCAGCTACGAACATGATACAAAAAAACTCAAATACAAAAAAAAATGTAAAAACAAAAAAGCAAAAGCACAACACAAAACAAAAGCAAAAATACAAAAACAAAACCAATCACATAAAACCACAATCCAAACTAAATGAAAAACAAAAAAAGGAAAGAAAACGAAAAACAAACTCACCACACTAAAACTAACCAAACTAAAACTCACCACACTAAAATTCACCCTTAAATTAACCACACTAAAACCCACCACACTATAATTCACCACACTAAAACTCACCACACTAAAATTCACCACACTAAAACTCACCACACTAAAACTCACCACACTAAAACTCACCACACAAAAACTCACCACACAAAAACTCACCACACTAAAACTCACCACACTAAAACTCACCACAGAAAAACTCACCACACTAAAACTCACCACACTAAAACTCACCACACTTAAACTCACCACACTAAAACTCACCACACTAAAACTCACCACACTTAAACTCACCACACAAAAATTCAACACACTAAAACTCACCACACCAAAATTCACCACACTAAAACTCACCACACTAAAACTCACCACACTAAAACTCACCACACTAAAACTCACCACACAAAAACTTACCACACTAAAACTCACCACACTAAAACTCACCACATTTAAACTCACCACACAAAAATTTAACACACTAAAATTCACCACACTAAAACCCACCACACTAAAATTTCACCACACTAAAACTCACCACACTAAAATTCACCACACTAAAACTCACCACACTAAAATTTCACCACATATAAACTCACCACACTAAAACTCACTACACTCAAATTTCGCCACACGAAAACTCACCGCACTAAAATTCACAACACTAAAACTCACCACACTAAAACTAACCACACAAAAATTCACCACACTAAAACTTACCACACTAAAACTCACCACACTAAAACTCACCACACTAAAACTAACCACACAAAAATTCAACACACTAAAATTCACCACACTTAAACTCACCACTCTAAAATTTCACCTCACTAAAACTCACCACACTAAAACTCACTACACTAAAATTTCACCACATTAAAATTCACCACTTTTAAACTCACCACATTAAAACTCACAACACTCAAATTTCGATACACTAAAACTCACCACACTAAAACTCACCGCACTAAAATTCACCTCACTAAAACCCACCACACTATAATTAACTACACTAAAACTCACCACACTTAAAAACACCACACCAAAACTAACCACAATTAAACTCACCACTCCAAAATTCACCACATCTAAACTCACCACACCGAAACTCACTACATTAAAACCCACCACACTAAAACTTCTACTGGGAAAAACTCTACGGGGAAGAATTCTACGGGAAAGAATTCTACCGGGAACAATTCTACCGGGATGAATTCTACGTTGAGAATTCTACGGGAAAGCGTTCTATGTGGATTTTCCGGGAAGATTTCTACTGGGAATAATTCTGCGGAGAAGCGCAATCTGAGAAAAAATTGTCTTTGAGAAAAGTTGTTTTGGCGGAGAATTATTTGGTTACCACATTTATAAAACCAATAAAAAAATTTCAACAGCTAAGCACGGGCCCCTCATATAAATAATAAAATGTTTTTTATAATAATAAAATTGCTCCATATCTTTGAATTCAGAAAATCTTGGCACGAGTCGTGCACGGGTCCAGCTAGTATAAAATAATGTACAAAAACTACTTGAGAACTACTTGAGAACTACAAAGTATGGAACAAAATGAACGAAAATTAAATTTTTTTGATTGAAATTTGGTTTGTTGAACAGCATTCATCAATATGATGTACATATATGTTGTATTTTATATATTTCATCATTCATATGATGAAACGTATTCTTCATACACTTCATCATATTGATTCTTCATACACTTTTTCGCCCATTCATCAAATTGATAATGAATGATTTGATGTTTGGTAGTTGTCAGTATTATGAATCGTTCTTCAATACAATGATTCATGGTTTGAAGAATGAAATTCATCAATGTGAAGACGATTTTTTTTATGTGTAATCATCATTCAACAAAAAAAGTATTGTGTTGTTTTTTAAAACATTACAACTTACCCATGTAACCACGGCTCGACAATTGACACAAACTCTTGTGGCAAATGTGTAGCTTTTAAGTTACCTCTAACACCAGTGTTGCAAACTAGTAATTTTTAGTTGCAAAGAGGTGGCTAAGAACATGTATGGAACATACGCAATAATATGTCACAATACTGTGATATATAACATTCTAATAATGGAACATAAATTTTGTTCCAAAGCGGAGGGGAAGAACATGTGTGGGACAATGCAATAATATATCACAATGCTGTGAAATATAAGTCAAACATTCCGATAATAAAACTTATACGATAATGGGCGGAGCTAACATTGTTGTTATGACGTGGCAAAATAGTGGCAAATTAAAAAATGTATTATGTTCCATATATGTTGCATGCATATAATGAAGAACCTAATAGGAACATGTTTATAAATAATATAGCTAATTAACTTTAAAATGATATAAATGTATATTATTATACACAAAATATTTATTATATCAACTACATATGTCTATGGAACGATGGGTTGTAAAAAAGGATAGTCGGAATAGTATAATTTAAAAAATTAGAAAAAAACACTGTTCACAAATTGCATTTGTTTAACTGCGCGTTAAAATTAGAGAGGGTAGAATATAAGATTTAATTTGAAAACTTGAACCGTTTGTTAAATTAGAGTTGTAGTTTGCCAAAAAATCTGTTCGTAAAGACTTCTATTATTATGCCATAGCATATTTTTGACATTATGTGCAGTTTTATTACACAACAAACATTCGCGTTAATGGCACTGCCTAGGATCTTTATTATTATTTTTTTCAATCCACACAAGTTCCACATTTAAAATTATAGTTCAAGTTCCAAATAGGTGAACCGTCACTTTAATGGATTAAAATTTGTGGCAACTAAGCCTCGACCCGGGTTTTTTTAACTGGCAATTAGGTGGCAAATAAGTATTTTTCGCATGATATAGAACAAACACTTTAATGGCAATTGTGTGGATACCACTAAAGTTGCCACAAAGTGGTTACTTGGGTAGCGTTAACTATTTCATATTCATTCGGCCGGATGCAATGCCAGTGATTACGAACTCGAAATTAAAATTTGAAAACTCGAAATGGCAGATCCAATATCCATCTGATTTTCATGGGGATGCATGGGGATTTTCGGGGTGAAAAATATAATGGTTGATTTTAAAAAATGTATATGTATATAATTATGGGTATTTAATGAATATATTTTTTCAAATTATAAATAACAAAATATTAATAACGTTAACAGTTGAATTTTTTAATATTCCTTTTTCAATTTAACTTTTAACGTAAAATATATTTTTTTTTATTTTATCCGCCATATATGATGATCAAGGCTAACAATTGGAAAACAGGGAAAATATGTATGGATTTTGGTCTAAAAAATATGGATCAAAAAGCACAAATAATGGATCAAAAAAACTTTAAATATGGATCAAAAACGTATAATATATGTATATTAATTTTGTTTTATTTTAATTATTCAGCCTTCCCGTGAAATTTTGATTTGTAAAAAATAAATTGTACTAAAAAAATATTTTTTTTTCAAACCAAATTGTTTTTCTAATGCCCGATTTACATGTATGTATCTTGTGTGGGTTTTACTGTATCGCCTTCATATAAAAATATAATTTTTTTGGAAAAATGCAACCCTACACAGAAAAAAATAATCGACGTAAATACAGCAATCAAAATTAATTGTACACCATTCATTGGTCTAGCAATGACATTTTTGCCATTTTCATGTATTGAGCAAACACATTCGCTAAAAATGTTATTTGCGACCAAAAATATACCAATAAATGATTTTGCTTAAGTAGCAAATTATTTAATTGTTATGGTCGACGTTTTAACAGCATTTTTGTATTTTCACAGTATTCTTATAATTCTTTTTTAGTTTATTAAAAAAGAATAATATAAATTCTTGTGAAAGTATATAACAAATATACTTTTCTGATGATGAAGAATAATTAAATATACAACTATTGCCATCATCATCATTTTCAACGACACCAATAGAGTATGATCAAACTCTATAAGCGATTCTTTTGACATGAACAAAATGTGAACTGATATGCGCGCCAACCGCAAACTAAAAATTCTAATTCTAAGCGAATTCCACCAATTTCACCAGCGCTGTAAGCGAGTACACGAACACACACCACGCACTGTTATAGCGACCACGCACTGCTACAACGACCACTCACTGCTATAACATCAACGAGGTATGCGAATACATATAGCTGTTGCCAGCAAATGCGATTGCTAATATGATGAATGTGTACGCTAATACAATTAATAATTTAGTCGGCGCAGTTTTAGCAATAATTTGATTGTGTTGATGTACATTTTTGGCTATATTTACGATTTTTTTTTCTGTGTAAGGGATACGGTGATTCTCACAGAAGATACAATGTAAATCGAACATAAGGTTATATTGATTGAATCATATTTTTGGTATGTAAAAAAAGTCTTATACTGAACCATTATATATTTGAGTTAATTACAAAAAAACAGATGAACACCATTAATCCTTCAAAACTCTTTTGTATAATGGGAATGTACTTTCTATATCAAATAGGTCACTGTGCCCTTGTCTTTGCTTTACGCACAAACAAATTTGCTACAAATTACAATCTCTTGTCTCCTGTAGCGTTATCCAGATATAGTATCCTTCAGAAATTTATTAAAATTGATACATGTGAGTAAGTTTTTATCAAAAATATGGATTTATATGGATTAATTCAAATATATGGAATTTTACCTAATAATTCTTATAATAATTCAGGGGCTCATTCTATGACTCAAAAAAAAATAAGAAAATGTGAAGTAAAATTATATCCTACTTTGCACCCTGTTTTAAATGAAGGGTGTTTATTAGATGCATATTACTGACATAACCTAAAAAAGAAAATTGGTTATAAGGGTTATATTTGAACTTGGTGATAAATTAATAACAAAGTAAAAATTTAAATTTTTATTTTTGTACATTTTAAATTTACGTAGATGTTGGAAAAGGAAGAAGTCATGGGGTTCTAAGGTGTGATATATCATTGGAAATGTCATTTAATTTTCTAATACATGAGTTAAAAATTATTATTCATTTAACACCATATTATACTTTAGAACCAATATTCTTGTTTAGGTTAAGTCCGTAATATGCATTTACTAAACACCCCATATCTCAAAAATAGGACATAATTTTATTTTACATTTTCTTATTTATTTGAGTCATAGAATGATCCCCGGAATTATTGACATCGATGAACCAAACACCCTGTATATTGAATATGTAAATCCAAATAAAAGCGAGCCCTGATGATGACACTTTATGTCGCCATTTTAAATTCAGAAGTAAATATTATAATTCAAATATTATAATTCATATAATTCAGGTAACTTAATATTCGGTACACCTACTCAACTTTTTTAAAAAATACTTTCTGAACTTTCGTGAAATTCTGATCGTAAATTTTTTTTTGACGATCTTAGAATACTTATATTTAATTTTTTCAAGAATATGATGATTTTATCAAGAATTTGGATGCATTTTTAAAAGTGAATGTAAATTCATGTTATATTATTTGAATAGGGAACCAATTTGCAAAATATTCTAACCGAAATCAATCAGAGTAACAATTCCATATTATATGTGACTGAACAAAGACTCAGAAGTTTAATTAACCAACCTTTGAATCTAAGTCGGTCTTTATTTATTTTAGAAACACTGTAAAGAGACGTAAATATTTTATATAAATTCAATGTAACAAGTAAGAATAAATATTGATGGTAATAAGGACTGCGTCGAATAAAATTGTCCGTTACATATCTTCCCATAATGTGCTATTGCAAGATTCAAATTAAAAAAATTTGATCATAGTAGCTCTGAATTAAATGGCAGAAAATAATTTGTGTTAGTTATAATCAATACAAAATTTATTTAACGCGAAAATGGCAAACGAAGTGGCCAAGGGGGTAGGGGCTAACCCTAAGACCATTTCTCGCGTTATCAACCGCTTTAAGGAAGACCTGAGTATTGATCGGAAGAAAGGTTCTGGTAAAAAAAGACTCCCATGATCGTGAAAAGTCGAAGAAGGTTGTGAATATTTTAAAGAAAGATCCAAGCATATCCGGAAGGAAATTGGCGAGAAAGGCGGATTGCTCAGAATCTTTCGTGCGCAGGACTAAGAAAGAAGCTGGTCTGAAGACGTACAAGGTCCAAAAAGTTCCGGATAGAAATGCCGTCAAGCTGAACCAAGATTTTTTTAAAAAAGTCGATTGCTGCGTAATGGACGACGAAACATATATTATAGCGGACTTTTCTCAGCTACCTGGGCAGGAATTTTATACAGCCGATTCTCGAGGAAATGTCACTGAAAAATTCAAATAAAAAAAAATGACAAAATTCCCAAAGAAATTCCTTGTTTGGCAGGCAATTTGCAGTTGTGGAGAAAGGAGCAGCTCATTCGTGACATCGGGTATAATTAATAGCGAAATATATGTGAAGGAAAGAGGTTGCTTCCATTTTTACGCCAACACGAAGTGTCCACATTTTTTTGGCCTGACCTCGCTTCATGTCACTACAGCAAAACGGCCTTAGAGTGGATCCAACAAAATGCAGTGATTTTGGTGCCTAGAAAATCCAATCAACCAAACTGTCCAGAACTCAGGCCGATTGAGAGATACTGGGCTTTAGTAAAAAGGGAGATGAAGACAACAAAAAAGTGTCCAAAGACCTTCAAGACTTTAAACGAAAGTGGTCTTCCGCAGCTGTGAGGATGTCGGACACTACCATTACAACATTAACGGAAGGGGTTCCGGAAAAATTAAAACTTTTTATTAAAAAAATATTAATTTCTTTTTTTTTATATTTTTTTTTTAAATCTAAAAATAATTTGCAAAATAAAATATTTTATTCTATAAAAATTCGATTACTAGATTTCTAGATTTTTTCATTTTTGTAGCGGACAATTTTATTCGACGCAGTCCTTATGTACTGGTGGTATAATACTGGTCACATCCGGGCTATTCCGTAATCTGCAAATTAAATTAAATTAAAATGTAAATTAAATTAAATTAAATTCAAAAATATATTTTATAACAAACATCTAAATACTGATAACGGTTACATTAAACGTTTATTTTTCAATTCACAGTCGGTACTTCAAACTAATTACATCGATTGTGCTACACTCGGTAACATCGCAAAACTTTTTACTTTTCTACCTTGCCTTGTAATACTTTGCATTGTAGTAGTTCGTTCGAACTTTAGAATTATCGTCGTGCACTGCGGCGCGTGCAAAAGTTTTCCAGTGAAAAGTGCATTTGTTGCAGCGCCTCGGTATTAATTTCTTAAGTATGTCGGATATGACGCTGGGGGACTCGTGCCGAGAACCTATAATTTGTGCGTTGTTTATTTGCTGTAATGCCTGTCAAGGGAATCAAGTTTTGCAGCGTCGCGACTGTGTCGCTGACATTAAGTGAGTGAAGTTGTAATTTTAGTTAGTTGCTACATAGTTGGCAGAAATACAGGGTGATAAATGTAAACGTTTTTAAATTTATTATTTTTTGATTATTGCAGAAATAATTTATAATAGAAAAAGTGTTAAATTTCGAGTAAAATGGAAAATTTATTTTTCTGTTTTTAGTTTAAAAATATATTTTTTTTGCTAGATAAATTTCTTTTTGTTTGTTATATTTTTTAAACACCCCGTATTTTCACTGATAAATTCCCACTCTTACAATTGTCGCACACCACGCAAAACTCCACTCATTAAAAATAATGAAATTTTGATGTGGGTCGTCGCTTTGATTTCCCGTCGCATGCGGCAGCCACACTCACCGTCAGGGCATGGCATATGCGCCTGAAGCTAGACTATGATATTTGTCTGCTCGTATTGTCGCAGAATTTTGCGCTTTGAATGTGTTTCTGATGTTCTTCTGGTACTTGTTGTTCTGGTATCAACTGCTCTATGACACAGCTGAGCAAAACTTTGCAGACAAAGCTACAAAATAGGTTGATCCCTGGAGGCATCCGTCCACCCATGCACAACCCACGGAATTATGCGTGTTTCGAGTTTAGGTTGCGCCGCTGCACGGAAAGGTTAAAAAGGTGCACGACGACGGGTAATAGGATAGTTTAACCGGAACCTCAGATAGACGGAAATAGCAAACGGATATCAAAATACAAAAAAGTATACAAAAGAGGGATAAAGAGGAAGACTATCAGAATGACAGCCAACGTATTAGAAAGCAATATAATTACAGTTATTAGGGAACAAACAGCATACGTCAGAGTTTTTGTAGAGGCTCTCAGTTGGGATTAGTTGGGTGCGAGTCAGCGGTCAGTAAAATTCTATTCCTTGAATAGTACAGAATAACATTAAAAATAGATTATCACAAAGTCGTTGTTGGAAACCTGTATAATAGAAAAAACTAAAAAAAGGATTTCATTTTGTGCACGGCTGTGAACTTGACCATTTGTTACATCAAATTGTTAATTTATGACACTTTGGACGGGCAGGCGCGCAGCTGTCAAAGTCAGCGTTGCAAATAGGGAGCCGCACAAAAGGAGCAGCAGCACTTAAAAGACGAAAGACGTTCTTCGGAGCGCACTTTGCTATGAAGCCACATCATATCTGCTCTACCCTCGAATAACGAAGTTTGTTTTTCAATTTGAGCAAATTGCATTAGTGTAACGTTTGCACGTGACAGGCATGCAGGCGGCATAAATGTCCGTCTTATATAAAGATATATTTTAGAGAAGACTAACTGGAAAATGTAAAATGATCATTTCAAAAATATATGAGTCATTTTTAATATAGAAAACAGAAAAAACTTTTTTTTTTAAATAATTTTAATGAAAAATTACATTTTTAGTGAAAATTTGAATTTTTTAGTGAAAAATTTTATCATTAGTGAAAAATTGAATTTTTAGTGAAAAATTGAATTTTTAATGAAAAATTGAATTTTTAATGAAAAATTGAATTTTTAATGAAAAATTGAATTTTTAATGAAAAATTGAATTTTTAGTGAAAAATTGAATTATTAGTGAAAAATTGAATTTTTAGTGAAAATTTGAATTTTTAGTGAAAAATTGAATTTTTAGTGAAAATTTGAATTTTTAGTGAAACTTTGAATTTTTAGTGAAAAATTAAATTTTTAGTGAAAAATTAAATTTTTAATGAAAAATTGAATTTTTAGTGAAAAATTGAATTTTTAGTGAAAAATTGAATTTTAAGGGAAAAATTGAATTTTTAGTGAAAAATTGAATTTTTAGTGAAAATTTCAATTTTTAGTGAATATTTGAATTTTTAGTAAAAAATTGAATTTTTAGTGAAAAATTGAATTTTTAGTGAAAATTTCAATTTTTAATGAAAAATTGAATTTTTAGTGATTAATTGAATTTTTAGTGATTAATTGGATTTTTAGTGAAAAATTGAATTTTTAGTGAAAAATTGAATTTTTAGTGAAAAATTGAATTTTTAGTGAAAAATTGAATTTTTAGTGAAAAATTGAATTTTTAGTGAAAAATTGAATTTTTAGTGAAAAATTGAATTTTTAGTGAAAAATTGAATTTTTAGTGAATAATTGAATTTTTAGTGAATAATTGAAATTTTAGTGAAAAATTGAATTTTTAGTGAATAATTAAATTTTTAGTGAAAAATTGAATTTAAGTGAAAAATTGAATTTTTATTGAAAATTTAAATTTTTATTGATAAAATGAATTTTAAGTGAAAAATTGAATTTTTAGTGAAAAATTGAATTTTTAATGAAAAATTGAATTATTAGTGAAAAATTGAATTTTTAGTGAAAAATTGAATTTTTAGTGAATAATTGAATTTTTAGTGAAAAATTGAATTTAAGTGAAAAATTGAATTTTTAATGAAAAATTGAATTATTAGTGAAAAATTGAATTTTTAAGAAAAATTGAATTTTTAGTGAAAAATTGAATTTTTTAGTGAAAATTTAAATTTTTAGTGAAAATTTGTTTTTTAGTAAATTTTTGAAGAGAAATTAATTTTAGTGACAATTGTTTTTTTAGTAAAAAATTTAATTTTTAGTGAAAAGTGGAATTTTTAGTAAAAAATCGAATTTTTAGTGAAAAGTGGAATTTTTAGTGAAAAATCGAATTTTTAGTGAAAATTTGAATTTTTATTGAAAAATCGAATTTTTAGTGAAAAATTGAATTTTTAGTGAAAATTTGTTTTTTTTTAGTTAAAAAATTTACTTTAAGTTAAAAAATATTTTAGAATTCCTACCGGGTATAATTTTGATGCACTCACTAGAAAGCTCTTGTTGTCGAAGTAGTTGTCATCAGCTGAGCCCCCATTATGTGCTATAACCGAAAGTAACATTATTGATCGAAAATATTTTCAGAGAAGTACCCACTAAAAGACAACGTCTAGAAGAAGCAACTCAAGATAACATTTTTAAATAAAGAAACATATTTAATTAAAAATATGCATTAAGAATTATAATAAAATACAATTTCAAGTGCTCTTCTAATTAGAAAGATTAAAAATAAACTTTTTGTCACAATTGAAAGTCAACTTTTTATTTTATAACTGCGCACTCCATTTTACTAAGAATTACAAATATTTGCATTTATGCCAAACCGCAGCTTAATGCATTAAAAAGCGTAAAACAAAAGTCAAAATTTAATTGAAATTTACTAGTTTTGTACAGAGTACTAAGTAGTAGCACAAGTAGTAGTAGTAGCAACAGTTGCTGCGGTTTCTGTAAAGTTGCTACAATTTTTAAATGAGTTTTCATTGCAAAAAAATTAAAATTAAGTAAAAAAAAAGAATTAAAAACTAAAAATAATTTCCTTTAAAATAAAATAAAGCCAAGTAGCATAAAGTAAGGAAGTGCAAAAGGGACTTTACTGCGCCGTGATGTTTGTTTTGTCCTCAAAGTGATATTTTTTTTGTGCTTTTCTATTTTCAGCTATTTTTCTTATTTTGCTTCTACTTTATGTTTTATTTTTGTTCTACTTTTTTATATTATCTCACTAAAGAAAACAACTGTAATTGAAAGACAAGAGAGTGCAGTGCATAAAATGAAAAGTCGGAAATAAGTTTTCATTTTCCGCAAAGTGACACGAACGCATTACAGCTCAAGTGAAATAGTAGCTATAAAGAGGAGTATCGGCCACTTAAAGTGCTGTAATTATCGCAAAACGTTAAAGGCTGGCAACACTTTTAATTTTTATAAATGCAGAAATTTGTAGAATGTCTATTAAAATACAAAACAATTACAAATGCTTTTCAATATATCATAGTTGATTTATTACTAACCAAAAACATTTTAATCCAAAAATTAATTTTTAATTTTGTTAAATATTTTTATTTATACTGGGAAATAAAATTCTAAAACTCGAGAAGAATTCGGAAAGAAAAATAGAAGAATTTTACTATTATCAATAAAATAATACTCAAATTCAAGAATTTGTGTTCTGACTATTAAGAAAGCAAATTACTTAGTTGTCAAAAAAGTAAACAAACTTTATTGTACTGGATTTTCAGAAGTTAATTTATTGATTAATAAAAACCAAAAAGAAATTGTTGCTGTATTCTTCGCAAAAGAAACACGTGTTCATGTATCTGCTGTTGTTTTCATCGGTCTTTCTTTTTTTGTAATATTCACTCGTATGCTTTGTGTTGCGATGTCGTTAACTGCGCATGTCTGTCTGTTGAAAGGAACTAAGTAAATGTTTCTAGATATTCCGACATTAAGTTCTTAGGTATCATAAAAGTAACTAAGTACAATTTGTGTGGATTGCAGATGTTTTTTTCTTAGGTATCAAAAAATTGTATATCATGCAATGTTGACATGTGTGTGTTTTCACGAATAAAACGAATAATGTCCAAGATATAAAAATAGAATACACGAATTTTTCTACGAATATTGTTGGTATGGCGCTGACAGACGGACAACGCAATACAAAACATAATAACGACAAAGCAAGATCGAAAAAACAACAACGATTCGAACATGTGTTCATTAAATTTTGGGACGAAAACAGCAACAACATTTTTGATACCTAAGAAATTAATAACTGAATTCAAGAATAATTCTACTTAGTTATTTTTTTGACAACTAAGTACATCTTTTTCTTGAAATTAAGGATTTTTCGGTTTAACTGTATATCACTCCGTATACTCCTTGATTCCTTCGATTATACATTTAATATTCAGAAAATATCAATTGGAATTCACAAGTTAAAATCATTATCAACTGAAAGTATTCTGAATTTTAAATGAAAAATTATGCATTTCAGTCGATATTTTTTAAATGTCAAATGTTGATTTGAAAAATTTCAAATTTTTGATTAAGTTTGATATGTTCTGAATGTCAAATGGAATTTCAGAATTACAATGATGTGTTTCGAATTTTAAATGGTCTTTCTCAATTGAACTTTTTGAATATTAATTGAATTATTCTGAATTACACTTGGAAATGTGGTATTTCCATCGGAAATTATGATGAAACAATTGTGTTCAATATTTCGGGGAGAGCAAGGTTGTAGGTCTAGATTTATATTATATTTTACCTTCTCCTTCATGCATTCACTAATGATTCCACTCTTGCATGCGTGCATTATAATTACTTGAAAGATATAGTGTATTTAAATCAATACAGTATAGAAAAACGGTCTACGAATTATAAACGCATTAGTTGCAGCGCAGTGAATACATACGTCTCGTGACTTTTGCCCCAGTTAGAGCATTTTCGATTCACCAGCGACATATTTAGCATGGACACGATCCGTCTCCTCGTGCTGACCTTTAGATCTGTCACAAAACAGGTCTTCAAGAACCTGTCCTTAGTCGGTTTTAAGGCAATTGACACCTCTTTTCCGCAGGGCACCGTTTGTCATTCATATTTGTTCAACAAGCACCCAAACTCTTTGGAGATATTAGAAAATTAAGAATTAGTGGAACCTGGGGTAAAGTGAGAAAAGGGGTAATGTGGGAAATTGTAATTTTTTAACGTTTTTAGACAAAAAAACTACTAGTATGTGTTACTTAATATGCCATCCACTTTTTCATCCACGATTTTAATGAAATTTGTTCATTCTTATTGTTTTTCGAGAACAAGTGAAAAAATGTATTGAAGAAGTTTTTTAAAGAGGTAGTTTTTGCCTGCATTTTGGAGGTATATTTAAAATTAACGTACATTAACGTAACGTGCATCTTTTTAAAAATACAAAAGTGGTTTTGCAAATTGCGATATTTTTGGGGTAATGTGGGACGCCTTTTTGTTGGGAAAATGCGAAATGTTACTCAAGCAATTCTAATGGAGGACACCTATTTACACAATTTTTTAAATATAATATATTATTTCTGGTAGATATTTATGAATATTCACTAGTTTTTCCTTCTCATTAAATTTTGCATTATCATAAACTTTGTTGTTCCTTACATTAATATGTTTTATATATTCTGAATGTATTTATATTGGTTATGTTCAAAATATACATGAAATAATATAAAAATAAAAAAATTATTTGCCTGCTTAAAAATTTTTTAAATTTCCCATTTTACCCCTGGATTTTGCAAGAGTTCCGAAAATCAACGGTTTTGAAATATCGCCAAAAAAATCAACTAAAAGACATATAAATTTTATTCTGTTAATAAAAATAGTTAGTTCTTGAACCACTCTATGTAATGGACCCATCAAAATAATATTAAAAAATATTTAAATGCATTTTTTTGAACCCAGTATACCCTACCAATATCATTTATTTTAATTTGTTAAAGTTCATCATTACTTTAAATCGTAGATATCGTAATTTACGAACTTTTAACGAACTATTTAATATAGAAAATACTAATTTATTTTTTTGGTAACCTAAATAAAAACCCAAATAACATTAATTATAACTTTAAAAATTATATCTTTCCCTTAAAAACACATTTTCGTAATTTACGAACTTTTTACGAACTTTTTACGAACTTTAAAAATTTTGAATATAATGCAAAATAAACACAAATAAAAGAACAAAAACTTTAATTTTAGCATTTTTTTTAATTTTATCGCATTTCGTAAAAACTTTTTTACTATTTAAAAAATATCCCACACAGCTATTAATTAAAATTGACTTACTGCAAAAATTATCCACTGCATAAATTCGCACACAAGCTTTTGTGTTGCATATCGATTACATGCCAAATCTCCAGCCAAAATCCAGTGAAATAAAAAAATTTATATATTCTAAAGAACAATTCTTTTCTAATTTTCCGCGCCATTAATTCGAATTACATAGTCACATATAGGACACACACACACATAACTACTACGTACAAAAATATTGGTCGCACGAACCAAACACTCAACCAGCTGACATTAGAGCGTTTGACATAAAATTTGGCAGCATTGGCAGCAGCCCAACCGAGCGCCACAACACAGAAAATTCAGTGACTTTCAATAGCCGCTTCTGGTTCACATAGCCTTTTCGCTCCATTTCGACCCTATTTCACATGACTTTTCACTGAAAGAAATAATATCGTCGAATTTGTTTATTCACATAAAAAAATTCATTACTTTTACGAATTCACGCAATTTATGAAAATCATTTCATTAATTTCATAAATCTTCAATGATGAATGTAATGTAAAAGCTTGAAATAGTTGTACATCCTAATAATAATACACAATGTTATAATATAACTGAGCTACTTATGGTTAATATAAAGCTTTCATCAATATTATGATTCTTTTCAAATACACAGTTTAAAAATTCATTATATTGATGGAAAACCTAAAAAGCATCATATTCAAATAAATATAATGAACAACCTTTCAATAAATGTAAAATAATTGCTATTATAGTGAATAATTTCTAATGAATAAAATGTGATTAATATGAACCGTTCATTAATATTATGAATTATTTTATTTTTTATCAATGTAGGGTATAAAAATGTATAAAACTTATCTTATTCATTAAAAGAACTTACACTTAACTCATAATATTCAATGAAAAATGCATATAACTGATGAAAAACGTTTCAATTGTAAAAGGTTACGCATCGGTTCTGACGAAAAATCATAATATTCAAAGAAAAATACATACAATTGATGGACAACATTTCAATTGTAAAATAATCATCATAATAATGAACAATTTCATAATATTAAAGCATATTATGAGGTTAATATGAAACGCTTATAAATATTATGATTATTTAACAATTCACGTAATGAAAATTGAAAAAACTCACGGAATGAAAATTCATAAAATTCATCAGATTGATAAAAAACTCACAGAAAATTCATATAATTCAAATAGAGTACCTACAAATGATGAACAACATTTCAATTTTGAAATGAAACATCATAAAACTAAACATCATAATACAATTTCATAATACTAAAGAATAAAATTCTTGATATGAAACGTTCATCAGTATTATGAATTTTTCGCATTATTCACAATAAAATTCATGAAATTCATCATAATGATGAAAAAATGCACAAAAAATTCATAATATTCAATGAAAAAAACATACAAAGTATTATCAACCTTTCAATTGTAAAATAATCATCATTATAATAAAGAATTTCATAATATTAAAGAATATCATGAGATAAATATAAAACGTTCATCAATATTATGATTTTTTACATTTATATACAGATTTGTTATCAATACACTTATCTAATTCATCGTAATGATGAAAATATGCACAAACATTTCATACAATTCAAAAAAAATTTGAACAATCTTTTTTTTATCAATGTACGGCAAAAAATTGCATAAAATTTACATTATTGATTTAAAAAAAAACTTACACTAAACTCATAATATTCAAAGAAAAATGCATAGAAATGATGAAAAACGTTTCAATTGTAAAAGGTTGTGCATCGGTTGGACAACATTTCAATTGTAAAATAATCATCATAATAATGAACAATTTCATAATATTAATATGAAACGCTCATTAATATTATAAATTTTTCTTTGACACATAGATTTGTTACCAATACATAGTAAGAAATCATAAAAGTCATCATAATGATAAATAAAAACACAATAATTCATAATATTCAAAGAAAAAAGCAAACAAATGATGAACAACCATTCAAATGCAAAGTATTCATCATAGTAATGAAAAATTTCATAATATTAATAACATGATAATGTGGTTAATATGAAACGTTTATCAATATTACGAAATTTTTTACATTTATATAAAGATTTATTATCAATGCATGGTAAGAATTCATCAAATTCATCATACTGATGAAAAAATCATCAAATGTTCATCATATTGATTAAAAAAATCACAATAAATTCGTAATATTCAATGTAAAGACTAATGCGTATAATTAAATTTTCATTTACGAAAAATTTAACATAATATAGTAAAAATTTATAATAGTAATGAACAAATTGTTGTTAATATTAGCCGTTCATCAATATTATGAATTTATTCATTAATATGAATATGTTATCCAACAAAGCACGGTCGTTCACATATGTTGGGAATTGTTTTGAAAATTTGTTGTTCTTTTTTTTTTGTCTGTATCTATTCAATGCCCATGTCCATGCATGTCGCCTTTGGTAATCGCCCTACGTTGTCGACGTTCATGTCCTTAAACTCCTTTTGGCAGCTGCCCTGGAATTTATTGGCTGCAGCAATCGATTCCATTGCTTCATAAGAAGCAGCAGCAACCGGATATTACGCCAACTTCTGGCATCGAGCAGCACGACTAAGTGGCTCCCAAGAATGCGAAGGTCCAGTTCATGACCCAGACAACATTTGGGTAATTTATGAATCAATGGAGCACTCGACCGCAGTCGATTCTATTTTCGGGAAATTCGGTATTTAGAACATTATTACATGGCGCCAAAGGTCAAAAGCACAACGAAAACTGTGGAATATATTTTGGTAGTAGCTGCTGCAAAACATTTAAGAAAACTATATAACTTAGTTACTTAGTAAGGTTTTTTTTTTTTTTTGTCACAAAACATCATAAGCGTCACAATGCATGCAACACTCTGAGTGATTTGTATACAAAGCCAACGAATTATAGCAGTTCTTAACTCTAAAGAACGGCATAAATTTGATTAATTGCGTGCCCAACCGTCACGTGAGTCGCACGTCTTATATGCTTTGGCACGTTAACGTTCTTAATCGTTACTTCGGCTGCTACAGCTGCCTGTTTGTGACGCTTAAAATATGCAAAAAGCGATAATAAATGATAAGCTAATAAAAACGAAGCATTTCATAGAAATGACGGCACACAAACCCAGCAGTAAAAATTTAATTTTTAGTGGCAAATGGAAATTTTAGTCATAAATGGAATTTTTAGTCCAAAATGGAATTTTTAGTCAAAAATGGAATTTTTAGTCAAAAATGGAATTTTTAGTCGAAAATGAAATTTTTAGTGAAAAATTTAATATTTAGTGAAAAATTTAATTATTAGTGAAAAATTTAATTTTTAATGTAAAATTTAATTTTTAGTGAAAAATTTAATTTTTAATGAAAAATTTAATTTTTAGTGAAATATTGAATTTTGAGTGAAAATTTGGATTTTAAGTGAAAAATTGAAATTTAAATAAAAATTATAATTTTTAGTGAAAATTTGAATTTTGAGTAAAAAAATCGCATTTTTAGTGAAAATTTTAAATTAATATTTGAATTTTGAATGAAAAATTTAAATTTAAGTGAAAAAATGAAAATTTGAATTTTGAGTGAAAAATTGCATTTTGAGTGAAAAATTGCATATTGAGTGAAAAATTGCATTTTAAGTGAAAAATTGCATTTTGAGTGAAAAATTGCATTTTGAGTGAAAAATTGCATTTTGAGTAAAAATTGCATTTTGAGTGAAAAATTGAATTTTGAGTGAAAAATTGCATTTTAAGTGAAAAATTGCATTTTGAGTGAAAAATTGCATTTTGAGTGAAAAATTGCATTTTGAGTGAAAAATTGCATTTTGAGTGAAAAAATGCATTTTGAGTGAAAAATTGCATTTTGAGTGAAAAAATGCATTTTGAGTGAAAAATTGCATTTTGAGTGAAAAATTGCATTTTGAGTGAAAAATTGCATTTTAAGTGAAAAATTGCATTTTGAGTGAAAAATTGCATTTTGAGTGAAAAATGCATTTTGAGTGAAAAATTGCATTTTAAGTGAAAAATTGCATTTTGAGTGAAAAATTGCATTTTGAGTGAAAAATTGCATTGCATTTTTTCAAAGTGAAAAATTGCATTTTGAGTTAAAAAAATTGCATTTTGAGTCAAAAATTCAAATTTAATTGGAAATTTGAATTTTGAATGAAACATTGAAATTAAGGTAAAAAATTGAAATTACAATGAAAATTTGAATTTTGAGTGAAAAATTGCATTTTGAGTGAAGAAATTCAAATGAAGGTTTACATTTTGAATGAAAAATTGAGTTTTATGTGAAATATTGCATTTTGAGTGAAAAATTTAAATTTTAGTGAAAAGTTGAAATTTAAATAATATTTTGAATCTTGAGTGAAAAATTGCATTTTGAGTGAAATTAAGGTGAAAAATTGAAATTAAAATGAAGATTTGAATTTTGAGTGAAAAATTGAATTTTTAGTGAAAAATTGAATTTTGAGTGAAAATTTGAATTTTTAGTGAAAATTTGAATTTTTAGTGAAAATTTGAATTTTTAGTGAAAATTTTAATTTTTAGTGATAAATTGAATTTTTTGTGAAAATTGACTTTTTAGTAAAAAATTGAATTTTGAGTGAAAATTCGAATTTAAAGTGAAAAATTGAATTTTTAGTGAAAAATTTAACTTCTTGTGAAAATTTAATTTTTTAGTGAAAATTTGGATTTTGAGTGAAAAATTGAATTTGTTAGTGCTAAATTGAATTTTTAATTGTGAAAATTTGAATTTTTAAAAATAATATGAAAAATTGAAATTGAATTTTTAAAAACAAATAGAATTTTTGTGTAAAATTGAATTTTATAGTGAAAAATTAAATTTTAGTGAAAAATTGAATTTTTAATGAAAAATTGAATTTTGAGTGAAAAATATAATTTGTAGTGAGATATTTATTTCTTAGTAAAATTTGAAGTAAAACAATTTTTCCTACTGGCATTGTTTAGCATGTTCTCCATATAACAAATGTGGCTAATACAGAAATACGTTATCATTTTTCATATGTAAAATTTTAAGTCTGAGCGCGCATAATTTATCAGTTATTTACCACATCCACACATTCGCACGACACACAAATGCGCAGTTTCCATGCATAATACAAATTTTCATAATTTTGCGCTCGAGCGCCTTAAAACACACTACATATTTTTGCTGCAGCATAGATGTTGTTGCTTTGCAAGGCATTACGGAAATTACGATGCTCTAAACTGTTCATTGTATATGTAAATGTGTGTCTGTCTGTCCCTCTGTCTGTCGCTCTGTTCAACGCCTTAAGTAGGTGCTAAATGATTCTGTTGTTGTCGTCGCTGTTGCTCCTGCATCAGCTGAGGTTCTTGTGGCTGTCACTATTTTTTTGTCGAAACCTCATAACCGCTCGTTTGTTCTTATTTGCTTCCTGCAGCCTTTAGTGCTCACTCCCTACCTCCCTCCGTATATCTGCCTCTGATTCAAACGTCTTGATTATCTGTGAAAATTGCTTCCAACAAATGCTGCGTTAAACCGCAGGTGGGAAACACGTCATAAACAGTTGCCACAAAGAAGTAGAAGAAGAAGACGTCGGCACTGTGGCAGCAACGAACGTCAGAACGAAGCCATGAATTGCCTGCATAAAGCCAAGATGTAGCCGAAAGGATTTTGACTTTGTCTCACATATACACCTACACCTATACAAACACACACATACACACAGACCCACACTCAAATATACACCGACTGTCAAACAAATTGTTTGCATGTGATGCTTTAATTTGTTGATTGTGGTTGAAATTTGTCTAAACACCAACAGATGTATGTGCTAAGACCCAGTGGAAAGTGATCCAAGTTCCAAGTTTTAAAATCCTAAATTTCCAATCTAAGTTAAACATCTTTAAAACCATCCATTGCATAACAATATTTTTTAATGTATTGGTTATTTTCAAAATCTTGGAACCAAAACCAGAACCGGCTTAAGTCCCTGTCAGGCACTATCAAGAGCCGAAAGCGGCACCGAAACCGTTTCGATTTTTGGAACTGGAATCGGAATCGTACCCTTTTTAAAAATTGTGTGGAACTGGCACCGGAATCAGAATCCACCGGAATTGTAATCAGATGCGTAACCCGAATCGCTACTTTAAAAATCTTGGAACCAGAACCGGAACCAATATTCCAAAAGGTTTTAGTCCCTTCTTTAAATTGAGGAAAAATTTTAAATAACCTTTAATTTTATTCCAATATATCATTCTTATAGATGTCTACATATCAATTTATGATAATATCGTCGTTGTAGAACGAAAAGTTACCAAATATGGGCCATTCCACACCAAATCGACCAAAAAAAGTCAAATTTGAGATTTTACCTTTTCGATCTTAATGATCTTATGGCAACTAATAAAGGGTATCGAGACATGCACTAAACAATTTCTTTTTATTTTTTCCGACCACTACTTCCAGAGATACAGTGGCTCAAAGTTGGAAAATAAAGTGCCAAAAATCACTTTTGTACTGTTGTTCATATTTAAATATCTCTTGAACTAGAAATGCTAGAAACTGCGTTAATGGCTCGTTTTAAAGCTAATAGCTTTTAGCTTTTAGAAAAATTAAGTTGTAATTTCCAAACGGTAACATGTGGCCCGTGGTCATTATCCTTGCACATCAAAATTGTGGTCTTTAAAAAGGACCCTTTTTAAAATTCTGAAAAAAATCCTAAATGTTCGTCAATTTATTGTTAATGTTCATGCAAAATTTCAAGATGGTATTTTGATTGCATCATATTTTAAAAAATAATTTTTACATTATAAGAAAATGCAAAACTATCAATTGATATTTCAACATTAAAAATACATCAATTAATTTTTATAATATTAATTAGCAAACTCGAAATTGAAGTTTTTCATAAAAATGTATTTCATATATTTTCGTTCTACAACGACGATATATGAATTCGAAAAATAATGAAAAATGTTCGATATAATCCCAATAAACGTAAACTTTACGGCTTTACTTAATTTAAAGAAATATTTTTATGACTATGATGCCTGGATTTTTATTCTTCATGATTGAGAAATATTTTTCATTCGAAATAATAAAAATATAAAATATTATTGATATATGAAATATTCTAGTTGCAACATGTTAATGAATGCCACAAGGTACCATCTAATGAATGCTGAAAACACATTTTCAGTTATGCGCAGATAATGTATTTTCCTATAATTATAAATTTTTATTTTACATAAAGCGGCACGTATACGGCCCTGTATTTACGTTCCGTTTACGTCCAGTATTTACGTTCCGTTTACGGCCCGTAAATACGTTCACGCATCCACGTTTTATTGCCGTACCTACGGGCAATTTACGGAATTTTTTATTTTAAATTTATAGAGTATTCAGCATTAAAATTGTGTGTTATTATGAATTATTGTCAAACAAATCAGTTTTCTGAATTTAAAAATTTTTCGATATCAACTCGATATCCATTACAATAATTGTATCGAAAAGCTTATCATAATGAATTGTATATTCCGTAGCTCAGAGATTATTGTGATAAACTGCGTGTCGGAAGGTCGCTAAATAAAATCCCAAGGTACCTAATCAAAAATGTTAATTTGGTCTATGAACAGCTATCGTTAAAATAGCGTTTGATTTGCCGGAGAAAGTCACATGTATTCAAAAACTTTACATTTACACATTTATTACACCGTTCGACATAAAGGGAACCTGGGGTAAAGTGGGACATGGGGTAATGTGGGAAACTACTATTTTGTTTTTGACATGTTTTTGCACTTTTAAAAATATAAGCAATTGCACCAATACTTCTTAATAGGGATGTCCAAAATACATCGATGTTTTATAAATACTCGATATATTTCTTCGATGCATCGATGTTTTCCGATGTAATATAAGCCTCAGAATCTATTCGATATATCGATGAAACTCGAATTGACATAACATGGACTTGAGACATTTTTGATTCCCAACACCTTAATTAATTTGTATAATAAGAAAATGTTTCAAGTCCAACACTTATTTATTTTAAATTTTTTATTTTGGTTATTTAACATATAAAATCTTCTCAAAATTTAAATTATTTACCTAATAATTTTTCATTCGATGCATCGAAAACATCGAAGCGGTCCGTATAATCATTGCCTGTGTTGTGTTTTCAATTTGTTGTTGTTTCTTCAAAAACTTTCATCTATGTTTTTGTTCGATACATCGGAAAACATCGATGTAACAAGTCGATATATTGCATCGACCAATTCATCGATATTTTTTTTTTTTTTTTCAGGTGGACATCCCTACTTCTTAATATGGCATTCACTTTTTCATTCATGTTTATAATAAAATTAATACATTTTACAATGCATTTCGAGAACAAGTGAAAATAATGTTTTTTAAAAAAGTTTTTTCTTATAGTGAGATCACTATAAGAAAAGTGAGATTTTTTATTGTTTTCAATTAAGACGGTATCTTTAAAATGATCGCATGTTGTATATCTTTTGAAATACAAATGAGTTTTGTATATAATTAAACATTACTTAAATGCTGCTAAGGTCTGTACAAATTCCAATATAGTGGTATTGGGGTAAAGTGGGAAACGTAAATTAAACACTGGTTTGTTGTTATTTTAGACACACTAAAAAGGTATTTAAGTAAAAATTTTGAAATTTCCCACTTTACCTCAATATTTTTCAACAAGTCCGAAATGGAGTTGTTTTCAAAAATCGCTCAAAAATCAATTAAAGCACACATAAATGATTTTATATTAATGCAAAAAGTTAGATCATGAACCAGTCTATGGATATGACCCTTCAAAAGAATTAAAAACAAATTATTTAAATGTACATTTTTGGAGGATAATAGAAACCTGTCTTACTTTATCCCACACTCCCATCATATTACAGATGAACCAAATAATTAGAGGTCTGATACTAGCGACAAATTGGAGTTAAACTGCGTTTACAGTTTTTTTTTCATTTCGTGATCCCGTTTTCTATAAAATGACTTTAAACTTTTAAAAGATAACTAATTTCGAAAAATTTATTTAAATACTTAAGCATATATTACGTTGCCGTAATTGACGTCAAATGAAGGAGGAGAATCTTGACAATTTTATGCAATATTTTATTTTATACTGTCAGGACGAAAAAATGATAAAAATGTTATTTTAAAACTTTATACCCCAATATCCTTTGACATTTCCAATGAATAATTCCGAAAAAATATGTGCTAATGAGTGAAATATATAGTATCATATATACAAATTTCAACTCTCTACCTTTATTAGATTAAAAAAATAAGATTTTTTTCACGAATAACAATTCAATGCACAGCCCATCACAAAACAATTTATTTTTCGTTACACATTCAAAGATTGAAAAGACTTAAATAAAAGTGCACGGTTATGCTAAAATAAATATGACCGTGTCTTTTTTTGTTTATGAACTTTACGATATCCAGATGTTGTACTAACTCTACGGGAAAATAATATTAATCAGTCCTGGTTCTGTCACTTTTAATTGGTATTAAGAATGGGTGAATTGACAACTCATGCAGACATTTTCAACTAACACTGAACTCTACTTCCATTAAAATTTGGATTTCGCTGAAAATTCTCCATTTAATGAACAGTTCAGTGATGGATCTTAAGGTTTCTTTCAGGTATTTACTACAAAAGCTTCTAGGACAACGTAACGTTTTATATAAAAGTGGCAGAACTAGGACCGATTAATATAATTTTCCCGTAGTGTAATTTTTTTGAGTAGCTATATAATAATACAGATTTGTAATTTTCCTGTAAAATACTTCGGAAAAATTTTATTTTAAATCAAACCTTAGAAAATTTCCAACTGGACTATACAAATTCTACTTTCTGACATAACTCCGTAGGTGCTTTTATATGTAAATTTCGAACAATAAAATTTAGCAAAAGAAAATGACGCAAAATATTGTGGTATCTCTACCAAAGTTTGAGATTTACAAACAAAGCTGCGCTTTATGTGGATTTTATGCATCCGAGACTTAAAACAATTCCGACAAATAGCTAACCCAAATTAGATTTAACAAAGTTTGTCTTCAAGTAGATTTTACAAAATTTCATATGAAGTTTAAAAATTTAATTTAAACAAGTTCAACATGTACGCAAAAAAAAAAGTAAATCTTGCAATAACAAATTTGAGCCATTGTAAATTACTTGCAAAATCGCATATCTGTTAAATAAACAACTCAAATGTAATCTGCAACTCGATTTCCATTTGAATACTCTTTAAATACTAATTTATTCTCGACTTTCACTCCTCACATTCGTACGTTACGTAGCTGGCTGCTTAATGCCAATCTATGGCAATTCCGACTGTCTTTGATCTGTATTTTCCTTCGACTCTCTTTCAGAATGAAGAAGCTGTGGAGGGAGGTGTCACGCTTATCCTGACAGTCGTCGTTGCGAAAGTGCCGAGAGACAAACGTCATGCATGTCGTTTAAATTTGATTTTTTTTTATTTCAACACTTTTTGGCGCAAATTTGTATTTAACTTTTTTTTTTGTTATTTTTATTTATTTTTATTTTACTTTTTATATTTTACATTTTTATATCTCCTTAGCACTTTTTACATTTTGTCTTTAGCTGTTTACATTGATTTCATTCTGCACGACTTTTATCGCAGGAGACACTTTTATCGCGTTTTCAAACACTGAGGCAAAACATAGTCAAATTTAATAGAAACGCATTTAATTACATAATAAGCTACTATTAACAATAATTAGTTATAATATTAGTCATACATATACAAATTAAAATAAAAATGATAAATTTAAAAGATTTATAAAGGATGTATAACAAATTTGTTCTTCAAAAACACCGTTTAATGTCATAAAATCATAAAAAATAATACTCATTTATAATACGTTAGTATTTAAAGTTAATGTTAAAAGCTTAATGTTTAAAATTCGCCATTAAATAGATTCTTTCCAGTGACAATACTTACTTTATCATTCTCCGACAAAATTTACCTAAAAATATAATTCCCGGAAAGTTTTTCTTTGAAAATTTCGTTATCAGACTATATAAAAATGGTTTTAAAATAATTAAAAAGAACTTGAATATATAATAATATTTGGGAATGAGTTGTTTTTGGAATATTTGCCCAGCGGAGCATCTATTGCGAGAAAGATTTGTATAATGGAGTAATAGATTTGGAGATGAAGTCTACATGAGAAAGTTGACTCGGGGAATTATTCTCTATGGGAAGAATTGTCAGGGAAAGAACTATCCGGAGAAGATTAATCCCCGAACAAATAGTCTCCAGAAATAAGAGCTTCTGGAAAGAATAGTCTCCGGAAAAAGTCTGCGGAAACAATGGTTCAGATGAAGAACTATAACGTGGTGAGGAAAATTTGTTCTGGGTAAAAACATAAAGAATAGTCTCCGTAAAAAAGTCTGCGGAATGAATTTTTCAGATGAAGAACTATAACGTGGTAAGGAAAATTTGTTTTGGGTAAAAATATCTAGAGGCAAAATTACCTAGGGAAAGAAATTGTCAGGGACAAAATTGTCAGAGAAAACATTATTCGGAGAAAAATAGTCTCCGAACGAATAGGCTCCAGAAAAAGACCGGAAGAGGTTCCAGGAAGAAATGTATTTGGAAGTAATTGACAAGGAAAAATTGTCAGGGAAGAAATGTTCAGAGAAACAACAATAACAGTGTAAAAGTAATATAGAAAAATTTGTTTCGGGAAAGAAATGTCTTGCGGAAAATGTCTAGCGGAATTGTCAGGGACAAATTTGTCAGTAAAAAATTATCCGGAGAAATAGCACGTTTCGGAAACAATAGGCAAGGATATAATTATCACCGGAAGAATTGACCGTAGTGTGGTAAAAATTGTTTGGGAAAAGAATTGACAGAGAATAGTGCTCGGGAAAAATAGTCACCGGAGAGAAAATTCTTCGAAACAACAGAGAAACTACCGCAGTATGGTAAAAATTGTTTGGGAAAAGAATTGTCAGAGAATAATGACTATGAAAAGAATTGTCAGAGACAAAATGGTCAGTTGAAAAATTATCCTGGGAGGTACTACGTTTCGGAAACAAAAGGCTGCGGATATAATTATCACCGGAAGAATTAATCAGAGGAACTATTAAAATTGTTTGGGAAAAGATTTGACAGAGAATTTGTTTCCGAAACGTAGTGACTCGGGGAAGAATAGTCACCGGAGCGAAAAGTTTTCTAAAGAACAGGCTTCGGCAATTATAATGTTCATAAAGAATCGGGGGAGATTTTGGGGTTGAAAATACCTCCAAAAATTATCGTGGATGAAGTGCCCAATTAACTTTTAGTAGCTTTGAAATAGACATGTTTGAAATTATTTTAAATTTGTTTCTTTTAAATATTAAAACAAACTAACAGAATTATCAACATAATTAAAATATCTACTAAAATTAGATTTTTTGAAAGTATTTTTGGATACACAAGTTTTATTATGAACCGATATCTTTTAACAGTGTCTTGTTGGCAGGAGCAAAACTTTTTCAAATATATTTAACGCACTAAGTTCTCAGTTAGCTACACCTATATATTGTAGGATTTATTTTTATTTTTTGCTCCTCCGTCTCATTTGCAAAATTTTTTATATCGTATTTGCTGAAAATTCAAGTTTGAAATTAAGAAAATCGTCTGCTTGTCAGGACATTAAATGAAATTAAGGATTTGTAAAGCATTTTAAATTTCGAAGAGTATAAATCCGCGGAGGAAACGGAAGTGTGAGTAGAGCAAAACGGATGTCTTTGATGCAGTGGGAGGAGTGAACAGTAACCAAATAACTTGTGAAGCGGCATTTAATGCAGTGAAGCATGGTGCGTATTTAGTTTTTTTGGTGACTTTCTTTAAATTCAAAAATATATAAAAAGCAAATAAAATGTTTGATGTACTATTTGAATTTTGAAATTGAAAAAATAAATTAAAGAAAAAATTATAATTATTATAAAAAATTATAAAAAAATATAAAAAGTTATAAAAAATTTTACAAAAAATTATAAAAAATTATAAAAATTATAAAAATTATAAAAATTATAAAAATTATAAAAATTATAAAAATTATAAAAATTATAAAAATTATAAAAATTATAAAAATTATAAAAATTATAAAAATTATAAAAATTATAAAAATTATAAAAATTATAAAAATTATAAAAAATTATAAAAATTATAAAAATTATAAAAATTATAAAAATTATAAAAATTATAAAAATTATAAAAATTATAAAAATTATAAAAATTATAAAAATTATAAAAATTATAAAAATTATAAAAATTATAAAAATTATAAAAATTATAAAAATTATAAAAATTATAAAAATTATAAAAATTATAAAAATTATAAAAATTATAAAAATTATAAAAATT
The DNA here is from genome assembly GCA_951804985.1 of Dryomyza anilis. Lineage (NCBI taxonomy): Eukaryota > Metazoa > Arthropoda > Insecta > Diptera > Dryomyzidae > Dryomyza > Dryomyza anilis. Next base: position 110,647,359 of record OX638131.1, on the reverse strand, counting down.
ATAAAAATTATAAAAATTATAAAAATTATAAAAATTATAAAAATTATAAAAATTATAAAAATTATAAAAATTATAAAAATTATAAAAATTATAAAAATTATAAAAATTATAAAAATTATAAAAATTATAAAAATTATAAAAATTATAAAAATTATAAAAATTATAAAAATTATAAAAATTATAAAAATTATAAAAATTATAAAAATTATAAAAATTATAAAAATTATAAAAATTATAAAAATTATAAAAATTATAAAAATTATAAAAATTATAAAAATTATAAAAATTATAAAAATTATAAAAATTATAAAAATAATAAAAATTATAAAAATTATAAAAAGATATAAAAAATTATAAAAAATTATAAAAAATTATAAAAAATATAAAAAATTATAAAAAAAATATAAAAAATTATAAAAAAATTATAAAAAAAGTTTAAAAAATAAATTATAAATAGTTGAAAAAAAAAATATGAATATTAAAAAATTATAAAATGAAAATTATGTGCGTCTCAACTAACACCTTCTCACACTTATCAGTTGAGAATGCCCTCGTGTTAATTACATTAAGTCTTATCGTCGCGTCAAAATCTCAATCAAAAAGTGTTGCATATTTTTATGCGCATCACTCGTACAAAACACTTTATGCGCGCCCAACGTTATGCAAAATAAATAAATGCGTTTAGGAAACAACTGAAATGTGAGCTTTTTAATGAACCGCGTTAATGCGCCACGGTCACCACCACCATCAGCGCCTCTTACTCCGTAAAATGCAGCCGCCTGCAGGGTTGGCTCTTACCTTCTTACGCTTTACTCGTTGATGTTGCTGCCGCCACCGTCACCGTGCTTTGGCTGGCCACTCAGTGGATTATTTATTTGGCGTAAACAACGGCAATAAAATACAGCGTCGGCTGATTTATGACGCCTTGAAATGCAATCAGAATTGCATGTTAATTACTTACATTGTGCGTGCCTCCGGCTCTGGCTCAGATGGGGGCCAAGTAATGACTGGGAGTGTCGCGAGTGACGGCGCAGGTAGCGGATTGTAACAAAATACTTAGCCAAGTGCTTAAGCAGCCCAAAAGTATGCAACGTAAATTTTGTTTAACATTTATTGTTTTCATTGTTACCTATTATTTGATGTCCAAGTTGCTCATGAATTTATTTATGCATTAAATGAAGGCGGAGCTAATGGTCGATTTATTAAGTTATAAGCAGCAATTTAAAAAATACTTTTGACCGATATATAAAGCATGCTTTTAGGCGAATTAACTGATTATTTATGTGAATTGTTAAAATTAATTTTAGCGAATAATTTGCCTTTTAGAACATAAATAAATTAACGTCTATAAAGAGCGTTAAAATATGTAATGTTATTTTTAATATGATTTATTATTTTTATTATTTTCTCTTTTACAATTATTTTTATTTATTAATTTATTAATTTATTAATTTATTAATTTATTAATTTATTAATTTATTAATTTATTAATTTATTAATTTATTAATTTATTAATTTATTAATTTATTAATTTATTAATTTATTAATTTATTAATTTATTAATTTATTAATTTATTAATTTATTAATTTATTAATTTATTAATTTATTAATTTATTAATTTATTAATTTATTAATTTATTAATTTATTAATTTATTAATTTATTAATTTATTAATTTATTAATTTATTAATTTATTAATTTATTAATTTATTAATTTATTAATTTATTAATTTATTAATTTATTAATTTATTAATTTATTAATTTATTAATTTATTAATTTATTAATTTATTAATTTATTAATTTATTAATTTATTAATTTATTAATTTATTAATTTATTAATTTATTAATTTATTAATTTATTAATTTATTAATTTATTAATTTATTAATTTATTAATTTATTAATTTATTAATTTATTAATTTATTAATTTATTAATTTATTAATTTATTAATTTATTAATTTATTAATTTATTAATTTATTAATTTATTAATTTATTAATTTATTAATTTATTAATTTATTAATTTATTAATTTATTAATTTATTAATTTATTAATTTATTAATTTATTAATTTATTAATTTATTAATTTATTAATTTATTAATTTATTAATTTATTAATTTATTAATTTATTAATTTATTAATTTATTAATTTATTAATTTATTAATTTATTAATTTATTAATTTATTAATTTATTAATTTATTAATTTATTAATTTATTAATTTATTAATTTATTAATTTATTAATTTATTAATTTATTAATTTATTAATTTATTAATTTATTAATTTATTAATTTATTAATTTATTAATTTATTAATTTATTAATTTATTAATTTATTAATTTATTAATTTATTAATTTATTAATTTATTAATTTATTAATTTATTAATTTATTAATTTATTAATTTATTAATTTATTAATTTATTAATTTATTAATTTATTAATTTATTAATTTATTAATTTATTAATTTATTAATTTATTAATTTATTAATTTATTAATTTATTAATTTATTAATTTATTAATTTATTAATTTATTAATTTATTAATTTATTAATTTATTAATTTATTAATTTATTAATTTATTAATTTATTAATTTATTAATTTATTAATTTATTAATTTATTAATTTATTAATTTATTAATTTATTAATTTATTAATTTATTAATTTATTAATTTATTAATTTATTAATTTATTAATTTATTAATTTATTAATTTATTAATTTATTAATTTATTAATTTATTAATTTATTAATTTATTAATTTATTAATTTATTAATTTATTAATTTATTAATTTATTAATTTATTAATTTATTAATTTATTAATTTATTAATTTATTAATTTATTAATTTATTAATTTATTAATTTATTAATTTATTAATTTATTAATTTATTAATTTATTAATTTATTAATTTATTAATTTATTAATTTATTAATTTATTAATTTATTAATTTATTAATTTATTAATTTATTAATTTATTAATTTATTAATTTATTAATTTATTAATTTATTAATTTATTAATTTATTAATTTATTAATTTATTAATTTATTAATTTATTAATTTATTAATTTATTAATTTATTAATTTATTAATTTATTAATTTATTAATTTATTAATTTATTAATTTATTAATTTATTAATTTATTAATTTATTAATTTATTAATTTATTAATTTATTAATTTATTAATTTATTAATTTATTAATTTATTAATTTATTAATTTATTAATTTATTAATTTATTAATTTATTAATTTATTAATTTATTAATTTATTAATTTATTAATTTATTAATTTATTAATTTATTAATTTATTAATTTATTAATTTATTAATTTATTAATTTATTAATTTATTAATTTATTAATTTATTAATTTATTAATTTATTAATTTATTAATTTATTAATTTATTAATTTATTAATTTATTAATTTATTAATTTATTAATTTATTAATTTATTAATTTATTAATTTATTAATTTATTAATTTATTAATTTATTAATTTATTAATTTATTAATTTATTAATTTATTAATTTATTAATTTATTAATTTATTAATTTATTAATTTATTAATTTATTAATTTATTAATTTATTAATTTATTAATTTATTAATTTATTAATTTATTAATTTATTAATTTATTAATTTATTAATTTATTAATTTATTAATTTATTAATTTATTAATTTATTAATTTATTAATTTATTAATTTATTAATTTATTAATTTATTAATTTATTAATTTATTAATTTATTAATTTATTAATTTATTAATTTATTAATTTATTAATTTATTAATTTATTAATTTATTAATTTATTAATTTATTAATTTATTAATTTATTAATTTATTAATTTATTAATTTATTAATTTATTAATTTATTAATTTATTAATTTATTAATTTATTAATTTATTAATTTATTAATTTATTAATTTATTAATTTATTAATTTATTAATTTATTAATTTATTAATTTATTAATTTATTAATTTATTAATTTATTAATTTATTAATTTATTAATTTATTAATTTATTAATTTATTAATTTATTAATTTATTAATTTATTAATTTATTAATTTATTAATTTATTAATTTATTAATTTATTAATTTATTAATTTATTAATTTATTAATTTATTAATTTATTAATTTATTAATTTATTAATTTATTAATTTATTAATTTATTAATTTATTAATTTATTAATTTATTAATTTATTAATTTATTAATTTATTAATTTATTAATTTATTAATTTATTAATTTATTAATTTATTAATTTATTAATTTATTAATTTATTAATTTATTAATTTATTAATTTATTAATTTATTAATTTATTAATTTATTAATTTATTAATTTATTAATTTATTAATTTATTAATTTATTAATTTATTAGTAGCAGTTAAATCCAAATCCACTGCAGCTCCTATAAATATGCAATTAAAACTGCAACCGCTAAAAGTATGCAATCAATTTATGGAAAAATTGTGAAAAGCAATTTTCTAACTTTTAAATTATTTTTAACAACAACAAGAAGCTATTGAAAATATACAAAACAACAAGAAGAAGTCAACTAAAATACGTTGTAAGCTGCGTTATTACGTTGCTCCTAAAAACAGACTTTTGCCGGCAACCTCAGCGGAAACCGCACGATTCAACGTGTAACGACTAACGACGACGAAGCAACAATCAACTGGTGTGTTTCATTTTCCATTAAATATCGCCCGGAATGTGTGGCTTCTTTGTTTTTTTTTTTTTATATTTCGTTGTCTTTGGTACTCTGCCTCTGCTGACACCGCTGCCACAGAGGCAGTAGCCGTAGCAGCGTCACCACCAACAGCCAAAGACAAACATGTGCGTCGAGCACCACAGCACCAACAACGAGGCGTCCATTACAGTCGACGTGGTTTTCAAGGTAACCAAAGCAGCAACGCAGCAGCAGCAAGCAACACCACAAAAAAAACACAGCACAGCTACCACCAGCAAACGAAAGACAACAAAATTTCCCACAATGCAGCGAGAGGGAGAGAAGTAAAAAGAGAGCAACACTCACGAAGAAATACAGCTGTGCAGAAGGTACTTTGCAGACGGTACTTTCTCTCTGAGAGAGTTGTTTTGGCGGGACTGGAAAGTGTTATGGGATATTTCTGTAGATGTCATTTCCCCGCATTTGCATTTCCCCAGGAATTGTGACGTCACTTTGAAATAGTATTTGTTATGATAGGACATTGTTATCAGGTTTATTATTTTTGAAATTTTAATGTTCAAAAGGTTTTGATGTCAACATACAAAAAAATTATTTCAAAGCCAAGAAATTATTTCAAAGCCAAGGCACTCAAAATGATAAAATTTGGTGCACATTTGGTTAGGATTATTTATAAAAATAAATCGTTGTATTGATAAAAGAATTCAAAATCGTTTGAATACGATCAAATACCAGAAAATTTGTCTGGTTTATATACATAGATTTATTTACAAATTTCAGATTTATTAAAAATTTGAAGATAAAATCAAAATTAATCACAATAAAAACACGAAAAAAAAACATTTAAAAAAAATATCATATAAATAAAAAACAATTATTATTGCCACAAAATATAAAACGATTTTTTTTTTAAATATATATTTTTTGTTATTTCTGCCCTACACTTATTTTGGTCTAGTTAAACTTGCAAAATTCTAGAAATATTGTCTATATCTCAAAAACTAGAGCACATTTGCAAATCTGTTGTCTTTTTTTAAATGTGTTTAAAAAAAGACTACAACTTTAACAACACCAAAATGATGTTTGGGCAGAATCATTTTTTACTGAGCATAAAATAACGAAAAAAATATAAAAAAACCAAATTTTCAACATTCCACAACATTTTTTTATATAACTTCTGAACCCGTAATTTGACCATTCTAGTTAAAATCTTAAATAATAGATAAAAAGTCAGCCTTTAATATATATTAATTTAAAAATTTTAAAAAGGTTGCTTTGGAAGATATGTCCTATTGAAATATATTTTGTTTAAACTGACCACTATAAAATAAACGTGGTATAAAAATTGTAAAACATCTTTTTGGCAATTTTATTATCTTTAAAATGAGACCTTTTTATTTTATTTTGGTTGACTACAGCTTAAGTTACATTTAATTGATTAGCACCACATTTGTGATTTTTATACAGTTTTTATTAATTTTAAACCACCAAATCTCTGAAACTACACCATTTGGACAATTTATTAATTTTATGTTGTTTCATCAGCTTTGTCCGTGCTAAGTTTTTGTAATTGTAAAATTATATCGTTTATAAAGTGTAGATTCATTTACGCCCCTTCTTCTCTTTTTAGTGCATGCCTACGTCGCTTTTTTCCCGCCACTATTGATCATAGTGCCATGCTCCTTTTTCCAATCTCGATCACATTCCACGTGGCAATTATCGTTTTTAAAAATGATCCTTTGTTTCGATTTGTACAACTCTGCTCTTTGTAAGTCAGGAGTTCTAGCATTTTTATAATTTTTGTATTATGGGAGGTGTCACGCCCCTTTGTCCAATTCCGTCAAATTCTACGCAAGGCTCTCCACTCCCAAAAAATCTATCCGTTTTTTTTTGATTTTATCCACTTAAAAAATCCAAAATTTTTGGATTTTTTTTTATTTTATTGATTTTTGAACATTTTTATTTGTTGATTTCAGGGTACAATTTATGTTTTGAAAATTTAAGAATTTGTTATAAACCACCAAATCGAAAATAATTATTTGAACCACTGCTGGATGAAATATCTGGTGAAGATGGTAATGAAATGATTCATATATTATATTAGCCAATATAGCCAACATACATATTACCCAACTTAGGCCTTAATGTAGATCCAAATAATTTAATGATGTAGTCGCCGAAACCATGTATTTAATTCAAGTCAATTCTATGCAAATTTTTAAAGCGGTAGATATTGATTGAATCTAATAGGTTCTGAAGAGTTGTCGTGTTATAAAGGGGTCATTCAAAATAGATTTGATCAGGCACTTAGGTTTCATTTTCTCGTATATTTGACTAATTCAGTACATAGAAGAAAACGGCTTCCAGATCCAAGACGGTGAATTTTGTCCACAAAGTATCCGGATTTTTTTTCCAGCCCTGATTCTACGTGTCCATTACAATATTTAATATAATCTTTTGTTTTGATTTTTTTTAGCTCTGCTCTTAGTAGGTAAAGTGTAATAGCAATTTTTTTTGTATGGAAGGTGCCACTCCCCATTGTCCAGAATATGGACCTACGTGATGATCGGAGTTTTAAAAATGAAATTTTGATTTGATTTTTATAACTCCTAAGGGTAGAGTTATAAAAATCAAATCAAATGTCAGGAGTTATAGCATTTTTAATGTTTTTGTTATATGAAAGGTGCCACGCCCCTTTATACAATCCCGCTCACATTCTACGTGACGATTCTACTTTTTAATATGAACCCTTGTTTCAATTTTCTTAATTCTGGTCAGGAGTTATAGCATTTTAACAGCTATGGTTATATGGGAAGTGCCAGGCCCATTTATCGAACGATTCATAAATTTGATAAATTTGGTCATTGGTTGAGTCGTAATGAAAAATTCTTTAAATTTATGAACAAATTCATAAATATTATGAACTTTTTTTTTGTATGTATGATTGTGAAATGTTTTTTTTTTATTGTATATTTAATATAAAAATATCTTATTACATTTTGTTAGCATACATCATTTGAAAGGTAACAAATTGCTTGACGCAGTTCAAGCGTCAGACATTTACTTGTTTTAAGTTTTAAAACAGTAAGGTCTCACTCTAAATTATTTATTTGTTGCTGCATTTTTTATGTAGTTTTGCGATGTTGTAAAAACGATAAAAACAAAAATCAATATTTATTATTATTTTTTATAAGAAAAACAAGTAAACCTTTAGAAGAAGCAATTCATTACCTTTCAAATGAGACCCAATTGTTCAACATTATATTTGTGGTTCACTGGCTACAATAAATTTAACTGAATGCCAAATGTAGAATTTCAATTATATTTTCAATTTATTAAGAAATAAGTAGAACTACGAATTTTTATTAAACAAGAAACTATATTACACACAGAAAAATCCTCTTTTGGCATAATGTTGGAAGAATAAAAAAGTTAGTTGTAGCAATTAACTTCATTCGATTAAATCGAGTGATTTACAAATTTGTTGACGGAACTGCCATATTAGCCTATACACTTGAAATATTAGTCCATACACACTCCTAATGGTTCTAAATCTGTACTAAATTGTTCAAAAACAATTCGAAATTGGTTGCAATACCAACTACAACTGTTTTCATTTTGACAATAACAACCATCTAAGCGGTTGAGAGAACCGAATAAGTTGGTTGGGCAAAGAGATGGTTGGCAAAACAAATCTATATTCTTTGTGTATGATGTTTCAATATTCATACGTGTATTCTTCAGAATAAAATAAGCTAATTCTGATGAAATGATATCTTTATCGACTGAAATAGCTATATCGTTCTTAATAGGTTGGAAACTATCTAAAACCGTATTATTTATGAATCACTATAAATTAACGAAAACAATTATTTTGTCCAATAAATGATATTGTTTTGATATCGGTAATATATCGTTTGTCTTTCTGGGTTAAATCATTACTCGAGTTCGACCGCCTTCTAATTTTTGAGATTTTACCTCCTTGATTACAAAGGAATGGGCAACTAAGAAAGTCTGTATCTAACATAATCAATAATTGAAAAATATATATCAAAATTACATAAATTTCATTAATTATTAAAACGCTTTTCAAAAATTTCTCTTATATGAATTTTTCGAAACGCATGCGGTCAAAGTTCGTTCCATCAGTGTCACTAATTGCTGGCTGACATTTATTACCCAGTCTCAGTGCAGCTCAATCTGAACGCTTTATCACTGTATTTAAGCAACAGCAGCAGACAGCGCTGCGATGGAACGAAGGACAGTCTGACAGATGGACAGACAGATGGTAGGGCGGCAGCCGACAGACGATATTCAAATGCGTTTATTTGCCATACGCAAAGTGCGCGCCAGACCTAAACAAAAACAAAGCACAACGAAACAAAACAAAACTCACTGCGGCTTCCTCGTGATGCTGCCAAAAACAGGACAAATGACGAAGGACATAGACCAACGTAGGTCGACGCATCACCTGCAGTTGAATGTAAACAGCGGCGGCGGCAGTCATCAAAGTAACGATATGCGCCACATGCAGTCACGACAGTGGGCGGTGGAGCGGCAGAATCACGCCCAGCCGCTACACCGTGACACGTAGTAGACGCGAAGTCTCACGTTAGCGTAGACCATCGAGCGTCATATATCCTTGTCAGCTGCCTAGATAAATTGTAATTGCGAGTGAGGCGCAAGTCGAGGTCGGCAGCAGAGCAGGATGTAGCGAATGTCACGATATATTTTAAAGGCTGCTAAGTGTACGGGGGACTTTGCACGGCAGAAGTACGAAGGATGCAAAACATTCTATGCCGCAAATTAAAATGCAGTTGATGTGTTTGATCATACGATGTATTTTAGTAGCAATATTTTAAATTTGTAAAATATGCGGTTTTGTAGTTTAAAACTCTACCAAGCAGTAGCTAATATGAATTTTATGGGAAAATAACATCACTCTATTGAACACTTAAGCATTTATTAAAGGATTCACATTTGTGCATTGCCTACTTTTAGACACAACTCGTCATAAAAACTTCACGCTGTTACAAGTAATAGAGACATTTAAAATTTCACGCATTATATACAAAATGCATACAAAAGATATAAACTTTACTTTGGTGGGCGTGACATTTAGCAAACATGACAAACACACAACAAACAAGCATTTCAATGTCCGCCTAAATGTATGCTACATGATACTAAAAACAATGGGTGGTATTTACGTTAAGGTACAGTAAAGAAATCGCCTACCGTTTGCCTTTCACACACGATTTTCGTGTTGTACTCGTTAACAAGATAATTGCCATAATTAATGCCACAAGTTAATATGAAGGCGGTGTAGCTACTTTGAATGACAGCAGATGGCGTGTCTGGTGAAATTGTTCGAGGAGACAATATTAGTGCTAGCTTTTGTTTTTTGTTTTTTAAATAACAACACGAAGAACAGACACTAAGTGAAAAAACATTAAAAATTAGAGCTACTTAAATACAAAATAAAATACAAAATTGTGAAAAAATGTAAATTTATTAAAAAAATAAATAATATTTTTAGTAAAACTAAAAATTCAGATTTTGACTAAAAATTCAATTTTTCACTAAAAATTAAATTTTTCACTAAAAATTCAATTTTTAACTAAAAATTCAAATATTCACTAAAATTCGAATTTTCATTTAAAATTCAATTTTTCACTAAAATTCCATTTTTTACTAAAAACTCAATTTTTCACTAAAAATTCAATTTTTTCACTAAATATTAAATTTTTTCACTAAAATTTCAATTTTTCACTTGAAATTCATTTTTTCAATTAAAATTCAATTTTTCACTAAAAGTTCAATTTTTCATTAAAAATTCAATTTTTCACTAAAAAATCAAATTTTCACTAAAAATTCAATTTTTCACTAAAAATTCAAATTTTCACTAAAAATTCAATTTTTAACTAAAAATTCAAATTTTCACTAAAAATTCAAATTTTCACTAAAATTTCAATTTTTTACTAAAAATTCAATTTTTCACTATAAATTCAATTTTTCACTAAAAATTCAATTTTTCACTAAAAATTCAATTTTTCACTAAAAATTCAATTTTTCACTAAAAATTCAATTTTTCACTAAAAATTCAATTTTTTCAATAAAAATTCAATTTTTCACTAAAAATTCAGTTTTTAATAAAAATTAAATTTTTCACTAAAAATTCAATTTTTCATTAAAAATTAAATTTTTCACTAAAAATTTCATTTTTCCCTAAAAAATTCAAATTTTCACTATAAATTCAAGTTTTGACTAAAAATTTTAATTTTTACTAAAAATTCAAATTATCACTAATAATTCAATTTTTCACTAAAAAATTCAAATTTTCACTAAAAATTTTAATTTTTACTAAAAATATAATTTTTTACTATAAATTAAATTTTTCACTAAAAATTAAATTGTTCACTAAAAATTCAATTTTTCACTAAAAATTAAATTTTTAATAAAAAACTCAATTTTTCGCTAAAAATTCAATTTTTCACAATTCAATTTATTTCATTTATTATTATTTCCTATCACTGACTGTTAAAACCACCAATTAAGTGAAGTGCGCCTGTCGATATGCAACAATTTTTGCATCGCTTTATTTTACAGCAAAACTGTTTTTATTGGCGCCTACTACAAGATACGTTTAATTTAACACCAGCGATAAGTTAAAAACAGCATTTAAAATGGCGCTTAAATAGTTTTCGCACAGTAAATGGAAATTAATTTAAAAGCGCCTAGGTGTATGCAATGCATTTGGGTGCATTTTTGTATTTTATAAGCTCGCCGCTTACATTCAAATAATAACAAAGCGATTAAATGCTTTTTAAAAACGAGAAAAATTAAAAACAAAAATAACAAACAGAAGGCAAAAACAAATAATATTATCATAGCAACAAATGATCAGCAGCAACACACAAACAGAGTCTGGTCCAGCAGAGATAAACCATGGCAACCACCGTGCAGTGCCAGCACACGTTGTCAAGGATTAAATGCCGCCAAAGGAGGATGCGGACGTTTTTGCGTTGTAGGTGGATTGCAAGCCAAAACACCCAAAAATATGCAACGAAAAACAATTGCTGCGAAAATATGCGAAATATGTGAAAATATTGTTGCTGCTGCTGTTGTTGTGGTTGTTGTTGCTGATGCTGATGATGACGAAAACAATGACGTGGAGTATGTTGCGGCGCTGTAGGTTGAGATGCATTGCAAAACAACGTATGTTGCACGCTTTTCGGCATATGCAACAATGCGTTTGGTAGGTACAAAGCGGCCGCAGGCAGTTGGTTTGATGCAAGAAGAGGCAGACATACAGATATCATGTTGCTGGGCAATGATGTCTGTCGATCTATATTTCTGTCCGTCAGACTCTTGGTGCGCGGCCGTCACAATGTCGCATTTCGCATCGAAATCAATCAATTATTCACGTGTATGGTGCAGCTACTGTGCGCGCCTAAAAGTATGCAAAGATTTTTTTTTGGGTTTATTTGTTTGTTTTTGTTTTTTATATGCGCTACAGCTTAGTCGTAGTCGTAGCAGCGCGCTCTGTTGCATTCGAATGCGCGCGCTGTGATTAAACTGTTGGAAGCGCTGTTTAATTTATCAGAAAAATTGCGAGGGGGTTGCTTGATGGATGGATGGACGGTCAGGCAGGTGAAAAAGACTTGCTGAATTTCGACAACCGGGCGATATTTTGAATTGTTGGCATAGCGTACAAACAGTTAGTAAATTTTAAGCAGCTGGAGAGGAGATAATTAGTCATTCGTGGAAGTAATTAAGAAGGGACGTGGTTGGTATTTCAAATAGGGCAGGAATTGGAAACGTATTAAATAAAGAGTAATTTAATTTTTGATGGAGAAATAAAATTTTTTAGCGAAAAATTTAATTAAAATTTGTTATTTTTTCAGGCCTTTAAAAATTAAAACAATTTTTTTTATTAAAATATTTATTTTGTTTTTTCCATATTTGTGTAATTAAATGACATTCAGTCCAAGTAGACGGACGTTACTCAATTGAATTTTCCTGAAGACGAATACCGACTGTATTCGAAATATCGAAAAAACAAAATAAATGTTTAAATAAAACAAAAAATAGTTTTATTTTTTAAAACAAACTCGGATCTCGAGCCTGAACAAATAACATATTAAAAAATATATATATTTTTTAGTAAAAAATTTAGTATTTGGAGAAAAAATACTTCTTAGTGAAAATTGGAGTTTTTATCGAAAATTGGATTTTAGCTAAAAATTGAATTTTTAGTGAAAATTTTAATTTTTAGGAAAAATTCAATTTTTAGGAAAAATTCAATTTTTATTGAAAAATTGAAATTTTTAGTGAAAAATTGATTATTTTGTGAAAAATTGATTTATTAGTGAAAAATTTAATTTTATTGGTAATTGAATTTTTAGTGAAAAATTGAATTTTTAGTGGAAAATTGAATTTTTAGTGAAAAATTGAATTTTTAGTGAAAAATTGAATTTTCAGTGAAAAATTGAATTTTTAGTGAAAAATTGAATTTTTAGTGAAAAATTGAATTTTTAGTGAAAAATTGAATTTTTAGTGAAAAATTGAATTTTTAGTGAAAAATTGAATTTTTAGTGAAAAATTGAATTTTTAGTGAAAAATTGAATTTTTAGTGAAAAATTGAATTTTTAGTGAAAAATTGAATTTTTAGTGAAAAATTGAATTTTGTAGTGAAAAATTGAATTTTTAGTGAAAAATTGAATTTTTAGTGAAAAATTGAATTTTTAGTGAAAAATTGAATTTTTAGTGAAAAATTGAATTTTTAGTGAAAAATTGAATTTTTAGTGAAAAATTGAATTTTTAGTGAAAAATTGAATTTTAGTGAAAAATTGAATTTTAGTGAAAAATTGAATTTTTAGTGAAAAATTGAATTTTTAGTGAAAAATTGAATTTTTAGTGAAAAATTGAATTTTTAGTGAAAATTTGAATTTTTAGTGAAAAATTGAATTTTTAGTGAAAAATTGAATTTTTAGTGAAAAATTGAATTTTTAGTGAAAAATTGAATTTTTAGTGAAAAATTGAATTTTTAGTGAAAAATTGAATTTTTAGTGAAAAATTGAATTTTTAGTGAAAAATTGAATTTTTAGTGAAAAATTGAATTTTTAGTGAAAAATTGAATTTTTAGTGAAAAATTGAATTTTTAGTGAAAAATTGAATTTTTAGTGAAAAATTGAATTTTTAGTGAAAAATTGAATTTTTAGTGAAAATTTGAATTTTTAGTGAAAATTTGAAATTTTAGTGAAAAATTGAATTTTTAGTGAAAAATTGAATTTTTAGTGAAAAATTGAATTTTTAGTGAAGAATTGAATTTTTAGTGAAAAATTGAATTTTTTGTGTAATTGAATTTTTAGTGAAAATTTTAATTTTGGGTAAGGATTAGAATTTTGAGTAAAAATTTAATTTTTTGATGAAAAATTGAAATTGTAGTAAAAAATTGAATTTATAGTGAAATTTAATGTAATTCATAGTGAAAAATTTAATTTTTCAAAAATTTAATTTTTGTGGAAAATATCATTTTAAAGCAAAAAAAAAGTTATACAAATTAAATTCTTTCACGAATTTACTGCCACTTTCCAAACATATCATGCACCATCCCTTAAGCTTCACTACTATAATCCAATAATCCTACAAACAACAACGTGGAAAACTTTTAAATTGAGTCATTATTGCGAATGTGTAAACTATTTGCAAAGCAATAAAATCAAGAAAAACTTTAAACTTAAAACTACGCAATGTTAACATTTATAGTTTCTTGCAATCACACAGAAGAGAGACCCGAAGTCATTACTCAGACTCACGTCATGCCAACACCATTTGTTTTTTGTCTCTTCGACAACAGTCGACGATAAACATTCCATTTGAGCATGGTTTACACTTAGAGAATTACATGTTCTATAGTAAGAATTGATAAAAGTACACTATATATCATCGTTGTAGAACAAAAAGTCACCAAATACATTTTTATGAAAAACTTAAATTTCGAGTTTGTTGATTAATATTATAAAAAATTATTGCTGCATTTTTAAAGTTGAAATATCAATTGATCAATGTTTTTATACAAAAACCATTTGGTCTATTTTAAACAATTGATTGGACTAGGTGAAGTCGAATCCATTTACACATTTTCTTGCAAACTTCCAATAGGAATAAAATCAAAAGTCGTTAACTCTTTAAGAAGAGAAGTACGAAATAGATCCCTGGTATACAATGGACCTCTTTTGGTTTATTTGAATTTAAACATGTGCGAAAAGGTCCGAACGACCCGTTGTTCCTCTATTATACGAACCTTTCCCACTTACTACTGGTACTAATATTTATTAAAGAATAGGTCACCCGGTGGAGAGTATAATTTACCATGAGATGAATCATTTTTCTAAATGGGCATAAAAAGGAGTGTAAAATCTGTTAAAAATAGTATACGCTCCCCTTTTGAACCAAATATAAACTGCATTTATGTTTTCCGAAAGCCAAAGACAATTTTACAGCATATCATGTGAAGGATTGATTCATTATTTGCCTATTCTTTTTAAAAATGTATGCATTATTTAATTTGAATACGGAAGATCTGAATTTCGGATTATCCTAAAGAAAAAATTCTCAAAATAAAAATGCTATTTCTAAGCTGCCGATTAAAGGATTAATTTTCAATTCCAATATTCAAATTATTCATATTTTCTTTTCAATGTATAAAAAGAAATTGTTTTACAGTAAAAGTTTTCCCTTTTAACTACAGACTTGATGGAAAAATATTAACAGAAATTGGAAATTTCAGTTTACCCAAGTTTTCACTAAAATTGTGATTTTTTTTTCAATTATAATTACAAATACTTTTTTTTTGATATAACAAAAAATAAAAATAACCCGTCGAAAGCAATCAGAAAACACTATAGCTTTTTGTATTTATTTCTTTTGTTGATTTTTGTACAAATAAAAGTGAAATTTTCATTCACATTTCCATTTTAATTTTAATTAAATATAATAAAATGACAAACTCCAGCATCAACTCCTTCACACTGAATGTCATGATGTCCTTGTGTTGATTTCAATTAAACGCAGCTACGACGCACACGGAGACAGACAATCAGACATACACAAACAATATGGACGCCATTTTGGACAACGTCTGTCATCATTCAACAATAAACATAGCCCATGGCATACAAAAGTGCGAGAGCTTGCTGGAGTGAGAAGGAGTTATAGAGTAAAATTCTGCAGTGAGCAACAACTATATTACAAAAATAGATGGTATTTAAATTGACTGTGGTGTCGTGACCAAAACCTCGCAAACTCCAAATATATATCTGTCTTTTTGTCTATATGCACATCCTGTCTCTGTCTCCGTATATATATCATTTTAACTATATATGTCTGTCTATTCAGCCGAGTGTGTGTCTGCATTACTATCTTCCGACTCAATATCAGCGTCAGTTCCAAATATTCACCACAGACAATGGCCACGAGGGTTTTTTATGGCTCAGCGCTTTCAAATATAAAAAACAATAATCACTAAATTCTCGTAATGAATGGCGACAAACAATACAATCTCTATGAACACTAAGGGATGTCTACAGTGATAATATGTGTGGTTCTGTTTGTAAAAAAGCAATATTTATATGAATTGGTTATTTCGAAAATGACTGAACATTTATGAAATTTGTTATCTTTATTTATTTTTATTTTTCCTAATTTATTATTTAAATATAAAAAGTAATTATAACTAACATCGTCATATTTCGACAAGAACTAACTAATGCATAACGGACTAATTTCGATTTTTGTATAATAAGCCTTACCTGATTAAAAGGATTCCGCGATTTCTAAAGCAGAATTTTGTCGGAATTTTTAGAAATGTGAATTTAGATTTCCAAATAACTGAAGAACATTTTTTACAGCTCATTAAATCGGTCCCGTCCCGAACTTTCCTATACTTATTATACCCTACACCTATGAGGTACAGGGTATATTAACTTTGTGCATATATTGTAATGCCCCTTAGGAGGCGTGTCCGGTATGGAAAAGTATATATATTCTTGATCAGCATCACTACCCGAGTCCGTTTAGCCATGTCCGTCTGTCCGTCTGTCTGTCTGTCTGTCTGTCTGTCTGTCTGTCTGTCTGTCTGTCTGTCCGTCTTGCTGTCTTGCTGTCTTGCTGTCCGAATACAGAATAACTTGAGAAATACTGATCAGAATGCGATGAAATTTCGTCTCAATATATTTTAGCCAGAAGTAGGAACTGAGTTTGAAAATGAGCAAAATCGGTCAACGGACACGCCCACCTCCCATACAAGTCACTTTTATATAACTCTTTCGAAACTAATATTTCGAGAAGTATTCAAGGTATAGTTATAAAATTTAAAAGGTATTGTTAGAATTTACCTAAAAATATGAGGTCCAAAAATGGGCGTGATCCGCCCACTTTTTTTTTTCATTATATCCCGGGATTTCATAGTAAAAATTTGATCCGTAAATTATTAAAATCAAATCTATGAAATATTAGCCTTTCAAAATTTTAAATATAGGCGTGGTCCGCCCAATTATATTTTTAAATTTTTTTTTTTAGTTTTTTATACTTTATATAATTTTTTTTAATTTATGGGGATATAAGACGTAAATTTCTGATATATGAATAATATTCTGAGGTTCAGCATAATTAAAAATTTAAAATTAAGGTATACAATTAAATATTCCTCATTAATATCTCCACCAAAGGTGTAGGGTATTCCATAGTCGGGCCCGACCGACTATAAAAATCCGCCCCATGTGACCGAACTTACCCATGTGACCTAACTTTCCCAACTCGTTTTATTTTGGAAAATGGTGATTTCGACCATTGCGTTCTTATTATAGTTCAATATTTTTTTTAAGAAAACATTTCAAACATTGTTGTTTTTGTTGAAAATTTTAGAACTCTCCATTCTTCAAAATAACTTTAAAATAGTCCACGATAGCATTTTAAAGAATACCTCAATCAAAATATTACTAATCAAGGATACTAAAATCTTCACTAATATTATAAACTGACCATTAATTATCATTTTCTGTACTGTTTACCACACTCTTTAGAGGATTTATAATTTTAGAAAAGTTGACTTTGTATAACTTAATCCTTTTTTTTTTATTATCCCTGATGCACATATCGGATAAATGTTGTAACTTAATTGTAGGGAATTGCAAGGACATTGTTTGGTTAGTTTTTATACCATCATTTGTTTATGTAGACTTTTCAGCAAGGACCTTTTTAAAATCTCTAAAATGAAAAAAATTCAACAGAAAATTTAGTATTATTTTGCTTCATCGCCGCGCTTTTTAACATTGGTCAAATTTAATCTTTATTTGGTTTCTTATACTTTCAAAAAAATAAGGTAACATTACGCAGATGAACATCAAAACCTCATAATCTCTTGTCGATTTAGTATAGACTTAAATGTGGCTCTGAACAAATTTATAAGTATCTAAATCCGTTGAATTTGAATGCAAACAATGCCATATCCACAGTTAAAATAAAATGTTTGATGAATTCGATTGTTGTCCAACGTTTAATAAATACGTAATGGGAATCATAGATAAGAATAGCAAGAATAATATAAACAGGAGATAAAAATGTTTATCTTTTTTTTTATTAGAAAACCTTTCTAGAGTGTATTAAACGCGTGAGAAAATACTTGTTAATGGCCAGTTAACAATAATAGTGTAGCTGATGACAAATAATACTATGTTTTTCAAATTAAAGTAGGCAGGATTTCAGTATGCTTGATTAAAAAATATGTTGATTGAGGTATTCCTTAAATTGTTGACGAGGACTACTTTTAGTTAATTTTAGGAATGGACTTTTAAAATAATATTAAAAATAGTCACTTTTAAATGTGTTGTACTGAAGTTTTAAAAAATCCATGGTTTACTGTATTTCATTTATTTGAACTGACCTTATTCAAGTAGAGCAAAGTTTTATGGAATATTTTTTTTAATTAAAGTAATCTCACCGTAGTCGCGGTAGCTCAGTGGTTAGTGCGTTGGACTGCGAGCCGAAAGGTCCAAGGTTCAAGCCTGGACTGGGGCTAACAACATCTTTTCATAGAAACATTTTTCTATACCGCGCTACCTCTGCGCAGTAAATGGCAAACCTCCGAGAGTAAAAACATTGCCTATGAAAAGCTCTCACCCGCCGTTCGGATTCGGCAATAAACTGTAGGTCCCACCATTTTGAGTACAAATATAACACGCACAGCTCAAAATGGTGAGAGAGCTCGGCCAAAGTTCTTATAGAACTGTAGTGCCAAACTATTATTATAATTTCAAAATTCACCTGCATTTCGGTTTTTAATTTTTTGATGGGGCAGACGCGTAACAAAACAATCACAATATGTATGTTGGGTCTGGGAAGAGTATAGGCCATATCGTGATGAGATTCGTGGACTGGGCGTGGCATTTCTCACATATCCTTAAAATTGAACACATTATATCAGCATGTTATATTTATTAAACCATTATAAATATTTAACCATTCTAAACGATCTCTCCTAATGGGGGGAGACACCCCCTTAAAAGGTACATTTTCAAGATTGTGTATATATGTCAACAGTTATTATAGTGATATCAAGATATTTCACACAAGGGTAACAACCACCCCAAATTCTTTAATTTCATCACACTAAAAACTTCTACTGGGAAAAACTATACGAGGAAGAATTCTACGGTAAACAATTCTACGGCGAAATATTCTACGGGTTCTGAGAGAGAAAAGTTGTTTTGGCGAAGAATTATTTTTGTTTTGGTTACTACATTTATAAAACCAATAAAAAAACGTCAACAGGGAAGCACGGGTTCCTGAGATAAATTATAAAAATGATTTTTATATTAATAAAATTACTCCATATCTTTGCATTCATAAAATCTTTGTACTATAGTTGGAATTTAAATTGAACATTTAGAAACAAACGATTTTGAATTCGATGTTTTCATATTTGTTGATTTTAGCCACATCTATTCTGGAGGATGATGGGGTTAAAATCAAAGAGAGACTGTTAAATATGGAGTCTTCAAGACACGATTTTGCGATTTCAGAAATTCCATTCTGAATTTTAATTGATGTCTTTTGAATTTCAAATGGAAATTTCTGAATTTCAAGTGATGTCTTTTGAATTTCAAATGGAATTTCTAAATTTCAAGTGATGTCTTTTGAATTTCAAATGGAATTTCTGAATTTCAAGTGAAATTTCTGAATTTCAATTGATGTCTTTTGAATTTCAAATGGAATTTATGAATTTCAAATGGAAATTTCTGAATTTTAATTGATGTCTTTTGAATTTCAAATGGAATTTCTGAATATCAATTGATGTATTTTGAATTTCAAATGGAATTTCTGAATTTCAAGTGATGTATTTTGAATTTCAAATGGAATTTCTGAATTTCAAGTGATGTCTCTTGAATTTCAAATGGATTTCTGAATTTCAATTGATGGCTTTTGAATTTCAAATGGAATTTCTGAATTTCAAGTGATGTCTTTTGAATTTCAAATGGAATTTCTAAATTTCAAGTGATGTCTTTTGAATTTCAAAGGGAATTTCTGAATTTCAATTGATGTCTTTTGAATTTCAAATGGAATTTCTGAATTTCAATTGATGTTTTTTGAATTTCAAATGGAATTTCTGAATTTCAATTAATGTCTTTTGAGTTTCAAATGGAAATTCTGAATTTCAAATGAAATTTCTGAATTTCAATTGATGCCTCTTGAATTTCAAATGGAATTTCTGAATATCAATTGATGTGTTTTGAATTTCAAATGAAATTTCTGAATTTCAATGGATGTCTCTTGAATTTCAAATGGAATTTCTGAATTTCAAATGATGTGTTTTGAATTTTAAATGGAATTTCTGAATTTCAAATGATGTTTTTAAATTTCAAATGGAATTTCTGAATTTCAATTAATGTCTTTTGAGTTTCAAATGGAATTTCTGAATTTCAAATGAAATTTCTGAATTTCAATTGATGTCCCTTAAATTTCAAATGGAATTTCTGAATATCAATTGATGTCTTTTGAATTTTAAATGAAATTTCTGAATTTCAATTGATGTCTTTTGAATTTGAAATGGAATTTCTGAATTTCAATTGATGTCATTCAAAAAAATGTCAATCAAAAATCTATAAAAATTGGATCGAATGCTGTAAGATGAACGATTGTAAAATCAAAACAATTCCAAAGATTTTAAATATATTTTCTCAATGCAAAAATTAAATGCATTTGGTATATGAGAAATCGAATAGTTAAATAGTTAAAATAAAAATTTGAGCACAAAAACATACGAAATTCATGAAACATGTCCAGATATTCGATAATTTTAATAATAAGGTATAAAGGAAGTCGTATAATATTCATTTGCTATGCCAAGAAAATCACAATAAGCTCTAAGTGACTGAAGTCTCATAAATACAGCTCTTACTAATGATATAGTCTGATAATAATAATGATGATGTTGTTGAATATGAGTTGCTGCCTGTTGCGGATGTTTTTTTGATGAGATTTCTGACTGCTCGGACTGCCCTCGGCTGTCTGTCTGCATGGATGGCTGTAATATTCAATAACCTGATGTGGTTTATGACAGTGATACCGGTAGATAAGCTGCTGTCAATATATTGGCTAAAATATAATAACATTGACATTTACTTATCAAATATATAATCAGCTTATTGCAGGAATGAGTTGCCTTCCCGAGAACTCCATTCAAGAGTGGTTACCTGGCAATAAAGATAACTTGAAAATGACGGTTACAGCATGAAACTGATTACAATGCAAAGCTTAGTTGGCATTGTGTGTAGCGCTCTTTCATCGATTCCCCAGCTAATTTGCGAAGCATTTTCTTAAGTTCTCCATAGGGTAGGTAAACAAATTGATGCTCCCGCTATACTTTTTGATGCTTTCCTCTTAAGCGCCTGGGGAGCATTTAACTGTTGCCTCGCATGCATCTTTTGCCGATAACCTGCAGGCTACCTAGGTAACCGACTATGGCAACGGCAGACTTCATAATTTTGATTATTGATTATAGCTTGTGCCAGTCAGTCAGCCAGCCATCTTCCATGCCGCATCCTGCTTCTTTTATGCCTTTAATTAGGATTAAGTTTATGCTTTACGCAGTTTCTTTTGAACGTTCTTTTCAACTTGTGCTACGCTTTTTTGCAGCTTTATTTTCAGCTTGTTTCATTTTCATGATTTTCATAGTAACTAAGCCAAAGCTAACGCCATCTATAGCACTGAAGGAGTTCACGCCTTCATACTTTTAGGGTGCATACTTTCGAAAAATATGCTGCTATAATTAATATTAATTTGTGCTTTCAATTACAGGATTATCGGATTTTCTCCTAAGAGTTTCAGGTGCTAAAATAATAATAGTCGTCTGTCTGTCTGTGCGTCTGGTTAAGCGTATAATAGGTAGGTAATAAGCAGTGTTTGCAGAGTAGCGGAATAATTGAAAGTTTTTGTTGCATACTTTCGAGCATGCATATTGATTATACCTACTTTGGAACTAAGGTATTCTTTAATTTATTTTGTAAGATATTTTCTATAGTTTTTTTTATAATACTTTTACTAAATGCATTTAGGGATTTTCTAGTTCTTAATTTTGTAAAATATTTCAATAAATTTCAATATTCCGAAAAAGAAAATCTTTTTAAATTGGGAGAAGCATTTAAAGAACGGAAAAAGTTACTTGTTTCAAAAGTATTTCAGATATGTAATCGAAGCTGATACATTTTTACAGGTGCCCGAACTTAGTCCACATTTTGTCCGAACATTTTTCGGTGAATAGTACCATATTTCGATATTTCAAATACACCTTAGCATATATTCATTAATCAACATTTGCAATTATTTGGTGAAAACTAAAAAATGCGGATCTTTACCCCCTAATGCAATATATCCAATATAACAAATTATAATGTATGCCCTTTCTGATCACAATTTCGATCAAAGGTATTTTTTGAACATTCCCAATCTGCCATTTCTCATAGACTCCGCAGAGACGCCTTAAGCTGCGAGGTTTGGAACCATTTGGCAGTGACAGCTTTAATAATATATTTTACCTTAAAAACTTTTGAAGATTTTTTGTTATGAGCTCTCAAAGTCATAAATGTAGACTTAATTCAGCTATAACGCTTTTAGCGGCCAGGCACAATTCGGTAATAAATGTGGATATGATGTGAAATGGTATTCAATTTTCTATATATTAAAATCAATTTCAGATTATAAAATTGTAAAGGTTTTTGGTGGAGAAGGTTCAAATTCAAAAAGTTAGACTTAAATCAGATATGACGCCTCTGACGGGCAGGGTCGGAACATCCTGGCAATAGAAGTAGATATGGGGTATTCAGCTCTGATTTAAAGTCAATTTGCTTTTAACTGGCAGGGAGTTATTAACGTTCGAAATCGAAATTTTAAAAATATTGTATATTTATATCCTCCATAACATCCAATATAAACGGGTTGGGGAAGTTAGGTCACATGGGTAAGTTCAGTCACATGGGGCGGACTTTTATGGTCGGTCGGGACCGACTATGAAATACCCTACATTCTGAGTGAATTTATTAGTAGTATAATTTGGTGGGATAATTTTTAATAATTTACGACAAAAATTTCATTACAAAAAATCGGTAAACAATGAAAAAATTCAAAAGAATTTTTGGAAAACATATATATAGGCGAATTCTAACCATATTTTTTAAATTTTTTAAATATATATGTAATACTTTTCGAGTTATTGGTTCCTAAATAGTAATATATATATAAGTGAATTGTATGGGAGGTGGGCGTGTTCGTTGACCAATTTTGCTCAAATCCAAATTCCGAACCACTTTTTTACTAAAACGTATTGAAACCAAATGTATTACATTCTGACCATTATTTTTATACCCTACACTAAGAGTGAAAGGGTATATTCAGTTTGGTACGCCGTTTTAACACCCTGAAGAAAGCATCTCCGGTATGGACAAGTATATATATTCTTGATCAGCAAGACCTCCTGAGTCGATTTAGCGATGTCCGTCTGTCCATCTGTCTGTCTGTCTGTCTGTCTGTCTGTCCGTCTGTCCTTCTGTCCTTCTGTCTGTCTGTTGAAATCACGATTACGGAAAAAGTAGAAGAGCTAGAGCAAAGAAACTTTAGATTTAGATTACTTATATATCTAAGCTGTCTGAAGAAGAAAATTGGCATGATCGATCTATTGTGACCTGAGAACCGACCACTTATGTTCAAATACCTCATATAAAATTTGCATCTACAGATCAATTTTACTGTATACGTGCTTAGATAAACTTTATTGGTCAAATATATATTGAAATCATGCTGAAATACATGAAAATAATGATTTCCTGCGAAACGAATTGTGGTTCCCAAAAAAAAAATCGAAATTCGGTGCACCTACCCATATGTAAATATCTGTATCAAATGAATGGAAATTCTTCAGCGATGAAAAGTTTGTAGTTATTTTCAGGATTCGTATACCCTGGTGACCTGTATACCAATTTGAATGGTAACCACACATATGTGTAGGGTATTAATAGTCGGCTTAGTCCGACTATAATTTTGATAATCCTAACTATCATAACACCTACTTTAAAATTTCCCATGTGATCTAACCTTCCCAACTGGTTTAAGTTACCTTGTATTCGGTCAGACAGCAAGACAGACTGACATGGCCACATGGACTCGGGTAGTGATGCTGATCAAGAATATATATACTTTTCCATACCGGACAAGCCTCCTAAGGGGCGTTACAATATATGTACACAGTTAATATACCCTGTACCTCATAGGTGTAGGGTATAAAAAGAGTGAAAATCGTTTCTTTTTGAAGAATACAGATAATATATCCAGTATTGAAAACAAATAATCTAAGCGTAATATTTTTACAACTACCAGAGATAAAGGGTTTTTCAATAAGAGCGCTACAAAAGTTTTTTTTCAAGGGTTTTTCAACAGGGACGCTACAAAAGTAGAGCGACAGGAACAGCAACCGACGCCATATTTCTTGCCGCTCTTTTGACATTTCTCTTCAGTAAGGTTTGCCATTTCATGATGGAAAGATATACGAGTCAACAACGAGTCGAAATTATTAAAACTTACTACCGAAATTCGAATTCGTATATCTTTCCATCATGAAATGGCAAACCTTACTGAAGAGAAATGTCAAAAGAGCGGCTAGAAATATGGCGTCGTTTGATGTCCCTGTCGCTCTACTTGTGTAGCGGGTCTGTTAAAAAACCCTTTATTAGAACTCAAAGTGAAAAAAACTAATTCACAAATACACACTTTTGAAAAATTTTCAAAGCTCTCAAACCAAAAAAAAAAAAATTTAAGTATCATGAAAAATAATAATAAAAACAAACTTATAGATTTATATTAATCATTCCATAACAATCGACTAGCTCCACCCTCTTCGATTTCAATGATATTTTGGAAACTGATTAAGGGTATCGAAATATGCATTGACCATATTATTTCCTACCACTACTTCCAGAGATACAGTGGTTCAAAGTTACACCAAATGAACCAACATTACATTTGTACACGCTGCAAAAAAAAGTGCTCTGCCAAACATAATTTTGCAGGCATTATATATATCTTTGGAGCTTTATGCAAAAAAAAGTATTATTTCAAACATTAGTATAATAACAGCCAAATATATTTTTGTTTTCGTTCAAAATTATTTATAATTATAATCATTTTCAGCGTCTTGCTAACATATATATGTTTGAATGTGAAAAACATTTTATTTACATGTAAACATATTTATGTTTACATTTAATTTTAATGTAAAAAAGTAAATTTTGTGCTAAAATCTTCTTACACAATATTCATTATTTTATAGCGTAGGCAAGGAATTCACGGAGGCTTTTGTAAAAAAATATGCCAAATTCGGATTGAAAATCGAAACACTGATTTTTATTTGTGTTTTTTTCACATTAGTTTCAGAAATTATATACTGCACTATATTATACTCTGTTACTATTAGTACTTTTTATAACACAATTTATATATTTATTTAATTTACAAATAACAAAATTATTACCGACGCGAACACGTTTTCTCAACGAACAACAAAAGACACGTACGTAGAAAATGCCGATCAACGAGTGTCAACTTAATATACTTTTTTTTCAAACATCAGTATGTTTTAAATGACCCTATACATACTTCCAACGACGACAAAAGGGACGTAGGTAGAAAATTCTGCTCAACGAGTGCCAACTTCGTATACAAGAAGAATGTTGCAAGAATACATTTATTTAAATCCTATTTCTTTTTTGTTTGTTTTTAAACATCAAATATGTTCAAACGATGGCAAAAGATGGCGTATGTAGAAAATGCTGCATAACGTTGCCAACTTCGTCAGTCGATAAATTATCGAATTAAGACGTGCGTGGCGAACATACGTTGTATTTAGATTTGATTAGCAATTTCTGTGTTTCGAAACATAGTTTTAACCAAATAAATTGCCAAGAAACAGTTTATTCAAATGCAATTGTAACATATTTATGGTAAATTTGACAGATTCGACTGGACAATATAATAATGTTTACACGTAAACAAAAATAAATTCAATTTCGATTATAATTTAATTACACTTCATTCCAATACATGTATGGTAATTTCGTATTACTTTTTAATTACATACAAACATATTCAAACAAATCTTTTCTATCCGTGCTAAAAGTAGGCAGCGTTGTTATTTAATTTTGATTTCGTAATACCAAACATACATATAATCAAAATAATGCTATTATTTTTTAATTCGTTGTCACACAGTAACAATCACGAATAACCAAATACATATAATTCAAAGAACCTTTTATTGACGTTGAGTTTGTTAATTAGCGGAAATATCAAACATACATAATATTAATATCTAATGAAAAATATATATACATATTTCTACAGAAACATTAATATCGTCGTTGTAGAACGTAAAGTCACCAATTACATTTTTATGAAAAAATTAATTTTCGAGTTTGTTGAAAAATATTATAAAAAGTAATAGATTTAAAAAGATTAAAAATTAACAGCTTTATAAAGATTTTTGTAAATGAATATTTGGCATTTTGAAAATGTATTTGTTGAATTTTCGTACAAGAACGACGATATAGTAAATTCATGTAAGTCCTCGATTAAATCAATTTATATTTAAATATCGTATAATAATATTTCAATCTGAACAAAATAATTATACAATTCAATTATAATGTAATTAGATTTTACTCCTAATATGTATATGGTGATTTCGAATTACGTTATAATTACATTCAAACATATTCAAACAAATATCTCCTCAAAGAGAAATGGTTGAAACTACGTTGAGGTCTCGTTTTAAAGCCAATAAAATTTTAAATTTGAAAATTTAAGTCTTAAGTTCTGAACTAAAACCTTCAGCCAACTTGCATATAAATTTGATGTCCTTAAATAGAACACGTTAAAGTTCTGAAAATACCATTTATGCCAAATAAATGGTATTTTGATTACATCATTTAAAAGAAAAATATTTTATACATTTTTCTGTATTTGTTGTATTGAAAAAATAAATAAATTTTTCTTCAGTTACAGTTGCAAAAATTCTTGAATCTATTTGTAACGCTGATTTTGAAAAATTCATTAGTTTTTTTCCAAATTAGCTCTAGATTTTATGATATATTCCATTTTTTGAAAATTTGGAAAACTTTTTATATTTTAAAACTAAAGCTAATTTCATGAAACTGATACCAATTTCTAAAACAGTGTTATAAATATATTCAAGAATTTGTACGAGAAATTTTTCGACCTCGGAACGATATCCAAGAAAATATAATCAAAGTTCGAGAGTACTTCTAAAAATATTGCGTTATTTTTAAAGAAACGAGAAATTTTAAAAATTAAAATCGAAAATGCAACGAGTTCGAAATTTATTATCAAGTTATACGTAAAAGTTTTGAGGAATCGAAGGTCTCTAAAATATGGTAGACTGGAAAGTCTGGTATATTTTAAAATTTTTAGATTTTTATTGATTTTTTCTAAACTTTCAAAACCTTATCAAGAGTTTTGTCTGCTTTAATTTACCGCAGCATTTGTTTATTTTTGTCTACATTATTTTCGAGTTGCTGTTGCTATTTTGTTGCCCTTTTTAAAAACATTGAACATTTTACAACGTCGAACAATTTATGACTTGTGATAAAGTGTGCCTTGGGGGCTACTTTTTTACATTGACGCAAACATTGCGACACAAACACACACACACACAGCGTGAGTCCTTTACAAAGGACAACTTAAATTAGTCGACGCTGGGAAAATAAACAAAAAATAAAAAAAAGCAAAATGGCATTAAGAAATATCTGCATATGGCAGTCAATGACATTTGTAGGGAAATGTTAATGGTTATTGAGGCGTCATTCAAATAACTAAAGGTAGTAAACAGTTCGAAGCCAGACAGATCAAAGTGATAGCTGAAATTGAGGGTTGCAAATAATGTAAAATGTTGCATTAAAAACTTAATATATACACGTTAAATAGTTTACAACTGTAATGCGCAGTATTTAAAATGAAATAAACGAAAATTACAATTTCGACATTTCGGCTTTTTCACAAAGAAGCAACAATTAAAAAAAGTAAAAATAATGAAAATCAAATTTTCAGCAAATGACCGAGGCTCAAACACGTACGCATTGAACACGATTGAACAGCATTTTAAATGGAATATAAGCACGTTCAGCAGGCAGCAGCATTCAACACAAACACATACCAAATATACACAGCATACAATCCAGAGTTAATTAAGCCTGGACCGGACCCGGGACTTTATCAGCAACACACACAAACAACAAATACTTGCACTAGCAACAACTACAACAACAACGAACAACAAAATACACGTTGTACGCAACATGACACATGCAGCCAGTCGAAGGATCCCCGAAGGACATATGCAGCAACAGCAGCAGCAACATCGAAGCCAACGAACAGCAACTGGTTGTGCGACGTACGCAGGAGGTAGGCAGCAGCACTCGACCAGGGCGCACTGAGCATTTAAATAAAATGTAAAATGAATCCACGGAAAAGTCATGTAAATGGAAATGGTGGCATGGACAGCCATATAAAAGGGCTAAGGGGGAACTTTTTAGAATTAAATTCAAAATTTTAAGAAAAACCAAAATTTTCACTAAAAATTAAATTATTCTCCAAAAATTAAATTTTTTCACTAAAAATTCAATTTTTCACTAAAAATTCAATTTTTCACTAACAATTCAATTTTTCACTAAAAATTCAATTTTTCACTAAAAATTCAATTTTTCACTAACAATTCAATTTTTCACTAAATATTAAATTTTTCACTAAAAATTAAATTTTTCACTAAAAACTCAAATTTTCACTAAAAATTCAAATTTTCACTAAAAATTCAAATTTTCACTAAAAATTCAAATTTTTACTAAAAATTCAATTTTTCACTAAAAATTCAATTTTTCACTAAAAATTCAATTTTTCACTAAAAATTCAATTTTTCACTAAAAATTCAATTTTTCACTAAAAATTCAAATTTTCACTAAAAATTCAAATTTTCACTAAAAATTCAATTTCTCACTAAAAATTAAATTTTTAACTAATAATTCAATTTTTAACTAAAAATTCCATTTTTCACTATAAATTCAATTTTTCACTAAAAATTCAATTTTTCACTAAAAATTCAATTTTTCACTAAAAATTAAATTTTTCACTAAAAATTCAATTTTTCACTAAAAATTCAAATTTACACTAAAAATTCAATTTTTCACTAAAAAATTCAATTTTTCACTAAAATTCAAATTTTCACTAAAAATTCAATTTTTAACTAAAAAATTCAATTTTCACTAAAAATTCAATTTTTAACTAAAAAATTCAATTTTTAACTAAAAATTAAATTTTTAACTAAAAATTAAATTTTTAACTAAAAATTCAATTTTTAACTAAAAATTCAATTTTTAACTAAAAATTCAATTTTTCACCAAAAATTAAATTTTTCACTAAAAATTCAAATTTTTAATGTTTAATTTTTCTCTAAAAGTCCAATTTTCACTAATCAAAAATTCAATTTTAAAATTTTTAAATACCCCCTCTCTGAAAATCATCGTACCTTCCTGTTTATGGGGTCTATAAGAAGTGGGAGTTGAAATGGCAATACGTATAAATGCTGGCATCTGTAACATAATTTAAACGAACAAAGATAAAGAGGAATAAATACAGTCAGTGGTCGAGGTGGGGTGGAGCATGATAGTGAATAAAAATGGGATAAGTGGTACGAAGTGCGACGGCCAACGCTAAAGATGGATGCTGTCGCTGACAGTTCAATTGCTTTTCGATTGGCTTGGTTTTGAAGTTTTTATTAAACAAAATAATAAAAAAATAATATGAAAAAAGAAAAACACTAAAAGAACTAAAAAAGAAACTTAAAATAAATTTAAAAGTTACTGCTGCATTTGGCAGCAACTTCTGCACAGGACATACATGTGACAATGAAGTGATGATATATTTATTTTACATAAAATAGATTCAATTTTTATTATTTCATTTTTATTTGGTAAACTTTAAATTGCATTTTGAAATTTGATTGAATCGGTAAAATTCAAAATTCCTAAAATCTCCATCAAAGCGATAACACAAATCTATGTGACAGCACTTGAAGGACAACGTTCGACACTTTTGTCACGTGCACGACAACTAATGGACATGTCTATGGAAAATGCTGACTACAGTATGAATCTAACAACATTTGCTCAAAATATACTCAACAACATATCAAAATAATCAGAAGAACCGAAGTGAAATAGTAGAAAAAGCCGGAAATGTGCAAAATCCACGTAGGCACAGGGATTTGCCGACGGAAAGGACACATGCAATGAACGAACGGAGATGAGTCACATAAGAGATGAACAGATAAATTTGAGAATTGTTTTTAACCCATTAAGGACAGAGCTATTGATTAGAAAGATCAAGAGAGCCTCCACTGATAACATGTTTTACTTTGTATTTTTGAAATGAAATGGTATTATTTATGATTTTCCACACATATTTCTCAATTTTGATTTCAAAAATTTTGTATTTTATGAAATTTGTGGAAACCTATAATAATGAAGTGGGTATTTAAATACCCATACCATTATATCATATATGTAGGTCAGGTAAGTGATGCCAACCAAGTTAATATTTTTCTAAGATAGGGAATACCTAAGGCTATTGGCCACCAAGAGACATTTCCCACTTATCCAGTTTTTTAAAACTATTTTCATGTAATTTTTCCGACTATTAATTCGACTTTTGACTCATTCATTACCGCTCAAGGCATACTATATGACTTCAAAATAATTTGTTGCGTAGACCTACGAAACAAATGCGATATCTCTCACCTCAATCTATGTTTGGCAAAATATTTTTAAATAATGATGCCAATCGATAGGTGTTTTAAAAACAAAAATTAAATACCTTTACACCACTATTTGATCTAGCACTAATAAAAAATTATAGCAAAAAAAACGAAGAAATTGGAAACATTGAAAATCTTGTCATGCCAAAAGGGCGAATCTTTTCGTTTTTCAGCTATAACTCTTTAATGGCACTATATAAAATAGTGATGTAAAGGAAATTATTGTTTGTTTTTAAATCACCTATCGATATGCATTATTAATTACAAATATGTTGCAAAAAATTTTTCCTGCAAATAACAAATGGCATATTAATGTTTGGCAAAATATTCTTAATTAATGATGCAGATCGATAGGTGCCTTGAAAACAAACAATAAATGCCTTTACACCACTATTTTATTTTATACCAATAACAAGTTATGGTGATAAAACGAAAAGATTCGCCCTTTTGGCATGACAAGATTTTCAATTTTTCAAATTCGTCCTCTTGGTTTTGTCTTTTGTGGCTAGAAATATCCAACAAAATGACACGCGATTTTGGCACAGCATACTTGAGGATAAACTACATTCAAAAATGTAAAAAAACGCAAATGTCAAAAATTCCACATTCACCCCTTTGGTATGATAGTGACGCATAAATTCTGCAAAATTTAATCAAGATATACAGTCAACAATAAATAATCATAAATATTTGTTTTTGTTCATAATATATGATTATAGTAAAAATCAAATATTACGATTAATTGAATAAAATAATGCGTATGTTTACTCATGTTTTATGTATAATATATTCATAAGTTATGTGTAATTGGAATACGTTCTGGAATATGTTTTATGATTTATTATGCATAATATATGATTAAAATGTCATACATTGTGAGAAATAGCCGTAGCCTGCAGATGGAAAAACAAATCAATGTAAAAAATACCGAATTTGAAAATATAATAAGTCAATGGGAAAGAAACCTTAGGAAGGAAATCTGGTTCATTCCACGTCAAAAATATCAATCTTCGTATGATGTCTTCCGATTTTGATGCAATTTTGTGGATAGGTAGTGATCGAAAAGTAAAGTATAATTGTGTACTTAGTTTTTTTGATTTCTCAACTCCAACAAAGTTCCAATAAAAATTACAATTTAAAAAAATAAAATATATTTAACTTAGAAAAAGTTAAAAATATTATTCAAATCACTATTACATATACGCTCCACTATTTTAAAAATCAAAAACAAATTTCTTTTGAAACCCTGGAGTTTTCCCCGTCGATTAAAAAAATAAATTGATGAAGTTTCCCATAGTTTCTGAACTATCAAGTTTTAAAGATCAATTGCCGTTTTTTCTACATACAAAATTGCTGTTGCCTCATTGCTTTAATTTCATATTTTACTTCTTAGAATTTCCTACCAGAAATAGTGTGGCAGAGAACCAGTTTCATATTTAGTACACATTTATGCTTTACTTTTCTGCCACTATCTATTCACAAAATTTATATATCTGAAATGAATATGCAATATGAAACAAGTTATGAATAAATATTCATAATTTCGCCTGTTATGATTATTAATAAAATTTGTAGAATTTATGACTCCTATTCATAATAAATACATAGTGATTTTCAGTTTTATATGGATGAAATTTGTTTTTTTTTTTAATTTTATACATAATACATGAATATAACTCATAATTATTAAAATTAGAAATTATATGTTTTATGAACGTCTTATTCATAAATCGTCCGTAAACAATTTGTTTTAAAGAATGACAAAGAATTATCTGTGAGTAGACGAATACTTCCTCCACCTGTTTATGGAAAACAATAGCTGAATTTTCTCAAGGTATTATTCCCCCCAATAGTCATTAATGGGTTAAAGCATAACAGTAGAGTATGTGGCAAGAGTAAAGACGCAAAATATGAAAGGCAACCAAGACAAGTTGTAGTTAGGAGCGACCCAGAACATGCTACGGAAATCAATGTCTGCCTAAGTGACAGGACTCAATCATCACCGACGTGTTTGTATAGTAAATGCTGTCAATACAGACATATACGATATGTAGCTGTACAACTCTATTAGATGTCCTCAGTACCGCCATGGCGTGCGATAGTGAACTACTTGATAGATTTGATGTCTGCTCTATGGTGACAGCGTAAATCTCACATTTATGCCTTGGATCTGCTCCTGCCACTAAACAGTAGGCGGTGGTTTTAGGCGTCTGTGACAATTTCATCTTTACGCTTTCCGCATCACTGAAGCAATACTATTTGTCCTTTTTCAATGCTGCACCTCTACCACTAGGTTTTTTGTTTGCATTTGCCGACTTTACTACTTCATTTGCTTCATACTGCCTGCTTTTCTACCAGCCTGTCGGACTGCCTGCCTGCCAGCCCAGCGTCACATCATTCTTCAGTGACGCACTCGACCGTTAAGTGTTTGATTATGGCCATTTATTTGGACGTTTTATCCGTTTAGCCTGCTTGGTTGGCTTTCATTAACACTCAACTCGTACCGTTTGTTGTGTGGCATTGTTTTAGGCGGCTTGCTTTGTACGTCTTTTAGGTGTTGCGTGTCGAAATTAGCAGTGATTTTTGGCGCTCGCACCACATAAATTGTTGAAGCATACTTTTGGGCTGGTGTTGAGTTAAAAGATTTGTGTGAAATTCAAGCGCTTTTTATGAATTTCTTGCATTCATTAACAAACACTACACAACACGATTATCGCATACATCATTGCTATATAATTCGCAGGTGTTATTTTTGAGTTTATAGCAAATAATTTTATATATTTCCAACTTTATATTAAGAACTTCTCTTTAAAATACAAAAACTTATAAAATATAAAACCTTTCGCTCAGCTGCCTTTTAATTAAATTCACGCTCTCTGTACTCAAATGTGCGCCAAAATTTATGCCATGATTTAATGCTGTCATTTAAATGTCTGAAATCTGTCTGCAAATGTCAAACCCTACATCGGACCACAGTGCATTGACAGTACGTAGGTACTAGGTGATTATTTGCTTTTATTTCAATGGGTTGTAATTATAGCAGCCCAATGTTGTTGTGGTAATTTTTGTTTTTGTTCGCGACCATGTCGAAAACATATGAAAACTCATGTGAACTCATATTTCAAACGCATATTTGCGTAAATACCAATATATGTTGTGGGTTTATTGACAGCAGACTTTGGCCAAAACAGTTGCGGGAGATTGACGAGCACCGAAGGTACTAATTATGTTCGACAACGATTTTAAATTTAATTTAAAACTATATAATTTGTCGAAAACAGTGATGTAATTAGTATAAGACCATAAAATAATAGTGGAATATAAACACAGGGAAAATAATTCGTAAATAATCCGTAAAAATTATCTTTAATATAGACCTAACTCGTCCGTATAAAATGCACTTAAAACATAATAATTTGATGGATTCTAAAGATTTTAGAATGATTTAAAATTAATAAGTAGCCGCGGTAGCTCAGTGGTTAGTGCGTTGGACTGCGAGCCGAAGGTCCCCGGTTCAAGTCTGGACTGGGGCTAACAACATCTTTTCATAGACATATTTTTCTATACCGCGCTACCTCTCGGCAGTAAATGGCAAACCTCCGAGAGTAAAAACATTGCCTATGAAAAGCTCTCACCCGCCGTTCGGATTCGGCAATAAACTGTAGGTCCCACCACTTTGAGTACAAATATAACACGCACAGCTCAAAATGATAAGAGAGCTCGGCCTAAGTTCTTATAGGACTGTAGTGCCAAACTATTATTATTATTATTAAAATTAATTGTTTTTAACGAGGAACCGCTATTTTCAATATGTTGGAATCAGAACCGGAACGGATTTTCTAAAGGGTTTTAGTTCCTGTCAGTTATCGCAAAGAACCGGAATCGGATTCGTTATTAAAAAAAAATGTCTGGAACTGGCACAGCAATCGGAACTCAAATAATTTTGTTGGTTGGAACAGGAACTGGAAATGATATTCCAAAGGGTATTAGTCCGTGATTATAAGACTGAGATATTTTAGTACAAAATAAGTCCAAAGAAATATTTTTAGTTCATAAAAAAAGAAAAAAAAAGATGTCTATGAAAATGCTACTCGGTATTGCCTTAAACAAAAAAAAATATAAACTTGTCTAAAAAAAGTATGTAACTTGTATTAGTACTATTATAAATATCCGAAAATAATGCGGAAAAACGGTTCTGTAAAATTTGTTTTAATACATACTCTCCCTTGTAGAAAATTGCCCTATTAGGGAAGACATGAGCATGGTCAAATTATGTTTGTCATGTAACTGGTCGGAATCCCTAGTAGAAATTTTGGTAGGGCCATGGTCATGAAGTGATCATGTCATTATTTGAGATGATCGGGATATGACGAGGCCCATAATGTCCTTGTAACGCATTGTCCTGATCATGTACTGAACTCAGGCCATGATCATGTACTTATCGGGCAAACCCCATTTTGTTATTTACCCGACAATTGGCTTGTCAGAGCCCGAGCATAATAGGGTTT
The DNA here is from genome assembly GCA_951804985.1 of Dryomyza anilis. NCBI lineage: Eukaryota > Metazoa > Arthropoda > Insecta > Diptera > Dryomyzidae > Dryomyza > Dryomyza anilis. The sequence goes on along the minus strand of OX638131.1, from coordinate 110,611,700 downwards.
CTCTCATTAAAGCTCGATCATTGTCTGATGCTTATTGCGTTATGAGGAACAAATAATGTAGCTATGATCGGGAACATTGACTATTTAGATAATGTAAACACTGGTATGGTAAGCATGATAAGGGCATGCAAAGGCAATGATCATATTTTCTGTAATAGGGCTTACCCAACGAAAACCCGATCATTTCCCGATGGCGCATCGGGCAAATTTCTACTAGGGATAAGAAGAGATAAAACTACATATTACGATTTCTACTAGTGATTAAAGATATCAGAGATAATAGTAAAAAAAATGGAGCACTAGAAATGTAACCTATGAATAAGTACACTCAAAATAATTTCTATGACATTTTACGAAATATTTTTTCGTAATTTCGTTAAATAAACGTAAACTACATGAAAAATTTAATTTTTTTTCCAAAATATTTTTTTACGAACGATTCGTATATATTACGAATCAATATTCGTAAAATTAAAACAACAATAAAATTACGAATATCTCGTTTAAATTACGCAACTTTCGTTATATTATTTTCTATTACAATTTTTTTTACGAAAGATTAACATATTTTACGAATGAGCTTTACATTTTACGAATAAATTACTAAACTTTCGTAAATTTTGATGCTATATGTAGAATTTTACGAAACATTCGTGTTTCTACGAATCATTAGTAAAAAAAGAAATCAGTCGATTAGCAACTTGGAGCTGGATTTTATTTCAACTGGTATTACGATCGCCAAGAGATAGTTGTAAAATACAAACAGTTTTAAAATGTGTTCTGTGTGAGTTGCTAAAAGTGCAAAAGTATCAAATCAGTGCATAATGTTTCATATTTTTGGAATGCATCGTCATTTTCAGTGAGAGTTTTTTAAACGAAATATTTTACTTCATGGGTATCGCGGGCGCAAGTAGATAGTTACGTGTTATAGTTACTTAATTTTTTATTACTTGTTAATAATTTAAAAATTAAATGTTTTTTTATGTTAATATTTAAAATGTCTTTTTTTGAGAAAAAAATATTTTTTTTTTGAAAAACTTTTTTTAAATAAAGAATATTCAATATTCACAAATTTGGTGACTCCTAGTTTGGACAGCGAAAAATCTAAAATGGTTATGAATCGTCACACGCTGCAAAAAAAAGGGCTCCCCGAAACATAATTTTGCAGGAATTACATATATCTTTGAAGCTTTGTGCAAACAAAAGTATTATTTTTTTGCCAAACATTATTTTTGTTTTCGTTCAAACATATTTATGTTCAGAATGAATTATTTTCGGCTTTCTTGCAAACATATATATGTTTGAATGTGAAAAACATTGTATTTACATGTAAACATATTTATGTTTATGTTTAATTTTAATGTAAAAATAGTAAATTTAGTGCTAATATCTTCTTTACACAATATTCGTATTTTCCCTATTTTTAAATTACATTTTTTTTATTTATATTATATAATTATAAACCTAAACTTTTATTTTATTTTTATTACACATATTTTATTTACACCTAATAATTTTATTTCCATGTATTGTTCCTATTTTGAGTTCAGTACTTTACGAATGAATTGGAAATATCACAAACAGCCACTACCTGGTATTAACAGTAATTGGCGGTAATTAAACAATTGCTTCCACCAAAAAGAACTTTTGAACTATATGAAAAGTATTAATGTGAGTGTTACTGAAAATACTAAAAATTACTAGTTTTTTAAATATTCTACGAACTTCATAAGTTTGAAGGTTAAAATATGTTTAAAAAAATTGATTAGCTTCAGTTTCAGGATTTCCTCACTAAAAAGGGATTTCCCAAACATAATTTTGCAGGCATTACAAATATCTTTGGAGCTTTATACAAATATAAGAATTATTTCAATGCCAAACATTATTACAATAACAGCCAAACATATTTTTGTTTTAGTTCAAACATATTTATGTTCAGAATGAATAATTTTCGGCTCTCTGGCAAACATATATATGTTTGAATGTGAAAAACTTTTTAATTACATGTACACATATTTATGTTTACCTTTTATTTTATTAAAAAAAAGTAAATTTAGTGCTAATATCTTCTTTACACAATATTCATTTTTTCCCTTTTTAAATTACATTTTTTATTTATATTACATAATTATAAACTTAAACTTTTATTTATTTTTTATTACACATCTTGTATTTATAATTAATAATTTTATTAAAATCTATTGTTCCTATTTTGAGTTCAGTGAATTTCGGATGAATTGGATATTTCACCAACAGCCACTATCTGGTATTAACAGTAATTGGCGGTACTTAAACAAATTATTCCACCAAAAAGAACTTTTGAACTATATGAAAAGTATTAATGTGAGTGTTACTGAGTGCTAAAAGTAGGCAGCGCTGTTATTTAATTGTGATATCGTAACGCCAAACATACATATAATCAAAATAATGCTATTATTTTTAAATTAGTTGTCACCCAGTAACAATCACGAATAACCAAATACATATAATTCAAAGAACATTTTATTGACGTTGGATGTGTTAAATAGTGGAAATATCAAACATATATATATATTAATATCTGATGAAAAATATATATTTCAACAGAAACATTAATATAGTAAATTCATTTAAATCCGCGATTAAAGCAATTTATGTTCAAATATCGTATAATAATATTTCAATCTGAACAAAATAATAATACAATTCAATTATAATGTAATTAGATATTACTCCCAATATTTATATGGTGATTTCGAATTACGTTATAATTACATTCAAACATATTCAAACAAATATTTTCTATCCGTGCATTTTCATCGTCAGTTTTTTTAACAAGATAATCGTGTATTTTACGAAATATTAGTAAAATATTACATATCTTTCATAAATGTACGAATGCCATCGTCAGAAGTACGAATACTTTCCTGGAATCAACTGAAATATACGTAAAATGGTACATAAATATTCGATAAATTACGAATATTTCGTATTATGTACGAATGGCTTTCGTAAATAAAATCTACGAATAGTTTCGTTAAATAAACAATTAATATTCGTAATTTTATAATATAGTTACGAAAGTTATTTCGTGTATTTAACGATTTTTTTCGTAAAATACAAATTCAATTTCTTGTATATTAAGCAGATTTTATTTTGAAAAAATGACAATGATCAGTTTCCAATTATGACCAACTGTAATAGTTTCTATTAAGAATAACATTTCGTCAAAAAAAAAAAGGATTCAGTGGAATATATCTCTAAATAAAAACCTAGTAAAATGATAGCTCTGAAAGTACTAATTATTTTATAATTTAAAACTTTGTTTAGAAAGGTCAAATTTATCTAAATTTATTTAGTAAGACGTGATAAAGGTTATTTTGCCTTTATCTTCTCATGGTAAAATAACAATGATGCTTGCATTATATCTACCTTATTTTCTAATAGGGTAATAGTAATAGACTGACTGATCATTCGATCAACGACCAGGCCAAACACATGAAATTTATGTTCATCTCTGGACGTAGGTGCCAACTAAGATGGCATTTTTTTGAATTCGCCTCCTAAAGTACAAAAAGGACTTGACAGAACTAAAATTTTCATTCAAAATATCTGCGTATTTAAGATAGCCGCAGTCATGCAATTTGACCCAGTGATGTATATTGTGGTTCTTTAATTTTTTACCAAATGTGGGCTTGATTGGGTAAAAGGGTGTGGTATCTTCTAACTTACAAAGGGCAGAGTAGGAAAAATAGAAACAAAGGATTATAATTAAAATTGTAATCGTCAGGTAGAATATGTGCGAAATTGGACAAAGGGACGTAGCACCTTCCATATAACTAAAACTATAAAAATGTTATTACTTCTGATCTACTAAGAGCAGAATTGCAAAAATTGAAGAAAAGATTCATATTAATAATAGTAATTGACACATTTCATACAATCATGAACCCATAGAATTATTTTCGTTAAAAGACCATTTAAATTCCTATTCCTGAAAACTCTGATCTAAAATAATTTTAGGAAATAAGACAAAGATTTCATTTGTGTTAAAGTATGCATTTTTATAATTATAATAAAATCAATAAACCTCTCTAAATAAACCCCAGAATAGGAGCTCCTACATAATTTAAAATTTTAATCAACTCTTTATTTATTTATTTTATGTTTTTGTTTACACAGATTTTTTAATTGTAATTGTTTTTTTATGTTTGCTAAAATTAACATATTCAGCAATTATTTTTTTTTGCATTTGGATGGTTTTTATATGGCGTCTGTCTTGATTTTTCCACCATTTTCACTCTTTTCTCTGCCATTCCATTATTTTGTGCACTCAGTCACTCTGTCTGCCTCAGGTGTTTACATTTTCAATTAAATATTGTTTCACAGTTGTTGCTCGTATTTTTATTTGTGTTGTGTGCCCCGCTCCTCACCTCTCCAACACCCCTCCAACATATTACTTAAGTGTTCTTTTTGTAATATATGCAGGCTACCCCCTTCTTTGAGCCTTAGCCTTTGGCATGCATATTATTGAGGTAAATATTATATAAATTCGTGTGCAATATGTTGACTGGATCATGTTGTTAATTGTTTGGTATTTATAATAATAACGAAATAAATTAATAAAATTATATTTTTGTTTATTTAACTAATTGAGTACATGAGGTACAGTAAATTATCTCGCAGTGGCTTGTACACAATAATGTTTAGGACATTTTACGAAATATTTTTTCGTAATTTTGAATTTCGTAAAATACATGTATAATTCGTAGACTACATGAAACATTTGTAATTTCTATTTTTTCCTAAATTATTTTTACGAACGATTTGTATATATTACGAATCAATATTCGTAAAAACAACAAAATTACGAATATTTCATTTAAATTACGAAACTTTCGTTATATTATTTTATATTACATTTTTTTTTACGAAAAAAGAACATATTTTACGAATGAGTTTTACATTTTACGAATAAATTACTAAACTTTCGTAAATTTTAAGGCTATATGTAGAATTTTACGAAACATTTCTGTTTTTTACAAATCATTCGTAAAAACAGAAATAAGTTGCGCCAAATAGCAAACAAAATATTTTATTTAATTGGTATTGCGAGTGTAAATAGATAGTTATAAATACAAAAAAAAAATAAATTGTGTTCTTTGTTAGTTCTGTTTGTGTCAAAAGTTCAAAAGTATCTTATTTCATATTTTTATGAATCGTCATTTTCATAGTTAGTTTTTTTTTTAACAACGTATTCATGTATTTTACGAAAGATTTGTAAAATGTTTCATATGTTTCATAAATGTATGAATGCTATCGTCTAAAGTACGAATACTTTCGTAAAAATAAGAATATATTCGTAAAAAGGTACACAAATATTCAATTAATTACGAATCTTTCGTATTAAGAGCGAATGGCTATCGTAGATAAAATTTACGAATAATTTCGTAAAATAAACAATTATTATTCGTAAATTTATCATAAATTTACGAAAGTGCTTTCGTATATTTTACGAAATATTTCTTAAAATACACGAACGATTTCGTGTATTTTATAATAATAATAGTTTGGCGCTACAGTCCTGTATAGAACTTCGGCCGAGCTCTCTCACCATTTGTAGCTGTGCGTGTTATATTTGTACTCAAAGTGGTGGGACCTACAGTTTATTGCCGAATTCGTACGGCGGGTGAGAGCTTTTCATAGGCAATGTTTTTACTCTCAGAGGTATGCCATTTACTGCCGAGAGGTAGCGCGGCATAGAAAAATGTTTCTATGAAAAGATGTTGTTAGTCCCAGTCCAGACTAGAACCGGGGACCTTTCGGCTCGCAGTCCAACGCACTAACCACAGAGCTACCGCGTGTATTTTAAGCAGATTTTATTTTGAGTGCAGAAGTAGAAAAAAAAACCGAAAACATTTTTATTAGTAACACAATTTAAAGTTTATTGATTTATATTTTATTATTGGATTTTATTTTATTACAAAATTTAACATAGTTAGAGAATTAGTTCATCTTTATTTTTGAGGTTATTTTACTTAATTTTTTTTTCTTTGGTTTTATTTAAAGGGTTTTTCAATAAGAGCGCTACAAAAGTTTTAAATACAAAAAAAATCGGATTTCTTTTGCATGGCCACCACGATCACGCTTGCAGAAGTCCCCAATTTTCGACGGTTTTCAAGCATAAATCGGCCGATACTGCTGCAATTTCACGTTCGATATTCGTACGAAGTTCATCAATCGTTGCTGGCTTGTTGGCATAGACCAAGACTTGACGTAGCCCCACAGGAAATAGTCTAACGGCGTCAAATCGCACGACCGAGGCGGCCAATCGACTGGACCATTTCGTGAGATAACACGTTCTCCAAACTTGGTTTCCAATAAATTGATTGTGGCATTCGCTGTGTGGCTTGTGGCGCCGTTCTGTTGGAACCACATGTCCTCCAAGTGCATATCATCCAATTGGGGCCAAAAATATTCGGTTATCATTGAACGGTAGCGATTCCCATTCACAGTAACGTGCCGGTCTTCATCATCACGGCAGAAGTACGGCCCAATGACGCCGCCGGACCATAAACCGCACCAAACCTTAATTTTTTCGGGATGCAATGATGACTCATGGAGTACGTGTGGATTGCTGTCTGACCAATAACGCGTATTTTGTTAATTGACGAAGCCATTCAGTCAGAAATGAGCCTCGTCGCTGAAGATGATTTTTCGATGAAAATCCGAATCATTTTCAAGTTGTTGCTCAGCCCAATTCACGAACATACGACGCTTCTGGTGGTCAAGCGGCTTCAGTTCTTGCGTCAATTTGATTTTGTAAGGTTGTAGGTCACGATCTTTTCGCAAAATTCGCCACAAGGACGTCACAGAGATGCCCAACGCTTGAGAACGACGTATGAGAGACACATTTGGGCTTTCTTCAACTGAAGCCTCAGTGGCAGCAATATTCTCGAGACTATGGGCACTTCTTTGTCTCACTGGCACGGGAACATTTTGTACTGTGCCTGTGGATTCAAATTTTTCCACTAGACGCTCAATTGTTGATCTGCTAGGACGATTATGACGACCATAAATTGGACGTAGTGCTTTTAACATTGAGGCCACTGACTCCGAATTTCGGTAGTATATTTTAATAATTTCGACTCGTTGTTGACACGTGTATTTCACCATTATGAAATGGCAAACCTTACTGAAGAGAAATATTAAAAGAACGGCAAGAAATATGACGTCGTTTGCTGTCCCTGTCGCTCTACTTTTGTAGCGTCCCTGTTGAAAAACCCTTTAGATTTAAAGGAAAGGAGAAATTCAGTTTGGTCATCTGTTTGTAACACTCAAAAGGAGGCGTTTGCGCTATGTCTTAATCAGGCGGGCTACGTAACTCTGTTTAGCCATGTCCGTCGATTGAAATCACAATTACTGGAAAACTCTCCAGTAATTGTCCAATCCAATAAAACTTCAAAGTTAAATTACATATATGTCTAAGACTTATGACCGGAACACTAAAGTTCAAATACCTTTTTTTCTATCAGTATTATTTTATTAGAAGCAATTTTATAATGTGATGCATATTATTTCATTAGTTTAAGTGTTCTTCTATTATAATCTAAAACTAAGTAAAATAATTTAAGTGTAAAATACTCTATGATTAAGCAAAGAACCAAAATTTTGTGTATTCTCAGCTATTTCTCTGATTACAACACGAATTTATGTCACGCAATCGAATAAACTTCGTTAAGTAAAATAAAAAATCTTATAAAATATAAACTCTACAAAGAAATTTCGCCCAAAAAACGATGGTAAGTGCAAACAAAAAAAATAAAACTAGTAAATAATTTTGAAATCGCATTAAATTCAAAGCCACACAGTGTAAATTCTGGGAGTATTCTACAAATAGAGCCACGAAACTTTGGTGCAAGTTAGTGTTGCCAGTCAGTGTAACTGCAAATGTAATTGTGTGGCAAGCAGCGCCAACTAGCGGCGGTAAAGTGAATTTATGCAAATAACTGCGAATAACTTGCTTTTTAAACAAACATAACAAGACGGACGAAAGCGGAGATGGACGGATGGAGGGAGCAACAAGAATGTTGCAGATTTTATACAAGCACAATGGGATAAAAGTTATTGATTTCTCTTATAAATTTGTAACTTTTGTTGTACAAGAGACATTTGTACAAAATTTTGAATTCAATTTACAGATTGTTGTTATTTTCTGTTTCCAAAATATTGGCGATCTTGTGAAAGGGGGGGGGTGGCACTTTTCCTTTATAAAAGTTAAATTAACTAATTTTAATCTGTATTTTGGGATATACCTTACTATAGTAAAGGGTTTTTCAATAAGAGCGCTACAAAAGTTTTTTTCAAGGGTTTTTCAAAAGGGACGCTACAAAAGTAGAGCGACAGCAACAGCAAACGACGCCATATTTCTTGCCGCTCTTTTGACATTTCTCTTCAGTAAGATTTGCCATTTCATGATTAAAAGATATACGAGCCAACAACGAATCGAAATTATTAAAATTTACTACCGAAATTCGAATTCGTGTATCTTTCCATCATGAAATGGCAAACCTTACTGAAGAGAACTGTCAAAAGAGCGGCAAGAATTATGGCATCGTTTGCTGTCCCTGTTGCTCTACTTTTGTAGCGTCCCTGTTAAAAAACCCTTTTGAAGAATTTTTCGATAGGAATGGCGCTTTTTATGTATCAAAATGCAGTGAATAATTTTGAGATAAACGGACTAAAGTATGAATTCAGTTTCTCTATACATGTATCTTACTACACCCAGAAAAAAATTCCCTCAAATCCCATTAAAATTGGTAAATAGGACAATTATTGATTTAACAGTATACAAAAAAATAAATCTTTTCATATAAACTCAATGGCAATGTCATGGTATTTTCTAGAATTTAACGGTATTTTACGATTAAAATATTAAATTATCCTACTGACTATTTTTAATAGTAAAAAACTATTATTTATATAGTATCTTTTTCTGGGTGTATATTATACAAATTGTTGGAATCGGAGAACAGGGAATGACGATTTTCCTATGGGCATTTCCAGAAAAACGTCAACCACGACCGAAAAATACAAAATGCTCAAATCTTTGAAATACCCCACGGAAAAATAGAATAAATCGGTCCCAGTTCTGTCCCTTTTATGAAACCAACCGGTAACTTGAACATGGCGTTGTCAACGGAAGGGGTGAATTAACATCTCATTAGACCTTTAGAGGCATCACTGTCCAATCCCATACAACCTTAACTTTAAAAACGATATATCTCGGCACATACACAAGCTAAGAAGATGAAACAAAAAAACAAATACAAAAAAAAAAATACAAAACCAAAAACACAAATGCAAAATCACAAAAACAAAAGCAAAAACACAAAGCAAAACACAAAAGTAAAACACAAAAGCAAATACACAAATATAAAATCAACCACATTAAAATTAACCACTCTAAAATTTACCACACTAAAACTCACCACACTAAAACTCACCACACTAAAATTCACCACACTTAAATTCACCACAGTAAAATTCACCACACTAAAATTCACCACACTAAAATTCACCACACTTAAATTCACCACACTCAAATTCAAAACTCACCACAATAAAATTCACCACACTAAAACTCACCACACAAAAATTCACTACACTAAAATTCACCACACCAAAATTCACCACACCGAATCTCACCACACTAAAACTTCTACTGGGAAAACTCTACGGGGAATAATTCTATGGAAAAGAGTTCTACTAGGAAGAATTCTACGGGGTAACAGTCTGAGAAAGAATTGTCTATGAGAAAAGTTTTTATAGCGGATAATTAGTTTGGTTTTGTTTACTACATTTATTAAACCAACGTCCACAGCGAATCACGGGTCCCTGATATAAATAATAAAAATGTTTTTCTATTATTAAAATTGCTCCATATCCTTGCATTCATAATTTCTTTGCACGAGTCTTGCACGGGTCCAGCTAGTGATTAATAATATTGTCAGATATAATTTTTTTTTTTTTAACAAAAAAACGTAGTGCAAATTTCCATACGAAATTTATTACGAAATAACTATAAACTTTATGAACATTAAACTGTCAATGGATTTCATGATTTTAAATCGAGAAAAAGTCAACCCCTAAAAATGCTCTATAGGATGAGAAAAATCGAAATCAGCGAAATCCGAATATGGGAAATGGACACACCGATACCGCAAATTTCTCGTTTTGGTATCCAAATCGATAATTTTAAAATTGTATTGAAATGCCGTCTTCCAAAAGTAATAAACTAAAAAAAATGGATATGCCAACTGTATGTAAATTTAATAAAAAAAAAAACAGTAATTAAATTTTCATGATTTATGGGCCAAAACAGACATTTTTAAAATCATTGAAACTGACTTTAATTTATTAATAACTTCTGGAGTTTTTCGATTTAATGATAATGGTTAATATATTTGGATCAATTATACCTACAATTATAAGAATGCAAAAGTTTAGGTCTCTAAGTCTTTACCTCTATTTGTTATAGTAATTTAATGTTAAAAAATTAAAAAAAAAATGCATTGAAATACTTTAGGCTTTTTTACTGCTCTCCGTTTTTGTTCCACGACGTTCACTTTAGGATCACACTTACTGAGAAAGAGGTGCTCGGTACACGTGGCAAATCAATTTAGTATATGTTTAATTTATATAGCATAATTTGATAGTGGTGCAAAATTGAAACCATTTTTTAAAATGTCTGTGTTTTTTGAACAGCGCACGAACGCCCTTTCAATGAAAATTAATTTGAAAATATTAGTTGAAAGCTGTTGTAAATGTGCACCGTATGATCTACAACCAATACAAATGTTGAAAAAAATGAGCGTGAATTTGATCAATACAACAGTTTTTCGCGTGGCACATATGCATTATTATTTGAAGTAGTCTAATGCATTACGTGAACTGAGTTTTTTTTTATTATATGCCATCACAAAATCAGTGACGCATATAAAAATATTGAAATGCACAAATTTTATGGACTTTCTTATGGAAATTGTGCAAATTTTTTTGCATATTGTTAAAGCAATATTTTGTGGTAAATAATGTTTTTTAAGGGTTTTAAGCATATTTTGAAGTCCATTTCACATACGAAAATTAAGTAATTTAAAAACTCTTAAGTCTAAAGCAATTTTGAGACCTAAATGCTTTCACTGTCCCATAGTACACAACGCAGTCTGCTGAAACAAGTAGTGGCAACACAGGGCAACGTACAAGTGGCAACACTTGCTGCGTGTTGCACAAACAACTACTAAAAATGTTGCAGAATGAAATCGGTTTGGCGAGAAAATTCATTTAAAAACTTTGCATTTCAATAAATTTGTTAAGCGAGTTAGATGCGTGGGGGCCCTTAGTGTGGGAAGGTATAAATTTAACAACAAACATTTTAGACGCGTCATTTTACATTTCGCTGGCAACTCTAATGCCCTGCTTTTTATGCAAGTTCATTGTTATTTTTTGTTTTCTTTCTTTCTTTTTGATACTCTGCTCTGTCACACTGCACAAATTTTACCCTTTGGGTCAAATTAATGAGGTGATAGCTTCTTGTTAAAAACTGCCCCCCACTTGGAAATAATTCCCACTTAGTTCACAGACACTGACTACAGAATGCTGCCAAAGAACGCAGAGATTTGTGACTCTTTGGCTTTATTTGTGAGTCTCGAAAGAAAGCGAACTCTTTGTTACTATTTCATGGGGTATACAGGATGGATTTGGTGTATTAGATGGTGGGTGTTAGGTTTGGCATAATTTATGCTCAAGTCTAAGGTTAGATTTAATTTGAAAAGTTGTAATTTACATTTGTCGGTGATTAAGTTTCAAGTGGCAGCGGCAACAGCCACATTAAGTCTCACAGACACCAGACTTTATTAGGAGTGATTTAAACGGTTGACAAATCGGGAATGCTGTGTGAAAGTGTTGAACCTTGAGAAAGTTTACTGCTTCACTTCAAGGTATTTGAAAAATATTGAAAACTAATATTTTGTAACCGTGCTGGGGTTTTCCGTTTTTAGCTGTTCATATTTGACTATATGGACCGAAATCGAAACCATAAATTCAATGAGTAATTAGAGTATTGTTGATTCCTTGAATTAAATATCAGTTTTTGAAACTTCTTGAATGTCTAATCGAAAAAATAATGAATTAATATTATCTATTGTGATCTGAACGATTTATCGCACGAGTAACGTAACTTCATTTTTTGTAACATAACAATCCAAATATTTTTGGCTTCTATAAGTAGTACTAAAAAAAAAGGATGAGCGTAATTAAAATTTAATTTATTACTTGCATTCTAAAGCTTAGGTATTATGCACTGCACGCTGAAAATAGTCGACCAGAATAGCAGGCTTTCTCAACAATGTAAGGCAACTTAAATCGACTTTCTAATAATGTAACATAACAGTCTATTGTGAAAACGTTTATAACTCCTAAATAACAAAACATACAAGAAATGTTATATATATAGAAAATGTTACTACAAAATCATACTTTTAGATGCATATATAAAAAGTATTAAAAGTTTTCAATTCAATGTGTTTTCAGAGCAATTAATGTACAAATGTGCGTATAAATGTAACGAAACAGTCTACCTTTTGGTCGATATACTAAAAAAATGAAAAATGTTTTAATAAAAGTGTTTTGTGAATTATTAAAAACATAATCAAATGCTGTTCTTAAACGAAATGTGTCTTGGTTTTGTTTTAACAATTTTTTTTTGTTGGATTTTCTTGATTTTAGTTTTAAACGTTTTTATTCTTTTGTTTTTTTTTGTTTTGTGTTTTTACTCTTTTCTTTGTTTTTTAATGTTTTTGTTTTTCTATGGTTTTTGGTATTACTTTTGTTTGTTATTGCTTTTGGTTTACTTTATTTATGTTTTATATTTCTTAAAGTTATTTGCGAAAATAAAGTTCGTTTTTAGTTTTCAGTTTGTGATTTTGATTTAGTTTAATTTTTTTTTTTTTGTTATTTGCTACTGTTTTGATATTGCATTTGCTTTCCTTGAAGTATATACTTTTCTTGTCTTTGTTTTGCCTTTAGTTTATTGTTTTACTGTTGAATTTTGCTTTTCCTTTTTTTATTCATTTGATTTGTGTTTTATTTTTATTGTTTTTCTTTTAGTTTGATTTTGTTTCTTTTGTTTTTTTATGTTTTTGTTTTTTTTTTATGTTTTTGAAAAATCAAATGCTGTTCTTAAACGAAATGTGTCTTGATTTTGTTTTAACAATTTTTCTATTGGATTTTCTTGATTTAATTTTTTATAATTTTTTTATTATTTTGTTTTTTTTTTGTGTTTTTACTCTTTTCATTGTTGATATATGTATATATAAAACTCATTTTCAGTTTGTTTGTTTGTGCGCTATTCAAACGTACACATATGGACGGATTTTCTTAAAATTTGGAATATATATCTTAGAGACCCTGGAGAAGATCACTACATAGTTTTCGTTGACCACGCCATTTTTTACGCCCATGTTTATTTTTGGTGTATACCTCAGATTCATAGTAAAACCACTGAATGTTTTTTTCTGATAATTTGCATTACTATGCTTAAAGTCCATGGAGTATCCTAAACCATATATAAAGTTTTTCAAAAAGAGCGCTACAAAAGTTTTTTTCAAGGGGTTTTCAACAGGGACGCTACAAAAGAAGAGCGACAGGAACGCCATATTTCTTGCTGCTCTTTTGAGATTTCTCTTCAGTAAGGTTTGCCATTTCATGATGGAAAGAAATACGAATTTCGGTAGTAAGTTTTAATAATTTCGACTCGTTGTTGACTCGTATATCTTTCCATCATGAAATGGCAAACCTTACTGAAGAGAATCGTCAAAAGAGCGGCAAGAAATATGGCGTCGTTTGCTGTCCCTGTCGCTCTACTTTTGTAGCGTCCCTGTTAAAAACCCCTTTAGACTAGATTGGACAAAGGGAAGTGGCACCTCCCATAGAACCCAAAAATTCAGTACGCTATATCTCAGCCCTAAGGTTATCGATTTCAACTAAACTTTAAAACTGGATGTTACTCCTCTTACTTAATCACAACACACCAAAACTCACTACGCCAAAACTCAACACACGGAAACTCACCACACTTAAACTCACCACACTAAACTTCACCACACCAAAACTCACCACACTAAATTCATCACACTAAAACTCACCACACTAAAACTCACCACACTAAAACTCACCACACTAAAACTTCTACTTGAAAAACACTACGGGAATAATTGTACGGGAAATAATTCTACCGGGAAGAATTTTACGGGCACGAGCCGTGCACGGGTCCAGCTAGTTTTTTATGCTTTTTTTTATATTATTTTTGGTTTTTCTTTTGTTTGTTATTGCTTTTGTTTTTTTTTATGTTTTATATATATTAAAGATATTTGTCTTTTATCACCGTTTTTGGTTTTCATTATGTGATTTTAATACAGTTTAATTATTTTGTTTTGTTATTGTCTACTATTTTGATCTTGCATTTGCTTTCCTTGACGTATTTTTCTTGTTTTTGTTTTGTATTTAGTTTATTGTTTTACTGTTGAATTTAGATTTTTTAGTTTTTTTTAGTTTCAATTTTTTCTTTTGTTTTTCTTATATTTGATTTACTCTTATATGTTTTTTTTATAATGTTTTTTTTTTAGTTTGAAAATTATATCTTTTGTTTTTGGATTTTATTTTTGCTTTAATGTTTCTTCTGCTCTTTGTGGTGTTTTTTATTGATTTTATATGTTTGGTGATTTTATGTTTTTTTTTAATTGTGTTTTTCTTTAGCTTTTGTGTTTTTGCTAAAAATGTTGTTATTTTGTTTTTTTTTTACTTTTCTTCGAATTTTTTGCTTTTACCTATTGATTTTTTTCTGTTTTTTTTTATATTTGATTTTATGTTTTGTGGATTGCTCTTTTTGCTTTTGTTTTTGCGTTAGAGTCAGTAATTTTGTTTAAATTTTTGACTAAAAATATAAAATTTTCAATTTTCAAATTTTTAAAAAAATTCAAATTTTAACAAAAATAAATAAAAGTAAAAAAAAAATTTAAATCTCATTAAAAATTCAATGTTTACTAAAAAATGTTTTACTGAAAAAATATTTGTTTCACGAAAAAAAATGTTTTTACAGAAAACAAAATTTTACTGAAAAATCTAGTTTCAACAAATATTCTATTTTTACAAAAATCATAATTTTTATTGAAAATCAAATGTTGACTAAAATTTTAATTTTTCACTAAAAATTCAATTTTATACAAAAAGTTCAATTTTCACTAAAATTTAAATTCTTTACAAAAAATTAAACTTTTCACCAAAAGCTAATTTTTTCACTAAAAATTAAAATTTCCACTTAAACTTTGAAATATTAATAAAAATTAAATTTTCAACAAAATTAAAGTTTTCACCTTAAATTAAATTTTTCACCTAAAATTAAAATTTTCACCTAAATTAAATTATTCACTAAATATTAAATTGATCACTTAAAATTTAATATATCACTAAAAATTCAAATTTTTACTATAAATGTTTTTTTTATATTTAAAATTCTATTTGTGACTAAAAATTTCAATTAATCACTAAAATTTTAATTTTTCACTAAAAATTAAATTTTTCATTAAATTTTTTAATAAAAATTTTATTATTCACTAATAACTATTCAATTTCAATTTTTCATAAAAAAAAAACCTTTTTAAACTAAAATTTAAAATTTTTCCAAAACATTTATATTTCAGTAAAAATTCAATTTTTCACTTGCAAAAAAATTAAATATTATAGCCTGAATTTTGCATCCTCATCCTTAACTGTTATACATGTCCTAGTAATTCGAAATATGTTAAATTATGAGGATTATTGAGTATTTGTTCAGTCAATTTCTAAACCATTTGAAATTCAAAATGTTAAAAACCGAAAAATATTTGAAATAAAAAATTTCGAATAATTATGGTAATGCTAGGGTTACCATTATCATAATTATTCGATATTATTTATTTCAAATATGCAGCTATTGTGAATTCCGAACATTATTATAACAGAATTCTTGCCCCATTCACAATTTTATAACATATTTTTATGCTATACCTAGAAAAATCTACCCCTATTTTAAGCAAAACTGAAACGGTAAACAACGCCATAAAATATTTGCAAATAACAACCCCCAAATAATTCGAAAAATGTTGAATACAAAAAAGGTTTTGTGCCATACTAAATGATAATTAAAAAGTCGAATAATTATAACATAATTTTTTTATTTCGAATTACAATTTTATGTTTGTTAACAGAGGTTAAATTTATCCCTTTTATATATAAAATTTTATATTATACATATTAAGAAACTAAAACGGAGTAATTGATAGGTATATATTTATGAAAAATGCTTAAAAACTACTAATATAAAATAATTTTTAATCTACATTTTTAAAAACTATTGATTGTTAACTAAATTAGTCAGTCTGAATCCTTAGGAATATTTCAATAAATTTGTAGCAATTGAGATCTACCTCAAACTCTATTGGGACCACGTAAAAAGTTCAATAGTTGATAAATATGAAATTTGGTTCTGAAAAGTACAAATTTAATAAATTAAGCAATAATAGAAATCAATGAATAACAACAACATACTTTGATGCCTTTATAAAGTTTTCATCCGACAACGGTTCCGCATGATGACGCGCCTCAACGTCCTTCTTCGGTGCGGGAATTTCACCCATTACTGCATCGGCATTCGATTTCAACGGCAATTTTGACGAATCTGGTTTAATTTTATTGTAGTTCAGATTGGCAATATCTGGTGCGGCGGTAGTGATGCTTAGACTTTTTGGATTTTGATTGAAGGCTTGCAATATTTGTTCTTCTATTAAAAAGAAACCCAATTTAAAAAAAACTGATTATTATGTATATTATTTAATAACTACCAAGTGTCTCCTGCCAGTCCATTATAGCCGATCCCGCAGCTGCATCCTGCACCGGCAGACCTATGAAAAATCCATCCAAATTAAGGCGCAAATTTTCACCACCCCTTTGGCGTTGATCATAGTGTAGATCATAATCATAGTCCTGATCGAATAGTTGCTCCAGTAGATGTTCCGCATTACGTTGTCCCGCAATTGGATTTGCATGTGCTCCCAGCTGGAGCAGAGTCAATGTGCACAGCGATGAAAAAACAAAGAGTCGATTTGTAAATTTGCACATTTTCATAACTTGCCTGCACTGCACTGCAACTCAGCTGTCTGCCAACTGATCGTGTGTTTCGGTCAGACGACGCCAAGAAGTGTTCTTAGCGTGGATTTGCAGACCGACTGGTTTTTCAGGTATCTTGTAGAGCAGCGCTTCCTGCTTTTCCTCAAGTCTCGTTCCCATTGTTTTGTCCTACAGAGTTTCCCACTGCAGCAGAGATTTTTCCACGGGCCACTAATGCGCTCTGTTGTACGTGTTGTCTTCGTTGTCGTCGTCACAGGTGACTGGTTTCCGTTGGCCTGTGCATTCATTGCTTCCGCGTTCAGAGTTCAAAATGGGGTTTAATTGGTTAGAGCAAATTTTATAACATATGATTTAAAATATTCTTTATCTTTGTGCAAAAGAAGCTGTTCGCATTTTACTCTACAATTAAATTTTCCACTAAAATTCAAATTTTCAATAAAAATTAAAATTTTCACTAAAAATTAAATTTTTAACTGAAAATTCCATTTTTCACTAAAAATTCAAATTTTAGATAAAAATTCCATTTTAAACTAAAAATTCAATTTTTCACTTAAAAATTCCGTTTTTCACTAAAAATTCCATTTTTCACTAAAAATTCAATTTTTCACTAAAAATTCCATTTTTCACTAAAAATTCAATTTTTCACTAAAAATTCAAATTTTCACTAAAAATTCAATTTTTCACTAAAAATTCAATTTTTCACTAAAAATTCAATTTTTCACTAAAAATTCAATTTTTCACTAAAAATTCAATTTTTCACTAAAAATTCAATTTTTCACTAAAAATTCAATTTTTCACTAAAAATTCAATTTTTCACTTTAAATTCAATTTTTCACTAAAAATTCAATTTTTCACTACAAATTCAATTTTTCACTAAAAATTCAATTTTTCACTAAAAATTCAATTTTTCACTAAAAATTCAATTTTTCACTAAAAATTCAATTTTTCACTAAAAATTCAATTTTTCACTAAAAATTCAATTTTTCACTAAAAATTCAATTTTTCACTAAAAATTCAATTTTTCACTAAAAATTCAATTTTTCACTAAAAATTCAATTTTTCACTAAAAATTCAATTTTTCACTAAAAATTCAATTTTTCACTAAAAATTCAATTTTTCACTAAAAATTCAATTTTTTACTAAAAATTCAATTTTTCACTAAAAATTCAATTTTTCACTAAAAATTCAATTTTTCACTAAAAATTCAATTTTTCACTAAAAATTCAATTTTTCACTAAAAATTCAATTTTTCTCTAAAAATTCAATTTTTCTCTAAAAATTCAATTTTTCTCTAAAAATTCAATTTTTCACTAAAAATTCAATTTTTCACTAAAAATTCAATTTTTCACTAAAAATTCAATTTTTCACTAAAAATTCAATTTTTCACTATAAATCCAAATTTTCACTAAAAATTCAATTTTTCACTAAAAATTCAATTTTTCACTAAAAATTCAATTTTTCACTAAAAATTCAATTTTTCACTAAAAATTCAATTTTTCACTAAAATTCAATTTTTCACTAAAAATTCAATTTTTCACTAAAAATTCAATTTTTCACTAAAAATTCAATTTTTCACTAAAAATTCAATTTTTCACTAAAATTCAATTTTTCACTAAAAATTCAATTTTTCACTAAAAATTCAATTTTTCACTAAAAATTCAATTTTTCACTAAAAATTCAATTTTTCACTAAAAATTCAATTTTTCACTAAAAATTCAATTTTTCACTAAAAATTCAATTTTTCACTAAAAATTCAATTTTTCACTAAAAATTCAATTTTTCACTAAAAATTCAATTTTTCACTAAAAATTCAATTTTTCACTAAAAATTCAATTTTTCACTAAAAATTCAAATTTTCACTAAAAATTCAAATTTTCACTAAAAATTCAAATTTTCACTAAAAATTCAAATTTTCACTAAAAATTCAATTTTTCACTAAAAATTCAATTTTTCACTAAAAAATTCAATTTTTCACTAAAAATTAAATTTTTCACTAAAAATTCAATTTTTCACTAAAAATTCAATTTTTCACTAAAAATTCAATTTTTCACTAAAAATTCAATTTTTCACTAAAAATTCAATTTTTTACTAAAAATTCAATTTTTCACTAAAAATTCAATTTTTCACTAAAAATTCAATTTTTCACTAAAAATTCAATTTTTCACAAAAAATTCAATTTTTCACTAAATATTAAATTTTTCACTAAAAATTCAATTTTTCAATTTTTCACTAAAAATTCAATTTTTCACTAAAAATTCAATTTTTCACTAAAATTTCAATTTTTCACTAAAAATTCAATTTTTCACTAAAAATTCAATTTTTCACTAAAAATTCAATTTTTCACTAAAAATTCAATTTTTCACTAAAAATTCAATTTTTCACTAAAAATTCAATTTTTCACTAAAAATTCAATTTTTCACTAAAAATTCAATTTTTCACTAAAAATTCAATTTTTCACTAAAAATTCAATTTTTCACTAAAAATTCAATTTTTCACTAAAAATTCAATTTTTCACTAAAAATTCAATTTTTCACTAAAAATTCAATTTTTCACTAAAAATTCAATTTTTCACTAAAAATTCAATTTTTCACTAAAAATTCAATTTTTCACTAAAAATTCAATTTTTCACTAAAAATTCAATTTTTCACTAAAAATTCAATTTTTCACTAAAAATTCAATTTTTCACTAAAAATTCAATTTTTCACTAAAAATTCAATTTTTCACTAAAAATTCAATTTTTCACTAAAAATTCAATTTTTCACTAAAAATTCAATTTTTCACTAAAAATTCAATTTTTCACTAAAAATTCAATTTTGCACAAAAATTCAATTTTTCACTAAAATTCAATTTTTCACT
This sequence comes from Dryomyza anilis, assembly GCA_951804985.1. Lineage (NCBI taxonomy): Eukaryota > Metazoa > Arthropoda > Insecta > Diptera > Dryomyzidae > Dryomyza > Dryomyza anilis. The sequence continues at coordinate 110,591,642 of OX638131.1, read as the reverse complement.
AAAATTTTACTTTTTACTAAAATTTCCATTTATCACTAAAATTAAAACCTCAAAATTGTATTTTTCACTAAAAATCCAATTTTTTCATTCATATAAAATATTATTTTAATTAAGAATACTCAGAAATTTGTTCTCAAATAAAAATAAAACCTTTTCATGTGAAATTCCTCATGTTTTATACAATCACGATGCATATTTCTGCCTCCACTAAAATGCATATGTACTGCCAATTGTTGCCAACAGCGCCTGTGTTAGAACCTCTTATTACAAATGCAAAATATATATGTTAAAGTGAAAGAAGTTACGTTAATCACGTAGTGCGCCCGAAGTGGTTCTGCTAACAAGCGGCACGACAAAAAATGCAGTTGGCGAACGTCACACGGTCACCTCCAACGAACCAACCAAACATGCCACAAAGTGAGTGAAGTTCAATAAACTTGATACGTAATAAGATTCTCATATCATATAAATAAAAAAGATTGGAAAAATGTGTTTAACCCAAGATGGAATATTTTTGAAATTAAATAAAGTTTTTTTTTTATATATAATAATTCTTTTTTTTCCATATAATAACTAAATAAATTAATGTTATCTAAAAGTTGTCCATATGTTGATCATCTATGGACCGAAGTAGCGCTACATAGGAAGCTGCATTGCGGAAAACCTTTTTTTAAAAGAAATATTCAAAATAAGAGATATCTTTCAATGTCTAATTTCAAATACAAACCCATAAATACAAACTCAAATCGGCTACAAAGAAGATACCCGTCAAGCATGCCGGTTTCTGCGCCCTTTTTATCGGCAGTAATAACAATCGTTTGGCTCTCAAACCCAGTCTGTGCCATGGAAATGAGGCGTATATATCATTCGCAATTCGTTCACTCTGAAAAATGTTTTATAAAACCTTTTAAACATTTTAAAAATCTTCCCCTTCCACAAACATTTACCGCATTTTGTACCCTCTGCCCCCCATAGCAATACATCATGAGCTGAAACGAGACCACACACGAAAATAGCCCCATAAAGATCAAATTCTCCATGTCCACACGTCGTGTCAACTGATAGGCTATAAAACACATTTGCAGGCAGCTCAATAAGAATTCGACAAATATAATGGGACTGAAGACGTCACGCAATTCTGCGGCACGTCTCAACGCCAACTGATGCTGCTGAATACAACGCTGTATTGACTTTTCCAGCACAACATCTGCCACAGGTCCCATAGATCCGGCACATTTTAACTGCAGACCGACAATACGGAACTGCGCCACCACATTGTGTACAAACCAGATGAAAAGTGTATCGACGCTAACAGAGGCGTGTACGGCAAAACTGACACCTATGAAATTGTGGACCACAATCAAAAAGTAAGCCCAAGGTTGATTCTGATCTAAGGGATAACTGGTGAAAGTCTATATTACAAATCTAGCCAATAAAAACATCATAATTACTCACCTGCCAATAAAAGGCACAAAGAATTCGACCACGCCGGTGCGGGAATAAATGAGCGCACTTTTGATTTGAGGCACCACAAAGGCTACCGCAGCTGTAAATACTACCGAGGCATAATAACCAGTGCTGAAGTAAGATTCCCTAGTATTTTCCGCATCTAAAATAGCGTGTTCCGAAGCAGACGCTGTTTTAAAAATTAAAATAAAAATATTTCTAATAAAAAATATTTAATATATCGTTGTCTCGCAAGTTCTAATATCGTATATTCTTGAGAAATACTCTAAATATACCACATTATAGTAACGCGTCTTCGATTTGTCCACACCTTTTTGTAAACTTTGCTGTAAATGTCGCACCAGACGCCTCATTTCTCTATTTTTATAAACGAATACCAGAAATTTGACTAATGCCAGCATAATTTCTAGTAGTGGTGCCAAGGCTACCGTTGCCTTGCCCAATTCGGAGCGGTTTTTCCAACTGTAGTGCGCCATGGTACTGATGAATGTTATGGTAATGCCGAAATGTAGCCACATCTGACGTGGATTTCGGAGAGTACGTTCATCGGACGTTATATCGATGCGTAGGAATCGAAAGGCCTTTTTTTGTGTCCATAAATAACGTTTTATACCACCGTATTCCGAAGGCAACATCTTGCAATGCAGGTTCAAAAATACCCAAATAACTGACCGAATTGCTTTGTGTAAGATATCCTTAAATATGCTAACGAAGAAAGACAACGTCATTCAAACTGTTGCATTGTTTTTGACCTTTTGTTGTATTTTCACGACACTGGTTATTATATTATAATTATATTATTTATAATATTTATATCAAAACAGCGATTAGTCTAGACGTAATGTTATTGTAGTAGTGTGATTATTTCAAATGTAGGTCTTACTTTATGCAAAATAATATAAAGGTAAATGACCCAAAGATAAGCAGTTAATAAATAAAGATACATATATGATTTATACTGCTTGAGTTTAACCGTATAAGCCGATGAGGTATATTCAGTTTATAACAACAATATCCCTCAAACTTTCGCCAATATGTAGCACCGGTGGCTCGGACGGTTAGTGCGTTGAACTACGAGCCGAGTTGCTGTTTCGAATCATCGCTGGTTCGATCCGCGCGACTTCAATATCAAACAAATTGACAACAAAATACGAATTGAGTTCGTTTCACCAAACATGAACGGGTTGAATTCGATTGATATTTCGGATATGGAACAGCAAAAGCCCTATTTAATTTTATTTAAATTTTTATACGATTTTGAAAGAAATTTAGTAGAAATTACAAACAAATTTAAAAAAGGCTATTCCATTTAGAATCTCTTTTACCGACAGTAATATTAATCTCGATCAATCAATAGGACTCACGAGATTTGAACAATTTTTTAAACATTTTTATTTTTTAATTTCGCGAAGTAGCGATATTATTCTTGAATCACTACTAAACTACAGAAGTTTAACGATATATTGTATTTTGATTATTGAAAATAAAGGTCTTAATCTATGAAAAAAAAAAGTCGAATGAGTTATTATAATGCTGGCTATATATAAAGGAAACCTTAGCTTTTAACTTAACATTTTATGAACATTTACATTCTGGCGATTTTTAATTCATTTCTTCCATATTATCGAGCATGTTTTGAATATAACTTTCGATTGAAATTCAAATCTCTGGCTCAAATTGAATTTTTTTCACAAAATATCAGGATAGAATTCGATTGAAATAAGTATGTTTATTTTGTTTAAAAAAAATATTGAATACCAAAACAGCCTCGATGCTTTCTCGAATAACTTCGATAAAAAAGTTCGATCTCGTTGCTTTCTCGATTCTAATTATTACAAATTTTCGTACATTCAAATACTTTAACAAGATACGATAATTAAACATTTATCAAGTCGCTATCTATCTACTCTAATTGAACTCGTAACGATATTGAAACGAATGGCATACTGGGACCAATTCAATCGAATTGAAATTTCGAAATATGTAACATTTCAAAAATATGACCCCGTTCTCGAATCTCAATTACTTAAAGCAATGTCGTTCGAACCAAAATCGAACAAAATCCGAGTATCACTAATAATTATGAGGAATTCTTTTTTTTTCATTACAATGAAAGCATTACAACGAAAGGAGTTTGCAGAAAAGAAAACTTCCCAGTCTGCAATGTCTCGAAGACCTTCGATACCTCGAAGCTCTCTCGAATAACTTCGATAAAAAAGTTCGATTTCGTTGCTTGCTCGATTCTAATTTTGAAATTGTTCGTTCAAATTCTTTGACAAGAAACGATATTTAAACATTTATCAATTCGATATCGCAACATTTTTCGCAGAGATCTCGAACTTTGAACATTTTTTTCTTCGTTATAGTTCCGATTTCGAAAAATTTATCGTATCGAGAAAACTCCGACAGAACGTTCCAATATCTACCTACCATCTAGGTTCAATTTGACGATATCGTTACGAGAACGGCACGGATAACGTGTGATTTGTCCATCTACTCGCAATGATCTCGTAACGATATCGATATGGCATAATGGATTGTTCTTGAATCTCGACATCGAAAACCATCTTAATCGAACCTTATGAATTTTAATTACGTTTTGATGCAATATAGGGATTTATCAAAGAAAAATATTGAAATTATTTCAAAATCGTTTTGACATTTCTCTTCAGTAAGGTTTGCCATTTCATGATGGAAAGCTATACGAATTCGAATTTCGGTAGTAAATTTTAATAATTTGACTCGTTGTTGGCTCGTATATCTTTCTATCAGGAAATGGCAAACCTTACTGAAGAGAAATGTCAAAAAAGCGGCAAGAAATATGGCGTCGTTGGCTGTCTCTCTCTTTTGTAGCGTCCCTGTTGAAAAACCCTTGAAAAAAACTTTTGTATCGCTCTTATTGAAAAAACCCTTAGTTTTTATTTTTGTGTTATCATGAAATAAAATAATAAATGCATGCAGATACATGTATCTAGTGTTCATAGTGTTTTTATTTTTCGGAGAGCAGGACTTAGATATACTTTTCGAAATTGTGTGCGCCACATATTTACGCATAATATATTTCAATTAGAGGTTTGCAAATTTCATGCTCACCGACTAGGAAGTTGCGACAGCTTCATTCTCACCAATTTGGAGGATATCACAACCGCATTATCACCGATTAATAGGTTCCCACAACCGACATTATGGTTGCCACAACATCATGCTGTTTTCTGTGTGTACTAATTTTTTCAATTTTTCGTACAACAAAATTTAACAAAAAGATACGTTATTTAAATATTTCTCAGATCGATATCACAATGTTTTAGAATCAATCTCTATATTCGATTGCGATATCGATCCAGAAACGTTTTTTTCTCGTTTCGAATCTCCTTAAGATATCTTACATCTTAGACCAAATTGTAGTATGATATAGATACGAAATTGTAATCGAAATCGAATGATTACTCCATATCTCGCAACAGCCTCGAAGCGATATCGAAAGGCAGACAGGGTTACTCCAAAAACTGATATATTTTTGGAATATTATCTAACCCTTTGAATATAATGAATATCCAATCCATTATTTAATAAAAGACTTTAATTTATTTTATTATATTTTATTTATTATTTATTACCATCTAGAGTCCATAACATAGTTACATATGAAGTCGCCGTTTTAACAACCTACGAAATAGCACGAGTATTATCTTCGAAAAATCACCATTTCATACAAAATACCTACCCAAAGAAAGAGACTCAAATCGACGACAAAGAAAATCCCAGTCAAATTGCAACTCTTCTGTGCCCTTAACATCATCATCAGCAGAAACTTCTTGGTTCTGGTGCATAGCGTTTCCCATTTGAAGACCTTGTATATATGTTTTGCCACATCGACACTCTAAGAATTTTAAAGTTATCAAATATTAACATTTTGTAGTCGAATGCCCAACCTCATTCTGTATTAGTTGTCCACCATAGCAGTACAATATCAGCTGATTCGAAACGGATAAAAAGAACATCATAAAGAAGCCAATATTGACTTTGGCCGATCCCATGCCCAACTGAAAGACCAGAAAACATAGCTGCAAACAGCTCACGGTGAATTGCACGAAAATGATGGGTTGAAAGACGTGATTAAAATGCACGGCCACCGCTATTATTTGCTGATGATGACGTATACAACGTAGAACGGAACGTTCCAAAGCGACAGTCTGTGGTTCGTCGGCAGCACGTTGTAATCTAAGATTGAGTACACGAAACTGTCCGACTACATTGCAAAAACACCAGCTATACAGACTGTCCAGCGCTACGGAACCGTGGACGACAAACGTAACAGCTATGAATGTCCAGAGTGACATCATTAAGTAGTTCCCCGGTTGCGACATATCAATGGGAAAACTGGAGTGTACACATTTATATAGATTTCTTTACTTTATGACATAATTTTTACTTACGTGGCTTTTATAGGCGCATAAAGGATGAGATCTCCCGTGGTTAGATACATATAGGCGGTTAAGAAATATGGTACAATTACGGCTGATAGACCAGTGACAGCGACACCCACATAGTATACTCTACAGAACAAGGTATCCTTTACATTAAGTTCGGAAATTATATGACGTTCTTCTTTATCATCTATATTATTCAAAATATATAATTCGTAGTATATTTTTTTAAATATATTATATATGATTTTAATTGAATGCTGGTTACTTGCCAATATGCGCCATTTCCAAAATCTGCCGCACTAGTTGCAACATTTTGCGTTCTGTAGCAATGTAGACCGTTAATTTCCACACACTGAGTCCACTCTGCACGAAGGGCGTAAAGGCATCCGTAAATTCGGCCATTTCACCGATGTGCAGCCAACCGTAATGTGCCATGGAAATCATAATAAGCGCCAGAGAGATCGAAGGCACATATGTTAAAAGTGGTCTCTTCACTGATTTACACTCAGCGGTAAGGTCTATGCCAATATTTCGGAAAACCAATTGCTGCACCCTAAAGAATTTCGGATAGCCAAGCACTTCTTGTACCTCCATTTTGAGTTGGTCACCGTGAAATGAAAACGTGCTCTGAATTCGTCAAGCATTATAAGGGAAACATGATTTTTTTTGTGTTGGTCGAAATATGAGTTGGCAGGAGGTAACAATAGGAATTCATAAAAGTAAATTACTGTAATTGAAGAATACATTATAATATAAGCAATGACTTAATTTGTAGTATCTGTAGGAGAGAATGAATGTTTAAATTTGTTAATAAATGTTTGTGTAAATAGAATTGACATTGAAATAATCAAATATATTATAGTTGAAATTTAGGCTTATTTGTCGTTTCTGCTGACCTAAATATTAATAAAAGAATAAATAATATGTATTTTTATTTCTGTACTTATTAGAATTTTTATAGAATTTTTGCAATAATTGTCAACAAATAAAATGATTATTCGTTCATTCATTTCACTTCGTATCTACTTTGTGTAGCGTATGTTGTAAAAATTATAAGCTTTATAGTGTAGAATTTTTACAAAATACGCATATACGCAGACAATACGAAGTGAAATGAATACCCTTATTATTTATTATGTTCTATATTTTCAAATATTTATGTTGTAGTTTTGTGATATTAAATTTATTAATCCAAGGACCAAGAACTAAGAAGCATAATAGGCCTTTTTATATATATAATATCTATTATTACACATAAATAATAAATTTAAGAATGACATTTAACCCGAGATATCGTAAAAACTAGAAGCGATAAGACACGAGACCAAACTTTTTTATTTAAGATACTACCAGAATGTTTCGAGGTGTCAAAGGTCTGCGAGACATGGCAAAAAATATTAAGTGGTTATAAAATCTTCATATTGAGGAACTTATAATATATTCAAAGTAATATAATCATATTTTGATAATATTAACCCTGGTGTTTTAAATCTTATCTGATTGATCTCAATAACTTTTTGAAGAAAGAGTCGATACATTTTTTTCAAAAAACAAATTTTATTTGTCGTTAAATATAATAATTAAGAAATTTAGATCTACAATGATGAAGGGATGTCCATAATACATCGATGTTTTTAAAACACTCGATATATTGCTCGATACATCGATGTTGAAGCCTCAGCATCTATACGATTCATCGATGTATTTTTCCGATATATCGAATCACTGCACCCAGAAAAAAATACTATATAAATAATAGTTTTTTACTATTAAAAATAGTCAATAGGATAAATTATTATTTTAAATGGAAAATACCATTAAATACTACAAAATACCATGACATTGTTATTGAGTTTATACGAAAAGATTTATTTTTTGTATACTATCAAATCAATAATTGTCCTATTGACCAATTTTAATGGGATTTGAGGGAATTTTTTTCTGTGTGTGTTAAATTCATATTTGAGAATCGAAACTAATGCATAACAGCATAACTCGACTTATGTCGTTATGTCATGTGTACCTACAACGTATTCCCGGTATTCGATTTAATATTGTGTCAAATTTTGGTGATATTCTCTTCTTTAGTTCAAAAGTTATAAGGGAAAAACATAACAGCATAACTCGTTTTGCCGCATTTTACATAAGAAATAACGACACAACTAGACTTATGTTGTTATTACACACTCGAAAGTTGAACTGCCTGAGTAAAATTCCTAAGAAATTATAACAACAGATGTTCCAAATTTTAAAATCGTTTTTCTTATAACATAATTCGAGTTATGTCGTTATTCCGAAATAATTTTTTGTTATTCATTGAAAATATCTCCACTTATGTTGCTATTCCAAAATTAGTTTTATTAAAAGTTAAAAAATAAGTCGACATATGCCGTTATTCCAAAAACAAAATATGTAAATATGTTATTATTATTATTAAAAGATTTAATTTATATTAATATAATTACCTAAGAAATAATTAAAAAATATTTTTGTAATTATTTTTTTTAAGGTTTTGGTATTTGCATCTTTGATATTGTATTCTTCTTTTTGCTGTTGTTAATGCTTTAGGTTTGTATTTTTGCAATCATTTTTGGCATTATTTTTGCATTTCTTTTTAATTTGATAATGTTTTCGCTTTTGATTTGTGCTTTTTCTTTTGACATAATTTGGATTTGAAAATGTATATTGCATGGGAGGAGACACGACTGCTGTCCTTATTTCGCCCATATATAGCCTATGTTACCTCTGAACACCATATTATCCTTGCGTATAAATTTAAGACAAATCGATTCGGCAGTTTAGACGTGACGCTCGAACCAATAGTCAAAAAAACAAAGGTTATTTCAGTTATATACGATAAAATAAAATGGCACAGCAGTTCTGATGAACCTAGACCGAGCTCTTTCCAACCATTTAAACTGAACATGTTAAATTTGTACTCAAATGAAAGGACATACAGTATAAAGCAGTATTAGTCACAAATATCACAGTCCTGAACTTGAACATACTTGGAAATTATTAAAATTATACTTCTGACAAACATCTTTTAAATATGAAACAAATGCCAAAATTAAATGTGACTATAGTCGAATTAATTACAAATACGTTTACTTGTATTAAATATTACTTAAACATTATTCAAATCTTGAAAAAGGTACTCATTATAATTCGCTAAGTAAATTTTATTTAACTACAGTTAAAGCAGTTTTCTGGTTGTACTTCATCTTTGTATTGCCTTCCCCGCCAAAATTGTACAATGGCGTAAGTTTTTATCTCATGAACTATAATAGTGTAGGCACATTTTAAGCTATTAAGTGCGAATAATGAAAAAAGTTTTTAAATCGCCTAAACTAGTAGTTTTTATAAAAATATACCTCGATACTTGTTTGCAGTGAGTATATTGTAGCTCGATTGGTTAGTACGTTGGACTACGAGCGAAAAGTCCCGGGTTCGATGTCAGCAACTGTCAACATCTTTTTCAAAGAAAACATTTTTCTATACCACGATACCTCTCGCCAGACAATGGCAAACCTCTGAAAGTAAAACCACCCATGAATAAACTTTTTACCACGCCGTTCGGATATGGCGTTAAACAGTAGGTTCCACCACTATGAGTACGGCGTAAAGTCTTCAAGATTGTAGCGCCAAATTATTATATTGTAAATAAAACCATTTCCTTTAGACGCGTGGCAAACATTTTGTCTTATTTAAAATATAACAAGAGTTTATTGATGGACAATACTTCTGGTATATTTGTACATTTGCTACAAGACATAAATTCAAAACTAAAGTTTGTGTTTCATATTATTTAAAACCTCTTAATAGAACTAATAAACGACATGGAAATTATAGAATAAGTAGAAACTTGAAATAAGATTGACTTAAATATAATATATCTTAATAAAAATAAGTTATAAATCTATCTTTTTATGATAAACCAAAATAATAAATCGTAAATATTCCAAATAATGTTTGTAAAAATATATGGGAATTGACAGTTATAAAGTTGAATAGTTTCATAGTCGAATTGGAAATTTCTCGAGTATTCCACTATCATAGTCACACATTTAAAGTATTCAAAGCTTATTATATAATAGTTATCCAAAAGTTTTAATAAAATGTAGTAAATAATATGGTTTTCTTTTTGTAAGGAATATTCAGTAATTTTAATATTTTTAGTTTTATAATTCTTGTTAAAGAAATATGATTACATAAAACGAACCAATATTTAATATGGTAAAACAACATAAATTAAGCATATTCGAAATTTTCGATTTGGCATAACAACATAAGTCGACCTATGTTGCTCGTTTTATTTTTTTTGCTTTGTGTTATAACAACAAGGGGACTATGGGGGCGATTATCACAAGGCAACGTGTCTGAGTGCTTCAACATGGCGAAGCCAGCGCAATCCTTGTCGGTGTCGTCTCAAGTCAACTCACTGGTCACCAGAATTGACAAATTGTCAAATGGTGACACCTCCACTTCGGTGGAAGTCCTCCTCGTGGAAGTCCCTGGAAACGGCGCTCTACACCACCCGGTGTAGAAGTCGGCTAAAGTGAGTGGCGAGCATCTCCCTCAGAGTGAGGGTTCGTGCGTTGGGTTTGGGTCCCACCACGGAAAAAACCTATGCGCCCAATGAAAACAAAAAAGAAGCCTCGGATAACGACCGATTACAACGATGACGACCCACGCAAACGTTTTAAGGACCATGATTTACGGATATGCACCTGGAATGTCCGGACCCTTTATAGGGAAGGTGCCTCTATCCAGCTGGCAGATGTCCTCGAAAAATATAAGGCTGACATCACCGCTATCCAGGAGATGCGATGGACGGGACAGGGCTGTTCGAAACAAGCGTCCTGTGATATCTACTACAGCTGCCATGCGGAGAGACACGAATTTGGATGTGGATTTGTGGTCGGCAAGAGACTCCGCCACCTTGTCTCTAGGTTCACGCCCGTGGACGAAAGGCTGGCAACAATCCGCATCAAGGCTAAATATTTCCATATCAGCCTAATTTGTGCACACGCTCCGACGAACGAGAAAGATGACGAGACAAAAGAGCGCTTCTACGAGCGCCTAGACAACGCATACGAGCGCTGCCCCCGCCACGATATCAAAATCGTGCTAGGCGATTTTAACGCCAAGGTGGGCAGAGAAGCCATCTATTGTCCCACAATCGGAAAATTTAGCCTCCATGCCAACACCTCCGATAACGGAACGAGGCTAATCGACTTCGCCGCAGCACGAAACATGGTAGTTAGTAGCACTAGATTCGAACATTTCGATATCCACAAGGCCACATGGTTGTCGCCCGATCAAAAAACTCGAAATCAAATTGATCACGTTGTGATTGACGGAAGGCACGCTTCAAGCGTGATGGACGTACGCACAATCCGAGGTGCCAATATGGACTCGGATCATTACCTTGTAGCAGCCAAGGTCCGCACACGCTTAAACGCTGCGAAGAACGTACGGAACCAAACGCAGAGAAAGCTAGACGTCGGAAAGCTGCAATCACAACAGACAACGCAAGCCTTTTCCACTCGACTCTCACACCTGCTTAGACAAAGCACTCCTCCTCTCGATGATATAAGCGCGCAGTGGAATCATATCTCCTGCTCTATGCGTACGGCTGCCGAAGAGGTGCTTGGATTCCAACGCCCCCTGAGGAATCAGTGGTATGACCAAGAGTGTCGCGCGGCCACTGCAGAGAAAGACGCTGCGTACAAATCCACCCTGCAGTCAGTAGCTACGCGAGCTGCGAAGGAGCGATACAAAGAGAAGGGGAGGGAAGAGAGACGTCTTTTCAGGCGTAAAAAAAGCGAGGCAGAAAGACGTGAGTGTGAGGAGATTGAGATGCATGGGGACAGGAATGAGGCTCGAAAATTCTTCGAGAAAATAAGACGCCTAGCCGGAGGTTCGAAATCCGGAGCCTCTTCCTGTAAAGATGAGAACGGAAATCTAGTGACAGATATCCAGAGCACACTGAAAATATGGAGGGATCACTTCTCTAAACTGCTGACCGGTGATGATGACCTCAATTCCACCGATAGAGAAGCAAACCCGGCAACCCCAGTACTTGATGACGACGTTGAGATTCCGCCACCCGACCATGACGAGGTCAGAACAGCCATTGCTCGGCTGAAAAACAACAAAGCCGCAGGTGCTGATGGCCTGCCTGCAGAATTGTTTAAGACCGGAGGCGAAGAGCTAATAGAGAGCATGCACGAGCTCGTAAGCAGAATATGGTCGGATGAAAGCATGCCAAGTGACTGGAACCTCAGTGTACTCTGCCCAATCCTTAAGAAAGGGGATCCCACTATCTGCGCCAACTACCGTGGGATCAGCCTACTCAATATCGCATACAAGGTTCTATCGAGCGTATTATGTGAAAGACTGAAGCCCATCGTCAACAGACTGATTGGACCTTATCAGTGCGGCTTCAGACCTGGAAAGTCCACCATAGACCAGATTTTCACATTGCGCCTAATCCAGGAAAAGACCCTAGAAAAACAGATCGACACCTACCACCTATTAGTCGACTATAAAGCCGCCTTCGACACTCCGATAAGGGAACGATTATACGCCGCAATGTCTGAGTTCGGTATACCTGCGAAACTTATAAGGCTTTGCAGGATGACCCTGAGCAACACACGTTGCTCAGTGAGAATAGGAAAAGACCTCTCCGAGCCATTTCATACCGAACGAGGTTTCAGACAGGGTGACTCCCTATCGTGCGACTTTTTTAACTTATTGATGGAGAAAATAGTTCGAGCTGCCGAACTCCGTCAAAGCGGCACTATCCTCAACAAAAGTGTCATGCTGCTCGCATATGCCGACGATATTGATATCATTGGCAGGAGCACACGAGCAGTCAGCGCAGCATTCTCCAGATTGGAGAAAGAGTCGCGTCGAATGGGTCTAGCGGTGAACGAGGACAAGACGAAGTTCCTTGTGTCAACAAGCAAAAAAGAGTCCGTGCGTCTTGGACAAAAAGCTGATTTTGACACCCACAAGTTCGACATTGTGAAGGACTTCGTCTATCTGGGATCCAGCGTAAACAGCAACAACGACGTCAGCCTGGAGATCAAACGGAGAATAACTCTTGCCAACAGGTGCTACTTTGGGCTCAGTAGGCAATTGAGAAGCAGAGCCCTCTCTCGCCGGACAAAAATAACGCTCTACAAGTCACTCATCATGCCCGTCCTACTTTATGGTGCAGAAACATGGACGCTGGCCACCACCGATGAGAGAGTACTGGGAGCGTTCGAGAGAAAGATTCTCCGTAAAATCTTTGGCCCTATCTGCTTTGCTAACGAGTATCGAATCAGGATGAACCACGAGCTGTATGAGATATTCGACGACATTGACATAGTCAAGCGCATCAAGATCCAGCGGCTTCGCTGGCTAGGTCATGTCGAACGAATGGATGAAAACACTCCAGCCAAGAAGGTGCTTGAATCGAAACTCGAAGGTGGACAGCGTAGAAGAGGGCGTCCAAATCTGCGTTGGAAAGACCAAGTTGAGGACAACCTGGCAACGCTTGGTATTTCTAACTGGCGTCAGCGCGCGCAAAGCAGATCCGACTGGCGCGGCTTCATCTCAGCGGCCAAAACCGACCCACGGTTGTAAGGGCCATTTAAGTAAGTAAGTAAGTTATAACAACATAACTCGACTTATGCACATGAAATATCAATATTTCAATTTGGAATAACAACATTTAATACTAATTTCGCTATAAGTATTAGAATAATAAACAATTTATAAAACTAAAATTTTTTACAAAATATACCACTAATTTGTGAGATATTTGCGTTGGTAAACCTTAAAAATATTAATACAATTTTATGCTATAATTAGTTAAACCTTTAAAATGCTCTCCTGAAAAGTAGTAAAAAATGACTTATGTTGTTATTGCTTGAGACCACAGATTTGTGGAATTCTATTTGAAATTAAAAACTTCATCTTCTTCATAACTTATTTTGGTTATTTGACATATAAAAACTTAAAGATTTGATAATTTTATAAATTATTTACCTAAAATAATTTATAAAAACACCCTGTATTTTAAAATGCGTGCAAAACAAGACATATTTTTTTTTATAATATTTTCTTTGTTTTTTGAGTCATATAATGACCTCCTAAATTATTGACATGGATGAACCAAGCACCCTGTAAATGCAACGTATTTAAAGAATTATATGATTTTTAACGGATACGGGGTGCGGTTATGGTTTCAATCTCTGTTTTTAATATAGAACATCATACTAGGGATGGTCATCTGAAAAAAATATCAATGTTTTGGTCGATACAATCATCGACTCGTCACATCGATGTCTTCCGATGTATCGAACAAAAACATCGATGTTATTCTTTAACATCTATTAGGGTAGACCTGATAATGACCTAATCATGTAGGTAATGTAAGTGGTCGAGTTATGGCAAGAACAAAAATCAATGAGAAGTACGTGATATTGATTCAATAAATGAAATCGCTTCGTTATAAAACCTAAAACCAAAATGAATTAATAATATTATATGCCTTTTTTATATATTTTAGGATTCGTCTGATTCGCAAGTCTTATTTTGAAATCAGTAAAACTACCTTACATAATTCATGCTGTTTATTCCGCTTAATATATGATTTAGCTACATTAAAACTTTGCAAAAGTAAAGTTTAAACTAAAATAATCAAAATAAACATAAATTGCTATTTTTATTTGTAATATAAATTAATTTTTTATTTGGTAAATTCTCCAAATTAACGATAAAAATTACTATATTTTTTTTTAATAAAATTTAGCTACATTTTTAGATAAGAAAAAAAATGTCCGTCAAATTTAGAATAATCGTACTGAGTATTATAATTAAAAGAATTTCATTTATTTTATTTATTGCCATCTAGAGTCCATAACAACGTTACATACGAAGTCGCTGTTTTGACAACCTACGAAAAAGCACGATTATCATCTTCGAAAAATCACCATTTCAAACAAAATACCTACCCAAAGAAAGAGACTGAAATCGACGACAAAGAAAATACCAGTCAAATTGCAACTCTTCTGTGCCCTTAACATCATCATCAGCAGAAACTTCTTGGTTTTGATACATAGCGTTTCCCATTTGAAGACCTTGTATATATGTTTTGCCACATAGACACTCTAAGAATTTTACAATTATAAAAACGATAAACCATATTTCATCGTTGCCGCCCAACCTCATTCTGTATTAGTTGTCCACCATAGCAGTACAGTATCAGCTGATTCGAAACGGATAAAAAGAACATCATAAAGAAGCCGATATTGACTTTGGCCGATCCCATGCCCAACTGAAAGACCAGAAAACATAGCTGCAAACAGCTCACGGTGAATTGCACAAAAATGATGGGTTGAAAGACGTCATTAAAATGTACGGCAACCGCTATAATTCGCTGATGATGACGTATACAACGTAGAACGGACCGTTCCAAAGCGGCAGGTTGTTGTTCTTCGGCGGCACGTTGTAACCTTAGATTGAGTACACGAAACTGTCCGACTACATTGCAAAAACACCAGCTATACAGGCTGTCCAGAGCCACCGAACCGTTGGCGACAAACATAACAGCTATGAATGTCCAGAGCGACATCAGGAAGTATTTCCCCGGGTGCGTCATATCACAGGGATAACTAGAGTGTACACATTTTTATAGAGTTTCTATTTTATGACAGAAAGTTGACTTACGTCGCTTTTAAAGGTGCATAAAGGATGAAATCTCCCGTGGTTAGATACGTATAGGCGGTTAAGATATATGGAACAATGAAGACCCATAAACCTGTACTCGCGACGCACACATAGTATACTCTACAGAACAAGGTATCCTTTGCATTAAGTTCGGAAATTATATGACGTTCTTCTTTATCATCTATATTATTAAAAATTTATAATTCGTAACATATTTTTTGAAATACCTTATACTATATAAAACGGAATTGAATGCCGGTTACTTGCCAATATGCGCCATTTCCAAAATCTGCCGCACTAGTTGCAACATTTTGCGTTCTGTAGCAATGTAGACCGTTAATTTCCACAC
Organism: Dryomyza anilis; assembly: GCA_951804985.1. NCBI lineage: Eukaryota > Metazoa > Arthropoda > Insecta > Diptera > Dryomyzidae > Dryomyza > Dryomyza anilis. The sequence goes on along the minus strand of OX638131.1, from coordinate 110,575,670 downwards.
ACTGAGTCCACTCTGCACGAAGGGCGTAAATGCATCCGTAAATTCGGCCATTTCACCGATGTGCAGCCAACCGTAATGTGCCATGGAAATCATAATAAGCGCCAGAGAGATCGATGGCACATATGTTAAAAGTGGTCTCTTCACTGATTTACATTCAGCGGTAAGGTCTATGCCAATATTTCGGAAAACCAATTGCTGCACCCTAAAGAATTTCGGATAGCCAAGCTCTTCTTGTACCTCCATTTTGAGTTGGTCACCGTGAAATGAAAACGTGCTCTGAATTCGTCAAGCATTATAAGGGAAACATGATTTTTTTGTGTTGGTCGAAATATGAGTTGGCAGGAGGTAACAATAGGAATTCATAAAAGTAAATTACTGTAATTGAAAAAAACATTATAATATATGCAATGACTTAATTTGTAGTACCTGTAGGAGAGAATGAATGTTTAAATTTGTTAATAAATGTTTGTGTAAATAGAATTGACATTGAAATAATCAAATATATTATAGTTGAAATTTAGGCTTATTTGTCGTTTCTGCTGACCTAGATATTAATACAAGAATAAATAATATGTATTTTTATTTCTGTACTTATTAGAATTTTTATAGAATTTTTGCAATAATTGTTTATGATTATACAATGTTTATTCGTTCATTTATTTCAATTCGTATCTACTTTGTGTAACGTATGTTGTAAAAAAGCTTTATAGTGTAGAATTTTTACAAAATACGCATATACGCAGGCAATACGAAGTGAAATGAATACCCTTATTATTTATTATGTTCTATATTTTCAAATATTTATGTTGCAGTTTTGTGATATTAAATTTATTAATCCAAGGACCAAGAACTAAGAAGCATAATAGGCCTTTTTATATATATAATATCTATTATTACACATAAATAATAAATTTAAGAATGACATTTAAGCCGAGATATTGTAAAAACTAGAAGCGATAAGACACGAGACCAAACTTTTTTATTTAAGTTACTACCAGAATGTTTCGAGGTGTCAAAGGTCTGCGAGACATGGCAAAAAATATTAAGTGATTATAAAATCTTCATATTGAGGAACTTATAATATATTCAAAGTAATATAATCATATTTTGATAATATTAACCCTGGTGTTTTAAATCTTATCTCATTGATCTCAATAACTTTTTGAAGCATTTGTCGTTAAATATAATAATTAAGAAATTTAGATCTACAATGATGAAGGGATGTCCATAATACATCGATGTTTTTAAAACACTCGATATATTGCTCGATACATCGATGTTGAAGCCTCAGCATCTATACGATTCATCGATGTATTTTTCCGATATATCGAATCACTGCACCCAGAAAAAAATACTATATAAATAATAGTTTTTTACTATTAAAAATAGTCAATAGGATAAATTATTATTTTAAATGGAAAATACCATTAAATACTACAAAATACCATGACATTGTTATTGAGTTTATACGAAAAGATTTATTTTTTGTATACTATTAAATCAATAATTGTCCTATTGACCAATTTTAATGGGATTTGAGGGAATTTTTTTCTGTGTGTGTTAAATTCATATTTGAGAATCGAAACTAGGTAAATTTAATTAAATTTTATTATTTCTGTGTACAACGTATTCCCGGTATTCGATTTAATATTGTGTCAAATTTTGGTGATATTCTCTTCTTTAGTTCAAAAGTTATAAGGGAAAAACATAACAGCATAACTCGTTTTGCCGCATTTTACATATGAAATAACTACACAACTAGACTTATGTTGTTATTACACACTCGAAAGTTGAACTGCCTGAGTAAAATTCCTAAGAAATTATAACAACAGATGTTCCAAATTTTAAAATCGTTTTTCTTATAACATAATTCGAGTTATGTCGTTATTCCAAAATAATTTTTTGTTATTCATTGAAAATATCTCCACTTATGTTGCTATTCTAAAATTAATTTTATTAAAAGTTAAAAAATAAGTCGACATATGCCGTTATTCCAAAAACAAAATATGTACTAATTTACGACTTATGTTGTTATTCAATGGTGAAAATTCGAAAATTATTCTTTAATCAGTTATTATTATTAAAAGATTTAATTTATATTAATATAATTACCTAAGAAATAATTAAAAAATATTTTTTTATGGTTTTGGTATTTGCATCTTTGATATTGTATTCTTCTTTTTGCTGTTGTTAATGCTTTAGGTTTGTATTTTTGCCATAATTTTTGGCATTATTTTTGCATTTCTTTTTAATTTGATAATGTTTTCGCTTTTGATTTGTGCTTTTTCTTTTGACATAATTTGGATTTGAAAATGTATATTGCATGGGAGGAGACACGACTGCTGTCCTTATTTCGCCCATATATAGCCTATGTTACCTCTGAACACCATAGTATCCTTGCGTATAAATTTAAGACAAATCGATTCGGCAGTTTAGACGTGACGCTCGAACCAAGAGTCAAAAAAACAAAGGTTATTTCAGTTATATACGATAAAATAAAATAAAATGGCACAGCAGTTCTGATGAACCTAGGCCGAGCTCTTTCCAACCATTTAAACTGAACATGTTAAATTTGTACTCAAATGGAAGGACATACAGTATAAAGCAGTATTAGTCACAAATATCACAGTCCTGAACTTGAACATACTTGGCAATTATTAAAATTATACTTCTGACAAACATCTTTTAAATATGAAACAAATGCCAAAATTAAATGTGACTAAAGTCGAATTAATTACAAATACGTTTACTTGTATTAAATATTACTTAAACATTATGCAAATCTTGAAAAAGGTAATCATTATAATTCGCTAAGTAAATTTTATTTAACTACAGTTAAAGCAGTTTTCTGGTTGTACTTCATCTTTGTATTGCCTTCCCCGCCAAAATTGTACAATGGCGTAAGTTTTTATCTCATGAACTATAATAGTGTAGGCACATTTTAAGCTATTAAGTGCGAATAATGAAAAAAGTTTTTAAATCGCCTAAACTAGTAGTTTTTATAAAAAATATACATCGATACTTATTTGCAGTGAGTATATTGTAGCTCGATTGGTTAGTACGTTGGACTACGAGCGAAAAGTCCCGGGTTCGATGTCAGCAACTGTCAACATCTTTTTCAAAGAAAACATTTTTCTATACCACGGTACCTCTCGCCAGACAATGGCAAACCTCTGAAAGTAAAACCACCCATGAATAAACTTTTTACCACGCCGTTCGGATATGGCGTTAAACAGTAGGTTCCACCACTATGAGTACGGCGTAAAGTCTTCAAGATTGTAGCGCCAAATTATTATATTGTAAATTAAACAAATTCCTTTAGACGCGTGGCAAACATTTTGTCTTATTTAAAATATAACAAGAGTTTTATTGATGGACAATACTTCTGGTATATTTGTACATGTGCTACAAGACATAAATTCAAAACTAAAGTTTGTGTTTCATATTTTTGTTGATTTTTAAAACCTCTTAATAGAACTAATACACGACATGGAAATTATAGAATAAGTAGAAACTGGAAATAACATTGACTTAAAAATAATATATCTTAATAAAAATAAGTTATAAATCTATCTTTTTATGATAAACCAAAATGATAAATCGTAAATATTCCAAATAATGTTTGTAAAAATATATGGGAATTGACAGTTATAAAGTTGAATAGTTTCATAGTCGAATTGGAAATTTCTCGAGTATTCCACTATAATAGTCACACATTTAAAGTATTCAAAGCTTATTATATAATAGTTATCCAAAAGTTTTAATAAAATGTAGTAAATAATATGGTTTTCTTTTTGTAAGGAATATTCAGTAATTTTAATATTTTTAGTTTTATAATCCTTGTTAAAGAAATATGATTACATAAAACCTACCAATATTTAATATGGTAAAACAACATAAATTAAGCATATTCGAAATTTTCGATTTGGCATAATAACATAAGTATGTTGCTCGTTTTATTTTTTTGCTTTGTGTAATAACAACATAACTCGACTTATGCACATGAAATATCAATATTTCAATTTGGAATAACAACATTTAATACTAATTTCGCTATAAGTATTAGAATAATAAACAATTTATAAAACTAAAATTTTTTACAAAATATACCACTAATTTGTGAGATATTTGCGTTGGTAAACCTTAAAAATCTTAATACAATTTTATGCTATAATTAGTTAAACCTTTAAAATGCTCTCCTGAAAAGTAGTAAAAAATGACTTATGTTGTTATTGCTTGAGACCACAGATTTGTGGAATTCTATTTGAAATTAAAAACTTCATCTTCTTCATAACTTATTTTGGTTATTTGACATATAAAAACTTAAAGATTTAATAATTTTATAAATTATTTACCTAAAATAATTTATAAAAACACCCTGTATTTTAAAATGCGTGCAAAACAAGACATATTTTTTTTATAATATTTTCTTTGTTTTTTGAGTCATATAATGACCTTCTAAATTATTGACATGGATGAACCAAGCACCCTGTAAATGCATCGTATTTAAAGAATTATATGATTTTTAACGGATACGGGGTGCGGTTATGGTTTTAATCTCTGTTTTTAATATAGAACATCGTACTAGGGATGGTCATCTGAAGAAAATATCAATGTTTTGGTCGATACAATCATCGACTCGTCACATCGATGTCTTCCGATGTATCGAACAAAAACATCGATGTAATTCTTTAACATCTATTAGGGTAGACCTGATAATGACCTAATCATGTAGGTAATGTAAGTGGTCAAGTTATGGCAAGAACAAAAATCAATGAATCAATCAAAAGAAGTACCTGATATTGATTCAATAAATGAAATCGCTTCGTTATAAAACCTAAAACCAAAATGAATTAATAATATTATATGTCTTTTTTATATATTTTTGGATTTAAAGCCATTCGTCTGATTCGCAAGTCTTATTTTGAAATCAGTAAAACTACCTTACATAATTCATGCTGTTTATTCCGATTAATATGATTTAATGTACATTAAAACTTTGCAAAATATAAATTCATTTTTTATTTGGTAAATTCTCCAAATTAACGATAACGAGTTGGGAAAGTTAGGTCACATGGGTAAGTTCGGTCACATGGGGCGGATTTTTATAGTCGGTCGGGCCCGACTATGGAATACCCTACACCTTTGGTGGGGATATTAACCCTCAGAATATTATTCATATATCAGAAATTTACGTCTTATATCCCCATAATTTAAAAAATTTATATAAAGTATAAAAAACTAAAAAAAAAAATTGAAAAATATAATTGGGCGGACCACGCTTATATTTAAAATTTTAAAAGGCTAATAATTAATACATTTGATTTTAATAATTTACGGATCAATTTTCCACTATGAAAACCCGGGAAATAATGAAAAAAAAGTGGGCGGATCACGCCCATTTTTGGACTCATATTTATAGGTGAATTATAACCATATCTTTTAAATTTTATAACTATACCTTGAATACTTTTCGAGTTATTAGTTCCGAAAGAGTTATATAAAAGTGACTTGTATGGGAGGTGGGCGTGTCCGTTGACCGATTTGGCTCATTTTCAAACTCAGTTCCTACTTTTGGCTAAAATATATTGAGACGAAATTTCATCGCATTCTGATCAGTATTTCTCAAGTTATTCTGTATTCGGACAGCAAGACAGCAAGACAGCAAGACGGACAGACAGACAGACAGACAGACAGACAGACAGACAGACAGACAGACAGACGGACATGGCTAAACGGACTCGGGTAGTGATGCTGATCAAGAATATATATACTTTTCCATACCGGAAACGCCTCCAAAGGGGCGTTACAATATATGCACAAAGTTAATATACCCTGTACCTCATAGGTGTAGGGTATAAAAATTAATATATTTTTTTTTAATAAAATTTAGCTACATTTTTAGATGAGAAAAAAATTTCCGTAATATTTAGAATAATCGTACTGAGTATTATAATTAAAAGAATTTCATTTATTTTATTTATTGCCATCTAGAGTCCATAACAACGTTACATACGAAGACGCTGTTTTGACAACCTACGAAAAAGCACGATTATCATCTTCGAAAAATCACCATTTCATACAAAATACCTACCCAAAGAAAGAGACTCAAATCGACGACAAAGAAAATCCCAGTCAAATTGCAACTCTTCTGTGCCCTTAACATCATCATCAGCAGAAACTTCTTGGTTTTGATGCATAGCGTTTCCCATTTGAAGACCTTGTATATATGTTTTGCCACATAGACACTCTAAGAATTTTAAAATTATAAAAACGATAAACCATATTACATCGTTGCCGTCCAACCTCATTCTGTATTAGTTGTCCACCATAGCAATAAAGAATCAGTTGATTCGAGACGGATAAAAAGAACATGGTAAAGAAGCCGACATTGACTTTGGCCGATCCCATGCCCAACTGAAAGACCAGAAAACATAGCTGCAAACAGCTCACGGTGAATTGCACAAAAATGATGGGTTGAAAGACGTCATTAAAATGCACGGCAACCGCTATAATTCGCTGATGATGACGTATACAACTTAGAACGGACCGCTCCAAAGCGGCAGGTTGTTGTTCTTCGGCGGCACGTTGTAACCTTAGATTGAGTACACGAAACTGTCCGACTACATTGCAAAAACACCAGCTATACAGGCTGTCCAGAGCCACCGAACCGTTGGCGACAAACATAACAGCTATGAATGTCCAGAGCGACATCAGGAAGTATTTCCCCGGGTGCGTCATATCACAGGGATAACTAGAGTGTACACATTTTTATAGAGTTTCTATTTAATGACAGAAAGTTTGACTTACGTCGCTTTTAAAGGCGCATAAAGGATGAAATCTCCTGTGGTTAGATACGTATAGGCGGTTAAGATATATGGAACAATGAAGACCCATAAACCTGTGCTCGCGACGCACACATAGTATACTCTACAGAACAAGGTATCCTTTGCATTAAGTTCGGAAATTATATGACGTTCTTCTTTATCATCTATATTATTCAAAATATATAATTCGTAGTATATTTTTTTAAATATATTATATATGATTTTAATTTAATGCTGGTTACTTGCCAATACGCACCAATTCCAGAATCTGTCGCACTAGTAGCAACATTTTGCGTTCTGTAGCAAGATAAACAATTAATTTCCACACACTGAGTCCACTCTGCACAAAGGGCGTAAAGGCATCCGTGAATTCGGCCATTTCATCGATGTGCAGCCAACCGTAATGTGCCATGGGAATCATAAGAACCGCAATAAAGAACGACGGCACATATGTTAAAAATGGTCTCTTCACCGATTTACTCTCGGCGGTAAGGTCTATTCCAATAATTCGGAAAACCATTTGCTGCACCACAAAGAATTTCGGATAGCCAAGCTCTTCCTGTAGCTGCATTTTGAGTTGGACAACGTGAAATGAAAACATGCTCGGAATTTGACTAGCATTTTAAGGGAACACATGATTTTTGTGTTGGTAAAATTTGAGTTGGCTGGAGGTTGAAAAACGAATTCATAAAAATAAATTACTGTAATTTAATAATTATAGTATATGTAAGAGAGAAATAATATAATAAAATATTTATAAATGTTTTTGTAAATAGAATTGACATTGACATAATTATATATCTAATAGTTGAACTTTAAGTTTATTTGTATTCTCTGCTGACCTAGACCTTAGTAAAGGGATAAATACAAGTATGTGATTTTTTTTTAATTCTTTACTATATTATATAATTTTTGCAATAATTGTCTACAAATATATATGTGGTTTTATAATGATTATTATATGTGATTTTGTAGATAAACTTTAGTTTAACAAAACAGATATGTAAAGCTTTTAGAGATATTCAATTTATTCCTCCAAGGACCACAGCAAAGAAACATAAGAGGCCGCAGTTTTGAAAACCTAAAATGAAATTATTTTTTTTTTATAATATATGTATATACTTAATACATATTTTTACACACTAATCATAAATGAGCGAATGATATTTGAAATTATGATTTGAAAAAAACAGGTATTGCCGTTTTCCCTAGTATAAATTTACACTATTAAGTACACCCAGAAAAAATACTATATAAATAATAGTTTTTTATTATTAAAAATAGTCAATAGGATAAATAATTATTTTAATCCGAAAATACCATTAAATACTAGAAAATACCATGACATTGCCATTGAGTCTATATGAAAAGATTTTTTTGTATCTATCAATAATTGTCCTATTGATCAATTTTAATGGGATTTGAGAGAATTTTTTTCGGTGTGTACGAGAAGGTACTACAACGATCAACTTCCAATTAAGACCGTAGTACAATATCTACTAGGGATAGAAGTAAAAGTCAGCAACGCCATTTTAAATATTTCAATTATAGGGTTATTAAAATTGATGTGAGTACGGGACGATATGTCGAAAAATTCGACCGATATCGAAACAAATCTTGTAGCAATATCGAACGACACTAAACTGAAGGATAGTTCAAAGCGACAAATCGCGGATTTTAGAGAGAATAAAACGATTCTGGATTAATATCGCATCGAATAGTGCAAAGATATCGATATTAATTCCAAAAACATTGCAATATCTATGTGAAAAATGTTTAAATATCGTATATAGTAATGAGACCGAACTTTTTAATCGAATTTACTCGAAGAAATCTTGGAGGTGTCGAAAATCTACGAGACATAACAGACTTGGTTTTTAAAAGATTATACACAGAAAAAAAAATGTACATCATATTGATGAATTCCGTTCTTCAAACCACGATTAATTGTATTGAAAAGCCATTCATAATATTATTGACTAACGCCATCAATGTTATGAATGCTATCATAAATATGAAGAACGCTTCGTAACTGTCGAAAAAGTGTTCTTCAATATGATAAACTGTATCAGAAGAATACGTTTCATAATATTAATGAATATAAAATACAACATATCGTCAGTATCATGCTAAAGGGGCGAATGTGCAATTTTTGACACTTGCGTTTTTTTACATTTTTGAATGTAGTTTTTCCTCAAGTATACTGTGCTAAAATCGCGTGTCGTTTTGTTGGATATTTCTAGCCACAAAAGTCAAAACCAAAAGGGCGAATTTGAAAAATTGGAAATCTTGTTATGCCAAAAGGGCGAATCTTTTCTTTTTCGCAATAACTTTTTATTGATACGAGATAAAATAGTGGTGTAAAGGCATTTATTGTTTGTTTTTAAAGCACCTAACGATCTGCATCATTATTTAAAAATATTTTTCCAAACATTAATTTGCCATTTTGCTTGGCAAAATGTTTGGCAACATATTTTTATACCCTACACTAAGAGTGAAAGGGTTATTCAGTTTGGTACGGCGTTTGTAACACTCAAAAGGAAGCATCTCCGGTATAGAAAAGTATATATATTCTTGATCAGCATGACCTCCTGAGTCAATTTAGCGATGTCCGTCTGTCCGTCTGTCTGTCTGTTGAAATCCCTACTACTTTTAAAATTGAAGAGCTAGATAAATGAAACTTATAACTTAGATTACTAATATATCTACGCTGTACGTGCGAGATCGGTCCATGGCGAGATCGGTCCATTGTGACCTATGATCCGACCACTTATGTTCGAATACCTCATATAAAATGTACATTTAAAGATTAATTTTTATGTATACATGCTTAGGTAAACTTTTTTGGTCAAATATATATTGACATCATGCTCAAATACATGAAAATAATGTTTTCCCACGAAACGACTTGTGGTTCCCAAAAAAAAAATCGAAATTCGGTACACCTACCCATTTGTAAATATGGGCATCAAATGAATGGAAATTCTTCAGCGATTGAATGTTTGTAGTTATTTTCAGGATTCGTATACCCTGGTGACCTATATATCACTTTGAATGGTAACCACACATATGTGTAGGGTATTTATAGTCGGCTTAGACCGACTATAAATACTGATAATCCTAACTATCATAATTACACCGACTTTAAAATTTCCCATGTGATCTAACCTTCCCAATTGGTTAAATAATGATGCAGATCGATAGGTGCTTTAAAAACAAACAATTAATACCTCTACATTACTATTTTATCTTGTACCAATAAAAAATTATAGCAAAAAAACGAAGAAATTGGTAAAATTGAAAATCTTGTCCTGCCAAAAGGGAGAATCTTTTCGTTTTTTTGCTATAACTCTTTAATGGTACAAGATAAAATAATAATGTATTGATTGCATGTATTGTTTGTATTCAAAGCACCTATCGATCTGCATTAATTAAATTAATTATTAATTAAAAATAAGTTGCCAAACTTTAATTTGCCATTTGTTATTTGCAGGAAAAAATATTTTTAAAAAATGATGCAGATGTATAGGTGCTTTAAAAACAAACAATAAATGCCTTTGCAGCACTATTTTATCTTGTACCATTAAAGAGTTATAGCAAAAAAACGAAAAGATTCGCCCTTTTGGCAGGACAAGATTTTCAATTTTACCAATTTCTTCGTTTTTTAGCTATAACTCTTTATTGGTGCAAGAAAACATATTAATTGTTTATTTTTAAAGCACCTATCGATTGGCATCATTATTTAAAAATATTTTGCCAAACATTTTTCCTGCAAATAACAAATGGAAAATTAATGTTCGGCAAAATATTTTGAAATACCGATGTCAATCGATAGTTGCTTGAAAAACAAACTATTAATGCCTTTACATTAATATTTTATCTTGTTGCGCTTATAAAAAGTTATAGCTTAAAAATCAAAAATATTTGTCTTTTGGTCAGGATTTAGCCTCACAAAACCCGTATTTATAATTCAGTAAGTTGTCCAAATCCAAAAATAAGTTATAATAATTCACGAATAAACCAACAGAAAAATTTGAAAAAAATCTAACTTTTGCCAATTTTTAAAGCACTTCAAACTTTAAAATTTGATTTCCCAACATTTTTAAAAATGCACATTCGCCCCTTTGGCATGACAGTGACGATATATGTTCTTCATATTGAAGAACGCTGTTCATTAAACCAAATTTCTATCAAATTTTATTGAATTACGAAAACTGAATTATAATAGGTACAATAATAGGTATAAATAATAGGTACAACTTCAAATCATTATTTTTTGTGTTTGACTGGTCATAACATCGGTCTGATTAATCCAAATTTCATGTAGTTTATTTCAAAATATTAGTTGAAGTATTCTCAATGGAATGTAAATGGAATATAAAAATTGGTTCGATAATTCAAATCTGTAATAAGTTAAAGTCCAAAATATGTAGAAAAACACGAAAATTTCCAATTTTATATATTACGAAATAACTCAAACACTTAAGGCAATCGGAAAAAACTGAGTATGAGGTCGTGATTAGAATCTTGAAAGCCAACGGAAAATCATACTTAGACCGTGGATAATTAAAAAAAGGCCACCATTTGTTGTCTTTTCGATATCGATTCGATTTCGTAATATATATCGTACCGACAAAACTTCGACAGATCGCATCGATATCTACCTATCATGTAGATCAAATTTGAAGCTTGATATCGGTATAAGAAAGTGCCAGATATCAAGTAAATTCACCTGAATCTCGTTATTGATCTCGTAACGATATCCAAACAAATTGCATATTCAGATGTTATTTTTTCAAATTGTATTCTAATGTTTGAATAATAACAATTAAGGGTAATAAAAAAAGTCAACATTGAAGGCTCTTTTTTAAAAACGACTTGATGTCCGACGATACGATAAACGGCATTTGAAATTAAAATTTTTAAATATATTCTATCCAAATTGATACTAGCTTGTACTAAGAATAAAAAAATATTTTATTTAAAAAAGAATTTCATTGGAAATAACAAAATAGTTTTAAAATGCATATTTTCATTTGAAAGCTTGACAAAGTTTGTACAAATACCCAAATTTATTATTATCTAACATAACTACAAATAAAATAAAAAATCTTGAAACCATGATTTCTTTGGTATTTGGAAAACGTTAGTGTCCGTTGTGACATGGAACACCCCCATATATTAAATTTGTTATTCAAAAGTAAGTATTTGATTAGTCTTACTTCTATAATGGCCGAAAATATCAAAATTTCTTTATACTCACAAATAGAAACAGTCGCAAATCGACCACAAAAAAGTAGCCACTTAGCGAACAATATTTTTCGGATCTTAAAAGTTGAAATACCAACATTTTTCGGGTGCGTACGGGCACTTTGTGCCAACGAAACGACTGGTATATCTCATCAGCTACTAACAGGCTCTAGAAAATATCGAAAATAAATCCATAGAAAACCTCTTCAAATAATTCAACCTCATCCTGTATGCATTGTCCACCATAGCAATAGATCATCAACTGCATGGCCACCGCCGTCATAAAGAGCACCAGATATGACGTATTATCCACCCCGACTCCGATTTGATATGCCAGAAAACAAACCTGCAAAATATTCACCGTGAACTCTACAAAAATAATCACGCCAAAGACAGTATTCAGCTCTTGGACACCACCGATCGTTCGCTGATGAAACTGGATATATTTGCAGATGGCGCGCTCCAATCGATGCTGTTCTGTTTCACGACTGGCATGCTGTATCTTCAGACGAAGTATGCGGAACTGTGCAGTTAAATTGTGCACATACCAGGAGAATAGTGAGTCGACACCCACGGTTCCAAAGGTCAAGAATATTATGCTACAGACGCTCCAAACTACGATCATGCAATAATTAAGCGGCGGATTCGATTCGATAAGGTAACTGTTTAGAAATTAAATAATTTTAAGGCGCACTCTACAGAATATAGCACTAATACGTTGCCAGAAATGGGGTCCACAATTTGGTGTCATCTGCATTCAGCATTTCCGGATTGTTTAGTAGTGTATGTATGTAAATCACGATAGGTGTTATCAGAGCATTCAGAACAGTACAAAGCACTGAGATAGCATATACACGACTTAGCATGGATTCACGTTGATTTAGTTCACGTATTATCTTCAGTTCCTCGTCATTTGCTAAATTTGCGCGTTCAGTTTAAAATCGTTTTTTATTTCAATTACTACAACTATCTACCATTCAACGTCATGCTCCATATATTTTGTGACAATTTCAAGACATCATGCCGATTGTAGATTAAAATCCATACCTTCCAAATACTCAATACCGCCTGCATGCATGGCGTTAAGGCTCCCGTGACCTTGTCTAAGTCCTTTATATTAGTCAGACTATAGTGGGCCATGCTAAGCATTACAGTTACGGTTAGAAAACAGGAAAATATGGTTCGCCCTCTACGATTCCAGAGGTCCGTTTGGGAGCTGATATCAATGCCAATCGTTTTAAATGTGAAACGTTGTATGAAAAGATAACGCTTTACGTTAAGTTTTTCAATAATTATGGCTATATTTAAATTCATGATGTTGTATAATTCGTAGTATTTATTTTTTAATATGAATTTGAGTATGTTTTATGTGTAACGACGACAAGATGTATCTATTATTTTAAATTTTTAAATTGTCCTTTTATATTTGTATGCTGAATTATTTTTGCGACATTTGCAAAAAAATCCGTCATACCATTTTAATTTGGTGGTGTACAACTGATAATTAAATGCATTTTTATGCAATTGGTCATTATAGTAAAAATAACGTAGAATTAGAAAATAATGATTACATTATTTTTTTTATTTTTCTATTTAGGATGGTTTTATTGTAAGGATCCTTTAACTGTTTGTCGTTACACGGAGGGAAAACAATTCTAAAATCCAGAAGGAATCAAGAAGTATACGGAGTGATATACAGCTAAACCGAAATTCCCTAATTTCAAGCAAAGGATTTACTTAGTTGTCAAAAAATAACTAAGTAGATTTATTTTTGAATTCAGTTATTAATTTCATAGGTATCAAAAATGTTGTTGCTGTTTTCGTCCCAAAATTTAATGAACACGATCTTGCTTTATGTTTTTTATACCAATTCGTAGGTAAATACTCGTGAAAACACACACATGCAAACATTGTATATCCTGCTGTTTTTTTGATACATAAGAAAAAACATCTGCAATTCAGACAAATTGTACTTAGTTTCTCTTTTGATACCTAAGAACATACTGTCTGAATATCTAGAAAATTTGACTTAGTTACTTTCAACAGACAGACATGCACAGATGGCGACATCGCAACACAAAGCATACGAGTGAATATTACAGACACAGAAGGACCGATGAAAACAACAGCAAATATATGAACACGTGTTCCTTTTGCGAAGAATACAGCAATAATTTTACGTGTCCTTTTTGGTTTTTAATAATCAATAAATTAACTTAACTGAAAATCCAGTAGAATGAAGTTTGTTTACTTATTTTGACAACTAAGTAATTTGCTTTCTTAATATTCAGATGACAAATAGAATTTTAGTAGTATTTTATTGATATTAATCTAATTCTACTATTTTTCTTTCTAACCGAATTCTTCTCGAGTTTTAGAATTTTATTTCCCTCCGTGTATTGATATCAATTTTATATCAAAAATGTGTTCATTTTCTTTAAATCATTTGTATTAATTCATAATTTTGTTTTTTTGACAAATATTCTAAAGAATCTTCAAATATTTTGAATTTGTTTCAAAAAATTATCATTATTTTCGCAAATAGAAAAATGATCGCCTAATGGAATCGTAAAATGGTTTATTCAGAAAATAATCTACCAACCCAGTCTATCAGCCGTGTCTCGGAGAATTTCGAAGTTTTCTCGAACTAAAAAGTTCGATCTTGAAGCTACTATATATCACAATATTTTTCGAAGAAATCAATAACTTTGATTTTTTTTTTTTTCAATATCCAATCAATTTGTAAAATGTCTTATACCCAGAAAATTACGACAGATCGCATCGATATCTACTTACCATGTAGGTCCAATAGGACATTCTATTTCGCTACGAGAAAGGTTCGGATATTGTGTTAATTCCCCTGCATCTCGAAACGATACCGAAACATACTGGGAAATATCTTAATATCTATGAATAATTTAAAATTTTATTATAAATTGTTCATAATATTTATGAATATAATATTTAATATGATGAATATTGTTGAACTTATATTAGTTTTTTTCAAAATAAATTAATTGATGTTTTTTTTTAATATCCAAAAAAAAAAATATTTAGGAAGTAATTTGAAAAAAAACATGTTGGAAAAAAATTTTATTTAATAAAATAAAAAAATTAGAAAAAAATTCTTTAAAAAAAAAATCGAAAAAAAGGACCGAAAATAAAATTATGTACAAATTATTTTTTTTTTTCAAAAAATGTCCGAAAATAAAAATGTTGTATAATATTGTTGAACTAATATTATTCTTTTTCAAAATAAATTAATTGAGGGATTTTTTTTGTTGGAAAAAATTTTATTCAAAAATAAAAAAGAAAAAAATTTCAAAAAAAAAACTACAATTTTTTTTTTCTTCGGAAAAAAATGGCCGGAAATAAACTTTTGTAATTTTTTTTTAAATGGCCGAAAATAAAATTTTGTACAATATTTTTTTTTTTTAAATAAATAAATTTCTTAAAGAAAAAAAAATCAAAAAATTTATATATTTTTTATAAATATAACTTTTTATTAATAAAAAGTTGTAATAATAAATAGGTAAATATATTAGAAAACATTTTACAAATATACACGCTGCAAAAAAAAAGGGGCTCTCCAAACATAATTTTGTATGATTGGAATTTTATGTAAACATAATATATAATTGACTGATAAATCATTTGTAAACAGGGTTGTATTGAGACTTGAACAGTGTTGTAATGAGCTCTGACTTATGTACATTATAATATCACGGAAACATTTTAATGTTGTTAAAACATGATTTGAACGACCTGAATATAAATATGTTTCCAGTGAAACATATCAGTTGTTTCCGTACAAAAAGTTGTATGTTTGCATAGAAATATATTTAAATATTCTTGGAAAAAATCCTGAAAATAAAATAAAAGTAAAATGTTTGTTTTTTTTTATTTATATTTATTAAAAATCTTTAAACATGCACAGTAAAAATTATAATAATAGAAATCATATACAAATTTTTAAATGCATAAATAAATAATTGGTTTAAAACTGCAAGTACAAGTGACAGCATCAATGAATGCACAATTGCACCAGCAGATGCTAAACCAGATGATCCCGGCTTGCTATATATTTATTTGTGGTTTTTTCACATTAGTTTCAGAAATTATATACTGCACTATATTATACTCTGTTACTATTAGTACTTTTTATAACACAATTTTTATATTTATTTAATTTACAAATAACAAAATTTTTACCGACACGAACACGTTTTCTCAACGAACAACAAAAGACACGTACGTAGAAAATGCCGATCAACGAGTGTCAACTTTATATACAAGAATTAATTTTTTGTTTCTTTTCGAACATCAGTATGTTTAAAATGACCCTATACATACTTCAAACGACGACAAAAGAGACGTAGGTAGAAAATTCTGCTCAATGAGTGCCAACTTCGTATACAAGAAGAAGATTGTTGGAAGAATACATTTATTTAAATCCAATTCTTTTAATACCCTACACTAAGAGTGAAAGGGTATATTCAGTTTGGTACGCCGTTTGTAACACCCAGAAGGAAGCATATCCGGTGTGGAAAAGTATATATATTCTTGATCAGCATGACCTCCTGAGTCGATTTAGCGATGTCCGCCTGTCTGTCCGTCTGTCCGTCTGTCTGTCCGTCTGTCTGTCTGTTGAAATCCCTACTACTTTTATAATTGAAGAGCTAAATAAATGAAACTTATAACTTAGATTACTAATATATCTACGCTGTATGTGCGAAAATTGGAGAGATCGGTTCACTTATGTTCAAATACCTCATATAAAATGTACATATAAAGATCAATTTTTATGTATACGTGCTTAGGTAAACTTTTTTGTTCAAATATGTATTGATATCATGCTCAAATACATTATAATAATGTTTTCCGGCAAATAGACTTGTGGTTCACAAAAAAAAAAAATTGAAATTCGTTACACCTACCCATTTGTAAATATGGGTATCAAATGAATGAAAATTCTTCAGCGATGGAAAGTTTGTAGTTATTTTCAGGATTCGTATACCCTGGTGACCTATATACCACTTTGAATGGTAACCACACATATGTGTAGGGTATTAATAGTCGGCTTAGACCGACTATAATTTTGATAATCCTAACTCATAATAACACCTACTTTAAAATTTCCCATGTGATCTAACCTTCCCAACTGGTTTTGTTTGTTTTTAAACATCAATATGTTCAAACGATGGCAAAAGATGGCGTAGGTAGAAAATGTTCCGCAACGTTGCCAACTTCGTCCGTCGATAAATTATCGAATTAAGACGAGCGTTGCGAACATACGTTGTATTTAGATTTGATTAGCATTTTCTATGTTTCTAAACATAGTTTTAACCAAGTAAATTGCCAAGAAATAGTTTATTCAAATGCAATTAAAATTTTATATTGGTATTGTAACATATTTAAGGTAAATTTGACAGATTCTGCTGGACAATATAATAATGTTTACACGTGAACAAAAATAAATTCAATTTCGATTATAATTTAAATACTCTTCATTCCTAATACATGTATGGTAATTTCGTATTACTTTTTAATTACATTCAAACAAATTCAAACAAATCTTTTCTATCCGTGTATGCAAGTCGAACAAGCATTATTTACATACATTTGATTTGATGAACAGCATTCTTCAATATGAAGTATAAATATATTGTATTTTATGTTTTTGTTCATTAAAATGATGAAACGTATTCTTCACATATAATTCGTCATATTGAAGAACACTTTTTCGACAGTTACCAAGCGTTCATGATATTTATGAACATTGATATCGTTAGTCATTAATTTTATGAATGGTTCTTCAATGCAATGAATCATGGTTTGAAGAACGGAATTCAGCAATATGATGTACATTTTTTGTGTGTACCAATATTAGTCTTCTCGATTTTAAATTTTCTAAAATTATTGCAATTATTAATATGACAAAAGTAAGCAAAATTAAATTTAATATACAATATTTCAATCAAAGTTATCCAACACATTCAAGCCGCTCTAGTAAAATCTGAACGAAATCCAGTCTGTCAGTTTAAGCCCAGTCTTCGGCTAGAGAAGTTTGATCTCGAACATGCTCGAAAGTTAACAATTTACAGTTTTTTCATATTATTTATTGTTTTAAAAAAAATATACAAAATACTTTTATTGCATATAACTCGCGTGACCATCGTGACTTAATGTATTGTTTATATTTTTCATTGACTGAAATTACAATATTACCACCCTCCAAATAAAAAATTATGTGCTAATTGAGTAGGCGTTTTAACGTTTAAATTGTAACATATTATTAACTCTTTGGAATATGGCATACGTAAATCAAACGTCCCGTCATTGAAAAGAACAATACAACAATTTTAACTAGTTTTGAGCTAACTCACAAAAAAAATTATTTGGCTAAAACTGAAAATACAAAATAAAAAGCTACTGAAATGAATATTTTTTTTTTTATATAAAGCCACACGCGAGCAAAGATCATAGCAGAAAAACGAAATGAGAACTTTTTAATGGGGTTAACAATGTTTGTTTTTATAATTAGAACGTATTAATTTCGACGAATTTTAGCTGTTGGTGTCGCTTAATTCGCGAAAGTGCGGAAACTTTTACTTTAGGCATGAGTCAAACGTGCCGAACATTCTTGACAGTTTTAAAAAGTGTTAATTTACATATATGTGAAGATGACCAAAAAAAACCTACCTCAAGTTTGGAAATAAATAATTAAAATATTAATATAAATGGTTTTTCAATAAGAGCGCTACAAAAGATATACGAGTCGTAATTATTAAAATTTACTACCGATTTTCGAATTCGTATATATTTTCATCATGAAATGGCAAACTTTACTGAAGAGATTTGTCAAAAGAGCGGCAAGATATATGGCGTCGTTTGCTGTCCCTGTTGCTCTACTTTTGTAGCGTCCCTGTTGAAAAACCCTCTACAAATAAATAATAAATAAACAATAAAATTGTATTTTATATTCTATGAAACAGTGATTATATTTAGATATTAAACTCAAAATATCTTGTGTATTCTTCAGAATTTATTTCAAAAAATTTAATTTCTGAAGAAATCAAATATATATATCTTAAATAAAAATATTTTCGCAACAATTCGATATCTATGTCGACTAAAATAGCGATATCATTCTAAACCCTATTATCGAAAACCCTATCATTATCGAATCATTATAGATTATACTACTCAACAGAACATCCCATTCATTATTTCTAAAAAAGTTACTGATTTTGATTGCATACTCTGTTTTTATTTCTATTACGTAACATTTTTATGAAATTGCTATCGACATTTAGGCCCTTTTTAGCCACTTTTTTTTAATAAAAAATACAGTTCCTTGCACAACTCGTTTACCAAAAAACGGTAAACAAAATTTGTCTTTCAATTCTCAAGATGGATTACAATATACCAACAAATACTAATATTCTTATATATTTTTTAAGATATTTGAATCTAAACTCGAAAATTTTTGAGTTTTTTAAACTAATTTTGAATGATTTTTTAGCCTTGGGGCTGTAATTATAAATAAGAAAATGATTTATGATTATGCAGAACATAGTTCAAACTAACGATTAAAATTACAAACTATTTTTCATCGATTCTCATTTTGATTGATTGAGTATGCACTGCATACACAGAAAAAATCTTCATTTTGATGAATTTCGTTCTTCAAACCACGGCTTATTGTATTGAAAAACAATTCATAATATAAAATACAAAACATCAATGTTATGAATTTATTATCAATTTGACGAATAGCCGCAGAAGTGTTCTTCAATATAATGAACTGTATGTGAAAAATACGATTCATCATATTAATGAAGAAATACATAAAATGCCACATATGTGTACGTCATATTGAAGAATGCTGTTCATCAGATTAATTTCGTTGTTCAAACCTGAGTCATGGTAAAGGGGTTTTCAACAGGGACGCTACAAAAGTAGAGCGACAGGGACAGCAAACGACGCCATATTTCTTGCCGCTCTTTTGACATTTCTCTTCAGTTAGGTTTGCCATTTCATGATGGTATGATGGCTTGACCACCAGAAACGTCGTATGTTCGTGAATTGGGCTGAGCAACAACTTGAAAATGATTCGGATTTTCATCGAAAAAAACATCTTCAGCGATGAGGCTCATTTCTGTCTGAATGGCTTAGTCAATAAACAAAATTTATAACAAATGTATTTAAAAAAAAATCGAAAGATATTTTTTTGACATTCATAAATTTAAATAAAAAAAATTCGGACAAATTATTTTTTCGAAATTTTGTCGAAAATTTTTTTCCGATTTTTTTTGAATTTTATTTTATTGTATTTTTTTCGAATTAAATTTCCGAAAAATAATTTTTTTGAAAAATTCGTAAAACATGGACATATAATAATTTGGACGTTTTGATATCGTAAAGATTGAATTATTTTTATTATTTCCAGTAAAAGTTTCCAGCCTTGCGCACAACATTCCTCAACATATCATTAATCCCGTAACCCCCCTAGGAATTTTATTTTTACAGCTCCACGTGATAGGTCTTTATTGCAAAAAGCACTTCGAATGGTACGACCACAAAAGGATTAGAAAAAAAACCCGTACAATCAACAAACTACTCAGTTACATAAATGGCCGGTATCCATCCATCCAATAAGGAAGTATTTAAAACCCAAACAATTGCCTCAAGTAACCATGGTCAGTAATTTAAGATAAACTAAATTAACCCATTAAAGTCCAACAATATAAAATACATAATTCCCTATACAGATTCATTACCTCCAAAGCACGAAATATAATCCTAGTCGAAATTTTTGGCAGACACAGGAAAATTAGAAATATTTCGTCGTTGTAGAACGAAAAATCACCAAATACATTTTTATGAAAAACTTCAATTTCGAGTTTGTAATTGAAGAATTGTTAAAGTTGAAAGTTGACCACTTTTCGGCAAAGGCAAAGGTAACTGGTTGATTTTAGGTAGTGTTTGGCAGTTTACGAAATTTTAAAGACAAATTCCCGATCTTTGTCTGCTTGAAATCTTCCAAAGAAATGTTCCTAAACTGCAATGAGCCTACGAAAATATGTTGTCTACGGAAATTTCAAATCATCTGTGAGTTTTTCGGATATATTCCCGAAATGTTCCAGAAAAATACCAACAGTTTTGTCTCAAGAGGTTGCCTTGCTTTAGAACAATTGACGCTAATGGGTTAAAACGTTTAGTTGAAACCTAGAACCTGATTAATTCGAACAGGTTTCTTACGGTAGCTTCAACTCCTACGGGAATCATAGTAAAATACTTTGTAGAGAAGAAGAGAGAAAACGTTGTACATTCCACAGTACTTGTTTTAGCAAAATACCGGAGAATAAATGGTATGGTCATTGAACTTAACACTAGCATTCCTGAAATATTCCGTGGCAGGAGCATGAGGTTGTTTGAACATTGAACAAACAGAAGTCGGATAATGAGAATGAGTTGAGCAATAGTTAGTATGTTCAACGGTTACAGATACCAGGTGTGGAAGCATGTGATAATCACATAATCACACACGCACTTTGAATGCCATTCACGCACTATTCACGATGTGACAGAGCAAATAATAAACGAGCTGCATGCCTGAACAATAACTGTTAACTGTTTCTCACGATCGTCAGCTGGAAATGACGCATCTCGGTGCTATAAGCACTATGAGTTTAAATAAAAGTTAAAAAGTTTTTTTATGTCCTACTCCAATGGGGTATATAAAGATTTGCGAATATTGTACCTAATGCTTCGTAGAAGACGTATGCGTTATGGAAAGTTTACATACATGATCCGCATTACTTTCCGAGTCGAATTGGACATTTCCATAATCCGCCTGTCTTTTCGTATACACGATAACTTGAGAAATACTGGTCCAAAGATGATGAAATTTAGTTTCAATAAGTGCTAGGGTGAAACCAGAACTGGAACATGACCGTAGATTAGACTGACAATGGCTTTGTCTGAAAAAAATAATGTAATTTGATTGAAAAAATAAATACTCTATTGGATTAGAAAATCGATGTGGAGAATTTTCAGCGAAATCCGAATGTGGGAAATGGACCCGCCGGGACCTCAAAGTTCGCGTTTTGGTACCCATATCGAAAATTTTAAAATATAATTGAAATGACGTCTCCCATGAGAAAAAAAAACTAAAAAAAAATTGATATCGTCACTATCATGCCAAAGGGGTGAATGTGCAATTTTTACATTTTTGAATGTAGTTTATCCTCAAGTATTCTGTGCCAAAATCGCGTGTCATTTTGTTGGATATTTTTGGCTACAAAAGACAAAACCAAAAGGACGGATTTGAAAAATTTAAAATCTTGTCATGCCAAAAGGGCGAATCTTTTCGTTTTTTCGCCATAACTTTTTATTGGTATAATATAAAATAGTGGTGTTTAGACATTTATTGTTTGTTTTCAAAGCACCTATCGATATACATCATTAATTAAAAATATTTTGCCAAACATAAATTTGCCATTTGTTATGTGCAGGAATTTTTTGGCAAAATATTTGTAATTAATAATGCAGTTCGATATGTGCTTTGAAAACAATCAATAATTGCCTTTACATTACTATTTTATCTAGTACCATTAAAGAGTTATAGCAAAAAAAAGAAAAGATGACAAGATTTTCAATTTTTCCAATTTCTTCGTTTTTTTGCTATAATTTTTTATTGGTGCAAAATAAGTGGTGTAAAGGTATTTATTGTTTGTTTTTAAAGCACCTATCGATTGGCATAATTATTTAAAAATATTTTGCCAGACTTTTTTTCCTGCAAATAACAAATGGCAAATTAATGTTTGACAAAATAATTTTAATTAATGATGCAGATCGATAGGTGCTTTAAAAACAAACAATTAATACCTTTACATCACTATTTTATCTTGTACCATTAAAGAGTTATAGCAAAAAAACAAAAATATTTGCGTTTTGATCAGGATATAGTCTCACAAAATCCGTATTTATAATTCAGTAGGTTGTCCAAATCTAAAGACATTTTACAAACGTTATAATAATTGACAAATAAACCAAAATAATGGAAAAAAATTTTTAAAAAATATAAATTTTGCTAATTTTTAAAGCACTTTAAACTTTATATTTTGACTTCCCAACATTTTTAAAAATGCACATTCGCCCCTTTGGCATAGCAGTGACGATATGTCATCTGTGAGAAAATTTAGTTACTATTTTAACAATTGTCAGTCTAGTGTAAATAGGGCATATATAAAAAAATAAAATAGATGGAAAAAATAGGTAATTTTTATTATTAGCTTGGACTATACTCTGTAAAACCATAAATCATTTTCTGGTTTATAAATAAATCCTAAATGGTAATAAATAATACTACCCAACACGATTTTTGCCATGGACATCCCATACATAAATTCTATATAATTCACTGGTAATGATTTTTACTGCATACTCAGTTTTTTTTCCTATTACTTAACGTTTTTCTGAAAACTGCAATCATATTTTTATATCGTTCTCACCACTACTTAGAGTAAAAAAAATATAGTACTGTGGAAAAATAGTTTTACAAAAAAACTAAATATCAGTACTTCATATCTAAGTACTTCATATCTTTTATCCTATAATGTAGAGTTTTTGAGAAAAATTCCAGTAAAAGCAGTTATTTTACATTTATATGTAGAATATTCAAGCTTTTCAAATTTAACAATTTTTGACAGAAACAGTGTTGATATATCGTCGTTGTAGAACTAAAAGTCACCAAATTCATTTTTATAAAAAATCTTAAATTTCGATTTTGTTGGTCATTATTACAAAAAGTAATTAATAGATTTTTAAAATTGAAATAGCAATTGATAGATACATATTTTCTTATCATTTGGTAGAAATATTGAGCTCAACGATTCGAAATTGACAGATCTATAAAGATTTTTGTAAATGAATAATTAGCATTTTAAAAATGTAGTTGGTGACTTTTAGTTCTACAACGACGATATTTAAAAATGAGAACCGATGGAAAAAAGTTAGTTATTTTCGTTGTTAGTTTGAATTATGCTCTGCATAACCATGAACTATTTTCTTTTTTATCATTAGATCCAAAATGCTAAAAAATCGTCCAAAAATAGTCTAAAAAATCAATATTTTTCGAGCTTAGATTCATATATCTAAAATACCTAACGAAATAATAGTACTTGTTGGTATATTGTAATTAGTCTTGACATTTGAAAGAAAAATTGCGTATACAGTTTTTTGAAAAACTAGTTGTGTTAAGTATTGCATTTATTTTATACTAACAAGTGATTGAAAAGGACCTAAGATTTCGATTTTTCTTAAGAACGATACGTAATATGAAAAAATCTGAGAAGGTATCCATTTATATATGATGTATCGGATTTCCGAGTACACCCAGAAAAAAATTCCCTCAAATCCCATTAAAATTGGTCAATAGGACAATTATTGATTTAATAGTATACAAAAGATAAATCTTCTCATATAAACTCAATGGCAATGTCATTTTCTAGTATTTAATGGTATTTTCCGATTAAAATAATAATTTATCCTATTGAGTACTTTTAATAGTAAAAAACTATTATTTTTATAGTATTTTTATCTGGGTGTATTTACTGTAATTATTCCAACTCATATTTTCCTACTTCTAAAAGGAAAACATGCTCTCGATAAAAGTCAAACTATCCAACTTATAGTAGAATTTTTTAGGAGTACACTAAATACAAGCCCTTTCACTAAATCTATAATCGAAAATACCACCACTGCACCCTACAAAAATTATATATAGAACTAAGTAATAAATTATGTTTTTATTTGCTTAAATAATACTCGTGTTCAGCGTGCATTAACGTCTAAAAAAAACCTGTTATATTTCTAAAAAAATATAACCCATCAATTGCATCTCCCTCAGAGTGAGGGTTCGTGCGTTGGGTTTGGGTCCCACCACGGAAAAAACCTATGCGCCCAATGAAAACAAAAAAGAAGCCTCGGATAACGACCGATTACAACGATGACGACCCACGCAAACGTTTTAAGGACCATGATTTACGGATATGCACCTGGAATGTCCGGACCCTTTATAGGGAAGGTGCCTCTATCCAGCTGGCAGATGTCCTCGAAAAATATAAGGCTGACATCACCGCTATCCAGGAGATGCGATGGACGGGACAGGGCTGTTCGAAACAAGCGTCCTGTGATATCTACTACAGCTGCCATGCGGAGAGACACGAATTTGGATGTGGATTTGTGGTCGGCAAGAGACTCCGCCACCTTGTCTCTAGGTTCACGCCCGTGGACGAAAGGCTGGCAACAATCCGCATCAAGGCTAAATATTTCCATATCAGCCTAATTTGTGCACACGCTCCGACGAACGAGAAAGATGACGAGACAAAAGAGCGCTTCTACGAGCGCCTAGACAACGCATACGAGCGCTGCCCCCGCCACGATATCAAAATCGTGCTAGGCGATTTTAACGCCAAGGTGGGCAGAGAAGCCATCTATTGTCCCACAATCGGAAAATTTAGCCTCCATGCCAACACTTCCGATAACGGAACGAGACTAATCGACTTCGCCGCAGCACGAAACATGGTAGTTAGTAGCACTAGATTCGAACATTTCGATATCCACAAGGCCACATGGTTGTCGCCCGATCAAAAAACTCGAAATCAAATTGATCACGTTGTGATTGACGGAAGGCACTCTTCAAGCGTGATGGACGTACGCACTATCCGAGGTGCCAATATGGACTCGGATCATTACCTTGTAGCAGCCAAGGTCCGCACACGCTTAAGCGCTGCGAAGAACGTACGGAACCAAACGCAGAGAAAGCTAGACGTCGGAAAGCTGCAATCACAACAGACAACGCAAGCCTTTTCCACTCGACTCTCACACCTGCTTAGACAAAGCACTCCTCCTCTCGATGATATAAGCGCGCAGTGGAATCATATCTCCTGCTCTATGCGTACGGCTGCCGAAGAGGTGCTTGGATTCCAACGCCCCCTGAGGAATCAGTGGTATGACCAAGAGTGTCGCGCGGCCACTGCAGAGAAAGACGCTGCGTACAAATCCACCCTGCAGTCAGTAGCTACGCGAGCTGCGAAGGAGCGATACAAAGAGAAGAGGAGGGAAGAGAGACGTCTTTTCAGGCGAAAAAAAAGCGAGGCAGAAAGACGTGAGTGTGAGGAGATTGAGATGCATGGGGACAGGAATGAGGCTCGAAAATTCTTCGAGAAAATAAGACGCCTAGCCGGAGGTTCGAAATCCGGAGCCTCTTCCTGTAAAGATGAGAACGGAAATCTAGTGACAGATATCCAGAGCACACTGAAAATATGGAGGGATCACTTCTCTAAACTGCTGACCGGTGATGATGACCTCAATTCCACCGATAGAGAAGCAAACCCGGCAACCCCAGTACTTGATGACGACGTTGAGATTCCGCCACCCGACCATGACGAGGTCAGAACAGCCATTGCTCGGCTGAAAAACAACAAAGCCGCAGGTGCTGATGGCCTGCCTGCTGAATTGTTTAAGACCGGAGGCGAAGAGCTAATAGAGAGCATGCACGAGCTCGTAAGCAGAATATGGTCGGATGAAAGCATGCCAAGTGACTGGAACCTCAGTGTACTCTGCCCAATCCTTAAGAAAGGGGATCCCACTATCTGCGCCAACTACCGTGGGATCAGCCTACTCAATATCGCATACAAGGTTCTATCGAGCGTATTATGTGAAAGACTGAAGCCCATCGTCAACAGACTGATTGGACCTTATCAGTGCGGCTTCAGACCTGGAAAGTCCACCATAGACCAGATTTTCACATTGCGCCTAATCCAGGAAAAGACCCTAGAAAAACAGATCGACACCTACCACCTATTAGTCGACTATAAAGCCGCCTTCGACACTCCGATAAGGGAACGATTATACGCCGCAATGTCTGAGTTCGGTATACCTGCGAAACTTATAAGACTTTGCAGGATGACCCTGAGCAACACACGTTGCTCAGTGAGAATAGGAAAAGACCTCTCCGAGCCATTTCATACCGAACGAGGTTTCAGACAGGGTGACTCCCTATCGTGCGACTTTTTTAACTTATTGATGGAGAAAATAGTTCGAGCTGCCGAACTCCGTCAAAGCGGCACTATCCTCAACAAAAGTGTCATGCTGCTCGCATATGCCGACGATATTGATATCATTGGCAGGAGCACACGAGCAGTCAGCGCAGCATTCTCCAGATTGGAGAAAGAGTCGCGTCGAATGGGTCTAGCGGTGAACGAGGACAAGACGAAGTTCCTTGTGTCAACAAGCAAAAAAGAGTCCGTGCGTCTTGGACAAAAAGCTGATTTTGACACCCACAAGTTCGACATTGTGAAGGACTTCGTCTATCTGGGATCCAGCGTAAACAGCAACAACGACGTCAGCCTGGAGATCAAACGGAGAATAACTCTTGCCAACAGGTGCTACTTTGGGCTCAGTAGGCAATTGAGAAGCAGAGCCCTCTCTCGCCGGACAAAAATAACGCTCTACAAGTCACTCATCATGCCCGTCCTACTTTATGGTGCAGAAACATGGACGCTGGCCACCACCGATGAGAGAGTACTGGGAGCGTTCGAGAGAAAGATTCTCCGTAAAATCTTTGGCCCTATCTGCTTTGCTAACGAGTATCGAATCAGGATGAACCACGAGCTATATGAGTTATTCGACGACATTGACATAGTCAAGCGCATCAAGATCCAGCGGCTTCGCTGGCTAGGTCATGTCGAACGAATGGATGAAAACACTCCAGCCAAGAAGGTGCTTGAATCGAAACTCGAAGGTGGACAGCGTAGAAGAGGGCGTCCAAATCTGCGTTGGAAAGACCAAGTTGAGGACAACCTGGCAACGCTTGGTATTTCTAACTGGCGTCAGCGCGCGCAAAGCAGATCCGACTGGCGCGGCTTCATCTCAGCGGCCAAAACCGACCCACGGTTGTAAGGGCCATTTAAGTAAGTAAGTAAGTAATTGCATTGACTACGTACATTAATAACTGCCTTAAATCATTAGACATATCTTCTTCAAATAGAAACGGTACAGTTCAACTGCCATGCGTTCGGAATCATCATAGTTTTTTCCCCTCCACACTCGACACCATAAACTACATAGTATCATCTCATTGAGACTGCAATTAGTTTCAATTTAATTGTTGGAATAGACGTTGTTTTGTTAATTTATTTATTTATTTTTAGTTTGGTTCCAATTTGTTGTTGCTAATTTAATTAGCGTCTGGTTCAGCGAGGCATTAGCCAGATTGAATATTAAATAAATAAATGTTTTTGATGTGATGCGTAGTTGTTGTTTACTTTATCCATTTCCGTTTAAAA
The DNA here is from genome assembly GCA_951804985.1 of Dryomyza anilis. Classification (NCBI taxonomy): domain Eukaryota; kingdom Metazoa; phylum Arthropoda; class Insecta; order Diptera; family Dryomyzidae; genus Dryomyza; species Dryomyza anilis. Next base: position 110,547,235 of record OX638131.1, on the reverse strand, counting down.
TAGTTTTCAATAAATTTTATATTTAGTTACATTGTACATCTAGCTGTTAATACGCTACATTTAGAAAAGCAGGTCTATTGAACTTTATTCTAATAATTAGCACTAATTAATTATAATAGCCAGTGAGAGATTTCAGTGTGGTATATAATTGCGTCCACTATATTTCAGTCCCTTCATCATTGCTGTACATTGAACCAAAAAGTGACGTAAATACAACGAACTTGTACATCAATACGACAAACAAATTAATCAAATGTCAACCGGTGATAGCGTTCGTCAATATTGCGTTGATCAGTCGAGATTTACTAACACATTGAAAGATTTTGATGTACGGAGTACGTTAATATAACGAATGCTATTTAATAAAATATGTATGCTTGTACGTTATATTGATTAACTTATTCGTCAATATTACGAAAACAGTTTGATGTACGTCATTTGTCAATATGACGAATGATACTTTTTTCTGTGTAAGCATTTAATACAATTGCTACAAGCATAAGGAATATTTAACACAATTGCTACAAGCATAAGAACATGTTTATCTATGAAATGCTATTGAACTTGATTCAAACACAAAGCACAAATATTTTATAATTATATCAAGCTACTAAGCTAGCCAGTGAAAGATTACAGAGTGGTAATAATTGCGTCCACTATATTTCACTCGCTTCATTATTGCCGTAATCATATTACGCAATTGCTACAAGCATAAAAACATGTCTTTCTATGAAATGATATTGAGATTCATTCAAATAATTAGCACAAATTATTTTATAATTATATCAAGCTACTAAGCTAGCAAGCGAAAGATTTCAGAGTGGTATATAATTGCGTTTACTATATTGTACTCCCTCTATTATTGCCGTAATCATATACACAATTGTAAGAAGCAAAAAAACTAGTTTCTCTCTGAAATGATATTAACAATCATGTAATTTTCGCTGCGTGTATAGTTTGTAACAGCATTAGTCTCGATAAAACCTAAGTCACTTGTTTTCATTGCCATTGATTTAACTATAATTCATTTTTATGATGTAAATTTCATTGAAACTGAAGGATCTGCTAATGTGAAAACATTCGTTTTTAATTGTCGAATAGTTAGTAATATATATTATTAAACAAGAAATCATCAATTAGTCAATTAAAAGGCATATGTGAGAATATATTAAGGTGCAACTCATTTTTAAATTAAACTAAAATGAAAAATAATTGTTAGATTAGACGTTTAATCTTGTATATTATATGTCTATATTAAGTATTTTCTTAAACTCTTTTGGAAAAATTTGCTACATATATAACAATACTAATCAATGGCAAAATAAAATAGTTTGGGAAAAGAAAAACCTTTCATTATTTAGGTCCAGTTTTTTAGTGCAAGTTTAAACTTAGTTTAAACTTTTTGAACTTTTTAAAACGTCCATATTTCGTAATTAAAACCACCGAATATCGTTAAATTTTGCAGATAGACAGCCAATTAGTAATCAATTAATATAAAATTTTAAATATATGTGAAATGTTTAATATCAGGTCGAAGGTGAATGTGCAATTTTTGACATTTGCGTTTTTTTTACATTCTTGAATGTAGTTTGTCCACAAGTATGCTGTGACAAAATCGCGTGTCATTTTGTTGGATATTTCTAGCAACAAAACACAAAACCAAAAGGA